>CM021100.1:798174868-798908272 GCA_007115665.2 Sequoiadendron giganteum
CTATTCAATATATCATCAAACACCTAAATGTCAAAGATCCTTAGATGCCTTATACAGAGTTGATGGGGTGACCTTACTCTTTGGGGTTAGTGTGTCTTTGCTACAATGTTGTCATAGAGCATGGAATTGTCATCATTCCCCAAATACTCATAGAACTGGAAGAATGAAACAAAAAGAGTGAAGACAAAGAAAAAGCATTTCAAGTCAACATGGAAGATATCTAAATGTCTCGATGCCTTGCATCATCCCAAAAAGGAAAATACAAGACAAATGAAAAAGATAAAAGAAAAGACTTTGGGTCAACATGGAAGAGACATGAATGTCTTGAAGCCTTGCATCATCCCCAAAAGGAAAAGACAAAATTAATGAAATTATTATGAAATATAGAAAAATGAAAGGTACATATAGAGGAGTGCACAAAGAGAGAAAGGTACATCAAATGAAACAAAAAAGGGGATCACATTACACACATGCAAAAAGAAAACATGAAAAAGAAAAATACTAGTAAGACACATGTGATTCAACCTAAAGCAGATCGTCTGCATCCCAATCTCGGCCGGTATAAATGAAAGGTAGACAAATAGCCAAAGGGACAACAACAAGTGTCAAACTAGGAGAAAGGCTATCAAATTCTTGCCCCCATTGAGTGTGAGGCAAGAATGAGATGAGGTAGGTGATGATAATGAGCTCCTTGCATCGAAGAAAATGATTTGCAATAAGTGTAAAACATGTAATAGTGAGAGTATTTTAGATCCTACAACTATTACATGGCAAGGAGCGGAAGGGCATGCTATGCAATCATTAGATAACAATTATTACCATCGAAGTGGAAGTTTATCAGAATTAATTTGAATGTGTGACACTCATTAGTACTATGTCTAAGATTTTTATGGTATCGACAATGTGGAACATATGCACCTTTAGGATATAATCTTATCTTTTCTTTCATGGGTGGTATTGTTATAAGTTCTTGGTTTAGAAGTAGTTGTAATTTTCTTTCACTTTCAGGTAGCAGACAAGGGAATTTTAGTTTCTTTAACTTGTAAGGCTGTATGTTCTTGCTAGATTCACCAATTTCCCTTGGTGGATATAGGGTAGGAGAGCCAAAGATAACCTTATCTTCTTTAATATTATCATTAGGAGGCATTGGTTTCTCTTTAGGGAGGAGGATATGTATGTCCGAAGGAGGAATTAACTCAATCCTATCATTGTGACAAGGTCTTGACATTTCTTTAAGAAGAATATTATTTATATGAGGGGGAGGATCCTAATATCCTAACCCTTTAGTATCTTTTGTTGGTATCTACTCTAGGAGTCGTTGAATTTCATGTTCAATTATTGTATCACATCCTTGTTTACTTGAGATTGTGAATCCTTTTCCATATGTCTCCTCAAGGTTAATGGATGTGTTGGTTACTTTGCTAACATAGGATGGTTGAATGTTTTCTTGTTTAGAGGAGATAGGTTCACCTATGGTAGGGAACATAGGCTTAACTTGTGACTCAATTTTAAGATGCAAAAGACCAAACATCTTAAGTTGTGTTGGTTGTTTCATGGATGGATAAAAGGATGTAGTATTCTCAAGGTTGTTAAGGCAATCATTTATGAAGTTGTTCATGCTATCATCATCTTCTCCAATGATTTCAACATCATGATGAGGAAATGCATTAGGATTTGTGTGAGCATGATTGAGTTCAATTTCATTAGGGTCATTGCCAAAAACACAACTTGAAATATCAACCTTGAAGAGAACAAGGAATTCCACATTACTTAAACAATTATCCATTTTAAGAATTTTAGATCTAAACATGGTAATTTTCTAATTAGAAAATGCAATAGGCTAGAAATGAAATGTTTCCATGCAATTTTAAATTTTAACAATGCACTGAAATGAAGCAATTTAAGCTAAATGCAATGAATTTGGTGAAACAACAAATCAAGAAAGTGAAACAGGAGAGTAATAGCAACAAACATAAGCCTAAAACTAAAATTTCAATTTATAGAAAATGTAAATCAATAGCTAACAGGGACTCATTCACTAGTAAGGGCGAATGGGTCTTGGTTAGGTTTTTTTGAGATGTTTTTGTGAATTTCAGGGTGATTTTTAATGTTTTTTCTGATGCCAGAAGGTTTGACTTTGACATGATGAAGGAGTAATTTTTCAGTAAGAGTGAATGGGTATTGGTTAGGTATTTTTAAACTATTTTTGAATTATTTTCAAGCTTTCAGTAATATCTTTCAATTCCAAGTCTAAGGTAGTGAGTTTCAGTTTCAAATTTTTCAAAAATGCAAGGTGAAAATGCAATCAAAACTGAATGCAAGGACCTAGATGTTGAAATGATTTTTTTTTATTTTTAAATGCAAATAAATGAGATCTAATTGATGTGCACAATGACCAATTATTTTTGTATTTTTCTGATTTAGAGAGACGCAAAATAATGTAAATCTAAACCCTAAATGAGATGTAATTGTAAATGCAATTCAAGAAACCCTAAATGAGATCTTAATTCAATGAAACTGAGATACAAATGAATGCAAGATCTAAGATGCAAAGATTTAAAAAATTAGAATATTGCAATGTTCAATATGTGGGGTTCACCAAAATGTTTAATGGTGAAAAGAGAGGGTTTGCATCAAAATGAATTGATCAAAATGATGAACCACTACTTTCCACTATTAAAACATGCAATTATGTGAAGATATGATGCAAATAATGATCATAAATCAATCCTAACTATTATAGCAATTATGAGGGGAGTGTTTAGAGCTCAAAGAGGCACGTACCTTTCTGCAAGAAGCTTGTTTCTAGGGTACAAAGGACTCATTATTGTTTAGTGGCGAATGGGTCATAGTTAGGGTTTCTGAAATTGAGATCTAGGTTATTTTCCTGGATGTCTACACTCTTAGATTCCCGGTTTTCAGATTACAAAAACTTGTAATTAATTATGTAGCTTAAATTCTTTGTTCTTACACTATAAATGTCAACTTTCCAACTTGACAACTTTAACAACTTTACTCCAAACTTCTTCTCCACTTGATCTTCAACTTATAAATATACAAACACACACTCAAGGGAAGAAAAAACTGTTGATTGTTAGTGAATAGGGGCTTTCCTAAGTCAAACCCCTTGTAGGTAATTAAACCAAATTATGAGATAATGTAATTGAAGCATGAAACATGAAATGATGCAATGTTGATACCTTGAATGTTGTCTTGTAATGAAGATCTACAAACTAACATGTAGTGGCCATGAAGAATGTAGATCTTGATCCTTGAATAAGATGTAAAAAATGCTTGCAAGTAGATCCTCAATGCTACATTAACTTTCTTAGCTCAACAACATGCATGAATGTACTAAACCCTAGACATGATGGAATGATCTTGAATTGCTGCAATAAACTCTTGATAATATGCCTTGAAATTACTTTGAAAATGATCTTGAAGTGCTTTATAATTCTCTCTTGAAATTTCCAGAATTCTTCATTAACTTGATAGATCTTGTTAGGAGAAACCATGTGAATTAACCCATTATTTATACTAAATTAAGTGATTAACCCTAAAATTCAAATAATTCAAGCCAACACCAGATCTGGAGACAAACGTTATTAAATTATCTCCAAAATGAAATTCAAAAAGGGGGTCCTCATTAAGTGAGGGCCCATTCACCACTTAGGGTGAATGAGTCCTAGCACTATTTTCTAGGACCTCACCTTTGTGGAATGAAAGAACATGAAAAAACCATTTAGAATCTACTAATAAAGGGGGGTCCTATAGAGGGAGGACCCATTCGCCACCTAGGGAGAATGGGTCCTAGCACCAATTTCTAGGACCTTGATTTTTCCTAATTAAATGTTATGTAATTTTAATTATGGGTGTCTGGATAGATCTTTAGGAGGTGTCATAAATAGGGCTTAAATTTGAATTAAAGAGGCTAATTAACTCTAATTAACCACAATTAATTAAGAGGGCCCTAGATAAGTGTGAAAGTGTGTTACACCACTTTACAACACCATAAATAGGGTACAAATTAGGTATATTTCATTAAAAGGGCCCCATTAGGGTTAATTAATTAAATAAACCTTAGAAAAGTGTGAAAGTGTGTTTCAACACTTTACAACACTTTTGAAAAGGAAAAATTAAGGTATGTTTTAAACAAATAAGGGTCCTAGAATGATGTGAATATGTACAGCACATTAAAACACTATTCCAAGTCATAATTAAGTTAATTCACTGATAATTATTCTAAAATCAAGTAAGGGAAAACAATACTTTTTCCGTTACTACACTTTATAAATGAAACTAGACCCTCCTCCGGCTACACATTCTCCAAGGTAACTATAGCATGTCTTGAGAAAAATACATAATTTTAAAAGGGGGGATGATGTTTGCAAGGTATAGGACACACATTAGAACATACCACAATCTACCACAAACCAAGTGTAAAGCATTTGGCTAACAAGGGAGATAGGTTAAGGGGTATCCTATAAGCATCAAATCTATATAATAGACTAGGCATTGATATAAATGTAATAGATAAAAAAATAGGAGAAAGAATAGAGGTAAGATAGAAAAATACTATACTATAAAGTAGAGACTAAGACATGCTTATGTAATGATTATTTGAATATATATACATAGAATGGAGCTATAAGGATTGAGTTGATATACATGTTATGGATGATTATGGTTTATATTTAATTTATATCTCTACTACTATTAGATATATTTCTCTACCATATTTACTCAATTCTACCACTACACACTATGGGGCATAAACTGACTACATAAGGAATATTAGGGTACATATCTCTAGTATGTAATCCCCACTTTTTCTTTCCTAACAATAAAAATTAACTGCCAATCATCATAAAGATAATAAATTCACATATATTTCTTTTAATTATTATCTAATTGATATTTTTTTTGGAATATAATAAATAAAAAGAATAATATCAACATGAATGTCCACAAATAATTTTTTTGATAACATAATTTAAGAATTCATAAGATCTTAGTTAAAATATCAAAATTTAAACTAGTCCAAAAATGAGTTGTCTCAAAAAGAAGATGTGGTTTAGCTTTCTTGTACACCCAAAAAAGTTGAATTGAAATCCCATGATGGACCTAACAATGAGGTGAGCTCTAGTAGCTTTGAAAGTTCAAAATAATAACCTCAACCTTAGGTTTTGAGGATGTTCACTCAATTCAAGTGATAACCTAAAGATTTTATATATTCATTTCATGATTCTAGTTGTATTTTTACTTTGACTACTAACACTAATGGGATAGGGATTGCAAAGGAGGCTATGGGTATGAATGATGTAGATTTGTAGATAAAATCTATGAGAGAAGATATGTTTGCACAAAAGAAAACTACTTTGGATTTGGTACCTTTACCTAAAGCATGTAAACCAATTGGATGAAAATAGGTATTCAAGGATAAATTTGGTCTTGATTGTAGTGTTGAGAATCATAAATAAAGGTTGGTCATGAAGGGTTATTTCTAAGTTGATGGAATTGATTATGGTGAGATATTAACTCATGTTGTAAACTTGGCAAGTTGAAAAAGATTTTTTATGGTCTAAAGTATTCTCCTAGGATGTGGTACGAGAAGCTTGATGTCTTTGTGTTGAGTTTTGGGTTCAATAGATTGAAATATTATCATTGTGTTTATGATAGATAAATAATGATTACATTCTCATTATTGCATTCTACATTGATAATATGTTGTTATTTGGGGATAGTAAATTTTTTAATTTTTATTTGAAGTCTCAAATCTCATCATAGTTTAAATTTGGGGATGGTTATAAGGTCAAATAGGTACATCTTGGGGATGGAAACCAAAAGAGATATATCTAGAAGAAAAATTTAGTTGGGATAGTTTACATTTGTAAACTCAATGTTCAAGAGATTCAACGTGGTATCTTATATACCATTATATGTTCATAATTTGCAAGGGATGAAGTTATTTATGGATGACTATAAAAAAATAATACTAAGATGGAGGACATGAATAGAGTACCTTATACAAGTGATATTGGTAGTTTAATGTATGCAATGGTTTGTAAAAGGCTAGACATTTCCTAAGTAGTGGGAGTCCCTAGTCATTTGATGGCTAATCCTAGACAAGTATATTAGGATATAATGAAGAGAGTCTTTAGAGAATTGTGGGTAAATTTTGAGTATTCCTTATGTTTTAATGGTTATCTTATAGTAATTTAGCATTTATTTTTTAGTTGTGGGTATATGTTCTCATATTGGGAAAACAACATTGGTGGTAGAAGATTCACCAATGGGTATGTTTTCACAATGTTTGGTGGTGCTATTACCTTGGATGAGTAAGTGTAAATCTATATTTGCTTTGTCCATGACAAAATAAAATTACATGGTGGCTAATCATGCTTATATAAGGAAGTCATTTATCTTAATGTATTGTGTTCTAATGTTGGAATTGATGTAGGGTTGATTACTATTTGTCGTGATAGTTAGAGTGCCACATTCTTGACAAATAATCCAACCTTACATGTGAGTAAAAATCACATTGATATGTAGTATGATTTTCTTCATGACATCATAGAGTATGAAAGGTTAAAAATTGAGAAAGTTGACACTTGATGAATTTTGTATGACACTTGATGAATTTTGTATATTCACTAAACAAAATTGTGATCATATAGAAGTTTAGATGGTATTAAGAGTCTATGGCCCTCATGAACCCTAGTAGTTGGTTTCCTATTTTTCAAGTGGGAGAATATTAGAATTAGGGTTTCCCAAACTTTGCAGTATCTTGACATTGATCTATTTAACTAATCATTTCATGCCTATGTAATTTTATGTTTATTTTGTTATGTCATCTTGTGGGGCCTAGCATGGTGAGGTACCATGTGTCCTTACTTTGAGGAGATAGGTATCCCACTTGTTTCCCCTATTGTGAAAGTTTAATTTGTTTCATGTGCCATAAATTGTATGATTATATGATAAAAATTATGAATTATTATGACTATTATAGATTATGACAATCGTAATAATTGGAAATTAAAAAATTAATGATAGGTGGGACTCAATTATGTAAGAATTTATGTATCTAAGGGTTTTTTGGTGCATACAAGAACCTTGAATGTCAATGTGCTCTATTTTTTAATCTATAATAAAATATTGTATTAATTTAGAGAATAAAAAATATTACTTCCATAATGTTTCTTCGGCAACAATTTTGCCTCCCCCCCCAAAACACAAGACCAAAGGGGTCAAGATTGTACATCAGATTTGAGAATACCCATCCAAAAACACAGAGACCATCATACTTTCATTATAATTCATTTGGCATTTTCGTCTCAAATTTTTCCAAACCATTATCCATTCTTTTGAATTCAAATGGCATTATCATCTCAAAATTTGGTTTCTTACAGCAAGATTTGTTTCCCCATTTGAATTCATATGGAATTAGGGCATGTTAGTATGAATGATTTTCATAAGAGGATAACTGTTGAAAATTCCATTTCATGAGCTAAAAATATTATAATAAATGGATTGGCTAAGGCTACTATGTTTCCCATGTCAATGGAAAGCCTGAAGGTAGTGTTGAAATCTATCCATATTTATGATGAGGAGAAAAAACAAGTCATTGTTAGGGGTAGGTATTTTTTAGATCTAAGCATAGAAGGTATCACAAATAATGATTTTTAGGAAAAATAAGAAGTTTTATTTGACTTCCTATTTTATTTACTCACTTATAATAAGTTCAAATTTTTTCAAGCTACAAAGAGTGGGTACATTGGGAAATAGCTTGGACAAATCTGATTTTAGAAATACTATCCCCAATTTGAGCATAAAGAGTCCACCAAACATTATAGGATTGTAAGGTAGAAAAAAGTGTCCCTTGCTTGATATGGGAATAATTAATGATAAATTGGACTTAATGTCACCTTTATCTAGTGTTGTGAGGTGTTTTGCACATCCACATTAGGTCTTGAGCCCTTTTAAAGATAAATTAACCTAACATTGTCCAAATTTAATGCTGTAAAATATATTTATTTACATATTCACATTAAATTTGGAATGCTTGTAAATAAAGTGGACCTGATCTAGTGTTTTAATGTGTTTTTCACATTCACATGAAATTTAGGGCCCTTCTAAGCTAAATAGACCCATTTTTTCCCTTAATTTAGTGTTGTAAATTGTATTTAACTACACTTTCACATTGCGTTTTGGAACCTCTTGCATTTATGACCTTTATAGATCATTACTAATAGGCCACAATGACCCTATATTGTGCATCCCAAGGCATATTTTAATCAAAAACCCAACAATATTAACATATAAACTTAAATTCTTCACTCCTCGATATTCTAGCTGGCAAAATAGCCCTTGTGGGACCCATTCACCACCTTGGGTGAATGAGTCCCATTTGAGCTATTTTTGAGGTTTGAGCTGCAAAAACTAGGTTTTAAGTTTCAATTTCTCCTATGCCAGCCTTGCGGATCAAATTAGTGGTCATTTGAGTTGATTGACTATATAAAAAAGCTTTGAAATCTTTATTTCATCCAAGAAACATAAGCTGACATGTTATCAATTCAAGCAAGCAAGGGTTAAGCATTCTAAGATCATCAAGATAACATTCAAGATCAATCTTAAGGCATTCAAGGGTAGAATTCTCTATCAATTGTTGCAAAAATTCAATATATATCATCATGGAAAGGTTATAATTGTATTATTTCATGTTCATGCTTCATTATCTTATTTCATCATTTGGTTTAATTACCTAAAAGGGGTTTGACCAAGACAAACCCCTATTCCCTAACAATCAACACTTTTTCTCTCTCCTTATGTAATTGAAGATATAGGTGCTTTGAAGATTGGAAGATCATTGAAGATTAGTTTACAAGCTTGTTAGAGTTGACTCCCCATTTGCAAGCTCAAAATCTTCACTAAAAGGTCATCTACAGCCCCAAAATCGGAGTTTTGGATCCGAGTACCTAGAGGAACAAAAGGAGTAGACTGAGAGATGTAGATCAAAACTTTGAATTTATAGAAAATCCAAACTAGACTCATTCACCACAAGTGGTGAATGAGTCCCACTGTAGGTTTTTTTCAGATATCTTTGTGGATTTAGATACCCTTTTTCTTGAAAAAGCCTCCCGTGCAGAAATCCAAATCTGGGACCAATTTGACCAGGTTGGTGAATGAGTCCTAGTTGATCAAAAATTCAAAATTTCTAGAATCTCATAACTATTTCTAGACTCTTCAAGGTTTCGAGGTTCACACTACTTATATGTTGCTTTCCTATTCTATTTTACTTGCATTTCTAGGGCATTTTCTATCTCATTTTGCATATCACACTATGTTTTGCAACTCATTGTCTTTTTCAAGTTTACACTTGGTGGTGAACCCCTCATTCAACATCATTCAATCCCCTAGAACAATCCCTTTGCTAGTGTAGACATCCAATTTATCCTGATTGACATCATACACCCGATCTTGATTTACTAACAACATTTCTACCTAAATCATGTCTTTACTAACTAGTTAATTAATTCATTTTATTTGATTAAATCATAGTTCCAATTTTAATTAAATGATTCATTTTATTTTATTAAATCATATTCGCTCTTTTGATTAAATAAATCACCCTTATTTGATCTAATATCATCCCTTTTAATTAAATAAATCAAACTTTATTTAATTAAATGGCCATTATTCCTCTCTTGATTTTGGATCCATAACTTTAGGCAAGGTTATTATCTATAGATTTTATGCAATTTCATCCATTGTTCATCAAGGTTTTCATAGCATTTCATCAATCCTAGCTAGGTTATGGTCAAAATTTCATCAAGGAGCACAATCATCAACAATCTTCATCAAGGATTTGAAAGGAATTGGGAAAGGGCTTCTTTCCACATCAAATAAGCACCAATTTCCCATGGGATGATAGGTTTGGATTTTTTGAGCAAGATTTAGTAGCTTTTACTTGATTAAATTTCACTTTATTTCTTGTTCTTTGCATTTGAATGAATTGCATGGGGAATGCTTGCTTTAGATTTGTTTAATGACTAACATTGGGTTGTTTGATGATGTTGGAGTAGGTCTAGATCAACCATTCATATTTTGGCACTAGAAGGAGGGCTAATCTTGAGAAACTAATACTTTTTTTGGTCAAAATTTTGCTCTTTTTCAAAAAAAAATTGTGTCTACAGGAAACAATGACACTGTATAAGATAAATAGTGATGCTATTAGTCCAGTGTCACTATATAGCGACACTATATTTTATATTGGCATATGGCTAAGGAGTTTTTTATTTATAAGTGTTGTCATTGATGACAACCCAAGTCATGCAACTCTAGTCCTACATCTGAATAAGCTGCACTATCGACAGAACAAAGCATAGAACATGAGATCCGGATAAAGGTATGAAAACTGGTCTAATAATCTCACCGGATAGGTATTTTGGGTTATGAATCTTTGAAGTAGGATTTCAGAGGCTTGCATTATCTTAGTTTTGATGTGCACTCACTATTAAGCGATCTAGGAGGTACGGTGCATTAATCTGTCAATTATCTTTGTTAGAAGGCTGACCCGACAAAGATAGAATTCACAGATGTATAAGATGAAATTAATTATAAGCTTCAGCATTGAATTAAGTGTTTTATGGGTCCTCTCTTAGTCTTAATCAATTTTGGAGGATGCGCATAGTGATTGGGTGATGAATCCGACTGATAAGTTAAAAGTATCTTGATACCATATGAAGCCAACTATTGAATGAACTCATCTTTGATTGCGGATATATATATAGGAGATTAATTTAATCACTTGATAGAGGGGTGGTACAAGATATATTTATATAGAGTGCGAATTGGGAACAATAGAAAGCAATAATGTGAGTCTGATGTGAAGAACAAAAAAGAGCAAAGTAGGGCAGAGCGAAGTGGAAAAATAGAGAGAAGATCTTGAATAAGATTCATGAGCTTCACCAGAACTGTTTCCTAGAATTGTTAGATGCTATTATCTCAGTTCACCTCTTCATATGGTCTTAATCTGAATTTTGTAGGCAATAAGCCTTTATCTTTTGAGTAGTGAGCTCTAGGAATTGTGCTTGAATGCAAGTGCACTCCTTTTATAAGAATTATACTTTGAGTACTCAAATTATGGATTAATCTCCACCATGGTTTTTCTCCTAATATGGTTTCCACGCAAAAAACATTGTGTGTCATGTTATGGATGTTTACCTTAAATGCATACATCTTTCCTATGATGAAATGATGAAATAATTTCATGTTTTGAATGGTTAGAATTGTTAAATATAATTGAACACTGATTCACCCCCCCCCTCTCAGTGTTCCCCTGAGTCCAACAATTGGTATCAGAGCATGTTCCTTTGGAGAAGTTTTGTAGCTTGAGGTGGATCTTGGAATGTGATGGACTCTGGTAATCTTCAATAGCAGCTTATGGTAGCTCATTATGACCTTGATCAGTCTAAAATAGAAGTTCAAGAATTGAAAGCAAATCTTAGAGATGCTGAGAAATTCATTCAGTCATTAAAGGATCAAATAGTCAAATCTAGGGTGAAGAGGAAAGATCTCTATGATCATATACAATAGAAGGGAAATGAAGATATGGATCATGCTCACCTAAATCAAACTCTAAAGGAGATGACAATAGCTTGCCAGAGACAATACCAACCTAAAACATGAAATGGAATCTATGATGATAAAGATGACAAAAGAGATAGAGGAAAGGAAGAAAAGTGAAGAAAATCTTGCTCAGACCCTGAAAAAGAAATCTGATGAATGCAACAAAATAAGTGGAGAAATTACTCAGTTGAAAAGTGAACTACGAATAACCAGAAGCAACGAAGAAGAACTTGGTAAGAAAATTACTACTCTTAAAAATGATCTTGGCATTAAAAATGAATTCAAAGAAAAGTTCAAGATTAGTTCAGTAAAGCTTGATGAGATAACTCAAGGGTAGAAGAGTGAAAATGATAAGAGAGGTCTTGGATATGAGAAAGGAGAAAATTCCAAGTCATCTCAAAAGAATCCCAGACAAAACAGAAATGGAAGGCATCCGGTAAGACAACCTAAAGCTCAAAAATTTAATGGAAATTGTTTTGGCTATAACAAGTTTGGTCATATGATTGCTCAATGTAGAAGCAATGTAAGGACAAAAGATCCACCATTCTTTGGTCAATGTTTTAATTGCAAAAAGAATGGTCACAAATTAACTAAATACAAAAATATGTCAAGTGACTCTATTGTTAGGAGAAACATTGAATGCTATGAATGTGGGAAGTTAGGGCACATTGCTAATCAATGCATATTGAGAAGAAATAAATGGAACAAACAAAGAAACATTGTGTGCTATCATTGCAATAAGTACGGTCATATTGCTAGATTTTGTAGAACCAAGAACACAGACATAAGAGGTCTAGTATATAGAGAGTAGGAAAACAGAGAAAATTGACAAAGGAAAATAAAAAATAACTACGGATGATATAAGAGATCAAATGAAGAAGACACAGGTAAAGAAAAATGACTCTGATGTTGAAAATAGTTCCATATCGAAACCTACTTCTAGTAATTCTTGTGGTAATTGAATTAAGGCCATTGGCCTAGGGGGAGTTTTTACCAGAAAATCTTTCCTCCCCTATCTAGTATCTATAGATGGTACCAGTGTGGATAAAATAGTCATAAAGGTGTACTCCCAGTATGTGGAAGTTTTAATGTTCTCTGAAAAAGTAATTTCAGCTAACCTATTAGTCCGCAGAAGATTTTTTTCGTCGCCTCAGAAAACAAAGTCTCTAGAAAGTTTAGGGAAAGTGCATTTATTGCACATGTCAGAGTTATAAAACTTAAGCCCAAGGTGCCACTTGTCACTTTGCATCATCAAGAGAAGACAAAGAGCACTCGACAAGTGGTTTTTGAAACAACAAAAGAAAGTTCATCAGCAAATTTATCAAGTACTTCAAATTACTATCGAAATCTTCATATAATTTGGTGTATAGTTGCTAACCCTAAAAACATGAAAAGAATGGAGCAAATAAAAGGATCGATCATATTGGATGAGTATAATAGTGCAAAAATCAGATCTATGAGAAATCTATTGCTTCCTAATGAATTGAAACAATTAATCGAAGCCAAACATAGAAATCTAGATATGTGGAGTGAGTTTCCATATTTCAGAGATATAAAACTTGTAAAATTCTTGTTGAACATATTGCACAATGATTTGTTAACTTTGGATAAACCCTACACAATCTCAAAAGAAGTGATTGAGAGACTAACTATATTGTGCAAAGTCGGTGATGTACCCAAAAAGAAATATATCCAAAACAAGGAGGTAGAAACCCTAACTGGGACAATTGGAGATCAAAGAGCTCTGCTCATAGCAATAATCAAAGATCCTATCATAAAGTACATCACGCATGGCATAACCTATAAAATATTCTACCAAAATTAGGAAGGGGCCACATCAGCTAGTGTTGTATACATTGCTCATATGATGATAGTTGAAGGTCAAAACTTTGACCTATGCGGATTATTGAAAGATCAGATGTTGGAAAATGTCTAGCTGACAAAATAATCGAGGTATCCATTCAGGTTTGGAACCCTAATTATATGTCTGGTTATGTACCTTTTAAATTCTTTATCAAAAATTGAGAATGTAGCATGGATGCCAGATGAACCAGTATGCACTCAGATCTACACTTATGCTAAGAATCAATCTAATTGGGATTCAAAATTTGAAAGTTTTTGTAAGAATGTGCTTATGAGGTGTGGATCAGTCATTATTTCTCCTCCAGTGAGGACAATGGAAATTGGTTCCTCTTTCGGTATCATTTTCAGATGACAAAAGAGAGGTCAGGAAATTTTTGAATACAACCCTCTAGAAAGTAAAGTCCCCAAGATTGAAGAAAAAGCGAAAGAGAAGGAAGTTGTGAACATTCTAAATGAATAGTCTGACGAAGAGCCTAAGAATCAACTAGAAAATGATTTTGGTATTGAAAAAGGTTGTGAAGAAGAAGAAGATATGTCAAAAGAAAAACTTCATTAGCTTATCCAAAGCATAGGTGGTATGTAAAATATTGCAAGATTATGGTCAGCTAGACCATCTTATGATTAGGACTTAATTCTGGAAGTTTTGAATGCTCATATTGAGCACTGCAAAATAAGATTGGAAATTCTTAAAGATATTCTACCTAAAGAAATGATTGAGTGTAGCAGAGAATCACTAGGATCTGAAGATAGAGGTACAAAAGAAGGTGAAATTATCTCTCATGTGAAAGAGAAATTCAGACTATCTCTTGCTAAGATTAAAAAGAAGATAAATGAATTAAGGAAGTGTATTGAATCAGCCACAAAGACCTACAACTATTGTGTTTTTTGGCCTCATGCAGTCAGCAATTACAAGGAGAAGTTGGATCAGATTGAGGCAGAACTGAATGACATTGGCAAAAACTTTGATATGTCTCAAGATTAGGATGGAGTCATAAGAAGAAGAATCTGGGAATCACAAGCAACCCAAATAAAAATTTAGCTATCCAAGAATGTTCTTGTGGAAACCTTTTGGAAGGTAAAAGATTTAGTTGAATGCAGATTGGAGAAATTGGTGGAAATTCTGAAGAATGGTGAAAAATTGGAAGAAGCAATTAATCTGTCAATTATCTTTGTTAGAAGGCCAACCCGAAAAATATAGAATTCATGGATGTATAAGATGAAATTAATTATAAGCTTCACAATTGAATTAAGTGTTTTATGGGTTCTCTCATAGTCTTAATCAATTTTGGAGGATGCGCATAGTGATTTGGTGATGAATCCGACCAACAAGTTAAAAGTATCTTGATATAGTATGAAGCCAACTGTTGAATGAACTCATCTTCGATTGCAGATATATATAGGAGATTTATTTCATCACTTGATAGAGGGGTGGTGCAATATATATGTATATATAGTGTGAATTGGGAATAATAGCAAGCAGTAATGCGAGTCTTCTACGAAGAATACAAAAGGGAAAAGTAGGGTAGAGCTAAGTGGAAAAACAAAGAGAAAATCTTGAATAAGATTCATGAGCTTCACCAGAACTGTTTCTTGGCATTTTTAGATGCTATTATCTCAGTTCACCTCTTCAGATGGTCTTAATCTAAATTTTGTAGGTAGTAATCCTTTATCTTTTGAGCAGTGAGCTCTAGGAAGTGCACTTGAATGCAAGTGCATTCCTTTTGATAAACATTATACTTTGAGTACTCAAATTGTGGATTAATCTCCACTGTGGTTTTTCCCCTAACAGGGTTTCCACGCAAACAAAATTGTGTCATGTTATGGATGTTTACCTTTAATGCATACATATTTTCTATGATGCAATGATGAAATTCTTTCATTTTTTGAATGGTTAGAATTGTTAAATATAATTGAACACTTATTCACCCCCCCCTTTCAATGTTCCCTTGAGTCCAATAATTTCTTCAAAGGGTGACGCTTCTATCATTTTCCACTTGGGCTAGCCTTTCAAACTCCAAAGAGCGACACTATGTGAAACAACAACACAATCATGATCTATGTTTCTCCACAGAGCACCGCTAAAACTCTCCAAACAATGACGCCTTCGTGGATTGCGACACTAGAGCTGGGTAAGAGGTTAACTTTCAAGTTATTTTAAAATGCGATTTATTTTATTTTATTACCTTGATCTTTTAACTTGTTTTGTGGCTCTATTTTTTGTAGATTAACCAACTTTTGTAGGTTGAGGTGATCAAGAAGAGGAGGAAATGAGGAGAAATTTTTTTATGGAACTATCACATGATTGTAACAAGTGTTTTTAAGTACTTTGGGAGTAATTGTAATCCCACTTTCAAGGACATTGTTATCTTTAGTCTTTAGGACTCAAATAATTTTCGTTTGGGTTTATAAAAGAACAAGAAAAGGGTTAAAAAGAACCCTAGGAACTTACTAGAGTTGGTTTTGGATTAAAAAAATTGAACAAGCAAAATTCACACTTCATCTTGGTGCTATAAAAATAATCCATTACTGCTTTAAGGTCTAAAATGAACATGTCTTTTTTGTGTTTTATAATGTGTTTTACAAAATAATATCATTTAAAAGGCCTATGCACTTCTCTCGCGCCTCACGATGATCTTGAAAATCAAAATTTGTTTGGTGATATTAATTTGTTTAAACTATTACCTCCACATTTCAATTTGGGTTTCTTAAAATCAGACAAATCTTGCGAGTGTGAAGAAAAGGAATTGTGTGGGCTCCCACCTAAATTTGTTAGGTTGTCAAACTACAAATGCACTTCTTCCCTATTGTTCACATTTAGAGAGATTTCCTTGGTAGGAAAAAGTACTCACCCCAAGGGAATGACTCAAACCGGTGACGAGATAAATGCCAAGCTACTCCCAACCGGTATACAAATTTGAATGTTGAGGAAATATCATCATTACAAGAACTCCTATGAACAAGTAGGTGATACTCTTTATATGATTTTATCTTGCCTCTCGTGTGGCTTTCTGAATGGGTGTCTTTATTACAAACCAATTTGTGTAGAAGCCAAAATCCCTATCTATTTGATGATGTCAAGAGGTCGAACCTTCGAAGTCGTCCCACGTACTTGTGGTTCAAAGTAGAGATTAAAAGTTCATCATGGGAGATTAATGAGAACTAAAGCTTGGCTTACCCCAAGAACTATGTGTCATGGAGGGGAGCTAGTGTGGTCAAGCTTCTAATCATCCACTTTGAATAAGCACAGATGGATTTATCCAAGTGGGAATTCAACAAATATTATCTCTCTCTATCCTAGGGTTGTGCATCATTTTGGAATCAAAACACTTTGCTTGGATCTAAAACCTTGGAAAACAAACATTCAACAAAATCCCCAAAATTTCAAACACTTTAGGAGGAGAAAGTATCTTTGACAAATCCAAGTGCTATTGCTTGCCCTAGAGATTCCATCCTTAGAGGCTTCTAAGTATTTGGATTTATATCTTGATTTTCTCTCACTAAAGCTAACATTAGGGAACTATTGCCTTGATTCTCTTGATTTCCACATAATGGACTTTGTGGGATGAAAATAAATTAAGACATTAGACATTCAGTTTGAAAGGTAAGCAAGATTTTTTTTGTGATAAAAAGAACCAAATCTAAGTAAGATAAAAAGTAAGATACAATACAATTGGACCTCAAATGTGCTTGATCTCATGATTTCCCTTAAAATCAAAATTCCCAAGTCAATTTTCATAAGAATATTAGTCCAAAAGCTCGTGAGCAGCATCTTTCAAGGCTTCACAAAGTTAGAGAGAGATTGGTTTATAATTTTTGCAAACGTGCTTCAAAGAACAATCCCAATTTGTATGAATTCTATTACAGTCAAAAGCCAAGTCTTTTTCAATGTTCTAATTTTCTCACATAGGAAGTATAGCATGTTCTTCAATACCGAGGTCTTGTAGAATGAAAGTCTATCTAGGGCCAATCTAGGATCAAAATCAACACTCTCATCCATCCTACAAAAGCCAATCTCCATTTCATCTCACCAACAACTCTTAGAATCTTGGAAAAATCCTTCATGCTAGACTTTTGGCAAATCCTTTAGATCAAAAATCATCTTGTTTGACTAAGTATGTGTAGATGAATACTTCTTCATATGCTTAGTTAAATTATCACCTTGTGAACAAATTTATTCCAAGATAAATCCAACTTCTTGGGGTTTATAAGTTCATTATCCAAATCCAAAACAAATTCAAATCAAATCAAAAAATCAAAAATCAAAAAGTCCTAAAGTCTAGTGTCCCTTCAAGATTCTTAAGATTTTAATCATTCAATACCATCCATATTTCATTTACCTCATCACCATCCTTTGATCCTTAAACAAACTTAGGTTTTCTTCTTTGTACCTAAAATTTGATCCTTCTTTTATGTCACAAACTTGATCTTAATACAAGAAAAAACATGGAGCAAAACAAAGAGACATCTATTTCAAGTGACTTGAGTCAAACTGCCCCCAAAATCAATCCCATTGGATCTAGTAACCCCCCACTCAAACTTCCTCAAAAACCACAAGATCCTCAAGAGGGAGGTTTACAAGTGGAGAACATCACCAACAATATCCTAGGAATGACTCAAGATGAAATCCTGGAGATCATCCAAAATCCAAAGAATCACAAAATTGCCAATACCATGACGAGAATTAATCCTTCACAATACATGCTAGAATTGGAAAAGGAAGGGGATAAACTCCCTTCTGATTATGATGTAAGCACAATTTTAGAATAACCTCTCAAGATTATGTCACCAGTATAATTCACACCATCCTCCCGAACCATCATTCAACCCATCCCTCAACAAAACTCATCTCACACTCCAAGCCAACCGATGATCACCAAGGGGAGTTCATTGCTCCAAGATCTTCAAAAACACCCCCTTGTGAGTAACCAAAATCTGGATGAAAACACCATCTTGGGGATGACGAGAACTGTTCCGCTCATTTTCCATAACACCAATACTCCATCAACCTTCTCCGCAACATCGACATACTCTCTTGGAGCACAAGTCTCCCTCCCCATGGTATCACATGAACAAGGGGGTTTATTTGGACAAGGGGGAATCTTTGATCCCTCATTATCACTTTCTCAAGGAGGCATGCCACCTATCCCCCACCACTTCCTCTGTTCACATCAACACCCACACCAATCCCTGGTTTAGGACAACCCCCTTTACTTATCCAAAATTAGTCGAATCAAATCAATCTACCTAGCATACCAAATCATCTAGGAATACCACTAACATCGCAATATTAGGTGGCACCCATCCAAACATCTCAATCAACCATTACACCATCCAAAAAATCTCAAATAATTCAAAATACAGTCTCCCAAGGCCCTAGCTCATCAACCATACCCTCAACCACACAACCCATCATCATCACTCAAGCACCCCAACATAATCTCATCACACCATCTCATACCATTCCAAATCCCCCACCTCTACCACCAGATCCAAACATAGCCAACCAATACAACATCACATTGTAAGCGGCTCAACAATCCTATCAAAGGGCACTCCAACAATTCCAAACCCATCTAGCCACACAAGTTGTGCAACAATCTGCGCAACAAACAAAAATGCAACAAGTCGCAAAACAAGCCCAACAGGCTACCCGAATGCAAGCACATGAATTGCTACAGTAGAAACAAGCCCAAGCACAAGAAAAAGCTTTATTGCAACAAAGACAAGCCACTCAAGCCACCCAAGCTTCTAAATCTACATATGTACAAGCACAAGCACAAGCCCAACATCAAGAAAATCAAGCTCAAGCACAAACCTTATTACAACAACAAGCTTACCATCAAGCTTTGTATCAATATCAAGCACAACAACAAGTGTTGCTGGTGTAACAGGAGCAACAAAACCAACAAAAAGCTTTGTTGGCACAACAACAACTACAAGCATATCTGCAACCATTAGTTGCACAACAAACTCCCGCACACACACCACCCAGTTCACAAATCCAAGTCACTACACCGACCCAAAATACATTCATTCCACCACCTGACCCACAAAGATCTCACAACAAGTGTTGGACATACAATCAGGGAAGACCCCAGATCAGAAGGAAAATTATGCCCTTATCTATTGGACAAGAGCATTGTGACAAAGTCGTTCCCACAAGGCTTTGAGATACCAAAATTTGACAAGTACCATGGAATTGGAAATCTTGAAGATCATATTAGGGAATTCCATGTACATTGCATAGATTTTTCCTACGATGACTCTTATCTAATGAGGCTCTTCCCCATAAGTCTGGTTGGCCTAGCCATGGAATGGTTCTCCCATCTTCCTCCTAGAATTAAAAAGTTCCAAGAAATTATGGTTGCGTTCATGCAAAATTATGCATTCAACTTGGGCATGGATGTAAGCTTAGAAGAGTTATCCAACCTCAAGAAAAACAAGGGAGAATCATTTGCATCCTTCTTACAATGATGGTGATCCAAAGCCAATAGAAGCAAGTGGGCCATGCCAAAAGAACAACAAGTCGGAACTATCATTGCAAATCTTGAAGGAACTTTGGCCTTCCATCTCAAAGTACAGCTCATCACCTCCTACAATCAACTCATCCCTAAAGCTCTCAACATCGAAAGATCCCTCATTGCACAAGGGGGGATGCCCACTTATCAAGAAAATTATCCATCAACAAGCTATAATGATAAACCTCAGACAAGGGTGAAAAAAAAAAATGTTACCTGTAGACACTAAAAATTGGTCCAGGCCTATGAGTACCATTTTCAACATAATTCTAATGTACATGGTCATGATTAAATAATGTTAATTATTTAATTACTTTCTATAGTCACCTTTCTTCTATTAATTAAATAATCTTAATTATTCAATTAATTCATTATGGCCTTTATTCAACCTTGATTAATTAAATAAATCTTATTTATTTGATTACGTCGCTAAATCAATTAATCCCATTTCTAAATTAAATAATTTATTATTTAATTTATCCTTTATCACATTTTCAAATATAATTAACTATTCATTTCAAATTATTTAATTATTCAATAACCTTTTCGACAGTCAAATTAAATAAATCTTATTTATTTAATTAAATCTCCAAATTTTGAATGTTGAATTAAATAATCATTTAATTCATAAATATTATTATTCCTCAAATATTCCTCTGATTAGATAATCATTTAGTTATCTGATTATTCACTTATCACTTAAGTTGAGATCCAATCTATCAGTGAGTTATCTCATGATTAATTCTTGATGAACAAACCTTCTATCTTGATCAGTCATTCTAATCCTTCTGCATGCAAACTATTATTAATGAAATAAAATTATTTAATTCATTCATTCATTCCTGCATTTGAACACAATGTTTCTACTTTATCTTTCACATACAACTCTTATTCTTTTGATTTTTGAATAGTTTCAACATTAGATGAAATTATTATTTAATTTAATCTTTGTCATGCAAAAATTTCTTACTCGTGTTGTAACTGACACAAATATCTATTGCATGGAATTCATCAATCTCGATCATCGATCTCTCAGTTGAATTTGAGCCGATCATTCGAAAACCAATTTTCTATAAATTGACTGATTTTTTTCATTATTCCTCCTCCCGAAATTGATATACTTTTGGAGCACTTGTTTAATCTATGATATTTTTCTATAATCATATACATCAAGGCTATACTTGTACACATACTGAAAATCTGAGGGCAAGAATACTATCACAGTGAAATTGAGAAGGACAACATATATTATTCATGGAGTTACATCGATCTTTGGTGAGATTGTTTTATGTTTTAGCTATTTCCTTTGTTCTTTTTTTTTAATGTAGGTTAGTTTGAGTTTAAATTCTTTGTATTTCTTTAATCTTGCTTTCTAGTTTTCTTGTGTTACATTTGGTGAACCCAATGTGAAGACATGTACTTCGCAAATCCATAGACATTTATTCGATTTTTGCAAGTATCGTACGAAACGACGCATCTCGCAGATAAAATGATGCAACTGATATTACGAACCGCACTTGACGAATACAACGATGCATCTGAAAAAATTTGATGTATCTATGGCTTATCGTGACACAATTGACTGATGAAAACCCACAACACATCTGACTAGTGAATTTTTTTGGTTTATTTTCCAATTTATAGTTTTTCATTGTGTTTTTATTTTAGCTAATGTTTGATTTGCAGCATGTTTTTTAAGGAGTTAACATAGTGTTTGTAGGACGTCGCATAGAAGATAAGTTTTTGAAACCTTTTTTGTAGGAAAATTAGTGAAGACCAATTTAAAACTACTAATCTATGTTTTGCAGAACCGTTGATGAAGACATAAACCATAAAACTACTAACAATTTATTTGTAGAACTAATTTGAAAATGAGATTAATTTTAAAGAACAAATTGCTTGAGTATATTAGATAACTTTTTCATTTGGGCTTAAAATTAACCAGTGTCCTTTGTGTTTTTATTTTTTTAGATTAGATCCTTGATTCATTAATAGAAGTATCCTCTCCCCTTGCGCATTCGTGTGATCATGGGTGTAAGAGAAATTGTTATTGACTCTAGAAATTGGCCCTGCTTTAGTGGTTAAGAGTAACCAAAGTGACTCAAATTGGTGATGATATTTTTCATCGAGCTACTCCCAACCGATAAAGAAATTATAATGATTGAGGGAACTCAGCATTATAGAGTTCCCAACAGACCAACTATTGATTCCCCAATACCCTTGTGGTGCGTCGAAACCTACAAAGTGTAACTCTACAGACTAGGATGATATTGCCTCTCGCATGGTTTTCTGAATGGGTGTCCATACTAAAACTCCAACTTATTGTAGTTTCATGAAAAACCTTCCATTTGTTGGTGCAAGAGGTCAGACCTCTGAATTCGTCTCACAATCTTACATTTCAATAGTATAGATGAAAATTTCACCATGGGAGATTCGTGGGAACTGAAGCTTGGATGACTCGAGAAGTGTGTGTCATGGAGGGGAGCTAGTGTGGTCAAGCTTCTAGTCATCCACTTTGAATAAGCATAGTTGGGGAAACCCAAGTTAGAATTCAACACGTATTGTCACTACCAGCCTTAGGAATTGTACATGTTTTTTGAATTTTAACATATTCATGCTCATCGGAACTGAAACACAATGTTTTTTGATTGTTTTCAATTGCCAAAATTTGATCATGAAACAAATTCAATCAGAAAACCTATATCATTAGAACACTGTATCTATAAAAACAAGTTGCATATGATAAATAGAAAATCGCATTTGTAATTGAGTTGCATCTGTTAGACAAAAACTCACATTTTCCTATCAACAAATCAGTGTCCACTAACATTAAATTATGAGTCGCATCTGCATTGTAAGTCACACATGATATTAGAGTCACATCTGCATTGTAAGTCACATCTAATATTAGAGTCGTGTTTGTTAAATGTTTACCAATAGCTATTAGTGTAAGTCGCATTTTCCTGTCAGTAAACTGAGACCAATTTTCATCAGAGAGCCGCATCTGCAATACGCAATGCATCTTTCAATTTATGTGACACATCTAAGAACTAAAATGCCTTTGTTTGTCAACAAAAATATTGGATTCGCAATCACGGTCTGAAAACAAACTGTCATTTTAGTCTCTATTTCTCATAGCCAACCTTGAACATAAACCAAAAACTTTCTCAAAACCTTGCATTGTTCATCTTTATGTGTCATTTAGTTTTAGATATAGACGTCTTAGTTATGATACTTAGTTCCATCATAGGAATTTGCATATCTTAGAATAGGCCAATGTTTTACATTATTGGACAAATCCAAGCTTCGATAGTCTAAGTCATTGAACCTAGTCATTTTGTCCTACTAGTGAATCCTTCTAGCTCATTAGTCTAGTTTGGAAATTCAACTTATCATTTGGTCCTTGTCCTACATTAGGTTCCTTGATAAAGTTGAGTCGTAGCCTTGGTTAATCCATAGGTAGTACGTAATATCCTCTTAGAATCATTTACCTTAAGAGTCGACTTAAAAAATTTCATATTTTCATCCTATCATCCGTCATTTTAGACATCCTTTATTTTCCAAGAAAATATCAAAAAAATAGTAGCATTCATTATATTCAGAAAATCCCAAAAACATAGAATAGAACATATCATTTTAGACATATTTTGCATTACCTCATTTTGAGCAATATTTTTCATGCTTGAAACAAGGTCTAAAAAGAAACATAGAGAGATGACAGACTCATAGGACTTCATCAATCCTTTCACAAACCAACCATCAGGGACAGAAAGATCTCACAAAACTTTTCATAAAAAAATTGTCCTAGAGACACACATGGAAAAATTTATGTAGAAGATGTAGATCCGCTGATGTCCAAGATCCTGAATTTGCATCTTTTATGGATGAGTGTTTTACAAATGATCCTCAAAGATACCTAGCAAAGCTGCTAGTAGAAGGTGCCACACTACCACCAGGATTTGGCGTTCACACCTTAAAAATAACATCTACTCAACCAACGCAAACCGTGACATCGAGTGTCTCCATTCCTCAAATTACTGCAGCAATACCAACTGGCATACCTACTCAAACAACCTCAATTGTAAAAACAGCCCCATTTGGTATAACATAGGGCCTAACATTTACTATGGGAGCATCCTCATCAAACTCCTTTGGCACTAACACTGGAGGTAAAAGACCCAAAGTAGGAATGAACACAACATGATCTATACCCCATATCAGCACTGGTACTTCCATTCCACACATAGGGGATACATAAGCAGGACATATACCCTCACCAAATCACAATCCATCACAAAATATTACATTTGAGAACACTTACATTGATCCTAATAATGCAACCAACATGTCTTTAACATAGGTAGATTAATTTGTAAAATCAAATGCAAATCCTCCAACAACAAATGGATAGTATGTCAATGTCAGGAAAATGGAATTTAAGCACAAGATTTATGTTTGTGTCCCTTTGACAAAGCATTGTACATGACACCCTTACCACATGGATACATTATACCAAATTTTCCTAAGTATAATGGGAAGAGAAATCCTTTGGAACACATCAAGGAATTTTATACATGCATGGAAATCTTGTATGACCCCACATACCTTATGAGACTCTTTCCACAAACCCTTGTTGAGATAGCATTGGAATGGCTCTCTAAACTTTCATATGGCATAAAATCATGGGGTGAATTAGCTGAGAAATTTGTGGAACACTTTTCCTTCAACATAGACAATCAAATCCTGATAGCTACCTTGTGTCATACCACACAAGAAGATGGCAAAAATTTCACCACTTTCTTTCAGAGATGGAGAAGTTTAGCTAGTCGATGTCCAGTTGAGATACCAGAAAAACAAAAATTCACAATATTCCTCAAAAATATTCATCTGAAACTGTGAAGTGACTTATGAGTACATTGTTGTACCTCTTTTCTAGACTTGGTGCAAAATGGAATTATACTTGAAAAGGGCCTAATTGACAAATGAGAAATTAAAATGCCAAGAAGGAATTGGGTTGTTCAACATCAAAATACTCCCAATGATAGAAACAAGGTTTGGTCTAGAAACAAAAATTTAACAAATGATGGTATTGTTGATGCTAAGACCTTACATGAAGGACCTTTCATCAAACTTAGAGGTTACAACCCCTCTCAGGACATGACTAATAATCCAGATCAAATAGCCAACTATGTCCAAAATTCACAACAACAGCCACAGAGGAGATTTCCAAAATGTGAGTTTACCCCTTTAGGGGAACCAATTGAGACAATTTACAAAGAACTGATTAAACATAAACTCATACAACCTCTAGAGCCAAAAAAATACGATGCTAGATAGATCAAACCCTCATGGTGGGATGTCAGTGCATATTGTGAGTACCATCAAACTAAGGGACATAACTTACAACAAAGTTGACAACTGAATAACACCATACAAGATTTTGTTGAAGATGAAACCATAGAAGTCAATGGACAAAAACATACCAAAAAATAGTGATCACAAGGTCTTCATAGATCCATTACATGACCATGGGAAAGGAAAGGTCTCCAGTTCGGGAACTAAGAATAATACCTCAGCCAATTATACCAGTGTTAAGTACGACTATAAACTAGGTACCATCATCAATCATATCCGAGATGCTAATGAAAATATCCATACCACTACCATAAAGAAGCATCTTGAATGTGTTGTCAATATGAATAGAACAAAGATAACACTTCCTGGTCCTTCATTAGAGAGACAAACACAATCTTCCAAGCCTAAGTATAATTTTCTTGACCAATTGGGGAAGACCCCAACACAAATATCTATCTTGGAATTGTTTACTATATCACCAGATCATTGAGCCATTTTCGACAAGTCTTTGCAAAGAACAACAGTCCCTACTAGCTTAGATGTCAATCATTTCAAAGAAATGCTAGGATATTTCACCAATTCCCATCATGTCACATTCTCTCAACAAGATTATTCAACTAAGAAGACCAATCATAATGACCCATTACACCTTGAAGTTCTTGTCCATCAAACCAAATTCAGATGAGTCTTGGTAGATGAAGGAGCAAGGTTGAATCTTTGCACCTTGAAATTGGTTAAGGCATTAGGATTCTTAGAAGCATGCATGGACACCACTAAGAGTATAGTCATTAAGGCATACGACAATGAGGAAAGATCATCTAAAGGAGTTGTCACACTCCCTATCAAGATTGGCCTTGTAGTTCTGGACACTAGTTTCCAAGTCTTGGATCTCACCCTTCCCTATAATCTTTTGTTGGGTAGACCTTGGATACACACTATGAAAGCCTTACCTTCCACTTATCATCAATGTCTTAAATTCTCATATAATTGCATAGAGATCACAATTGACGATGATCCATATCCTTTCCAATATTGCACAAGCCTACATGAAATACCACAATGATAGGTGCCACTTAAACAAGAGGCTTCATCCTCTACCTTCTCCCTGTATGTTGACCCATCAACCCTTTCAAAGTCCATTGCATCACAACCACCGTTATCCACTCCTAAGGTCAAGATCCAAGATAAGGGCTATGGAGAATATCACATTAAAGTATCCTATTGTGTTAGTCAAATGGTTCCTCCTAAGTCATACGATCTACCCACAACGGATAGGAGACAATCAATAGTCACATTCCATGTCCCTCCTACAATGACATTGGAAAAATGGGGAGAGTTAAGTAAAGAGTCTATGGACCAAGATGATGTCACCTCCTGGTTGTACAAGGAAGACAATGAATACCCTCCACCATTTATTCAAATATCTAAGGATCAATATGGAAAAGGCTTCATGATAATGCAAAGTAATGGATATGATAGATATAGTGGGTTAGGACTACATCAAAATGGAAGGATTGAATGAATCATTGTCTCACCATGACCAAAAGGCCTAGGGATAGGGTTTCAATGAATTATAATTGGCATTCCTAGTACTTCATTATTGTTACAAGAGGAATAAAGTGCTTCTGAAGACATTGAGATATCCCACGAACCATTTGACCCTTTTTATGATGACTCCCCAACTCAAACGAATATAAATGAGATTCCCTTTCCTCTACCAGCATGATGGACCTAGATAAGTTATTTGGGGAACTTGATAAAATGCTACAACCCTCACCAAATCGATCTAGTCCCCATCCTAAAATTTCCTTGTCAAAAGAAGAATGGATTAAGCTTTATTATTGGTAAACCCTTAATCCTACCTCTTGGGAACCTAAAAAACCATCTTCTGACGACTTAGCCCTTACTATAGTCCCACATCATATTTTACCTATCCCTTGGAAAAATAACAAAAAGGAGTTAGTCCAAAACTTCTATGATCATGTTAACCACTCTATCCTCACCTTGTCAGCCTCCACATTTGATAACTCCGATGATGACATGCCCCTCGTATATCCCCAGCTTATCGATTGGAATCAACAAGGTACACCCATCTTAGACATATTCGAGAATGACAAAGAAATAGCTAAGTTCATGGAACTTTGAGAAGGCATACCTAGAGGTGATCATAAAGTTAGCTTTACCATAGACTTTGATAACATGGAATATTTTGGGGAGTCTATTCACACCTCTAGTCGCAAAAATGAAAACAAAAAGAAAACTAGTGAAAATGATGAAAATGACAAGTCCCTAGGTGAAAATCGAAAGGCGCCTTCGGACGATGAAATAGTAAAAATAAAGGACACATCCAAGGGTGAAAACCTCTCTAAGGCACCCAAGGATGGAGGTTTGAACATTCTCCTAGTTGCTCAGGAAAATTCACCAATGTTAGTATAAGAGTATGTCGATATCAACATAAACACTGAAGAAAACCCTCGGGTAATATACTTTGCAGCATCTTTGACAGAGATAGAGCAACCAAAATTTCAAGACTTCTTTACAAAAAGATAGATAAACTTTGCATGGTCATATGTTGACATGCCTGGGCTAGATACATACCCTATATTGTATCACCTACCATTACAACCAAGAGTTAAGCTCGTCAAGCAGAAGCTAAGAAAGATGCATCCACAAATTGCTATACTAGTCAAAGCTAAAATTAAGAAACTATTGGATGTCAGATTCATTAGATCCATAGACTATGCAGAATGGATTTCAAATCTTGTGCTAGTAACCAAACCATCTGGGGGCATTTGCATTTGTACAAACTTTAGATATATCAACAAGGCATGTCCTAAGGATGACTTCCCTTTGCCAAACATTGACATGATAGTGGACCTTATAGTAGGATAGGATATGCTATCCCTCATGGATGGTTTCTATGGTTATAATCAAATCAAAATTGCAGCTAAGGACTAGAACAAAACAAAATTTAGATGTCCATGGGGAACATATTGTTGGAATGTCATGCCTTTTGGTCTCAAAAATGTTGGAGTTACATATCAACGTGCAATGACGACTATTTTCCATGACCTTGTGCATATCCTCATGGAAGACTATGTCAATGATATGATAGCCAAATCATTAACAAGAGAAGATCATGTAAAAGTCTGAGACAAGATATTCCAAAGACTAGAAAATTACAAAGTAAGGCTAAATCCAAAAAAATGTGTATTTGGAATTCAATCAAGCAAACTTCTAGGATATATCATTTCTAGATGAGGAATTTAAGCAGACCCAACAAAATTAAAGGCTATAAAAGATATGCCTCAACCATCCAACATCATTCAGCTAAGAACATTACAAGGGAGACTACAATCAATCAGACGTTTCATAGTCCAGTTAGCAAACAAGATACATTTGTTCCAAAATTTTCTCAAAAAGGGGTACCATTTGCATGGACACCAAAATGCCAAGAACCTTTTCAAAAGATCAAGGATTACCTACTTGCACTACCTGCGTTAATTTTTCCTATAGATAATCAACCTTTGATAATATATATATTGGCAACTCAATTAGCACTAGGAGCCTTACTTGCACAAAATGATGATCAAGGTCATGAAAGGGCAGTGTACTATATCAACCGTACTTTGGAGGGATATGAACTAAACTACAGTAGCATAGAACATGCCTCTCTTGCACTAGTTTTTGCTACTCAAAAACATAAGCACTATATGCTTAACCGTCAAACAATTTTGGTTGCCAAGATAGATCCTTCAAAATATCTCCTAAGTAAAGTAGCGCTAACATGTCAATTGGCCAAATGGGTAATGATACTTAGTGAATATGAAATCTAGTATGTAGAAAGAAAAGCTATAAAAGGGAAAGTTATTGCAAACCAATTGGTAGATGCACCAATTAAGGACGGCCATCCTCTAGTGGAATATTTTCTTGATGAGTTCATCTTCACCATTGACAAAGGAACCACATGGAAATTATACTTTGACGGGTCTCACACTAATCCCGGTTCAGGAGTTGGTATACTTTTTGTTACACCACAAGGCAACACTATTCCCAAGTCATTCAAAACTGATTTCCCTTTCACCAACAACATAGTGTAATATGAAGCCCTTGTGTCAAGATTAAAAATGGCGGTCCAATGGAAGATTAAGATTTTACATGTTTATGGAGATTCTTAGCTAGTAGTCTAGCAAGTCAATGATGAATATGAAACCAAAGATGAGAAACTTTCCCCCTACAAGCGTATGATAGACAGTTTTAAGCAATACTTTGATAACATCATCTTTCAACAAATACCCTAAATTTAGAATAGGGCAGTGGATGCTATGGTGACCATTGGTTCATTATTGGATATACCTAGCAATGTGCCTAAATTCGATTTTTTGGTCAAATAGCTTTTGGTCCCTGCCTATGACATCCCAGATTCTGTGATGGTATGTGCGATTGTTGGTCCTACTTCCCCATGGTACAAGGACATATATGATTACCTTCATGCCCAAATCCTACCCTTAGAGTTTTCAAATAACCAACGTAGGACCTTTATCCGTAAGTCTTCCAAATATTCCATCATTGGAGATACCTTTATAGATGTTCCTTAGATAATACCTTATTGAGATGTCTCAATGTTGAAGAAGCATACGAAACCTTACATGTGGTACACAAGGGTATCTATGGATCCCATTCTAGCAGTCTTACCTTAGCTAAGAAGATTATGAGACTAGGTTATTACTGGCCTACTATGGAAAAAGACTCATATATCTTCATCAAGAAATATCGACAATGTCAAATACATAGAGACTTGATACACATGCCAACATAGGAGCTCTGCCAATAACTTCTCCATGGCCGTTTTCCCAATGGGGACTTGACCTCATAGGTAAGACACACCCTTTATCTTCCAATGGCCATAAGTTCATCATAACTGCCACCGAATACTTCACTAAATGGATTGAGGCTATTCCCATGACCTATATTACCGCCACACAAATTTCCAAGTTTATCCTAAACTACATAATCTATTGGTACAATGTTCCTCAATCCCTCATCACGGATAATGGCCATTCATTTATAAACCAAGAAGTCTTCCATCTCTATGAAGAATTCCATATCCAACATCACTTTTCCACTCCATATTATCCACAAGGTAACGGCCAAGTAGAGGCATCTAACAAAACAATCATTAGAATCCTCGAAAAGACTATAAATGATGTTGGTCGTGACTGGCATTTACAGCTTAATACTTCCCTATGGGCTTACTGCACAACCATCTGTACTCCCACCATCGCCACTCCAAACTCCTTGGTATTCAGTTTTGAATCTATCTTACCTATTGAGGTTGAAATTCCTTCCCTAAGGGTATCTTTGAAAGGTAATATTGATGATGAAGAGTATCATGTGTCACGACTACATGATTTAGAATTTGTAGATGAACAAAGATAAAAGGAAATAGATAATCTTCAAGCATATCAGAATAGTCTTCATCATAGTTATAATAGGAAATTTTTGAATCGACACTTTGAAATTGGTGACTTGGTTTTAATGGAGAACCCAAAGAATCAAGTAGGCAGAGAAAAATCAGGAAAGTTTGAACCTAACTCATTCAGGCCTTACATTGTTATAGAAGACTTTGGATCAAGAGCATATTAACTCTCAACCCCTGAAGGAGAACCACTTTTTTGACCAATCAACAACCTTCATTTGAAGAGGTTCTATGCATAGCTTCTAAGAACCTTGTCTTAATCATAAAAATACAAAAAAAATAGAAAAACAAAAAAAATGTTACCTAGATGAAAACCTGGCAATTAGGCATCTTTGTAACACCAATTTTTTTTTTTTGAAAAATCAATAAAATAGTAAAGATAAATAATTCGTCCAATAGTGAAAACCACTTCAGTGGCACTATGGATAAGTACCATGGTGAAAACCTGGCAAATAGGTGCCATGTGTAGTCAACTTCACTCCTTTGTCTACCATCATTCTAATCAGACTTTCCTACCATCACCCATAATAAATGGTTGTCCTAACCATAACTTGGAATGATTGGCATCAAGACCACTCCATCTCTCCAATCCATCCTATAGGTCTTATACCCGACTGGGGGAAAGTCCTCAACTTGCGTCATTGGGACCTTGTACATATCATCCCAATGTTAGGAAAATATCCTAAAAAAATCTCAAAACATCAAAAAACTCCAAAAAGACAAAAAAATAAAAACATGCAAAAATCCCCAAAATAGAGTCAAAGTCAATTGTGTCAAGTCAGTCATGGATATAGTCAAACTACATTGCCTCTACAACTGGACGTAGGCAAGGCCATCTAGCGATATGCCCCTGAGGAATTAGGTTTGTCACGTCTTGGTATGTGTAGGATCATCATGGAAAAAACAGGCCCTTAAGTGGCAATAAAAAGTCAAAAAATCAGAGTTAGACAACTTGACATAAAAATTTGAATAAGTTATCTATATTATTTCAAAAAATTGTAAAAATAGAATCTGTAGAAAATTGAATGTAGTTTCTAAACTACTAGACCTTTATTTATTAAAAATATATCTATTTGGTGAAAATTTGAAATTTCAATGCAGTAGTACTTAAATTTTAGGGTAAAAATAAGAAATAGGTGTTTGTCTGACCACCCTAACCACAATAAAATGATAATATTTTTTTATAAGATTTTAGATATAAGTAGAGGAATCATGTCCGGATGTGATGCATATTTTTTTATAATTTTTTTCCAAGTAAATAATTAATTATGATTTTTTATCACAACTTTTTAAAAATATAATAGTTCGTCTGTCTAACCACCTTAACTTGGTCAAAACTTAATGAAATTCAATTTTTTTTTTTAATCCTATAGTATGTAAAGCATAGAATGTGACGCATGTTTCGAATTCAAAAAATGTGATACCATTTGAATGTTATAGATATTTTTTAATCAGCCTATCAATCAGGACTTTATTTGTAATTCTAATAAAAAATGAATAATAATTATTTATTAAATTCAAAGTAAAGCATAATTTATATTGGTGGAAAGCAGAGAATCTCCTCTAAAAACTCTTTTCATTTCATCAATTTTGGGTAAAACAAAAGTTGTCACCCTCATGGGCCATCATATCACTTACATATCACCACTTTTTGGCCCATCATGATCCTACACATACCCATCTCACACACATAAAATCATGACTCATTGTACATATCAAGGTCATTGGTCATGTTGAACTATGAGGTCATTGATCAGGAGGGAAAATCACCCCTAACTTGCCTTTGAGGTACTCAAAAGTATCCTTAGGAAATGGCTTTGTAAAGATATCTACAATTTGTTCTTTGCTAGGTATGTACTCCAGTCTGACTTCTTTGCAAGTTACTTTGTCTCTTAAGAAGTGATACTTGATGGATATATGCTTTGTCTTTGAATGCAATACTGGATTCTTAGAGATGTTAATGGTGCTTGAATTGTCATATAATATAGCAATGGGTTCTTCATACTCAATTCTAACATCTCTTAACATTTGCTTCATCCATAATACTTGGGTAAAACTATTTGCAGTAAAAATGTACTTTGCCTTAGCAGTAGAAAATGAAACTAAGTTTTGTTTTTTACTTAACCAAGATACCAACTTCTTACCTAAGAATAATGCACCACCACTAGTACTCTTCCTATCATCTACATCTCCTACCCAATCAGCATCAGTAAAAGCACTTAGAGTAATATCATCATCCTTAAGGTACCAAAGGCCAAGACCAACTATCCCTTTCAGATATCTGAATATTCTTTTGATAGTAGTCACATGGGACTCTTTAGGATCAGCTTGAAATGTAGCAACGATGCACACAACATTCATTATATCTGGCCCGGTCTGAGTCAAGTAGATTAATCCACATGCAATGCAGATAAAATAGCACTGCAAATAAAGATGGTTAAATATAATCTACACATGCATAAATATAAATCAAACAACTAAGAATGAGATAAATAAACTAAAAAGAAAATAAAAGTGAAAATATAGAACATCCTCACTAAATATCAATCTATTTCCTCAAATTATCTTGATTGTCCTTCTCCATTTTTTCATGATGGTATTCTTGCCCTTAGATTTTCAGTATGTATGCAAGCATAGCCTTGATGTATGTGTTAAAGAAAAATATCAAAGATTAAGTTCTTCCAAAAAGTATTGATTTCGGGAGGAGGAATAATGACAAAAGTCAGCCAATTTATAGAAAATTTGTTTTCGAACGATCGGCTCAGATTCAAAAGAGAGATCAATGATCGAGATTGATGAATGCCATGCGATGTAAGATCTGTGTCAATTAGAACATGAGTTGGAAATTTCTATAGGATGAATCTGGTGTTAAGACTATTTGAAAATATGAAAGACGAAGAGTTCAAGATTAAATAAATGATTTATTCTTCAGTTGAAAGTAAGAAGAATTAGAATTTGAATGAAAAGGATAAATTTAGAACTCAACAACAATGTGTTTGAATGCACACATGAATTAATTAATTAAATAAAGATATTTAATCAATAAGTATGTTCATGCATATGAGTCTTAACTAGATAACTGACCAGTTATGATAGAGAGTCTCTTCGTAGAGACGATCAAATATCGAATTAGGAGATAACTAATTGATTTAAATAGATCTCAAGTCAGATGATGAGTGAATAATTAGTTAAGTAGGTGATAGAGGAATATGACAGGAATAATTATATTTATGAATTAAATATTTATTTAATTCAACATTCAAAATTTAAATATTAAATTAAATAAATAAAGATTTATTTAATTGACTAGAGAAAAAGTTAAAGAATAATTAAATAATTCAAAAAGAATATTTAATCATAGTTGAAGTATGATAAAGGGGGTGAATTAAATAATAAATTATTTAATTCATAAAGAGAATTAATAATTAGAGACATAATTAAATAAATAAGATCTATTTAATTAATCAAAGTTGAATAATAGTCATAATGAATTAATTAAACAGTTAAAAGGTTATTTAATTAATAGCAGAAATATGTGTTTAGAAAATAATTAAATAATTAACATTATTTAATCATGATCATGGACATTAGAAAATTATGTCAAATGTGGTATTCACAGGCCTAAACCAATTTTTAGTGTCTATAGTTTTCCCCTCTTTGATACAATTTTGTTTATCACATTGTGTCAAAAAAAATCAGTCAAAAATATGCCCGAGTGAAATGGAGAATGATGAGGAGGTAGTGGTATGCCCCATCGAGAGGATAGGCAGGTTTGAAGAACATGAGTGTGCTCTCGAAATAGATATATAATGGTGGTGAAGATGCAGAGAAGAAGAAATGTTAGCATGGATGATTCAAAATATTAGTATGAAACGAGAAATGGTTATTTGAAGCACATATAATCTTCAATATTTTTCCATATATACTAAGCTTTACATTTTATCATCATTGGAAAAGACATGACACAAATGGATAGTACACACCATGATATGAGATAAACCATAGTGTACAAAGTCATCCACTTGCGAAAAATAGATAGTTGCAGACAAGGAGTGTCTTAAACTCATACTAAGGGAAAAATTGCCCTAGTCTTTTTGTCCAAACAAACCATAGACAACAAACAAAATAAAAGACGGGTCATGAGACATCATTTCTTCTCTAAATCCTTCATGGGACATCCCCGAGGAAACTATTAACATGACTCAAAATCCAAAATTAAAAGATAGATGAGAAACAATAGTCAAAGAAAAAGAGTCCTAAAACATCCTTGAGAAAGCTAGTAACTCGACTCAAATACAAATCCATAAAAATATAAGACAAAATAAGATATAAAGTAAAAAATCCAATAAAAGTATTTGCCAAAACTTGATCTTGTGTGATTTTTTGACGTTGACATAGCTCGATGTCAAGAATGACACATACTGTATAAGACATTGAGTCTGGTTTCGACTTTGTGACTATCTGTGTAAGGCATGACAAAGCCTAGTTTCAGAAAGACACGTGATGTATAAGACATTTGAGACTTATGTCGTTGATGCGAAAAGCTATATGAGGCTATGAAAATTGATGATGTATGTTGTCAAGAAAGACATATCTTGCTTAAGACATAAGTTGATTGTTTTGACAATGTGTTTGATTTTAACTTGATGACTGTTTTGACATGTTTTCCTTGTTGATGCATGACTTGTTTTGATTCCTTGACTATTATGAGTGTGTGTGTGTTGATAGTGTATGAATTGAGATGATGTACCCTAAAGTACTAACCTAGTGGGGCCTCGGGGGCTCATCGATTGATGGCCTTGCCTACGTTGTACACGCAGAGACCTCGTAGTTCGACTAGACTTTTACTGACATAACTGACTAAAAATATATACTTGACTTGATGTGACATGTGTGATAGTGAATGTGATAAACCCTAGTGGACTGACCTAGTGTGGCCTCAGGGGCTCATTGATTGATGACCTTGCCTACGTTATACATGCAGAGACCTTATAGTTCGACATGACCAATGACCTTGATATGCACAATGAGTCATGATTTTATGTGTGTGAGACGTGACAAACCTAAAAAGATGGACCTAATGCCTCAGGGGCACATCGCTAGATGGCCTTGCCTATATCCAGTCGTAGAGGCAACGTAGTTCAACTATGTCCATGATTGACTTGACACAATTGACTTTAACTCTATTTTGGGGATTTTTGCATGTTTTGATTTTTTTGTCTTTTTGGAGTTTTTTGATGTTTTGGGATTTTTTTAGGACATTTTCCTGATGTTGGGATGATATGTACAAGGTCTAAATGACATAGTTCAAGGTTTTTCCCCTAGTCGAGTATAAGACCTATAAGATGGAGTGGGAATGTGAAGTGGACTTGATGTCAATCATTCCAAGTCATGGGAGGACAACCATTTATTGTGGATGATAGTGAAAAATTCTGATTAGAATGATGGTAGATGAAGGAGCGAAGTCGACTACACATGGCGCCTGTTTTCTAGGTTTTCACCATGGTACTTATCCAAAGCACCATCGAAGTGATTTTCACTATTGGATGGATTATTTCTCTTTACTATTTTATTGATATTTTCAATTTTTTTGGTGTTACAAAGATGCCTGTTTGCCAGGTTTTCATCAAGGTAACAATTTTTTTGTTTGTTTTTTTTAGATTAAGACAATGTTCTCAAAAGCTATGCATTAAACCTCTTCATATTAAGGTTGTTTATTGGTGATAGAAGTGGTTCTCCTTCAGGGGTAGAGAGTTGATACACTCTTGATCCAAAAGCTTCTATAACAATGTAGGGTCCTAACCAGTTAGGTTCAAACTTGCCTAGTTTTTCTCTTTCAGCTTGATTCTTTGGGTTCTCCATTAAGACCAAGTCACCAATGTCAAAGTGTCGATTCAAAACCTTCCTATTATAGCTATGATGAAGACGGTTCTGATATGCCTGAAGATGATCTAATGCCTTTTGTCTTCATTCATCTAGGAATTGTAACTTGTGCAATCTGGATACACGATATTCTTCATCGTCAATATGACCTTTCAATGATACCCTTAGGGAAGGAATTTCAACCTCAATAGGTAAGATAGCTTCAAAATGGAATACCAAAGAGTATGGAGTGGCTCCAGTAGGGGTGCAAATACTTGTGTGATAAGCCCATAGGGTGGGACTAAGTTGTAGGTTTCAGTCATGACCAACGTCATTGACAATCTTTTTGAGGATTCTGATGATGGCCTTATTAGATGCCTCGGCTTGGCCATTACCTTGTGGGTAATATGGGGTGGAAAAATGATGTTGGATGTGGAATTCTTCACAGAGATGGTAGAATTCTTGGTTTTTTAATGGATGACCATTGTCTATGATGATGGATTGAGGTACACCATACCGAAAAATGATTTAGTTTAGGATAAACTTGGAAATTTGAGTGTCAATGATGTAGGTCATGGGAATTGCCTCAATCCATTTGGTGAAGTATTCAGTGGCGGTTATGATGAACTTATGGTCATTGGATGATGGAGGGTGTATCTTACCTATGAGATCAAGTCCCCATTGGGAAAAGGGCCATGGTGAAGTAATTGGACGGAGCTCCTGTGCTAGCATGCGTATCAAATCTCCGTGTATCTGAAACTATTGATATTTCTTGACAAAGATATATCAGTCCTTTTCTATCGTAGGCCAATAATAACCTAATCTCATAATCTTGTGGGCTAAGGTAGGACTGCAAGAATGGGATCCACATATACCCTCATGTACTTCTCATAAGGTTTCTTGTGCTTCTTTAGCATCGATACATCTCATCAAGGTGTTATCTAAGGTACGTCTACATAGGGTATCTTCGATGATGGTGTATTTAGCAGACCTACGGATAAAGGTTCTACGCTGGTTGTTTGATAGGTCTAAAGGTAGGATCTGGCTATTTAGATAATTGAATATGTCCTTATACCATGGGGAAGTGAGACCAACAATTGTACATACCATCGTAGAGTCTGGGACATCATAGTAAGGGATGAAAAGAAGTTCGACCAAAAACTCAAATTTAGGCATGTTGCTAGGTATATCCAATAATGAACCCACGGTTGCAATAGTATATGCTTCCTTGTTCTAAATATAGGGTACTTGTTGAAAGGTGATGTTATCAAAGTATGGCTTAAAACTATCGGCCATGCACTTGTAGGGAGAAATTTTCTCATCTTTAGTTTCATATTCATCATTGACTTTCGGAACTACCAGTTGAGAATCTCCATAAATATGTAAACTCTTGATCTTCCATTGGGATGCCATTATTAATCCTATCACAAGGGCTTCAAATTCCACTATGTTGTTGGTGCATGGGAAAGCAATTCTGAATGACTTGGGAATAGTGTCGCCTTGTGGTGTAACAAATAGTATGCCTACTCTTGAACCACGATTAGTATGTGACCTATCAAAGTATAATTTCCATGTAGTTCTAGTGTCAAATTTAAAGATAAACGCATTAGGAAAATTTTCCACTAGAGGATGATCGTCCTTAATTGGTGCATCTACTAACTACTCTACAATAACCTTCCCTTTTATCGCTTTCCTTTCCACATACTGGATGTCATATTCACTGAGTATCATTAACCATTTAGCCAATCATCTTGTTATTGTTGCTTTACTTAGGAGATATTTGAGAGCATCTATCTTGGCAACCAACATTGTTTGATGGTTTAGCATATAGTGGCTAAGTTTTTGAGTAGCAAATACTACCACAAGACAGGCATGTTCTATGTTACTGTAGTTTAGTTCATATCCCACCAAAGTATGACTAATGTAGTACACTACCCTTTCATGAACTTGATCATCATTTTGTGTGAGTAGAGCTCCTAATGTTGACTGAGTTGCTAAAATGTAGAGTATAAAAGGCCTGTCATCTATAGGTGGCATTAACACAAGTGGAGGAAGCAGATAATCCTTGACCATTTGGAAAGCTTCTTGAAATTTGGGTGTCCATGCAAATGGTACTCCCTTCTTGAGAAAATGTTGGAACAGATGTATTTTGTCTACTAATTGTACTATGAAGCACCTAATAGATTGTAGTCTCCCTTGTAGTGTTCTTAGCTGACCTATGTCGATTGGCAGAGGCATGTCTATTATAGTCTTTACTTTTGTTGGGTCCACTTCAATGCCTCTTCTAGAAATGATATATCCTAGCAGTTTTCCTAATTTTACACAAAAGACACATTTTTAGATTTAATCTGACTTTGTAATTTTCCAGTCTTTGAAATATCTTGTCTAGAACCTTCAAATGGTTTGCTCTAGTTAATGATTTATCTATTAGATCATCGGCATAGTCTTCCATGAGAGTATGTACAAGGTCATGGAAAATAGTCATTCTTATATAGACTCATCTAATCTTTTGTCCACTTCAACGATAGAGACACACTCCATCCCTGATATATTTGACATCAAACTCATGATCTAGGATAATGGGTGCGGAGATTACAGAATGAAGAAAAATGTGTTTGTTGTAGGAGAGATACCACAATATCCTAGGTCACATGGGCAACCTCAATCAGCCGAAACACCTATCCACACTGTTAGGGCAGACCCTTCCATATTTCGTTGTTGGGGGGACCTAAGTCGGGAAAATTTAGATGAGGAAGGCATTTCAAACACGCTATACCATGATGAAATACCCACACCCACTCTACCCATGGATGAAGCCAACAGAGGATTACAAATAATGCTTGGTATGGGCTACAATAGGAATAAAATCCTTGGAAGAAATAGTGATGGACGACTAGAGCCCATCATTGTAGAAAGAAGAATGATAAACCTTGGCCTCAGATGTACCCCTCTGAGTATAACCGTATGTGGAAGAGGTACCCCTAGTAGAGCAGTCAAGTCTCCTCAATTACCGATAGCTGCCCTTCGACCACCCGTATCCATAGGTGTGCCCCTAGATAATTTCACTTTTGATATAACTGATGTCTGCACCAGTAGTGATGAGGAGGACACCATAACTGGCCTTCCCTTTCTTTTTGAGGATTCCTCCTTATTGATGATTAGTACTTCACCCATTGATTCGAACCACCAAACTTACAAAGTAAACCTAGTTTACCCACAACTCATCGACTATGACCAACGAGGACCGCCAGTTCTAAACACATTCGCAAATGATGAGGCACTCTCACAATTCATGGGACTAAGGGATATAGTTCCATGCAGAGACCACAAGGCTGGGTTTGACATCACACTGGACACCCATGCCTATTATGTGGAGACGATTGAGTCCTTCAGTCGCAAAAGAAAAAGAATGAGAATAAGCTCAGTGTCATTGAGTGAAAACCACATTGTGGCACTCTCTAACCAAAGAATAGTAAAAATAAAGGATACATCCAATGGTGAAAACCTCTCTAAGGCACCGGAGGATGAAGGATTCAATCTCCCCCTACTGTACTTCATCAAGAGAAATCGGCAGTCTTGACAGAATAGTGCAATCCTATCAATCTGGGAACGAAAGCAACACCAAAGATCACCTTCTATGCTGAGTCACTTCTGATAGAAGAACAAGAATTATTGGCTGCATTTATAAAAGAAAGAAAGGTGAAATTTTCATAGACCTATGCCGATATGTCGGGTCTCGATCCGAATGTCGTGGTTCATCACTTGGCTGTTTACCCTGGAGAAAAGCCAATAAGACAAAAACTAAGAAAAATGCACCCTTAGATAGCCTTGCTAGTCAAGGTAGAATTACAGAAACTCCTAGATGTTGGCTTCATACGCCCAATTGATTATCTAGAATGGGTATCCAATCTTGTACCAGTTTCAAAACCAAATGGGGGAATCCATATCTATACTAACTTTAGAGACCTCAACAAAGCATGTCCCAAGGATGATTTTCCACTACCTAAAATTGATATGATAGTGGACATGATAGTTAGAGATGAGATGCTATCACTGATGGATGGCTTCTCAGGGTACAACCAGATAATGATCGCAAAGGAGGACCAGCATAAGATGACATTTACATGTCCATGGAGCACCTACTGCTAGAAAATGATTCCATTTGGGCTAAAAAATGTAGGGGAAACATATCAAAGGGCCATGACACTAATCTTTCATGACATTATAGACAAAACTGTCAAAGATTACGTGGATGATATATTGGCCAAATCAAAGAAGTGACAAAATCACATAGCAACCCTAAGTGCCATTTTCGACAAACTAGAGAAGTACAAGGTCAGACTCAACCCCAAGAAATGTGTCTTTGGGGTATAATTAGGTAAACTTCTAGGATACATAGTATCAATGAGAGGAATAGAGGTGGATACCACCAAGGTCAAAGAAATCCTTGACATGGAGGTACCAAGGACACTAAAACAACACAAAGGCCTACAAGGCAGACTCCAATCCATTTGAAGGTTCATAGCACAACTGGCGGATAAACAGATTGCATATTCACACCTACTCCACAAGGGAGTAGCATACAAGTGGGATGAAAAATGCAATTAGACATTTGGTAAAATCAAAGAATATCTACTTATGCCACCAGTTTTGACGCCACCTATCCCAGGAAAACCATTGATTCTATATATTTCAGCAACCATGGCAGCTCTCGGTGCTCTGTTAGCCCAACATGATGAAAATGGAAGAGAGTGAGCGATATTCTACATCAGAAAGACAATGGTAGGGCATGAGCTCAACTACACACCAATAGAAAAAGCTTGTCTGGCAGTCATGTTTGCAGCCCAAAAGTTCAGACACTACATGCTAGCTCATCAGATCAAGCTAATCACAAAGATTGATTCACTAAAATATCTACTCTTTAAAGCCACCCTTACAGGATGAACAACAAAATTGGTTATGATATTGAAAAATATGATATTGAGTATGTAGAGTGCAAGGCTATCGAGGGGCAAGTGATTGCAGACCAATTGGTAGAGGCTCCCATCTATTCAGAGAATCCACTCATATCAAAATTTTCAAATGAGTCCATCTTTAATCTCAGCATACCTGATCATTGGAAACTCTACTTTGACGGTTCATACACACAACATGGATCAGGAGCCGATGTTTTCTTCATCACCCCACAAGGAGATTGTATACCTAGATCCTACAAATTGGCATTCCCTTGTACCAACAACATTACAGAATATGAGCCTTTAACCATAGGTCTCAATATTGCAAAACAGTGGCGAATCATGGCACTAAAGGCTTATGGGGATTCACAAATTATTATCAACCAAGTCAATGGCGAGTACCCAACCAAGGATGATAAGCTGACACCATACAAAAACTTAGAAGAGAGCCTCAAAGAATCATTCATTGACATCACCTTTGAGCAGATACCAAGGGCTAACAACAAAGCAGCTGACACCATGGCAACAATTGGATCCTTATTGGATATCCCTCCCAATGTCTCAAAACATGAATTCTTGGTAGATCAGCTTCTCATACACACATTCAAAGTACCAGAGTTAGAATATGTGTGCGAACTCATTGGTCCCAATGATCCCTAGTATCATGACATCTATACCTACCTGAGAATAGAATTCCTCCCAGCTGACATTACCCCAAACCTGAAATGAGCCTTTGTCAAAAGGCCCTTACGTTTTGTCATCCTAGGAGAAACCCTCTATCGTAGGAGCATTGAGGGAACCCTTTTACATTGCTTAAATCCTGAGGAGGCCCTGATTACTTTAACTGAAGTACATAATGGCACTTGCAGTTCACACTCAAGTGGTATGACCTTGGCCAAGAAATTGCTAAGCACCGAGTACTACTGACCAACAATGGAAAGAGAGGCACATGAATTTGTCAGAAAGTGTGTACAATGCCATTAACATGGATACCTTATTCATGCACCAGCTCAGGAACTCCATCCTATGGTTACACCATGGCCCTTTTCACAATGGGGGCTCGATCTCATAGGAAAAATCACACCCACCTCATCCAATGGCCACAATTTCATCATCACGGCCATGAAGTATTTCACAAAGTGGGTCGAAGCAATTCCCATGACCTACATAATAGGAAAGTAGATTTCCAAGTTCATCCTAAACTATCTCATTTACTGATATGGTGTCCCCCAATCCATTATCTCTGATAATAGGACACCTTTCAAGAACCATGATGTTCGTGACTTATACGACAAATTCAAAATCCAACATCGCTTTTCCACTCCGTATTACTCACAAGGCAATGGCCAAGCAGAAGCTACCAACAAAACAATTTTGAAAATCCTTAAGAAGACAGTCAATGACTCTAGTTGTGATTGGCATCTGTAGCTAAATCTTTCCTTATGGGCCTACCACACCAGTATCTGCACGCCAACAAGTGCCACCCCATTCTCCCTGATCTATAGATTAGAGGCCATCCTTCTGATCGAGATCAAGATCCCATCATTGACAATATCATTGAAAAACATCATCACAGATGAAAAATATAGGGTCTCATGACTGCATGAGCTAGAGTTATTAAATGAATAGTGCATGAATGCCCTCAACCACCTACAGGTCTATCATAATTTCTTTACATGTAGCTATAACAAAAAGATCAAGAGGCAAACCTTCCAAGTCGATGAACTTGTGTTGAAAGAGAACCAAAAGAATATGCCGAATCCAAAAAGCAAAGGAAAATTTGAGTCCAACTGGTTGGGACCTTTCGTCATCACAACAAGCTATAAATCAGGGGCATATCAATTGTCAACACCAAAAGGTGAACCTCTACAGGAGACCATGAATAGCTCCCATCTCAAAAAGTTTTATGCCTAAAATCTTGCAAGGTAAAGAACCAAAAATACAAAAAATCAGAAAAATATCATAAAAAAATGGTCACCCTGATGAAAACTTGGCAAACAAACGTCTTGGTGACAACAAAACAAAATACAAAAATACAAAAATCAGAAAAAATCAGAAAAAAGGATTGAAAATAGTAAATAAAAAAATCGTCCTCTAGTGAAAACCTGGAAAACAGGCGCCAAGCATAAATAAAGCACTCTCCATCCACCAAGATCTTCATGACCTATTTTGTGCACTCACTTACCCATTACATTCCATCACATTTCATTGATCCATCCATATGTTCGCATCCATACCATAGCCTAATCTTGTGCTCGTATCATATTCCACCATAGTACTACTTGGCATATTCCTAAGGTCAATTTGTCCTACCTTTATCGAAGTAGTCTATCGCATGACATTGGGGGCATGTTCCTGTACTGGAATCAGATCGGATTCGTGTATATTTTTGTGATCTTCCCAAAACATAAGAAAATCCAAAAACATCCAAATCATATGAAAATCCAAAAACATCGAAAAAATCTCAAAAGTCTTAAAAAAAAATTCATCATTAAGTCTTGTCATTCTGTCATTTTATCGGAACTACGTCATCTCTGAGCTTGAACGTAGGCAAGGTTGATCTTTGATCATCCCCCAAGACACTTTAGGTCAGTCCTTAGGCGTCCATCACAATAATTTGGCAATCCATTTTCCCATCTTTCTCATCATCATCGAGTTTGTCGTCAGTCGAATTATGTGGTCTCTATGTGTATAATGCTGGAAAGGATAATCTACGGATCAACTCCCAAGACCCCTAGGATAGCTCTTTAGGTTAGTATTTTCATCATAAATCTCAAAAATACCAAAACATTTGTAAAATATCTCAAAAAGCCAAAAAAAAAGCCTCAAAACATTTGAAAAAACCCAAAAGTGTGCATCCATCTCATATCACTTTCACCCATGATTGTATCATTCCTAATAAATCAATCATCACCTTCATTATTTTATAAGTCAGTCAGAAGCAAGTCTAGCAGGTTCCAAACTGAACACCTTAATCATCGAAGTCTCAAGTCTAGGTCAGTAAGAAATCAAGTTGATCAACTCGGAGTATCAATAGCTTATCAAAACCCTGATCACAACATGTCCTAGGATGTATCTTTCCCACGATGGACATAAGCATTAGGTACCCCATAGTAGTTTAGTCTTAGCTAGCGGTATGAAGAACATTAGCTTGAGTGTTTACTTTATTTGGTCTTTTTTGACTTATCTTATTTTTGAGCTCATTCCAAGGACCTCTCGATGATGCCTAAACAAAATAGATTTAGAGAGAAAGGAATGTGGAAATGATCATTATCTCTTTTATCAATTATCCTTGTGGGATATAGTTGTAAAATAACTTATTCATGCATATTTTATTTGGAAGGTGGAAAGGATGGTTTAGATATCTTGTTGACCACATAGGAAAGCTTGCTTTTCTATGTTTTGGCTCGAGATGTTTAGAATGTTTGAACTACATGCTGAATGAAGTTTTGTATGCTAAAGTATGAACAAGAGCACTCTTATTTGATTGTCGAGTCAAATTCCATCACACTAGGTACAACGCCATCCTAGTTCTTTATACCTTGATGCATCGTACCTATGTGTGTTATCAAACATAATATAATTAGACCTTTGAAAATCTTGACTCCTGGTAAGAAAATCACCATCATTCTAAACGACTTGTGGGATCTCTAATTTCTTCTATCTTCTTTCCATACTAACATGGTATCATGACAGTCAATCAAAACATCACCAATGCATCCATCACATCATCAGCATAAGTGCATATCATATCATATAGATCATACCACCTTATCATCATCTTAATTTATGACAAATAATATAGATTTGTTATTCTAAGTACCTTAAGAAATAATTACATCACATTCATCTCGCATGAATCATTAAGGACTTAATAGAAATCAGTAGCATCCATTACCATCATTAATCATTTTTCATATCAAATGTCATTTGCATATCGATACACCATCATTAGCATACATTACATCCATAAGATCAACATCAAAAAGGCATAGAAAAGATACAAAAAGAAATACATCCATCATATAGAAGCAGACATCATATCACATGAGCATAAAATGAAAGCATTTCATAAACATCTCATAGCAATGCATCTACATATCATAAAGGTGAATCATCTCATATATATCATCAAAAATATATTGTCATGGTACAAAATCGGGTCAAGTGTGTATCGAAATTCATAATAGAATAGGGACAATAATCGAGGCCCATGAATCAAAAATAGAAATTGTCTGTGATTAAGGGGCTAGCCCTGATGGCTGCTGCCCTCTCCCATCTGCCTCTCACCATGGTCCGCTGGCGGTCTCATCCCTATCTGTTGAGAAAATTTTGGCACCCAGCTTGCTGCTGGCACTGCCTGTCTATAGTGTTGTCGATAATACTCAGCCTCTTTGACTACCTCTTTGTATGCCCATAGGGAGAGTGAACGGCCCTAGGATGATGAGGTCGTACTATCCAGCTGCCTTCGCCGACCAATCTCCCGATCCTTCTCAGATCGAGCCTGGTCTCTCTCAGCAGTAATTGTCACAACCGGTTGCCGAGCCTAATCCCTCTTTGCAGTCAATACCTAAATCTGACCCTGCAACTGTTAGATCAGTACATCTCTGTGATCTGGCTGCATCACTGGCTACTGCTATGGGACTACCCTGTCCCCATCTCTAGGCTAGCCATCTTGTACCCCTACCCGTGGAGGTGACTGCTATGCTGGATCTCTGGGAGGTGTCTGATGAGGAGGTGGTCCACCTCCTCCTCCATCAGTATCCCCATCTTGGCCACCTCTGCCCCTGTCAGTTGATCTGCCTCTGGGCCTCCGTCATGGGAGTACCGTGCCTGCAACGATCAATCTCAAGGGAGGCCTAAACCAAGTTCTGTGTGCTTGGGTCACTCCCGCATCTATCGACCCCTGGTCATACGACCACAAGCTACCTGAATAAGGACACTGCCTCAACTATCAGGATGGGCTAGCCCCATGCTATCTCTCTCTTAGTACAAGCGAACATCGCCACATACTAATCGTCTGGTCTATCCTAAATCTTGCCAAACTGATGAGCCACCCTATCGAGGAGATACCTCTCTATCATGGTATGCTCCTGACCCTACATCCATTTGTCCTGTCAGGCGAAGAACAAATGCTCCGCATCATCATACCATAGGCCTATGCCCATCCAAGTTTCCCAGACAAACTCGCTCATCTCATCAAGAACTCGTCGCAAATAGGCAAGGCTACCTATACCAATGTGAGTAAAATAGATTTGTGCCCTGTCATATCGCTAGACAATAGGGTCATCAATATCGATAACAACTGGTGTGACATCTAGACGGAGCACTGGGATCCGCTCCCATGCCCAGATGTGTAACAAAGTAACTCCGGCCCCGAGGGCCTGACTATCCATGTATGTGAACTCATGTAAATCCCTGTATAAGGAGGCCAACATCACTGGTGCCCAAGAAAAGCACTCTTGGCGGACCCACATCTGTTGCCATGCTAGTCCCCAACCCAGACTGAAGTATCGACCTCACCGATCGGGTTCCACAAGACCAAAAATGATAGCAACAACGATAAACTTGTAGGTGGGCACTCTAGCCAAGTATCACTCCAAGTCAATCTGTCCATCAGAAAGGATGAGCTCATCAACACCCATAACATCAAAGTAGGCATCCCTTCCCTCCTCTAGATCATAGATCACTCTGGCTCCATGAATGGGCAATCGGATGATGCACCAGACATCCTTGAGAGTGATGGTAGCCTCGTCGGTAGGAAGATGGAAAGAAGAAGTCTCACTGTGCCAACGTTCGGCCAAAGTGGTCATCATACCCAAGTGCGTCCGAACAGGAGGTACGTACGCAACATACTAGAGGCCAAGAATAACAAGCTACTCCTGAAGGTACACATGCATACCTTGCAATCTGCGGAGCACCGACCATCTGTGATCCCTCGAATGAAGTATATCAAGCTCCTCCTGCATAAGGGAAATCACTGTGTCAAGTCTTCTAAAAAAATCTACCTCTCGCGTCAAATTTTCACATTTGAAATAGCAAGTGCGGTGTTGTTTGCAAATGCGACATAGTTTGAAAAGTTCTAAACTGCGCCACGCGACAGACTTTAACAAATCTAAATCCCTAACTATGTCATGCAAGACTATTTTCACGTGCGGCCAAGTTTGACTACTGGAACTTTAATCACCTAAATGTGCCGCACGACGCTATTTGCATATGCGGCCTAGTTTAGGACCGTGCGACACCGACTAAGCATTTGCAGTGATGCTATATAGTGTTGCTCGGCCTAAAAAGTTTTTTTACCCTATTTAATGCACGAAAAATGAGAAATTAAAAGTTGGGAGGGGGGTACATACTACGGGTCCTACGTCGACTGGCCGCTGGTGCACTCTGTCATGCCCATAATTTCACATTAGAAAAACTTAACAATTTTTTTATTTATTTTTACTTTTAAAGAACACACATTAACTTCATATATGAATTAATGCATGTTCTAAGTATCATTACAAAATTTCAATGCATGAAGAACATGATTGGAGCTATATTCAAGATGTTATAATAATTATACTTCACAGTGGCCTTATCATTTAACCACTAATCTTAATAATAATGTTATTATTATCAAATCTAAACATTAAGGAGGATATTATTATTATTATTAAATTAATCAATAGTGCAGTTATTATTTAGCCATAGTTTATTTGTTAATAAAACATTATTGTTATCAATTAAATTCAATGAAGATTTTCATGATAATCAACATTAATTATTTAATAATAATGTTATTATTGTTCCATCAGCTAATCAATAATATTCTTTTTACTTAACTCTGTTTACACCATTATTGCTATTTGACAAAAAACAAAAAAAACCATTAATAACAATATTCACTTTACCCCTAAACAAAACAATATCCACTTTACTTAATCATAATTCATCCATTACTAATATTATTACTATCCTTTTTAATGTTACTACAATTATCCCATACTGACGAAGTAATATAGATGCATCAATCCTTTAGACATTAGTAATATTATTGCTATTGGATTCCAAAAATGTAATTAATAATAAACAATAATCAAATCATTATTATTTTTTTTACAACTTGAACGATAGAATAAGGATATGTTGATATTTAATTACTAATATATATACTTGAACAATAATATTATTAAGAAACAAAAAATAATAATCTTAAGGATAATAATATTATGAATCCATAATAATGGTCATGTTTAATGGAACTTGAGAAGTTTGGAATAATATTTTCATTTAACCATTTTCAAATAATAAAATATTTTATTTTATAGTACAATTGACCTCTAGAAAAAAGATATTACCATTTGACTGACCAAGAAATAATTTATAGGAACTAAAAGAGACTCATTTACCGCAACTAATAGTATTTATCTCAATTTAACATTGTTAATATCACTTGTATTTAACCAAGTTACTATTATTATTAAATCTCATATTATCAATAATATTATTATTTTCTTAACTCAAGTAATATGTTAATATTATATTTCATTTGAATATTACTTTCTTTCTTTCTTTTTTAAATAATAAATATTAACATCAATAATATTATTTATTATCATTTAATTAACTCTTAAACTTATTGATGATTTACTTTGATTATTTAATCAAAATAATCATTCTTATTTACTCAATATTATTATATATATACTAATTGATCCTTAACAATAATAATAAATATACTATTAATAATTATTCCTTTTAATTTTATAATATATAATAATATTATAATATATAATTTTATTAGATTTTGATTTCTTGAAATTTCCACTCTGTTATCTATTTCCTTTTTTTTTTTCTTATTTATTTTATTATTTTATTATTTATAAATTTTAGTATCACGAAGAAAACAAACTTTACTACTCTTCTGAAGTAAAATAAATAACTACCAATTATCTACTCTTATCCACTAAGAGGGGTAACGAATGTAATAACTAGCACTTGCAGCCGGGGTAGCTGCAAGGAATATGCCGATAGTTTTATATAATTTGCTGAGCATTATTAATATCTGAACATTATTGGCCCTGTGTTTGCTGATGATTAAAATGTTTGCTTTATATAATTTGCTGAGCATTATTAATATCTGAACATTATTAGCCCTGTGTTTGCTGATGATTAAAATGTTTGTTTCCAGATATTGATATCTTAAGGTTTCCAGCGGCATATCTTCCACAATTGAAGCAGTATTTTAAAGTCTATGAACTGCTAGAAAAGAGTTTTTGAATCTGATATTGCCACAAGCTGAAATTACAAATATCTGTACAAATTACCCAGTGATCCTCTATTGAATCTGATATTGCCACAAGCTGAAATTACAAATATCTGTACAAATTACCCAGTGATCCTCTATTGAATCTGATATTGCCACAAGCTGAAATTACAAATATCTGTACAAATTACCCAGTGATCCTCTGTACATAGATGGGTTTTTGAAACAAATTGCATATATCTGTAGAAATTACAAATATCTGTACAAACATGTACACAGTGATCCTCTGTATATAGATGATTTCAGGTTGTATCTTTGTACACAATGATTGGAGACAACAGTTAATTTTTTGGTTCATGCTTGAGACAATAGAGACTAACAGTTTTTCCTGCACATCATGGAATATAGTGATTTTGTTATGTCAGTATTTATTTTGTTGGGTAAATGATATGAAATTAATAGAATAGAAGGTTGCATTTGTAGTTGTGTACCTGTTGTGGTTATAATGAAAGAGTTTATAGCGAGGTTGCATGTGCAATGCAGTGCCAGTTGGAAAGAGTGTGGGAAAAGCCATATCAAAAAAGTCCCTCGGTATTGTATTCGTTGATTGGTGAGGAGTCCAATTGTGGCCATGGGATGATGTTGTCAGGTCCATCAGTGACTTGCAAGCATAGACTTTAACTTTTTGCATTTTCTTTTCAGAAGATTCAGTTGGATCATTTGTAGGGGTGAGGCTGGCCATCTAGAAAGGACAATAGTAGGTTACCCTGGAAAATGGAAAAACCTCTTCACCCAGGCTGAACACATATCGTAATAAACAAAGAATCCAAACATCAGATCAGAAACTTCACATTATAGACAAGTTTTCAATTGCAAGTTTACAACAATTACTCAAGTTGCTAGATTGATGAAATGAATTGTAAACACTACACTCACTGATTGACTTTACTTGTAGTTCAGCGGCTTCCAAAATTATATTGTCATAGTTATTTTGTGCCTACACATTGGATAACAAAATATGATTAGTGTTCTTGTAAAAGATAAACATTTATCACAATTTTGTTGAAAGAATGTTAAAACATTTAATGATAGATTGTAAAGTGATCCAGAATCTGGACCAAAAGTCAGAATCAAATCCAGAGACTGTCCATGGTAAATTCAAAAAATAATAAAATTGTAATGTGGAATTCAGAAGTGTCAAAGCACAAGATTCAACACAACAGTTACTCTTGTTGCTAGATTCATGATGTAGATTGTTCAGAAAATAATAAAATTGTAATGTGGAATTCAGAACTATCAAAGCACAAGATTCAACACAACAGTTACTCTTGTTGCTAGATTCATGATGTAAATTGTAAAGATTGAAGCATCTTCGCCAAATTACAAAATAGATTGTAAAGATTGGAGCATCTTCGCCAAATTACAAAACTGAAATCAGAAGTTGCTAGATTCACGATTGGTATATATGCATCACAAAGGATAGATAAACGATAAACATGATATATATCAGTTATAGATAAAATTTGAATTGCAATACAAAACTTTCTAAACACTGTCAAAGGGAGCGAAGATATGGCCCAAGAAAGCAGATTGATGATATACTGTTGAATTTCAACAACATTTTTAAGGGCTTATTTGATATTTCATATGGCTGAATTGATTACAAAAGAAAATCGCAAATTTCTATTTGAAAGCGATGTCAGGTGGTTATTTACACAAAAAAAATTAATTTACAAGCCTTTGTTTCGTTCTTCAATAGGAAACAGAAGCTACCAAACAGACCTTAGACTTTACTTCATGGACAGTATGATTAGTTAATTAAAAAAAAAAATTGGTATGGATATCAGGTTATGAAGCCTAAATAGGATATATTTCCTATGATATAGCCTACTCGAGCCACTACCCTGTCTCTACCTTAGGATTAAGAACAAAATGACGCATAGCATTTTCGTACATTATCATTGCTCTAAAATTCCCCAAGCTTGTTGGCAAAAGTGGAGAAATTTTGATACATCATGGATGCCTATAAGACGTTATCGAAACTTCTTGATAGGGTAGTAAATGAATCATTATAATCTGTAAGAGCTCGTGAGCAGATTGTATGTGAGATTTGATCTGTTACTAACCAGTATTTATTTAAGTTGTTGCATGCAGGATACTTCAGGATGCCTCTTGACACCACTCTGCCTCTCACTATTTATTTTTCTTCAATATCATGTTGAGTGTTATAGAGCATTTGAAAGGCAGGTTACAGATCAAATATGGTGGCAGAGTGTTCAAATCTGTGGGAGCTAAATAAAAGCAGTAACTGAGGGGACTTGGAAGTTATTTTTGTTCCAAAACATTTCAAGTTTAGTGTGGATAGTTTTTATTGTAGAGTTTTGTCTGTCTTTCTTCCATTACCTGGTTTTCATTTCCACACAAGGTGGGATGAGGTTCTTTATCTTTTACAAAGTTTTTAAGAGTAACACATGAGGAATTTGATAGATTGGGTGAATAAGTCCAATCAAATTACCTATAACATATATGATATTGGTAAGGGGGTGTTGTTCTGTGGTGGATGTAAGCCTATCACTCCATAAATTCCTGTGCAAAATTCAAGTTTGCACATTTTATATCATCCTTCGAGAGAATCATACAATAAAATGGCCCGCCACAGTAAACAATAGAAAGCCTGATTCTCACAACCTCCATTAACGTCAGTTTGTTGGACATTGAAGATGTAAGCCTATCACTCCATAAATTCCTGTGCAAAATTCGAGTTTGCACATTTTATATCATCCTTCGAGAGAATCATACAATAAAATGGCTCGCCACAATAAACGATATAAAGCCTGATTCTCACAACCTCCATTAACGTCAGTTTGTTGGACATTGAAGACGTTTTAGTTAGCAATTTCTACACGTCTGTTTCACCGTAATTATTAATGAACATCTAAACTATTGTCTCAAGCTCAAGAATCTAGTAAGTCTAAGACCCCAATATTTTTAGAGCTATTTTGTGTTTATTGTGAATAGATTGAAGCTGCAGCTGTAGCGAGATTGGCTTTTGTGCAAACGTTAGTGTCAAATAAATCACGGTGATGTAGAAGTCCCAAAACTCTGACGGCTAAAATGGATGGGCAGATTAGTTGTCGTGACAAACCAATTCTGATCACAAGCATAAAATTTGGCCAGAATAATGGGAAAAAGGGTTTTGTGAAAGAAAGGTGCATTTTCCTCATTTTCTTAAAGTCTGCCCAAAATTTACATTTCATCTGATATTGTATTCTGTGATAAAAATAAATAAATAACTTCGTACAGTCTCAAATTTAAACCTGGACCTGTGAAGTTGCGATTTAATGAGCCTATTGTGCATTCAAGCATGACGCATTATCGTAATATAGGCCTAACAATCATAATACCCCAGGATCAAATCTACCCAACTATGACTCTAGCAGAATGGTTATCAGGTTATGAAGCCTAAATAGGATATATTTCCTATGGTATAGCCTACTCGAGCCACTACCCTGTCTCTACCTTAGGATTAAGAAAAAAATGATGGATAGCATTTTTGTACATTATCATTGCTCTAAAATTCCCCAAGCTTGTAGGCAAAAGTGGAGAAATTTTGATACATCATGGATGCCTATAAGACGTTATAGAAAATTCTTGATAGGGCAGTAAATGAATCATTATAATCTGTAAGAGCTCATGAGCAGATTGTATGTGAGATTTGATCTGTTACTAACCAGTATTTATTTAAGTTGTTGCATGCAGGATACTTCAGGATGCCTCTTGACACCACTCTGTCTCTCACTATTTCTTCTTCTTCAATATCATGTTGAGTGTTACAGAGCATTTGAAAGGCAGGTTACAGATCAAATATGGTGGCAGAGTGTTCAAATCTGTGGGAGCTAAATCAGAGCAGTAACTGAGGGGACTTGGCAGTTATTTTTGTTCCAAGATATTTCAAGTTTGTTGTTAGTGTGGATAGTTTTTATTGTAGAGTTTTGTCTGTCTTTCTTCCATTAGATTGGGTGAAACTTCATTTGCGTAATAGCTTTGCCAGGGATGTATGATCAAAAAATAAATGAAAAGTTGCAATGAAAATCTCTCTATTTATCGTTCCTTTTTCTAAACTTTTAACTCACCTAAATTATTAAACAAGCAAAGTCCTTTTTTAAAGAGGCAATCATTTTAGTCATTGATAATCTCTGTTCTTTTATACAAAATTTACCTTCAATTATAAGGGTGCTTGGGGCAAAGGGTCTTGTGAAAGAAAGGTGCATTATTTGTGGAATGATATGAATAATGGAAAGGTTGGTTGCAGTCCTCCCAACTGCCATCTTTTTAGGCTGCCTGAATGAGTACCTCTGTGACCAAAAACTGATTGAAGTTACTCGCTGAGGCTCCCCCTCATGCCTTCTCTTCTTGGTCCAGGCAGACTCCTATGGCCTCCACTTCCCCTATATGGTCTCATCTTCAACTAAAGCTCTATTTTTACATGGACCCCTCTTTGATTTAAGTATTCTCTGTCTTCAATGAGCTGCATATTTGTATTTAGAACAAGAAAGAGACAAACAGGGTTTTCAAGTTTATAAACAACCATTGCACATGGCATTGCAACTGGTGGTGTTCTATTTGGTGCCATAAGAACAAATACCAGTTTTTATAAATTATAACTCTAAAGAAATACCTTATCAGAGTACAATTACATAAGAACCAAAGAAGAGAAAACAGGGGTTAGATGAAATATATGCCAGTGGGGTGGTCATCAAAAGTTCATTTAAAGATATAACATCGCTGACAAAAATAAGCTCTTTACAGAATGAACTCGAGGAAATTTGGCTCAATAAGAAACTCCACTAAATTTTAGCAGGAGCTTTTGTTTGTAACCATCTGCCTTCACGATTGAACAAAACATTAAATCCAAGAACTTTATTGGTGTAGCTTTTTTCTTGCAAATTTACAGATATTAATATGCAAAGTTTTTAAGTTTTTCTTTTATTAGCTGATTTCCCTGATTTAGTTTCTTATGAAGTTTCTCATTGCTCCTAATCTTCTTCATAATATCTTGAGTCCACAAAGATAAGATGTAGAACTAGTAAAGAAAAGTTTGTTATTTACATTTACTGTGACATAATCAAGACAAAAAAAAATCACGAATTGATTGTTTATAGTGGTTATGCTATATTCTAATTGTTTCTACTACGTATAAAGCTGTGAAGATCAGATACTATTTGTATTTTTTTGTGCTTTTGTATCATGGTTACCAAATTAAAACACCATATGCACACTCAAAAGGGTCTTTTGTGCTATAGATTTTTGGGATCATATTACACTCATGCACATCTGTGATGAGTATGACATTAGCAATAACCTGCCATAGTTGAGTGGCTTATGCTTACTAAGCCTTTCCAACAATTATGGGTGTCTAATTTTCTTAAGACTCTTAACATTCTGTGTGGACATGGTGAGGCCTTATCGTCTTACATTGGGTCTTTTTGAGAATTATGTTGTATAACTATAAAAGCAAAAAGTTTAGGTAGGTACATTTTTGGATCAAATTCATAGAAGCATCAGGCTGTCCATTGAACAGATACGAAGTGTCATACATTGGCATTATATGTACTTTGATTTTCCCAATAGTTTTATGAAAAATTGAGTGCTTGATGATTCAAGCCAGGTGCAGCCATATAGTTGATATGACTGATATTCATCATTAGAAGCAAACCCTATGATGCCCATTTCCCTGAAAACGCAGTGGGTAAGTTTTTTGGGAGAAATTTTGAAAAGGTGGAAAAGAGGAGGAACTGGAAGTTTAACATTGATGTTGCTGCTTTAGGATTTATAACTTTTTTTTTATGAATGGGAACTTGTAAGAAATAGAATTTTATTTGTCACTAAAGTTTAAAGGGAAAATAATACTTTCAAACAATGTCTCCTAAAAAAATGTAGCGAAGCCCACGAATTTACCTGCTAGGACTGGACTACAATTCACTCTTAAATTATTCAGCAGCACATTTTAATAAAATTTAGGAGTGTTCTTTTCATGGAAGGCCTAAGATATCTAGTTAATCTAGTTAATACCAGGAGCAATAATGAAGCCTGCAAGGCATAAATTGTGTAATTAGCATATGGAGGAAAGCCCAACAAATGTAAGAATGCAATCATACCTCTTCTTCGAACTCCTCCATAACAGTTTTTCCAGCTGCTGCTTCTTGTTCAACAACGTCCCTCCATCTGGCTATTTCTTCCTCTGCTGCTGCAATATCCATCATAAGACCTTCAACCTAAAAAGACAATAAACTGGCCAATTAATTATAAATTCTCATAGTATAATTCCATCTTTGAAATCCATGCATGAGAAATGTAATATTTGACCCAAAACAATATTGAAATTCAAAGCAACAAAGAAAGATTTTGTGAACAATTTTCAGAAAACCCAAACAACTCTAAGGTAGCATGGCCTGCAAAAGGAGAAAAGCCCCACCCATTCCCCCCTTCCCCCGAAAGTGTGTTTTAGGAACGCTCATCCATAGTAGATTGTAGAGAGCATTGAAATGCTCAATAAGGTGGTAAGCTTGTAAAACTACACAGGCCATAGAGCACATGGGGTAGCAGTGCCTCATTCTTCTAGAATTTTCCCATATTGGATTTCTCCAAGTAAACAAATAAAAAATAATAAAAAAACAGAGCCCATAGTGGAGATAGCGTAGTAGTGCCTCATTCTTCTAGATTTTGTTATGCTGCAACAAATAAAAATTCGAAGTACGATGAAATGGAAAAATTAGATAAGACAGTTCAAAAAAATTCATGCTGAAACACGAACCTGAAGTAGGAAAATGCAGAAATCGCCTCTTGCTACTTATGAAACCCTAGCAAAGGAGAATTTTTTCCAATGACACGAACCCAAACAATCTCAGTACAGGACGAAACCCTAGCGAAGCAAAAAAAAAATTAAATGACACGAACCCGAACGAATGACGACACAGGTCGTACATCAATCCATTCACAGTAAACGGTGAGTAGCTCTGAAGCAGACTTATAGGAAGCCTTGGCCGTGACGAAGCAGCTCCTAGGCGGTCGCCAAGCAGCTGCGTAGCGAGGTCAGGGTGCATGAGGGGTGTATGCAGAGGCGTGCCAGCAGTAAAATCTGGCATTAACAAACATAGTTTTTTTAAACCTATCGGTGGTCACTTTCCCGGCGCATACAGTTGCCCGACAAAACTTCCCGGTGGCATAAATTCCGGCTTGAGACAACTTCCCGGCCGGAAGCTCACGCATAATATAGCCTATCGGCTAAATAACAATGCTTAGCCAAGTCTGCCAATAATAAGGACATATTTACTCGAGCCATAGATGTAGGCACAACATTGAAAGCTATCATTAATAAAATTTCTCTTTTAAATAAAATGTTAATATTAATCTTGTAATTATTATTAATAAAAGTATAGTTTTAATAAATATTAATATAAATAATTTTTTTATTAAAAAGTTCATCCTAATTTATATTTTCTTATTTGATAAAAGTGTAACATCAGTATTTATTTACCCAATTAAATTCCCATATCATCTCTAACATAACAAGTCCCATAAATAAATTTATTTCTCCGGTATTATCATTTCACCACTTCTAATTTATGCATTAGTATTTTTTTTAGGGGAACCGGAAGTTAAACCCCATTTTATACAGCTTTAAATCCACTTCAAAGATTAATTCAAAAACCCTAGTATTGACGTATGACGAAAACCTAAATATTTTTTTTTCACAATTTTTACTCTCAGTATTTTGTGTAGGGTGAGGAAAGAATGGCGTGAGAAGACCCATAACAAATTTAGGGGTCGGCTGAAGGATGCAATAGTCTGCAGGAACCGATTTGCTCTATGCGGCGGTGAGGGATGTGTTTATAATATGTTCATTTATTTATTTGCAGCCTGTTTTATTTATTCTTGCAGGTTATAAATTGGAAGGGTTTACCATTTTACTGTAGATCCTGGAGATTTATTTATTTTTATTTGGTGAAAGAATAGCCCAGAGAATCTGTTTTTCTCTCTTAACTAAAAGAAAATAGCAATGTGTACAGGGATTAGCTGATTATCCATTTATTCTCCAATAGCTAAGTTCTGTGAAAATATATTTAGTTTATGCAGCAACTTGCTATCCGTATCCGTTCTCCTGTTGTTTCCTATTTTATGCCAAAAGAAAAATACAGCAAAAAGAATTGTTATTGCACAGAAGAGTTGTTGATTTCTCATTTATTTTCCTGGCCAAAAATGGGGTCTGCAGTGGGGTTGGAACCCCTGCCACCACCCATTTCCATGTTTTTTTATTATTTAAAAATATAATCTTCTAATATACTTTTTCTTTTTCTTTTTAATTTTTTTTTATAATATAAATTTTATACGTGTAATATAAAATATAAAATATATATTATATATATAAGCTGTGACAAAAACATAATCACATTTATAGTTTTCTATCATGTTTTATATTTGGATATATTTAAAATATAAAACATCACAACATACATGAGATAGTTGATTTATATTTCATTAGATTTATATAACCCAACTTGCCTTTGAACTCATTTTTATTTGGTTTATTCATACATTAATATCAAAACTAAAAATAAGGTTTTGTGGGTTTAAGGAAATATTTCTTCCAAATATATGTATATATATATTTTCAAAACAAAATATCTTCCTTTATTACAAATACAAGAGAAACCACAAATAAACTAATATCACATTTCTTTCTTTTTTCTTTTCCTTTTTTTTTTAAAAAGAAAGTCTTGTTTTTTTTGTCTTATAAATTTCGTGGATGCAAGCTTTATAATGTATCTCCTTTTTTATTATTCATAGTAACAAAATACAAGTTCCATTATCTATGCTTTTCATAACACAAATAACACATAAAAAAAAATGAGACAAGTAACAAGCCAATAAACAAGACTTGCTCTTTTCCCCTTTTCATTTTGCAACCAAATATTAACCTTCAATATTACAAGCAATATATAAGAATACGATTATTAACACATACAATGAATAAATCTTGCTCTTTCCATTGTTTCATCTTACAACAAATACTACTTAAACTTTCATCCTTGTTGAAAATGAAGTACATTACAAACCATTGCATAAAACATTTATTTAAACAATACACTAACTTTCAATAAATAAAATTATTTACTAATACAATGAACCACACACAATGATTAAGGCTTGCTCTCCACGCTACCGTAATGGCGTCATGGAGCCTCGTGGGCTCTAGCCATACCCCCGAGCAAGAAAGTTCTTAGCTCCAAGATGATGAATGGAGTCTTTTAAAAAAAAATTACTTTTTTTTACAAAGAATAAGAATGAAATAACACCAAAACTCATGTTTCTAAGTTCTCTACTTCCTATTTCAACCAAGATCCATGCAACATACCACTTTCTTACAGCAAATAAACAGAAGGAAAATAGGGACAAGGGAGAACTTATCTCTTTTCTTTTGGTGAGGGGATTCCACTCTTTAATCCATCTTTTCCTCTCCAAGTCAATCCATCTTGATCACTATCTCCCCAAAGACTTCTACTCTCCTCTCATTCTTTCTACCATCTTCACCGAAGTTCTCCAAAAGGAGAAGTGGGCAATGCCCAAATCTTCCATCTTCTTGAGATATATGGGAATCCTCCAAATCTACACTCTTTCCCACAAGTGCTCACACATGTGTGAGTTTTGTCCCAATTTCAAGAACTTTTGGGGAGTAAGAGGTTGAGAGTGACAAGTCACTCTTCCCAAGCCCCGACACTTTTTGAATTCGTCACATTCATGAATGTAGACTTTTGAGGGGTCTTTTCACACTCCAAGGACAAGTTCACATGTCAAAAAGGTTCCAAACCCATAGGTATAGGTCCTAGGGGTCTATTCTTGTTCAAAACCCAAGGAAATTGACTCAATAATCCCTTTTTAAAACCCACACAAGAATCCATACGAATTTTGATCCTAACCAAGGGTTTCAACCCCAACCAAACTCACATCATGGATTCTACTCAAACATAATCACCCAATCAATAATAAAACCTCAAACCCTTCTAAGTCAAATAGGGCTCTACACTTAGAACTTCCCAAAGGTGTATTTGATTTGATTCCTATATTTATCCATCCTCCTATTTGCATATTTGATTCCTACACATTACCAACGTCAGCATGATTAGATCATATATCTCTTCATATTATTAGCTAATCCAATTCACATAATTTTCACTCATGAACTATTTACTCATTAATACAACAAATGAACCTAACGATTCAATTTTCGTTATAATCAAAGGAAATGCACATTTACTCCAATACAAGAATATAGTCAATGAAATAGCCATTCCATCATTTTGTTTATCACCTTAGCAATTCATATTAAACTCTTATAACATTAACGATGAACCATTTACCAAATTTTAATATGCCAAATAATCCAGCTCTTTCAAGTTATATCCAAAATTTCACATGTGCATCTATCATAATTAAATCAAGGTTAATGCCCATGAATCCTAAAAAGAGTTTTATCATTCATTTCATCATAATTATCATCTAACTACTTGTTTGATTGAAATAAAATTGGGGTTGTGAAACGGGGTCTTACATTCACAGTAGCATAAATAAAATGTCAAAATGAAAAGAAAGAATATTATCAAATAATCACACTATTTGTCATCCATAATACATCTTACCATCTATTTAGGATCACATAAAACAGATTAAAACTTTAATAATCACATGCAAGATGGGGCCTTACACACTCGTACTCTCTCTGACATGCCTAAGAAGCTATCGTTGTGCCATCTTGATTGAGGATCAGAGCTCAAAATGCAAAAAATTATAAAGGCTAAAAGTGCAAATGTATTGAAAGTGACCCCTCAAGGTTTATTTAAGCCTACAAATTAGGGTTTTTTTTACATAATTTGGCCATCCGGCTAGGGTTTTGGTCCCCCCATCCTATTTTTGTCCAACTAAGGACCATTTCACATATTTTTCGGCATCTTGGGGCATTTTTGGCCCTATCGGGCACCTTGTCCTTTTTTTTTCCGCGAGATCATCCAAAAATTAAAAAAAATTGTCCGATCTCTCAAGGGGGCAATATACCAACATAATCCTTCCATTGGGGCAATAGTGGGGCATCTGAAAAAATTGAGAAATTTTGAACTTTGATCATAGCAGTTTATTTCTTTGAACCAATGCAACAAGTACATTGCTTCAAAGAGGGGCAAAATGTAGACATGGAAAATGTACAATTTGATCCGGCACACTTGATCATGATTACTAACGACATTTATTCCTGAATCACACTGTCATCTTATCATCATTTTCTGTCTCTTAATTAGATATATAATTATTTATTTAATTAGGTCTTTCTCCTTTGCTGATTAAATTAATCAATTCAATTTAATTAACCCTAAAATCCCTTTTTAATTAAATAATACATTTTATTTGATTAAATCCCTAAAGTCTTCTCATTAAATTAAATAAATTAAACCTTATTTGACTTAATCTAACATTATCCCCTTTAGTTAAATAAATCAAAAAAATATATTTAATTAAATCTGTCCTCTCAATTCTGATTTAAATCAACTCATAAATTGAGTCAAAATTGTAAAATCATCGAATCCCTCATTAAATTGATCAAATCTTGATTAATTTAATCTCAGTCACTAAAATCCTCTAGAGAATGCAATTTGCACAATAAATCAATTACTTTGATTTATTTAATTGCCTATTTTCTCTCAACATGGAATAAAAGAGGAATATTCTTTCAAATTTGAATTCAAAATCCAAGTGGATTTGTACATCCAACAAGGCATTCACTCCTCTTACATGTCCTTGTGCATTGAGCCAAGTGGCATTTATTTCATGACTCTTTCCATCTCACATGTTTTTTCCTCAAATTTAAATTCTACCTAATGACATTTATTGGCACTTTGGCCAAAATGTGCACAACCTTCAACCATTCACATCTTGAAAAGTGGCACTTGGCCATTGAATGTTGAATGATCCCACATTGCTCAATTCCACTCTCTCTTCCATTTTGGAAATCTATAAATGATAGACTCTTCCTCTGATTCTATCATACACAATTTGAGTAAACTTACTATATTCAACTTCATCCTCATCCACACTCAGAGAGAAGTTACTCTCTTCACATTGAGAGCTAATTTTGTCCATTTCATAGCTAAGGTATGCCAAAATTTCATCAAGGAGATTCAATCATCCACAAATCATCAAAGAGCTTGCAAAAGAGTTGGGAAAGGGCCAATTTCGACACGCCAATTGGCACCACCTCCCCCATGGGATCAAGAGTTTTCTTTTCTTAAATAGATTTGATTTAGTTTCTTGTATTATTCTTCATTTCATTTCTATTATTGAGCATTGTTAATGGATTTCATGGGGAATCCCTCTTGTATCTTACATATCAACTAACTAATGTGTTTCTTTGTCATGTCTATGCAAGAATAGGATTGGGGTTCACAAAATGCTTTACATGTATATGACCTAGGAGTGGTAGCAATCAAGCCTCTCAAGGTGCTTGGAACACATAATCTTTTCTTGCATAATAAAGAGGTTCTACAATGCAAAGTCCAGTGGGACCAGTATGCAAAAGATTCTGCTACTTGGGAAGACTATGCTGAAATCAAGAAAAAGTTTCCTCATGTCTTTCATGATTTTGAGAGTTCTTGAAAAAAAAAAAATCTATGTTTATGCTTATAGTTTTTTGGTTATTTTTAATGGGAACCAAAATTAATCTTACCACTTACCTATGAATCTGTCAAAATTCAATGATTAGTAGAGGTAAGGATTAGACAACACTTAATTAAAGGTTTTGAGGCCCTTACTTCTTCATTTTGGGATTTTTGAACATGAGAGGGTGATCCCTAGCAACATTTTTATAATGATACCCTTATGATATTTTACAATAGCCACACTGCAACATACACAAATTATTCTCATATAGGTACTCAATTAGCAAGTATATCAAAGAAGTTGGCTACTTCTCAAACATAATTCCCACTTAGAGCATGAGAATGGAAAAACCTCATAACTTTGTAACCCTTTTATAGAATTTGATTTGATAAATGGGTAATCAATGAGTTAATCAACACAGTACAATATAACTACTTATCTTAGTCCAGTTCCTAATCCTCAAAACAAAGTCAATATCAATACCTACATAACATGATAGTAATTTCCATATCTGACAATATGTGAAGCTCTAAATAGTGCATTATAGTATTACAACATTGTGTTTTAACCCTTACTCCTAGAATTAAGCTTAATATAAATTTACAACCATATTCAAGTATCTACAATTCCTTGAATTAACAAACAAGAATAGATCCATACATCCATCTGAAATTGACAAAGATGAATAAGATAACCTTGATTATATTATTCATAGCTTATAAAACTAGTACATATGAGAGAAAAATGGTGCTAAACTTGTGATATTACTATTCTATATTGCCAAAATTACCATTAATATTACATATACGTATTGATAGACCTGAACTTAAGCCATATAACTATACTATTCAGTAACCCTTTCAATCCCTATGTGACTTAAATATCGAATAACTCAATACCCAACCTCAACCTCTCAATTCAGGCCCTGGAATCCCATTTATTAATACATGGGAGCAACAAGCAATAGGCTGAATTTCAATTACATTTGAATTTTAGGGAAAACTTCATCCTTATTTCAAATATATTCTCCAAATGGTTATACTTAATCATTTTAGAACAAGGGGAAACAAAAGATAAAAAAATTCATGCATTCAGTTGAAGAAGACAAGACAACCCTCCAAAAGGCATCATTCATTGATGCAACATCATCGAAATACCATGTCCATGTAGACCAAAGAAGATTCCCCATAAGTACCAAAGGAAAAAACTTACACACTTCCTTGAAAAAGCATATTTTCCATTGAGGATACGGAGTCCAACACTTCTCCATTACACCAACCAAAATATTTCCATGTCACCACCAAAGACAAAAAGTGACATTCATGTTGAAGAGGACGATTGAAAACAAAAACTAGGTCAAGGCACTAATCTAATTCGTCAACATCATAGTATGCTCACCATTTTTTTTCTCGCACTAAGACTAGAGGAGCAACTAATTCTCCCTCGTTAGAATCCTCATATGGTACCAAAGAAAGCAGATAATGGCTATACTCTAGGTCAATATCTCCCCCATCACCCGAAGGGCTATCAAAAATCTCAATGGGAGAGTCATGCCTCCCTAGTTAAGCCATGTGATGATTATTCCTTTTCTTTTCTTTATTCTTGGACTTAACCAACTCCTTCCCCTTAACTTTGATCAATTCTTCAGAAACACTTTGGCTCCTCAGATTGTAGGTGCTCACAACAACATCCTTCTTATTTTTTCCATTGGATTTTTTCCTACCCTTTGGTGATGTGGAAGCCCCGAGTGCCTCATGCTCGGTAACATAAATGTCTTCTTGAAATTCAAACACATTGAGCCTTCTTGACCTCCTAATGGGTTGAATAGAGTCACTCAACTTACCAATCTTTTGAAGACATAGGAAAGACTAGAAAACCACCAATTATGAAAAGACGCACTAGCCAAAACCTTTAAAAAATAGAAAACCCTCAAACCTAAACAATTTGAAGAAAACCCAAAGAATGAAACTCTCATATCAAGAAATACATGACATAGAATATAGCTCAAATGAAAACCAACTTACCCAGGATAAATACTTGAATACTTCAGCAATTGAAAATAAAAAACTCACACACTACCTCATTCAGGCTCACACTTGACAATTCACAAAGGCTACAAATGGTGAGATAAGTTGGCAGAAAATCCGCATTAAGTAAAAAAGTCAAGAGCATTTAGCCATTAATGATCAAGTGGTCCCTCACACGAGCGAGTTGACAACTTAGCTGAATAGCTTTGAATCGGGGCCATCAATCTTTTTGGATTTAAAACTTCATCAATAGCGATCTTCAAGCGTCATTTTTGGATTTTACAACTTGTGCCTCAAAAATGGTGATATCACCATAGAAAGTTGTCATGTTTACTTTTAACTTCATTAGTCACCACTAATTGGATAATTACCATGCATCGCCACCCTAGTCCATGCTCATTCATTCATATCAACAAAGTACAAAGAGCCAGTAAATGAAAGAACAAACGTTCAAACATCCCATTGCCCATCGCAAATATGCCCCAACCTTCGAAGGTTCAATTAGCAACAAGAGAACCAGTATGATGGAATCATGAATTTTGGATTACTTTTCTTCTTGGAGATATTTATCTCACATCGCACATCACTGATACATTTCACCTCCCTCAAGTTATAAAAATGATGTGAGCATCCATGCAATAAGATCTTAGTCGGTGGATCTAAGACCCATCCTTGATCACATTCCTTGTCCATCGTGCATCACTAATTCAATCTTCATTCTCTAGACCACATCACTGATGGGAGATAAGGCGATAGAACAATATTGAGACATGTGCACCTACGTGAAAATCAAAGGCACAAGATACATCGCTCGCAAGAGAATTTCAGATCAGCAAAAGAAAGCTTGAACAAATGGCCTCATCGCTCATCACTAATTTGAAACAGAAATCTTAAAATGGATTCATGATGAGCGATACAAAGAGCACCAAGGGCCATCGCGTATCGCTAATTCACATTACAAAACACATGATCAATTAGCGATAAAAGAGATTTCAATAATAACACATAAAACAAGTGCATTGTGCATCACTAATTCAACACTGAACATTCATAACCTATTTGTGATGTGTGAAATAAAGGAGACACCGTTCATCGCTCATTGCACATTTGAATTTACATTTCTAAAGCTATCAACGATGAACGATAAAGGAGATGGTGAACAAGACCTAAGTGAAGAATTTTGCACATGCCTGCAAGTTCTTTTGAAAAGGGGAACTAACTAGGACGATGAAAAAAAGTTTGTCAGAGGATATTAAAACATATTTTTCAAAGGATGTAAAGGCCAAATAGGGTCAATTGCATAACCTTGTAAAATAAAAGATTTTTCAGACTTAGGCATGAGGGGTCGGTAACTTGATGAGCTCCAATGACATAAGATGTTTTAACATGACTGGGGATGGGAAATAGAGGATCAACAATAGAACATAACATAAATCAGGGCAAATAATTAGGGTTTCTAAATAGAGAAAGATCCAAACAATTAAATCCCAAGGCAAGAGCCATGAGCAAAACCCTTAGTCTACGCACACTGAAACTAGCTGAATTTTACAGAGTTATAAAAATGGGACCAAACTTTCAAGGGTTCCATTATAGTTTATGTCTATGACTAGTACTTAGAATCAGCGAAGATGGTGATACACAAGGGGGGATATGTTGCAACCCATTGTGCTACTACTTATTTACTTTTACCTAGTTGGATTAAAATGCTTTAGAAAGTGTATTTATGCTTTATGTGTTTTACAAATATGTAGAGTAAATGATTTAATTTGAAGTGATACAATATCTTGATTATGAAAATATATGATGTGAGTGAATGTATTGTTTCCAGATAACTACTGTTGTAATGCCCTGCCACGAAACCCTAGAGGACAACACACTAACACCTAAAAATATATATTTAAAAAAAAAAACGTACAATGCACACATGATAGCAATGAAACATTATCAAAAACTCTAACCTAAGTCTTCTAAGATTCGTGACTACACTACTCAGTTCCCATTAAAATAGCAAGAACGAAAAATAATTACATTAAACCAATTCCATCAACAACATGAAAGTAAATTTAATCATCACATTTAGAAGATCAAATAATATGAAATATCCATGACATGATCAATATAAGTCATTTAGAATCCATCCAATTAACTACATATAAGAGCATCTTTTACATTGACCATGATATAGAAGAGTTCAACATTCATATACATAATTACATGGTTATATTTGAACAACAATGTCTCCTTGCAAACAAGTGAGGAAGGTACATCAGAAGCATAATACATGATACACTAGATGCAAGGTATAATACATGAAGGATAATCCCCAATAACTGGAACTGGTGCAGAAGTCTTCAAATCCTAAAGTAATCACAATGAACACGAACAAAGCGAGGGAACCCAATGGAGTGCATGACACATTCCACCCAACCATGTGGAACCATAGGGTCCAACCCCATGTTAGGAGAGAGCGATAAGGTCCCACCACCAAGACAAACGAGAATATAGTAGCATGACACAAAAGGGATACCATGACTATAACATAGGAAAGTAACAAACAAACACATAGAAATAACCGCTTCTAGAGGTACAAGAACAACAAGGGGAAAAAAAGAAGGAATACAAGGTTTCTATAGGGAGGATTTTCATCACATAGTTTGGTATGGGTTACCTAGGCATAACCTTCCTAGGCTACCAAACCTCTTGGCCACCTCTACCAGCTGCCAAACCCCCATAAAAACTCATGTAGAATCAACATACCTTCCAGTCAGACCAAGTAGCTGATCTTACCATTCTAGGCCTTCCCACTCATCTCAAGCCTAAACAAGCACTCGAGCCATGAGCGAGGCATTATCTTGGTTAATAAGAACTAATCAACCCCCTAATTAATTTTAGGTTTATCACTTGATTAAAATCTCAATGACTTACCCTGGACCTCGGTATGTGCAGGATCATCATGGAAAAAATAGGCCCTTAAGTGGAAAAAAATTCAAAAAAATTAGTTAGGCAACCTGACATAAAAATTCAAATAAGTTATCTATATTATTTCAAAAATATGTAAGAATAGAATTTGTAGAAAATTGAATGAAGTTTCTAAATTCCTAGGTTTATTTACAAAAAAATAAAATCTATTTGGTGAAAATTTGAAATTTCAATATAGTAGTACTTAAATTTCAGGGGAAAAATAAGAAGTAGGTGTCTGTCTAACCACCCTAACCACATTAAAATGATAATATTTTTTTATAAGATTTTAGATATATGTAGAGGACTCATGTCTCGATGTGATGCATATTTTATTGTAATGTTTTTCCAAGTGAATAATTAATTATAATTATTTTTATGAAAACTTTTAAAAAATATAAAGACTCGTATGTCTGACCACCTCAACTTGGTCAAAACTTCATGAAATTTAGTTTTTTCTTTTTTAATCTTATAGTATGTGAAGCATAGAATGTGACACATGTTTTGGATTCAAAAAATATGATACCTTTTGAAATCAAATAGATGTTTTCCAATCAACCTAAAAATCAAGACTTTAGTCATAATTCAATAGAAAATGAATAATAATTATTTATTAAATTAAAAGTAAAGCATAATTTATATTGGTGGAAAGCTGAGAATCTCCTTTAAAAACCCTTTTCGTTTCATCAATTTTGGGTAAAAAAAGGTCATCAGCGACATACCCATCATATTGCCACTTTTTGGCCCATCATGATCCTGCACATACCCACCTACCACTTTGTGTTCTAGACCCCCATTAAGAGCCACTCCCCTACTAGAAACTAGAAAAACCAATGAAATAAAAAAGAAAATCCAATTTGCACAATCACAAAACCTCATAACATACACAACAAGGCGAGGTATAGACCATCCTGCACACAAGTCCCAACCACAGTGGGGAATATATTGTGCAAGTCTAATAACCCTCGTAACTCATTCAATGCAAATCAACCATCAAAAAATGGATAAACATAGAATCCATCAAAAATAAAATTCCCCCTAGCCTCTGGAAAACAACTTTAACCAATTTACACAAATGACTCCCACTTGAGTATCGGCTATAAAATCATACCAAAAGCACCTTAACTTCTCCAATCAAATGCTTGTACAAAGTGAGCAATTATTTAAGTATTACAACCATTTAACCAAGACACAAACAATCAATAAAACATGACCATGAAGACAATTGTAACTCATCAAACATTACATAAACATATGCATCACTTACAACAATGAATTCACCGATACTAGTCACTTCAACACTTAATCCAAAGCCAAGACATAATCTTTTAATCTCAATCGTGAAGACATTCACAAATTCATTCAAAACAAAATACAATCCATCTTCAATATTGATGCTTGCAAATTCTACAATAATCTCCTTGTACGTACATATCAAGGAAAACAATGGTTTTATTATAAAATAAACTAGTATAAGCATGGAAGGGAACTATGCAATATTAAATTAAGAAGGGTTCAGGAACACTAATTACTTTACTTACATGGAATATGCATACTGGTAGTAATATAGATTCCACGATAGTAACATAACCGGTGAGGATAGAATTGCCTAAATACTATCAAGAAACTATACGATTATTTTAAAGGATATGGATTACCTTTCTAACAAGAATCATCAAATTTTAGGTAAATCTTCTTCTTCTAGCTATATCAATATTATGATAATGCAAACAACATTTACTTATGGTGATCTAGAATGTACCTTAATATCAAAGGGTTTTTACGAACTTACATTCTTGGATGACATACCACTTAAGTATAACCTATCCTTTAGTAAATATTATTAACAATGTTAACTCGATATATATATATCGACATAGATTTATTTGAGGTAGTAAAGACACAACGATGACCCAATTATCTACATATAATAACTTAATTTATTTTCTTTTCTAATTCACTTACGTATAATTCAAATTAATTACAAGAAGAATTATTCTTTTAAGTAATAACTATTCGAGTTATGTCATTTATTGTTGGCATACAAACTCTTTCTCATATTTCTTTATAATCATTTTAATGTCAACTTAATCTATTTTCAATTAATTATACATAATAAACAATCTAGTCTTTTCAAACAATACTTGTAATCTAAGCTAACCATACAACTTTTCCTAAGAAGTCCTTTTCACTAAACCATAAAATACTTGCATCTATACATTTATATACACATGCACATCTATATATATAATATATATATATACATGTATATGTAAATATGTACAAGTAACAAAAGAAAAAAGCATTTTTCTTCTAAACTAATTATGATATAGTCGGCATCTATAAACACATTTATGCATAACTTTTAGAATCTAGAAATAAACATATTACTCTTACTTCAAACTTCAATACTATTGAATATTACACAAAACCTATATGCATCGAGTGTCAATAATTGATGACCAAGCGGATTTCTCATTTGTTAAATCCTTTATATTGAATACCCATCGAATCATTTAGCATTCTCAGTATCTTCACTGAAATAATCAAGAAAATTAGGGAACACATAACACATGAATCACATCCATTGAATGCCCACAATAGTTTATTAATATCTGTTTACACCTAAAAATGCTCTAGATAAATTTGATTAATTAAATATAATTATTTAATTAATTAACCTTTAATTCATCTATTTATAAATAAACAGAAATATTTATTTATATGATTCACATTCTATTTTCTTCTTTTAAATAAAAAAATTCAATTGTTTGTTTTATTTAATTATTTAATTCTTCTATCTTAATTAAATAAACAAATTCAATAGTTTGTTTTATTTAATTATCTAATTCTTCCATCTCAATTAAATAAATAAATTCCAATTTTTTTATTTAATAATACATCTTCCCTCCAAAATTGAATAACTAAAATTTCCAATTGAGCACATGTCTACAACTTTTCTCTCAACAAAGTTGAAAGCTTCAAGTTGCATTCAATTTTACTTTATCTTTCCAGCCAATTTTGAAACAAACTTTAATAGTTGGCAATAGTTGGCTTCATGGATCCTGTAATGCCCCGCCACACAACCCTAGAGGAAGTTTCTATTCACTACAAATGCATACTAATTTTTTTTTTATTTAAAGTGAACTAAACATACATGTTCACTTATAATTGACAACCTCCCCTAAGGCTAGGTAACCGAGATTACTTAATTCCCATTAACATACATCATCAAAATTACATTGCATTAAATAACTCAAGAATGACATTCATTTAACATAAGTAAATACAAGATAAGAATAGATTAACCATCACATAATTCCATTACATAAACCATTACAAGATTACAATCCTCATTCCCAGAATGAGTCAAAATACATAAGTATAATAATTACAAGATCCACCTCATAACAACAAGAGGGGTAAATACAACTGATAACAAGAAGAATTACAATAGTACAAGAAGAGAATAACAATATCTGCGAGCTGTCCAACTGGATGTCACACTTCCACGAACTGAAGAACAAAGGGGGACCCAACGGTTTTGGTGCATGTTCCACCCAACTTAGTGGTACCCGAAGGCCCACCCCCCATGCTAGGAGATAGTAAAAATGCAACATGGACAAGAAATCTACTACCTCTAACCAAAGGCTGACTAACTGAACAAATTGACTCAACCATACATATGCACAATATAAATCTAACACTAACATGGTTACATTGCTTCTAGACATAATAAAATCAAGTGTACTAAAGAAACCATACACACAACATATAATCAAGGTTATCCTAGATAGAGTGTCATCGCAAGGTGCATCATGATATCTCCTCTGGGCATCCTTCATAGGTTTCGATAATCCTGGTGACCTCAACCGAATCCCGGCCCTCATACTCACTCAAGCGGAATCAACTACCTTTCGTATGGACAAGCTAGTTGACCTTGCCATTCCAGGCCTTCTCACTCACCCCAAGTCTAAACAAGCCCTTGTGTCTGCGAGTGAGGTTAATTTTATCTTGGTTAATGTGAATGCATCCTAGTCATCTAAGTACTTTGCTTTAATTATCACTTCTTAAAAACACTTTCGAAGGTTACCCGGTTTACCTCTTTGGGCTCTGGCCCCTAACAAAAGTCACTCCTCTAATGGATAACACACTACTCAAATCTAAACTCCAAGGTTGACTCAAGTGTTATAGAAATGAATAACTCAGTCTCTCCTAATCTAGGAGACGACAATAAAGAATCTCACTCCAACAGTTGGAGGAAAACATACTCAAATAAATCTACCCAAGGAATTACGAACATCAACTAACATGGGAATGACCCACATACATTGGAAGACTTTACAATAATTACACAATTCACCCTTTCCCAAGCAATCAATAACAAGGGAATCTAATTAACGAAAGAACACAAGCAAGGAAACATGCTATATTTGGATATATTAAATCCATTTCCAAACTAATACTTTTTAGTAAAAAGCCAATTGCTTCAATAAAAATAATAATAATAAACTGAAATGATTACTTTTACTTTTACAAGGAAATAATAATTTCAATTTTAATATAATAGTATATTCTATTGCATTAAAATCATATTAAATACATGCAAGAAAGTTCCTTTTTGTTTCACAAATTACTTATCTAATTTCAACAATCTACAATTGAAATGATATACATAGCCACTTTAATATGCTCTTTTAAATACATAAAAAATAAATAACAATTTTTTTATAATTATTCATTTAAAGTACAAAAAAATATTTTATAACTCCCTTCTACTTCTTTCAAATTCTCAAACTAAATAGCAAATACCAACACTTAATCCTGGACACATTTTAATATACATATATGACCTGATTATATATATATATATTTACATTTATATATAAAAATATATTCATTTTATGTATAAATGCATATATATATATACTTTATATATATGTAATACTGTATATATACTATGACGAATTACCCGAACCAAATTTACGAGTTACACAGAGGTTAAAACAAAAGTAATTTAGTGTCGCTTTCATTACACAGAGTACCGTCAGACTAACCGTACCGACGGACTGACGAAACCTTGGGTACCAGTGAAGTACCAGCGAATTAAAACACTGGTGGACTTTTCCCCACTGTACCATTCATAGATATGGGTGAACTCATTGGTATCGGCAAACTGTACTTACGTACAGTCAGCTGGCGGTGGCTTGGGGAGGCCGCACCTCCCATGGGGAGTGCATCCCCCAAAAGGTGGGTGCACTGCCCATGGCAGGTACATCCTTCCCTTTGGCAAGTGTGGTGGTGGGGTTTGACCTCCCCACCTGCCACAAAACATGATAACAATTTTTATTTAAAAAAAAAAAAAACGCCTAACGTAAAATCAACGAATTTTATAGAAATTTGTTTCCCAAAATAAAAACATAGTTGCCGTACGGACGACGTTTCAACATAAAAATAAATACACCATATATATTTATATATATTATATGTGGTTAAATATAATATATATAATTATGTATATATAGAAATTTACCAGAATTTATCAGTCTGGTAAAATTGACAAAATAATACAAAAGAATTACAGTCACAAAGAATATACTTAAATTTTCTCCAAAATGATTTTCCATTTTACATATTTTAAAATTGATTTTGTTGATGACATTCTTTTAGATTCCCAAGAATAATTAAAAACAAATAGGAAAAATTCAAAAAACGGATCTTGATTTTTCAATAAAAATTTCTACAAAGATTTGTTTTGAAAACGGATCTGAATATTTTTGAAAAGGTAAATTATTTGTTCTACAATCCTAATGTTGAAAACTCAATCAATGTTTAATTTAAACAAGAATCAACGATTTCCCCATTTATTGTATAAAACCCTACAGTGAATTTATCAGTTTTCCCCAAATTTGGATTAATCTAAATCTTGATGCATTTTTCATTCCCTAATTCACAAATAATTCATCTACAGATTCATAAACCATTAATTTGAGTTGAACAAAAAAAAACAAGAACAAAACCTGGAATTCCGAAGCTACAGAAGAAGACGAATTTTCTGGTACAATTCTCCTCCAAGGTTTTCTAAATTTTCTTTGAACGTGCAACGATTCCAATCCAACACTTCGATAATTGCAAACACATTATCCTCCAAATAAATTCTAAAATCCAAAAATTGCTTCGAATCCTTCTCTGTGCAAGTTTTCCAAAAATTCCTTTTTCTCCCATCAATGAATTCTTCTCCCCCCAAAAACTTATTAATAATTAAAAGCATGCAATTCACATATATCCAAAATATCTTACACAACCCTAATTTTCAAACGCATGAAAATTGGAAATAGAAATTTATTTCCTTTTCCATTTTCGAAAACCCCAAATTGATTTTAAAATGCAATTTCACTTTTCTTTCAATTCTTTTAATTTAATTTAATTAAATTTATTTCAATAAGCTCAATTAATTAATTTTAATTATTTAATAATTAAATTCAACCTTTTCCAAGATTAATTTAATTAATTAAATACAATTTCATCATCAACATAAATATTTCATCTAAGCATAAATTTAAATTTAATATTAAAATAATCACTACTTTTCCAATGCAATTATTCTAAACATTAAACAAATAATAATGCATCTAATAAAATCATATAACATTAAACCAAGTAAACACAACTCACAAAATGGGACTATCGACACACTAAGGCTAGGGCGTAGACTTGACACATATTACCTAATTTCTATCTCCCTTTCAACTTAATCGTTGGATCGACATGCTCAAACTTGTGAAACTAGGTGGAGTCGATGTCATGTACCTGCAACCTGAAACCATGTAAACAACATAATACAGTATATCTAGTATATAATACACATCGTGAAGAAGAAATCTTGGATTCACAGGGCGCTCGCAAGCGAGTGATGCGAACCGTCCTCTTCACCAATACACTCATTAAAGACTGACATTACATCATAATCAGAAATCACGTAATACAATATCTCAAGGTAACTCTACTAACATCAATAATCCATAATGCATGTGAAACAATAGTCAGATAATCCACATCACACAATAATCAATGTCGCTCAATAGTAGCGATCAAAACACAAACAACCAGGTGTGTCCAGTATAATAGTAGTTGCATCCCAAACATAGCATAAAGCAAACACACAAGAAGCAAAACGGAGGGGTATTACAGATCCACAACTTCTTCCTAATCACTTGGCACAATGTTTTGTTGAGAGATATCATCTTCCTTCTTCTTCTTCAACTTCTTCATCTTCTACCATTGATTTATCTAGATCAAATCTGAACTGTTGTTGGTTGCCACATCATGAATTTCCTTTGAAAATCTATAAAAGCAACCTCCTGCTATAGGAAATTGATCTAAATTTTATGCAATTTTACTCTACAAGAATCATATTAGAGAATTTAGCATACATCATTTACGATATTAGCAATCTAGAATCATATTAGAGAATTTAGCATACATCATTTACGATATTAGCAATCTAGAATCATATAGAAATTATATTAGCATTCATAATCATGTCATAACATATCATATTAGTTGCATCTTGGTTAATCATATCATATTAGTATCACAGTATCATTATCATTTCATCACATCATATAATTTAGTTTATTATTCTCATTCTCTAGGTTGTCATTTTAACAATCACAATGCACACAATCTGAGAGCCACTTTGATTTAATAAATCCTTGGAGTTAGAGAGCAATGGAATGATTTTAGAGATTATATTATGCTTCAAATAGATTAAATCTATTAAATTCTCTAATAGTGTTTCATGAAGGTGTGTTGTTATTAATTCACTTACACATATTTTACACACACATAAAATGACACCCACCTACAAAAGGAAAGCCATTACTACTTTATATAGCAACAATAGATATTTCATTGGGGATTTTATTGGCATAGAAAGATCCTGCAAGAAAGGAACAAGCTATTTATTATATCAGTAGAACTTTGAATGGTTATGAGATCAATTACACCTTCATTGATAAATTTTTTTTGGTGGTAGTATTTGATACTCAAAATTTGTGCCATTATATGCTGACTCACATAGTTAATCTCATAGAAAAGATTGATCCACTAAAATACTTGCTCAGTAAAGTTGCTTTAATAGGAAGGCTAGCCAAATGGATCATGATCTTGAGTGAGTTTGATATCCAATATGTAGATCAGAAAGCCATCAAAGGACAAGTGATAGCTAATCAGTAAGCAGAAGCACCTCTACAAGATGATCAACCAATGAGAATTGAATTTCCTAATGCAGATGTTCTTGCTATCACACCACAACAATGGACACTATATTTTGATGGATCCTACACACAACATGGATCGGGTGTTGGGATCTTATTTATCACACCTCAAGGACACACCATTCCAAAATCCTATAGACTCATCTTTCCTTGTACAAATAATGTAGATTAATATGAGGCATTAATCATTTGCATCAAAGTAGCAATTGAATGGAATATCACAGAGCTGCAGGTCTATGGAGACTCGCAACTAGTCATTAATCAGGTAAATGACAATTCTCAGACAAAGGATTACAAGTTGTTGCCATATAATAAAATGATGGATGATTACAAAAATTACTTTGTCGATATCAAATTTGAATAGATACCAAGGGCAAAAAATAAAGTTGTTGATGCAATGGCAACAATTTCTTCTCTCTTGCAGATACTAGAACATCGAAGACATTATGAGTTTATGGTGGAACAAGTGTCTAATCCAACCTACAAAAATCCTGAATCCCACATGATATGCCATATCATTGACCCTAAAACCTCCATCTATCGGAAGATTTATACTTACTTGAAGGAAAATACCCTCCCTCCCAATCTTTTCCAAAACCAAAAACGTAACTTCATTCTCCAAGCCGCACAACATACCTTGATTGCCGAAATACTTTACCATTGAGGTCTTGATGGTAATCTCCTATGATGTCTACAATGTAACAAAGTTGAAATAGCCTTGCATGAGATTCAGTAAGGTATTTGTGGGACTCACTCAAGTGGTCTAACTCTAGCAAAGAAATTCCTCTGTTTGGGGTATTACTGGCCAAATATGGAGAAGGATTCTTATCAGTATGTAAAGAAATGCCAAAAATGTCAAATCCATTTCAACCTTATACATGCACCAACACAGGAACTACAACCTTTCACAACAACATGGCTTTTTTGTCATTAGGGACTGGATTTGGTAGGTAAAATTCACCCTTCTTCATCCAATGGACATAAGTTTATTATTACAGCCACATAGTACTTTACAAAGTGGATTGAAGTTGTACCCCTAACCACCATCATAGAAGAAAAAAATAATCCTTTATCTTAAATTACCTTATCTTTCGGTATGGTTTTCCTTAGTCCATTATCACCGAGAATGGTAGACCTTTTAAGAATCAAGATGTCTAAGAACTATGTGAGCAATTTCATATCCAACAGTGCTTTTTAACACCATAATATCCTTGGGTAAATGGCTAGGCAAAGGCCTCAAACAAAAATTTATACTTAAAATCTTGAAGAAAACGGTCAACGATGTTGGACGTGATTGACATGCTCAATTGAATCCTACTTTGTGGACATATCAGACCAGTATTAGAACACCTACAGGAGCTTCACCATATGCCTTGGTATATGGATAAGAGGCTATTCTACCTATAGAGGTTGAAATCCCTTCACTTAGTTTGTCACTAAAAAGGATCATTTCAGATGAGGACTACCAAGTGTCTATAATTCAGGAGCTGAAACTGCTAGATGAGCATTGTTAGCAAGTTGTGGATCACTTGAAAGCATATCAATAGAGGATGTCCAAAATATACAATCACAGAGTTAAACCAAAGGAATTTTAGGTAGGTTACTTGGTGTTAAAGGAAAACCCTCACAATCAATAGGATCGTGAAAAGAAGGGTAAGTTTGAACCAGAATTGGTTAGGTCCCTTTGTCATCATATTAGTCTATCAATCAGGAGCTTATCAATTATACACACTTGAGGGGGATTTGTTCAATGAACCTGTCAATAGTATCCATCTTAGAAATTTCTACACTTGAATTATCTAGTGCATGGGGAAAGTTTTGCAAAAATACAAAAAAATCAAAATATAAAGAAAGTACAAAAAAAAAAGTTAAAAAATGCAAAAAAAATCGCTGCCTTGATGAAAACCTAGCAAATAGGCATCTTGGTAACAACAAAAAAATCATAAAATCTAAAAAAGTGCAATAAAAAAAACTAATGAAAACCTGGCAATAGACACTATTTGTGATAGACTAGTCATTCCATCTATTTGGGCATGTCTTCACCAGTCTTTTTTTCCATCATTTGGCTTATCATTGAAGGAATTCATATGTACATATCCTAGTGATGTGGTCATGTCTCACCCTAGCTTGGGGGAAATTAACTTTCATCTTACACAAATTGACAAACAATGGTATGACAATGCAACAACCACAATGATCATAGGAAAACTCAACACCGAACAATCAACAATACAAAAGATCAAACTATCCAATCAAACAACTTAAATCAGTCAATAAAATCAAATATACATGGATGATATTCTTTTGAAAAATGATTTTACCACTTAAGATTGAGTGTTCAAATGTTGTAATTTAATTTTTTGTTATCATATCTCTCGAGCAACTCGATGATGTATTGAACTAGAGAAGCAAGGAAGGAGTATGATTTTTCTTTGTCTGATGTTTGTAAGTTAATCATTTCTCCTATTTGAATTGTTGTGAAACATGCTCTACTAGGTGTCACTGATGACATTTCGGATTCACATAGGAAAATGATTGATTCTTGTTTGTTTTACATTAGAAATGCTTAGGTCCTCTCAGTTTAATTATACCTAAATGCTTCTGTTAACTTGCAATATCAAAAATCATGAAAGAAGTACTCAGGTCATCATGGTCTAACTTATACCATTGATGCTTGTACTCACTTTCAACATTTCCAAGGCTCAATGATGATAAAAAACACACTATATAGATTGTTAAGATGACAAATTTTGCATATGTAGATTTGCATACTTACATTAGATTGTATTCATCTTAGCTTTGTATCTATAGATTAGATTGTTTCGAGGTTGGAAAATATTTCAAAAACAATGTTATCTCAATCATTTAATAGAATGAGTATACTTGACAAAACAAAAACTATAGCATTCTCATGAAGTTGCATTATCATTCTCATAACACATATATTTGGATTATCATATCATTGATTCATCCATACATCACATCATATATTTGCATTAGATAATATCAAAAACAAATTGCATTATATATCATTTTCATTAACATAAATCCATTTAAAATCACATCCATATCATTCATAATGCATATAAAATCACTATCCAAACATCACATATAATTTTTATTATCACATTCATCTCATGGTATTTCATATCATCATTTTACCATTGCATCCATATATCGTAAAATCATCAATACATATCCATAACATAATCATCATATAAGCATCACATGGCATATAGAATGGAAATAAAATGCATATATCATAGGTAATCATCATAAGAAACATTTAGAACATATAAGTCAATAATCCGTCATATATCATATAACTCTAAAAAATTATAATGTCAAGTATACAATGAAGAAATAAATATCAAGAGATACAATATCAAGATGGAAATAAGTCAAAATTGGAGTGTACATCATCAATAGTCTCAAAATACATCAAGTAGAACATGGAAGATATGAAGTGATCCCCAAAGATCTAGTTGGTCTAGCTAGGCCTCCTACAACACCACCTAATGGACTTGCACTAGGTGCACCTATACCTAGGTTTGGACCTGGATCTCTATGTGGTGGTTGTAACACACCCATGTTGGTGGTTTGAGAGTGGTTGCGTGCTGATCTAGACTCGACATAGTTGACTCTTTGCTTTGCAGGCACGACTGCATGATATTGGCCCTTGTAATACTCGACCTCTCTAGCAACCCATATCACCTCTCTCATCGTGTCCCTAGTGGTGGTCCCCTCAACAACTCTCTATAATCTATTAGATAAGGCCATTTCCTACTCGCCCACCTATCTAGTTGCATCTCTCTCAGCTATCAGAGTGGTAACTTGTTCCTGTGCCTGAGCTAGCAATGCTTGCACTTGTAAAGAAGCAATCTATGTCTATTGTTGATGTGAGGGTATCCCAATCTGCATATGCTATTGGGTTGTAGCCACCAAAGATCTCCTTCATTGAGGCACCATGACATCACTAACAAAAAAATGCTACTCTTCCACCACTTTTGTCATCACCAGCCCCATCTCCATCATCACTATCATCATCATCTTCATCACCATCACTACTCTTCGTCTCCTCCTCTGACATCTCCCCCTCTTCCTTTCTTCCATCTCCCCCTCTGTCAACACCTCCTCCCCATCTCCATCTCTCCTCCTCTGCCTATGACCATGTACAACTACCCTTTCCTACTCATCTCACAATGGCACCACCTTATCTTGGTTGGAGATCCATGGGATCGGATATAGAAATAGGTACTGAGCATACTCCTCAGATAACCCTGCCTCAACTACCTCTAGATGATAATCCCAGATGATCAGTTGTAACCCCTGATACTCCTCAACTTTTGCATCATAGGATAGGGTGGCCCCCCACTCTGAAGCATCCATCTATCATTCAGAAAAGTGAGTGACACCTTATGGCATACCCTGTAATCTACCATACTATCATATAACTCTCCTCATAAGGAATCTCTCAATGATAAATCAGGTCCTCCCAATTAGATACATGGACTGGAAAAAATATGGCATCTCTGTATCATCCTTCACCCACTGCTCACAACCAATATAGGGCCTCCATACAATAGACTTCAGATCATCCAACATCCCCCTCTAGTACTCCAATTTTCCCAGCTTATGTTGGACAACTGGACCTGTGTAACCATGGACATATGGTCTCCCAACTGGCTGATGCCTATCTACAATGGTACATGTAATGGCAATATGCTCCCATGCCCATATCTATAATAGTGTCACTCTAGCTGACAAACTACATCCTCTAAGATACACAACCTGGTGTAAATCATGGTATAAATGGGCTAACATACACATTCCCCAAGCATATCTCATACCTTGCATGATCTTCTACTCCAAAATCTGACCCCATCTGACCGACAATCCCTTCAACCTACAGTCAGGACATAGGAAACCACCAATGAAACTAGCAAGCATAGATGACAGTGTAGCATAAGCATCAACCATCTGCCTCTAGGGAATCTCATAACCACATATCCAGTCATCCTCAAACACTATGTGCAAGGCATCAATACCTCCCTGCTTAGTATGATCATATAGCACAATCTCTCCCACTACAAGTATCCTAAGTATAGGGTATACATCCTTTGGGGTCACTTTCATCTCGCCAATAGGTAATTGAAAGATGTTATGCTCACTATGCCATCAAATCAAAAGTCCTCAGGAAATTCTCACGAATCTAAAGATTCACCAAAGGATCCTATCATCACAAAATATCACAAATCAAAAATCTTTTCAATCAATCAAAATTAATCAGCCTATCAATCTAATTAGCTCTGGTGAGACTTTGATCAAATCTCATGAGCATAAATCTATCAAAAATCTCGCCTATCTTGAGGTTAATCAATCAATCTATCATTCAACCTCGCCTATCATGAGGTTAATCAATCGAGCATTGAATCTCACCTATCATGAGATAAATAATGAGGTCAATTATCACAATCAAGCATTGAATCTCACCTGTCATGAGATTAATAATCATCTAAATCTATCGGAATCATCAATCAAAACCACATCAAAGGCTAGCACGATCAAAGAACATCAAAATCAAGAATTTTACTGAAAAACACATCTTTCCTAACTTGGATGCACTAAAACAGTATATTAAAGTGCTAAAATAGTCAATGCACCATTTCAGTCAGTCAATGCGCTAGAATAGGTTATCAATGTGCAAAATATTTCAATGCGCCATTTCAGGTTGTTAGTGTGCCATAACAGGTTATCAATGCACCAAATATGTAAATGCCCCATTTCAGGTTGTCGATGCACTATTCTACCCTATCAATGCATTATTCCTATGCATGTGCTAAAACAGTCATTGAATGTGCTAAAAATTAAATTCTATACAGAAAGACATTAAATGTACTAAAATAGACCTTGAATGCACTACATCGAGATTTAAATGCGCTAAAATTGTGACAATCGAATTCAAACATGAAAAGGGAGGGAAAAACAAGTTGCACAAATTACGAGCATGTTTATCGAGGTACGTACCAGAAGTCCATACATTGTCAGGTAGTTGTGACGTCGCACACACTCAAATTGATGTGTGTGGTAGGGAATCACCATCTTGCTCCAAATCCACAATTTGCTAAATCACTCTCAAATTTCAAAATCAAAATGCACAAATGAGCTTCTAAATCACCTTCTTAACATTTTAAAGGCTAATTAAGTGGGAATTTTATGGCATTGATTTTTTTTTATTTACCAAAGGGGCTAAATTCATTATTTCATCAATGGGGAAATTTCAACATCATTTGTTGAGAGATAAATTTCTTCAATATCAAATCATAATCAAATCATCATAAAATCATAATTTTAAAAAAAAAATTCAAAAAATTCAAAAAATTCTAAAATTCATTAATTTATCTCCCGAGGGGGCATACATCAATTATCACTCAAAAATCAACGTTTTGTGCATATCACAAAATTATTGTCAATACAAGCAAAATAATTGATTCTTTGAAGCAATATGTAAACACATCACTTCAAAGAGGGGAAAAATGTATACACCTAAAAATGGTCTGGATAAATCTGATTAATTAAATACAATTATTTCATTAATTAATCTTCAATTCATCTATTTATAAATAAATAGAAATATTTACTTATATGATTCACATTTTATTTTCTTCTATTAAATAAACAAATTCAATAGTTTTTTTTATTTAATTATTTAATTCTTCTATCTTAATTAAATAAACAAGTTCAATAGTTTATTTTATTTAATTATCTAATTCTTCCATCTCAATTAAATGAAAAAATTCCAATTATTTTATTTAATAATACATATTCCCTCCGAAATTGAATAACTCAAATTTCCAATTGAGCACATGTCTACAACTTTTCTCTCAACAAAGTTGAAAGCTTCATGTTGCATTCAATTTTACTTTATATTTCCAGCCAATTTTGAAACAAACTTTAACAGTTGGAAATAGTTGGCTTCATGGATCCTCAATTTCTTCCTAATCACTTGGCACAATGTTTTGCTAAGAGATAGCATCCTGCTCCTTCTTCTCCAACTTTTTCATCTTCTACCATTGATTTATCTAGATCAAATCTGAATCGTTACTTGTTGCCACATTATGAATTGCCTTTGAAAATGTATAAAAGAAACCTCTTGCTATGGGAAATGAATCCGAATTTTATACAATTTTACTCTGCAAGAATCATATTAGAGAATTTAGCATACAAAATTTGAGCATGTTAGAACCCAAAAATTCCATTAAAAATCCTAAGTTTTTCTCCATTTTAATCCATCATTTTCATATCTTTTCATAAAAAATCATTCACTACCTTTTAAAATATGCTTACAACCTTTACTGCTGCCTTTATATTCATTTTTATATCACTTACCGCTTTACCGCGGCCTCCCACAATGGGCTCGCGGTATAGCGGTGGTGGCTAAGGAGCAGGCACTATGTGTTTACCACCATACCGCGCACGGTCAATTTATTGACCGCGGTATCGCGGTGGTGGTGAGTTGACAACAATCAGCAGGGAAGTAGTGGTGTGCAAGATGGTTACCGCGCAACTGCGCACAATCAGCATAGTCACCACGGTATAGTAGTAGCAGTCAAGGAGCGGTTGGACAGGAGATACCATAGTACCATAACCGTCAAAGCAGGTAACTGTGGTAAGGTGGTGAACGAGAGGTAAACAAGGAAGCGGCTACTGTGGTACTGCTGGCAGTCAAGCCAGTGACCGTGGTAGCACGGTGGATAAGGATAGGTAGTGAGTTAACAACGGGGAGAACGGTTATCGGTTTGAAGAATGACCACCGTAGTACTGCGGGAGGGTAAGGAGGAGACCACGGTGGTGGCGGTAAGAGGAGATGGAAGCTATGATAGTAAGTGGTGGGACCCGTCAAAGTCATAGTGATAAAAGAAATAAAGAAATGCATGGAGCGATTGAAATGTCAACGAAAAATCAAAGGCGAGAAAAGTATTAAATTAAAATTAAATGCTGAACTATGTAAAGATATTTGATTTTTCTGTCAAGGCAATTAAATTAGATATTTTATTAAGGAATGTAAGCGGTTGCAATTGAAAATGAAGGGTCACGGCCCTTGAAATGTATTGTATAAATGATTTGAAAAAATCGGTAAAAAAAGGAAGGGGGAGTTACAGTTAGAATTTTCTCGAGAAGGGACTGGGGGAATGCAAAAAATGCAAATATCTTTCTTGAAATAGAGCAATGGAGATTAATGTTTCTAACTAGTGAAAACATTCCTGTTTTTAATTGTTGTGTTGCAATAATATATATTTATTATCTAAACTGTCTCCAATTTGAAGTCCTTTGTTATTTAAATCAATATATCAAGCATATGTTTGATTTATCAAGGTGTATTTTATCTCTTTGTGTGATTTTCATTTGTTGGTGTTTGCAAGTTAGAGTTAAATTCCTTCAAGTAAGTCACAGTAACTCAGGATTTATTTTGGATTGTTGAAGTAGAATTTGGTAAGAAAACATTCCAACCTCATTTATGCAAGTCATAAATAAATGAAGTTTTATGCCAGTCATATAGTTTTATTTTTTGAAGTGCCTAACAATTTGAATTAAGACAAAGAGGGAAAACACATAATTCATAGTATTTGACTCCATTGCCCATGTGGATAGAAGGCACTGATCTGCCTCAACCTAGAGATCAGATTTCATACAATTAATATTTTCAAATCCTTTCATTTGTGTAGTAGGAGTAGGGGTAGTTTTAGTGTTTATGTCTATCCACTTCCCTTTGCCATTATGGATAGATTGTTGCATCAGGAAACACATTTCAAAATCTGCATCACTTTCATAGGTACACCCGCCTACGTCTTGCAGAGCCTGAAGAGCAGAAGGTTCAGTTGCATCAATTGGATTTGTATGTTGGCCAAAAGCGGTGTGAGAGCTTGGCAACCTCTCGTGGTTCAAACTTGTGTTTTTGAGACCCAACAGTTTGGCGACTCTACTGGGGAGTTACTCAGAAAAATTTCCAGCCTTTCCATTTATAGAGTCAGCAAAGTTTTACAATTTTTTTGGAGATTCCGCTGGGGCAAACCAAAGCAATCCATTTCATTTTCCTACTTTTGGAAAAGTAGGTGGTGGATTTGTTTTAGATTTGATAAATAAAGCATGGATATTGTGGAACAACCACATTTTTTCAAGATTTCAGAAGAAGAGAGAAGACAATAGTCAATAAGAGAATTGAAGGAATTGAGACAACATATGCTATAAGTGAACCAACAATTGCTGCAATTGGGAGTCAGAAGTGTTCCAGATACATCACTGAATGGGTCATCATATAGTGAGAATGAAGACACAAGTGGCAAGAGATCTTGGACACCACAAGTGCCCTATGATGCAATTGAGGAGAACTCTGGAAACAATGGTAATGTATTCTATTCACAAAAAAGTACTTTTGATGAGTATATTTAGATTGAAGAGAGAGGCAAAAATCTTGTGGATTTTTTTTTTGATATAAGGAGATATAAGGGAGAATCTATGAGTTTTTTATACAACAAGATGGTAGATGTCTGTGTGCAATTACCTCCTCATTTTAGACCCCCAAGACTCACATTTGTTGCACAATTTTTGAGAGCATCAAAACCTGAATCAATTTATTGGTCGGAGTCATTAAAACAACAAGCCTTTGATGTAGAAAATAAATTTATTGATTCCATGCTTGGGACAAAGTATGTGGATACTACCAACAGTGCTTTAGAGGTTGCATTAGAAAATGATATCATGTTGTCAGAAAATGAATATGTGGAGAGTTTCTCTTGCACAACAGATTGTGAAGATGAAATAGTGGATGTTGATATTCAATAGGATGATTGTTGTAGTTATTATGAAGATCAAGAAGAGGTTGGAGACATGGTTGAAGATATGGAAGCAGAGACCTATTCACTCAGTAGTGAGCAAGTTTCAGATTTGTTAACTCTAGAATACCAGAAGTATGCACATGAAGATGATTCCAAAGTTTTGGTTCTAGCCTACATTTGTTTTGACAGTGAAAGTAATAACTCATATGAATCCATGTGCATCTCTCACAGTGATGAGGAATTCTTTGAAGCTGATTAAAAATCCTTGTTAGTCCAAGAAGAGGTATGTGATTTGAATGATTTTTTCCTTCAAGAAAAGGATGTTGGTTTGCATGTTATTGATGATGAGTGTTCAGCATTTGTTGATTCAAGCATGTGTGAGGCTGACTATCTAGATCAAGAGTATGTGTCAATGACAATTGATGATGGAAAAGAATTGGAAAGTATTTATGATTTGATTGTTTCAAAAGATGTTGATGAGATAGAAAATTTTGGTTGCCATAAGGAGTATTCAGATTTTCAGGTCCCAGTGCAGTTGCAGGCACATTCAACAACATATGACAGTGAGCATGCCTATGAATGTTTTGTTGAATTTGGGTACACTCTGTATGTTGAAGATAATAAATATTTTTCATATGATAATGAGAATGATAAAATGCAGAGTAGTCGAATGAGTGTGAATCAGGCTGAATGCAATGATTTCCTGAATGTTTTCAATGGCAGTATATGTTGCAAGGCAGGTGGAATGGACAGTTTTAAAAGAAACCTGATGAGCTCTAAACAAAATAAGGTCTATGATAGAGGAAAGGGCAAGTTTTTCTTTTTGGGTGGCCTAGGGCCATCCTTGTGGTTTGATTTTGAACCATAGCAGGTACAAAGGATTAAGGATTGCCAGTGCATGGACAATTCTTAGCAATGCCTCTTTAAAAATTCTCTTCCATGCATAGTAGCTTAGGGTTTTCCATTCTCCATTTGCTCCATCTTTCATCTCATTCATCTGTTCATTCCCTCCATCTGCCATGGCTTTCATTTTTTATCATTTGCTTGGTTTGCTCTCCCATTTGATATTTTGGATTCTTGCAGTGATTTGCAAATCACTCATCCCCAACAGGAGCCACCGTTAGAACCCAAAAATTCCATAAAAAATACTAATTTTTTCTCCATTTTAATCCATCATTTTCATATCTTTTCATAAAAAATCATTCACTACCTTTTAAAATATGCTTACAACCTTTATCGCTTTATCGCGGCCTCCCACAATGGGCTCGCGGTATTGCGGTGGTAGCTAAGGAGCAGACACTATGTGTTTACCGCCATATCGCGTGCAGTCAATTTATTGACTGCGGTATTGCGGTGGCGGTGAGTTGACAACAATCAACAAGGAAGCAACAGTGTGCAAGATGGTTACCGCACAACTACGCATAGTCAGCATAGTCACCATGGTATAGCAGTAGCAGTCAAGGAGCGGTTGGCAAGGAGATACCACGGTACCGTAGCCATCAAAGCAGGTAACTGGGGTAAGGCGGTGAACTGGAGGTAAACAACTAAGTGGCTACAACGATACTGTTGGCAGTCAAGCCAGTGACCATGGTAGTGCGATGGATAAGGATAGGCGGTGAGTTAACAATGGGGAGAACGGTTAGCGGTTTGAAGAACGACCACCGCAGTACCGTGGGAAAGTAAGGAGGAGACCGCGGTGGTCGCGGTAAGAGGAGATGGAAGCTGTGACAGTCAGTGGTGGGACCTATCAAAGTCAAAGCAATAAAAGAAATAAAGAAATGCACAGAGCGATTGAAATGTCAAAGAAAAATCAAAGGCGAGCAAAGTATTAAATTAAAATCAAATGCCGAACTATGTAAAGATATTTGATTTTGCCAACAAGGCAATTAAATTAGATATTTTATTAAGGAATGTAAGCGGTTGCAGTTGAAAATGAAGGGTCACGACCCTTGAAATGTATTGTATAAATGATTTAAGAAAATCAATAAAAAAAGGAAGGGGGAGTTATAGTTAGAATTTTCCCGAGAAGGGACAGGGGGAATGCAAAAAATGCACAGATCTTTCTTGAAACAGAGCAATAGAGATTAATGTTTCTAATTGGTGAAAGCCTTCCTGTTTTTAATTGTTGTGTTGCAATAATATATATTTCTTATCTAAATTGTCTCCAATTTGAAGTCCTTTGTTATTTAAATCAATATATCAAGCATATGTTTGATTTATCAAGGTGTATTTTATCTCTTTGTGTGATTTTCATTTGTTGGTGTCTGCAAGTCAGAATTAAATTCCTTCAAGTAAGTCATAGTAACTCAAGATTTCTTTTGGATTGTTGAGAAAGAATTTGGTAAGAAAAAATTCCAGCCTCATTTATGCAAGTCATAAATAAATGAAGTTTTATGCCAGTCATATAGTTTCATTTTTTGAAATGCCTAACAATTTGAATTAAGACAGAGAGGGAAAACACATAATTCATAGTATTTGACTCCATTGCCCATGTGGATAGAAGGCACTGATCTGCCTCAACCTAGAGATCATATTTCATACAATTAATATTTTCAAATCCTTTCATTTGTGCAGTAGGAGTAGGGGTAGTTTTAGTGTTTATGTCTGTCCACTTCCCTTTGCCATTGTGGATAGATTGTTGCATCAAGAAACACATTTCAAAATCTGCATCACTTTCATAGGTACACCCTCCTAGGTCTTGCAGAGCCTGAAGAGCAGAAGGTTCAATTGCATCAATTGACCTTGTACATTGGCCAAAAGCGCTGTGAGAGCTTGGGAAGCTCTCATGGTTCAAACCTGCATTTTTGAGACCCAACAGAGCAATTAGCAATCTAGAATCATATATCAATTATATTAGCATTCATAATCAAGTCACAACATATCATATCAGTTGCATCTTAGTTAATCATATCATATTAGTATCACAATACCATTATTATAACTTTTATTATCATTATCATTTCATCACAACATATAATTTAGTTTATCATTCTCATTCTCTAGGTTGTCATTTTAACAATCACAGTGCACACAATCTGAGAGCCACTTTGACTTAATACATCCTCGAAGTTAGAGAGCAATGAAATGATTTTAGAGATTTTATTATGCTTCAAATAGATTAAATCTGTCATTTGAATTCTCTAATAGTGTTTCATTAAGGTGTGTTGTTATTACTTCACTTACACATATTTTCCACACACAATATTGAATGCCATAAAGCGGTATCTTTGATTATTGACATAGTCACTAGATATATGGGATATTAAACATGAGTCATAATGTAACATACAGTATTGCATTCGTAGAAAAAAGGAAAGGACTCGATTTCAAGATAAATTTATATGATGTTTTTAGAAGTAAGGATAGTGGTAAATAGTGATGGTTCAATCCATATAAATACAAGGAATCATAGCCTTAAATTCATGCGCTAGAGATTAAACATTGCAAAAAATGGTATCAAAAAATTCAAGCCACTAAAATAATATACAACGGTTGCCAATAACCAAGCAATATTATTGAACACTAAATAATAAAAGTGAAAGCCAAGATATCAGTCATTGAATTCCATAACATAAATCTATCAAAGTAACTCAAACCAAAGTATGGGAATCGACTTGTTTGCTATCAGAAAGAAGGCATTGAGAATGAGCATGTGCTCGATAAACATCAAAGACCCTACAAAATAACTCAAGCAAAGAGATAAAGCACTGAATCCCCTGGAGAAAGGAGAAAGGGGATAAGAGTGGTCGATCGGCCATGGAGTTTAAAAAATTCAATAAAATAAAATGACAGGGAAATCCGATAATTCTAGAATGTAGAACCAAAGACTATGTAGCTAATGAATGGAGAATCTATCAAAATTTTCAAATAGAAAAGCTTTGTTAATTGTAGTCAAATTGGAGTAAACATAAAGCCATTAACGAAATAAACAAAATAGCCACAAAAGAAATGGGGTTTCAATTGTTGTTTGATATTTATAGAATAAGCACAATTTTATTTTCAAGAAAGGCTTCACAAATTTCTAGACCGTACGTTTACTAAATTACACACTCAAAACTTAACAAGAAAATTGTTTTATTTTTAAGACACCAATTCTCCATTTTCATTTTCTACAGAATTAGAATTGAGAATAGAAATGGAACCTGATTTCTCCCGCTTGCTAGAGTGAAGATTTGATGTTGAGCTCACCACTCCCAACTTGCAACTTCAACACACTTCAAAAACTCAACAATCTCTACATAAACCAAATTCCAAACCCTCCAAAACTAGAAGAAATCCCTCCAGGACAAGAAAGAAATTTATAGGAAAAAGAAGAAAGATTAGTTTTTTTTAGATATTGTTAAAAGACCCCCTTTCTTTATGCCAAATAACCAATTTATTAACCACTCCTCATTACACGTTGTTGCATGCAAATTTTCTTTAATTTAATTATTTTATTTTTGTTTATCCACTACAGTCAACTACATCTTTATTTTTATTTTATAATTATCATGCACCACCAACATAATTATATTTATTTCTATATTTCTTTATTAAGACATAATCTTAATTTATTTAAAATTAGTAAAAGCATTAATAATATTTCATTTTATCAATACCTCAATTATATAAAAGCATTTATTTTTAATTATCAAAATTCCTTTTAATTCCAATAATCTTTAATTTTAATATAAGAATTAATCAAAGAACTAATCAATCAGATTAATTGAATGAATAAAAGACCAAGCTATACCTAACTTCATAGCGAGTCGAAAAACAATACAATGACAACATTGATGAAGGGGCACTACATCCTCCCCCCCTAAGATTCGACTTACTCTTGGAAGTCACGGGTTTAAGATAAAACATAAGAAAATATAAGCAATATCAAATTATCAAGCGAACCAAATATCAAATAAATACCTAATCGATTACAAGAAAAACTTCAAATGACACAGACTAACTTCAGAACTAATAAGGTATCAATTCAGTTACTCATCCTCTTTGAGGATGATGGTTGGGGTAAGGGATCTTATGTTATCTCTGAATAAACATATTCCATTGGGTTTAAGGCATGCTCAAACCTACTAATTTAGGTGGAGTCAATGCCTGGAACCTACAATCTGTAGCAAACAAACTATCAAACAATATGTATATATATCAAACAATCAAGCACACAGTGAGAGGAAATCATAGCGTAGAAGGGAACTCACAAATGAGTAATGCTATACTATCCCTCACACCAAGACACTTCAAACAATAATCCACATTGAGGAATAAAACTATCATCAAAGCTAATTCATTACATCAAAATTCTATTCTACCACAAAACAAAATAAAATTATGCACACAAGGCACACATTTTCATTAAACATTCATCATTATTAGACAAACATTCCACTTAATTATTTTCACACACTAAATCTCATCACAAATTTGACACAAAATTATAATTTTACGCCTTTTCAGAAACAAAAAACAAAATCTATCACTTCATAAGCACAAAATTCCAGATTGAACACACATTCTTCACATACACACACAAGTTCATATCATGAGGAGTCACATCTCAAGGCTACACAAGGTTCCATAATGTATCCCCAGTAGGAAGAATATTAGTGCATTATGTACTACACTGAGGGTCATATTATGTCCACCAATTTTTTGCACCATTGGACCAACATCAGCAAAGGAGAAATCTTAGGTTGCTAAGCGAGGACAACAGAAGAGAGAAAACATAGTCTCCAGAGTACATGCAACTAGGATGGAATAATGAGCTCTTGTATATTCTGAGTGGCCAGTGTATGAACCTAGGCTCTGATACCATGTGTAATGCCCTACCACAAAACCTTACAGGACAAAACACTAACACCTAAAAATGGAATATTTTTTTTTAAAAGGTGTAATGTACACATGGTAGTAATGAAATGTTATCAAGATCTCTAACCTAAGTCCTCTAAGGTCCATGACTATGCTACTCAATTCCCATTAACTAAACTAGCAAGAACGAAAAATCATTACATTAAACCAATTATGTCAACAACATGAAAGTACATTTAATCATCACATTTACAAGATCAACTAATATGAAATATCCATTACATGATCAATAGACATCATTTAGAATCCATCTAATTAACTACATATCAGAGCATCTTTTGCATTGACCATTACATAAAAGAGTTCAACATTCATATACATCATTACATCATTACATTTGAACAAGAATATCTCCTCGAAAAAAAGTGAGTAAGGTACATCTAAAGCATAATACATGATACACTAGATGTAAGGTACAATACATGAAGGATAATCCACAATAACTGGAACTAGTGTAGAAGTCTTCAAATCCTGAAGTAATCACCATGAACACAAACAAAGTAAGGGAATCCAATGGAGTGCATGGCACATTCCACCCAACCATGTAGAACCCAAAGGTCCACCCCCCATGCTAGGAGATAACAATAAGGTCCCACCACCAAGATAGATGAGAAGACACTAGCATGACACAAAAGGGCTACCATGACTCTAACATATGAAAGTAATAATAAAACATAGAGAAACAACCACTTCTAGAGGTACAAGAACAACAAGGGGAAAACAACAAGGCATACAAGGTTACTATAGGGAGGAGTTTCATCACATAGTTTTCTATGGGTTACCCTAGCATAACATTCCTAGGCTACCAGACCTCCTAGCAACCTCTACCGATTACTGGACCCCCATACAAACTAATGTGGAATCAACATACCTTCCAGTCATACCAAGCAATTGATCTTGCCATTCCATGCCTTCCCACTCATCTCAATCCTAAACAAGCACTTCAGCCATGAGTGAGGTGTTATCTTGGTTAATAATAACTACTCAACCCCCTAATTAATTTTAGGTTATCACTTGATTAAACTCTTAATGAGTTACCCTGGACATGCCACTTTGTGTGTCAGACCCCCATTGAGAGCCACTCCCCTACTAGCAACTAGGAAACTGAATGAAATCAAAGAGAAAAGACAATTTGCACAATCACAAAACCTCATAACATACACAACAAGGCGAGGCATATACCATCCCACACATAAGTCCCAACCATAGTGTAAAATATACCATGCAAGGCTAATGACCCTCGTAACTCATTCAATACAAAAATAACCATCACAAAATGGATAAACATAGAATCCATCAAAAAGAAAATTCCCCCTAGCCTCTAGAAGACAACTTTAACCAATTTACGCAAATCACTCCCACTTCAGTATCAGTTACAAAATCATACCAAAAGCACCTTAATTTCTCCAATCAAACACTTGTACAAAGCGAGCAATTATTCAAGCATTGCAACCATTTAACCAAGATAAAAACAATCAATAAAACATGACCATGAAGATAATTGCAACTCATCAAACATTACATAAAATTATGCATCACTTAAAACAATGACTTCACCAATACTAGTCACTTCAACACTTAATCCAAATCCAAGACATAATATTTTAATCTCAACCATGAAGACATTCACAAATTCATGCAAAACAATATATAATTCATCTTCAATATTGATGCTTGCAGATTCTACAATAATCTCCTTATACATGCATATCAAGGAAAACAATGGTTCCATTAAAAATAAAATAGTATAAGCATGGAAGTGAACTATGCAATATTAAATTAAGAAGGGTTTAGGAACAAGAATTACTTTACTTGCATGGAATATGCATACTGACGGTAATATGGATTCCACAATAGTAACATAACTGGTGAGGATAGAATTTCCTAGAGACTATGAAGAAACTATATGATTATTTTAAAGGATATGGATTACCTTTCTAATGAGAATCATCAAATTTTAGGTAAATCTTCTTCTTCTAGTTATATCAATATTATGATAATGCAAACAACATTTACTTAAGGTGATCGAGAAGGTACCTTACTATTAAAGGGTTTTTACAAACTTACATTCTTGGATGACATACCACTTAAGTATAACCTATCCTTTAGTAAATATTATCAACAATGTTAACTCGATATATATACATATGTATTCACATAGATTTATTCGAGGTAGTAAAGACACAACTATCACACAATTATCTACATATAATAACTCCATTTATTTTCTTTTCTAATTCACTTACTTATAATTCAAATTAATTACAAGTAGAATTATTCTTTTAAGTAATAACTATTCGAGTTATGTCATTTATCGCTGGAAATACAAACCCTTTCTCATATTTCTTTATAATCATTTTAATGTCAAGTTAATCTATTTTGAATTAATTATACATAATAAACAATCTACTCTTTTCAAACAATACTTGTAATCTAAACTAACCATACAACTTTTCTTAGGAAATCCTTTTCACTAAACCATAAAATACTTGCATCTATACATTTATACACACATACATACATGCATATGTAAATATGTACAAGCAACAAAATAAAAAGCAGTTTTCTTGTAAACGAATTATGATATAGCTGACGCCTATATACACATATATGCATAACTTATATAATCCAGAAATCAACATATTACTCTTACTTTGAACTTCTATACTATTGAATACTACACAAAACCCATAGGCATCGAGTGTCAATAATTGATGACTAAACGAATTTATCATTCGTTGAATCCTTTATATTGAATACCTATCGAATCATTTAGCATTCTCGGTATCTTCACCGAAATAATCAAGAAAAGTAGGGAACGAATAATTCATGACTCACATCCATTGAATGCCCGCAATAGTGTATTAATATCGATTCCGATAAAGGGGTATCTTCAATTATTGACATAGTCAATAGATATATGGGATATTAAACACGTGTCATAATGTAACATACAATATTGCATTCATAGAAAAAAGGCAAGGACTCGATTTCAAGATAAATTTATATCATGTTTTCAGAAGTAAGGATAGTGGTAAATAGTGATGGTTCAAGCTAGTTAAATACAAGGAATCACAACTTTCAAGTCATGCGCTAGAGATTAAACATTGCAAACAAATGGTATCAAAAAATTCAAGCCACTAAAATAATATATAATGACTTTCAATAACCAAGCAATCTTATTGAACACTAAATAACAAAAGTGAAAACCAAGATATCAGACATTGAATGCCATAACATAAATCTATCAAAATAACTCAAACCAAAGTACGGGAATCAACTTGTTTGCTGTCAGAAAGAAGGCTTCGGGAAAAAATCAAAGACCCTACAGAATAACTCATGCAAAGATATAATGCACTGAATCCCCTGCAGAAAGGAGAAAGGGGATGAGAGTGGCCGACCGGCCATGGAGTTTAAAAAACTTAATAAAATACAATGATAGGGAAATCCGATAATTCCGACATGCAGAACCAAAGACTATGTAGCTAATGAATGGAGAATCTATTGAATGTTGAGATAAAATGCTCTGTTAATTGCAGTCAAATTGGAGTAAACATAAAGCCAACAACGAAATAAACAAAATATCCCCAAAAGAAATGGGGTTTCAATAGCTATTTGATATTTATAGAATAATAACAATTTTATTTTCAAATAAGGCTTCAAAAATTTTCAGACCATACGTTTGCTAAATTATACACAGAAATTAACAAGATTTTTTTTTTTTTTTTTTAAGACATCAATACTTCATTTTCATTTCTTATAGAATTAGAATTGAGAATAGCAATGGAACCTGGTTTCTCCCGCTTATCAGAGTGAAGATTTTATGTTGAGCTCAGCACTCCCAACTTGCAGCTTCAACACACTTCAAAAACTCAACAATCTCCGTAGAAACCAAATTCCAAACTCTCCAAAACTAGAAGAAAGCTCTCAAGGACAAGAAATAAATTTACAGGAAAAAGAAGCAAGAATAGCTTTTTTTTTTAGATATTGTTAAAACCCCCCCTTTCTTTATGCCAAATAACCAATTTATTAACCACTCCTCATTACATGTTGTTGCATGCAACTTTTCTTTAATTTAATTATTTTATTTTTATTTATCCACTACTCTCAACTACATCTTTATTTTTATTTTATAATTATCATGTACCACAAGCATTATTTTATTTATTTTTTTATTTTTTTATTAAGACATAATCTTAATTTATTTAAACTTAATAAAATCATTAATAATATTTCATCTTATTGATACCTTAATTATATAAAAGCATTTATTTTTAATTATCAAAATGTCTTTTAATTCCAATAATTTTTAATTTTAATATAAGAATTAATCAAAGTACTAATCAATCAGATTAACCGAATGAACAAAATACCAAGCTATACCTAACTTCATAGTGAGTCGGAAAACAACACAACGACAACACTGATGGAGGGGCACTACAACTATTTCAAACTGTAAATTTAGATGCAAGAAAAGTATCAAGCCTCTTGAAGAGAGGGAAATTATCACTCAGGGAGAAGAACCTAGTCTAGTAATCATTGATAAAAGACCTGGACTAAGCTTTCACACACACACACACACTTCTAGTTTGGTCAAGTCGGGATAATAGTTGGGAAATAGTAAGTTATCTTTAGTCTTTCTTGCATTTTTATTTGTTAATGTGCTTGTTTAGAAGTCTAAGTATCAAGTCTCTTTGTAATGTGTGAGTTCTTCTTTACATGTTTATATTTAATCAACAGGACATATATACATAAAATGTATATATATATATGTATGTGTCAAATGGTAAACTCATACACATGAGTAAATACATGCATAAGTATAAATAGATAGACATATCTATGTATGCTCATGAACGAATTACCCATATATATGTGTTTAAAAATAAGATGTGATATATATGTATATACATAGTATATGAGTATATACATATATATTAACTTACGAGTATGTATTGATAAAAAAAATGCATCCATACTATTATGTTAATATATATACATGTGTATATATACACACACACACATACATCAATAAGTGAATGCATATTCGTATATTGAATAATGTATTATATAAACTTGAGAATTGAGATATATATATATATATATATATGCATAGGTAAATGTATATGCATATATATATATACATATATATTATATATATATTATATAATCATTACATATATGATTTGATGTTTTCCACGACATTGAATTATTTAACCAACACATAGCATATAAAGCATAGCTTATGCTAAGTATTGCACACTACATAATAAAAAGGAATAGCGCTAAGTTGAAACATCATATATATTAATAAGTATTGCTTAAAGCATTGAAAGTGTTGTATTATGAAATATGAACAACACTATATAAGAGTGCTTAGTGTAAGTGTGAAATATGTAAAAGTAAAACAACTAAAAACAATTCTTAATACGACATCATATCAAAGAATTCAATCACGAATTAAGCTATTAAAATCATAAATTCATTTGAAAGCGTTGTATTCCTCTCTATCTCCAAAGATTTATTAAACCATTATGGCTTTCAGATCGTGTAAGCAATGCGACTGTTAAAATGACAATTTGAAGAATGAGAAAGATGCTAAACACAGGAAACTAATCCTATATGATGATTACTAAACTTGACATGAATTCAAATAAAAGAAAGCTGCAATAAACTAAATGCAGTCATGATCATGAAATGAAGTTATGATGCTAATGCTTGAATGCTTGAATGATTTCCTGCAGAGTAATATTGCACAAACTTAATAATCTGGATCCTTTCTTTGTTGATTGAAGCTGTATTTATAGATTTCTCAGTAGCAGCTTTGCATAGGGGCAGCAAAGTAGAGGCTTGGATTCAATCTGGAGGATTGAATGGTGAGAGATGGAGGAGATTGAGAAGATTTTGGGAATTGTCTCTACCCATGAAAACACTAGGCAAGAGAATAGGAAGGATTTATGGAAGAGGATTGAGAGATGAATTTCCAATTTGGATCTCCAATTTGTCTTCAAAATTTCCCGTCAAGTTTGAATCGATTAATTTTGACATATTTTTGACATAAATTAGACATAGGATATCTAATTTGATTTTGAGGAAATATAGAGGAATATTCTTTATGCCTTTATTTAAATATTTTGATTATTTAAATTAGCAAAAGAGGGATAAATAATTTAATAGAACAAACTATAGAATTTGTTTATTAAATTAAAAGAGAAGAATATGGTAATTAATCAATAAAGTGTTTAACCTTTATTTAATTAATTTTAGATTGATGTGATAGAATAAAATAGAGAAATGATAATTAAATCAAACAAAGTATTTATTTATTTTTATTTAATTAAGACGAGACAATAGAAGAATTATAAGAATTTAAATGTGAATGTGAGTGTGAACTATATAAATAAATATTTCTATTTATTCAATAGTAGAGGAATTTAGGATAATTAATCAAATAATTTGTATTTAATTAATCGGATTCTCCAAACCAATTTTAGGTGTATACATTTTGCCCCTCTTTAAAGTGATGTGTTTACGCATTGCTTCAAAGAAAATTTTGCTGCTACTGCCAGTATTGTCGAAAAAAATTCAGTATGCAGACATGCCCCAGATATTGATTTTCAGATGATTGATGATAATATGCCCCCTCGGGAGATAAATTAATGATTTTATGATTGTTTTGGATATTTTGAATTTTAAAAAAATTTCATGATGATTTGATGATGATTTGACGAAGATATAATTTATCTCCCGACATTGATGAAGAAAATTTAGCCTGTGGATGAATTTCAATTAATTTCATAAATAAAATTAATTAAAATAAAAGAATACCCCTCAAAAATCCCTTTTGAAACCTATATAAGGTCAAAAAGGTCCTTTTCATCCTCGTTTGTACTTTTTGACTTTTCAAAACCTAGTGAGAGAGACATTTGAGCCAACTGGAGCAAGATGTCGATCCCCTACCACACCCACCGGTTCGAGCATTGTCGATGTCACCAGTGGCCAACCACCTACGAACCTCCTATACGTACCCGTATTCCACCTTGTAATTTGTGCTTTCTTGTTTTTTGTGCCCTTTTTCTATTTTTGCATCTTTTTCTAGTTTTAGCGCATCAATGTCGCATTGTAGCGCTTTGCACTCCGATGTAGCACTTTTGTTAGCTATTTTAGCACTTTGAGGAATTAGCGCTTTCGTAGAATAGTTTAGCACTTTCAAAAATGAGTGCTTAGACAAGTTTATTTAGCACTTTGATGTCTGATTTTAGCACCTAGAAAGTTCTAGCGCATTGATGCAATAAGTTGGTGCAAAACTGTTATAACACTTTGATTAAAGTAGCGCTTCTATAGATTGTTATAATGCATTGGTGCGATGAAATAGCGATTTTATTTTGATAGTGCTTTTGATGCCTGTTATAGCGCATCGAATTGCCGAAATAGCGCATCTATTTTTTTAGCGCTTAGGCTACCTGTTTTAGCGCATCTGACTGATGAAATAGCGCTTTTAACTTTTAGCGCTTAGGATGCCTATTTTAGTTCATCCATGTTAGTTTTGTAGATTTTGACACAGTTAACCTTGATTTCATCAATTTTGATCATGTCCATGCTTCGGTTTGGTATGATTTGATTATCCAAATTCCCTATTGACTGATTCTAATGATCAATAAGACTTACTCTCATGATAGGCGAGAAATAATCCCATGAGTGATGATCCTCATGATAGGTGAGGAATGATTTCATATCCGATAAACCTCATGATAGGTGAGGTTAGATGATGGTTGTGATGAACCTCATGATAGGTGAGGTTAGTTGATGTTTGTTCATGAATTTTGATAAAAAATTTATACCAAAGTTTGATTGGATTTGATAGTATAATGACTTATGATTTTTGATATAGTGCACTGATTTTTATACCTTTTATGATGATAGGAGCGTCTGGGTAACCTTCAGATGCGAGAGCGATTTCCATGGACTGTTGATTTGATTGCTCATTTGACTCCTAATGAGATTTAGATCATCTCTTGATGTGGTTTGTGTACTCTTCTCGATATGCCCCAGATTAGGATTCATCGGGGTCTCCTTACTGCCTTGGCCGAGCAGTGGCACAACGATCATAACACCTTCCATTTACCCACTGGCGAGATGACAGTCACACCAAAGGATGTGTGGTGGATCTTACGGATACCTTTTATTGGAGAGATCGTAGTTTATGATTCACATGAGGCTGGTGGGAGAGATGCACTCCATCGGGTATTCTAGGATCAGCATATTGAAGGATCGAGTGTTCGGTGGCGGCTGATGCCTACACTAGTCTACCAACAATGCTAGCTAGATTCATTGGAGGCTTCCTTTGTCCTAATCGTAGGTCAAAGGGATTCTCTGTGGGTTGGGGCTGTATTCTTGAGAGCATGGTCGTGCATGGGACCAAATATGCGTGGGGGATGTGTATGCTAGCCCACCTTTATCATGATTTACACTCAATGGTGTACTTGGGAGGACGCAGCTTATCAGCAGGGGTGACTTTACTACAGGTTTGGGAATGGGAGCATTTTTTCATTGCGTGACCATTGTCGGTTCTTGATAGACCTACAGGCAGACCATATGTTTTCCGTTACAGAGGTCAACTTACCCTATATCAGATGGGTAAGTTAGAGCATTGGAGATGAGTTTTGGATGAACTAGAGAGTGTCATATGGCGACCTTATCTAGATTGCGAGCACTGGGAGGAGGATGATGTAGTGCTCGGATATTTATGTGATTCTATGTATTTGATCAGCAGGACCCCTTTTGTTCTTGAGAGATTTTTATTGTGGCGGGTATATAGGCAGTATGATATTGTACAGTGTATGTCTCACAGGGTTGCTCATTATGCCCGACAGCGGAGTGATACAACAAATTGGGGGTCGTGTTTGTCCTATGACACATTAATGGAGGGATACCAAGCTCTGCAACCATCAACTTGGGATATGTGTTGGGATATTGCAGAGGCACCAGTTACAAAGGAGTATGCCACATTTTTGGCTTTGCATCCATGTCCTCAGATGACCATTCCAAATGAGCTAGCACCATTACCTATGGAGGAGGATGTTGTCAAGGATCCTGTCATAGCCATTGAGGGAGAGGAGGATAGTGGATTTGATACTGAGCTGAGCAGTAGTGATGGGAGCAACAATGAGGATAGCAATGATGATGATGGGGATGGTGGTGGTGGAGGTGGTAGAGGGGTTGGGCCAGGTAGTGTAGGTTCATCTTCGAGTAGGCCTCACAAGAGGCGAGCAGTGGAGATACCTATCATAGATCATTAGAGATAGATTGCCAGTTTACAAATGTAGGTATAGACTTTGCAGGGTCAGTTAGTGCAGGCACAGGGTTTACTTGTGCAGACTCAGGCATAGGCTCACGCACAGGAATTGGCATAGGTCCAGGGATAGTTGGAAACTGTTCACACATAGGTTGGTACCTTGAAAGCCGAGAGGGACAGTGCCAGACAGATTGTCGAGAGGGCACAAGAGACTGCAGAGACCTTACAGAGAGTACTTGATGGTACTTATGTGGCTAATTATATGAGGGAGGTTCTGCGGGTTGGTTGAGAGGAAGAGTTCTATAGGGGTCAGTATCATGATGCAGTTCTTGCCAATCACAGAGTGAGTTATGCCCCTTCGAGATCTGGTAGTACACATACCCAAACAGTGAGTGAGGGTGTGATGAAGCCTCCACGGAGAGATCCCAGAGATCCTGGTCCATCTGGCGATGGTGGTGGTACTGGTCATGTGATGCCTGAACCATCTGGCAGCAACAGATCCTAGATGTTGTTTGTGATTTTGAGACATACTTTTTGAGACATGATGTACACTTTGAGTCAACTCATTTTTGACAATGTATCTCTTCTTATTCCAGACTTCATTGTATACTTGACATTGATGATATATATGATGATGCAGTTGATTTCTATTGATCTATGATGGTTATTTATGATTCTATGATGAATGCATTTATTTTATGTTATGATTCTATGATGAATGCCTTTATTTTATGTAATGTGATGTATTCTAATGATGAATGCCTTTATTTTATGTGATGTATTTTGCGATGGATGATATATGGATGAGAATGATGATTTATCTATGGTAATAATGAAAATGATGTATATAAACATGATAATTTGTAACAGATGATAATGTAATAAATGATATGGTGTAATGAACATGATAATGTAATAAATGATAATATGGTGAAATGAACATGATGTATTTATTTATGACATGATGTGGAAAATATAGTATAATAAATCCACAAATATTTGATGTTAAATGCATGAATGTTGAGACGATAAATGATTTGCAATGATGATATGATGCTCCTATATGATTTTGATGATTTTTGGTTTATGTCAAGTATACTCAATCATATTTGTAGAAAATATAATTTTAATTGGAATCCTTTATGCAACAAACACTCTGTAGATGTAAAATTTATTATGAATGCAATCTAAATTTATCATGCAACTATATGCAAACCATTGTCATTTTAACAGTACCTTTGTGATTGGTATCATCATAGAGATTTTTAGAATGTTGAAAGTGAGTACAAGCGTTAATGGTATATGTTAGACCAATGACGAACTGAGTACTACTTTCATGATTTTTGATATTGCAAGCGAACACAAGCATCGAGGTATAATTGAATCGAGATGACCTGAGAATTTCTTGCATAAATTGGTAGAGATTAATCATTTTAGTGTGTGAATTCCGAATGTCATCAGTGATACATTTGTATAGCACATCCCCCAACAATTCATATATTTATATGATTAACGTATAGGGGTGATCCCACAAAGCTGGTTTACAATTTCTGAGATGAACTGATTTTTGCTGAAATCACATATTTTTAGAAAATATAATGATTTAATCTTTTAAAAGTTCCATTTTAAGGATTCCAATTGAAGAGGGTTTGATCAAACCACCTTAGATCAAACCCCCTTGGATAGAACCTCACTATTTTTAAACCATACCTATAAATGAGTCTCCTTTACACCTATCAAAATGTTGATAAAAAATCACTTTTGATTTACCTTTTGAAGGATCAAATGAATTCATTTAAAATTTATTTGAAATGATTATGTTAGTTCTCAAAATGAGCTATCCCACAAATATAATTTTAATATGTTTTGGTTTTATTATGTATGAGTTTTTTTTAGTTTTATTAAACATAGGTTTTTCACCGAAAATCAAGCTCTTTGTTTTGCACATGTGGAAAAATAGTAAATTATCAAAATAATTTTTTTTAAAATATTTTTGTGCTGGGTATTGATGTCCTTGATCCATTAAAAAAATAAAATTGAATTTTGATACATACAAAAAAAGTTATGTTGTATACAGTCCGCCTATGTCTGAATTGCAATTGGTTTGACTTCGAAACTCTATTAAGGAAAAAATGTTCAATAAAAAAATATGAGACCAAATGAAAGTGCTTGATATTTTAGTTACAAATCTAAATTCAAAAAAATTAGAATTTTATCCTTCATACAAAAAAATTTATGTTGTATACGGTGAGCGTCACTTTTTAAAAATGTTGTTTTCTAAAAAAAACCAGTTTTTGTGGGAGATGGAAAAAGAAGTGCAATATTATTCCAAAAATTTTGAAAAAAATATCTTTAGAATCTACAGACAAATTGTGATGAGACTCTAGTTTGCATCATCTTCAAATTTCTCATGGTTTAGCCGCTATAGGTGCCCGAATGTGAAGATTTAGTTAAAAATAATAATTTCAGTGTCCAGTTTGGCCAAAAATTGTAAACCACTATTGTGGGATCACCCATAGACAACAGACAATAAAAATATCATTCTTCTTCATTGTTTCTCTAGTTTATTACATCATTGAGTTACTCGAAAGAAATGATAACCATTATTAATCAAAAATACAATTTATCCACCTTTTACTTAGAGTGTTTCAATCATTATTCAGATTAGATCATCCATCCTGATTTTCGTGTTGTTTTTGTGATTTTCCAAGATTTCTGACCGAAGACCTAACCTGCTAACCTATCCTAGGGGCCTTGGGGGCTAATCAAATATTATCATTTCCTATGTTACACACGTAGATTCCACGTAGTTCTACTGACACAAACTCATTTTTTTAGTTTTGCTTTTTCTAGAATGACTTTTCGACTTGTTTTTGGATTTTCTAGATAGGATACGGATGTTTGATGCATTTTCGATGGTGATTGATGTTGCGATTCAATCATTGTTTTCATTGTACTATCATACTATTGTTTTCCCATTTGGCGAAGCCAATGTTTTTTTGCTGCCCCCATTGATATCCAGATGTTGTCCCCAAGCTAGAGTGAGACATGACCAAGTGAAATGATTTGATAATGGATGCAATGATGGAAAGACTAATGATATGATATGAAATGGTAATGATGGTAAGACTAATGATATTGATATGTATCAAAATAGATGGGAAAACTAGTTTAGAATCACATACAACGCCTGTTTCTAGGTTTTCGCCATATGTTTTGATTGCACCCTTTGTTTTGTATTTTCCCTTTTTCTCTTTTTTTTTTTAATTGTTTTCTGTATATTTTTGTATTTTCTATTACCAAGATGCCTGTTTTCCAGGTTTTTATCAAGGAAACCATTTTCCAGAAGTCTGACCCATGCACTAGGAAATTCAGGTATAGAACTTTCTCAGATGGATACTATTGATAGGTTCATCAAACAAATCCCCCTCTGATGTTGATAGCTGATAGGCCCTTGATTCGTACAATGATATGATGACAAAAGGATGTAGCCAGTTAGGTTCAGACTTCCCTTTCTTTTCCCTATCCCGCTAATTTCTAGGGTTCTCTTTTAGGACCAAATCCCCAACCTGAAAGATTCTAGGTTTTACCCTATGATTGTAGCTTCTTGATATTCGTTGTTGATATGTTGTTAGATGGTTGACAACTTGTTGACGATGCTCATCCAACAATTTCAGTTCTTGAAGTTTGGATACCCTATAGTCCTCATCTGAAATGATTCCTCTTAGTGATACACAGAGTGATGGAATATCTACTTCAATGGGTAGTATGGCCTTTGATCCATATACCAAGGCATATGGTATAGCTCATGTTGGTGTTCTGATGCTAGTTCTGTAGGCCCATAGTGCAGGATTAAGCTGAACATGCCAATCAAATCCAACATCGTTAACCATTTTCTTGAGTATTTTCAGAATTGTTTTGTTAGAGGCCTCTTCTTGTCCATTTCCCTGAGGATAGTACAGTGTTGAGAAATGATGTTGGATATGAAACTTCTCACATAATTCTTGGAAATCTTGGTTTTTGAATAGCCATCCATTATCAGTGATAATAGATTGACGTATCCCATATCGATAGATTATGTAATTCAATATGAATGACGAGATCTATTTTCCAGTGATAGTTGTAAGAGGAACTGGATCTATCCATTTTGTAAAGTATTCTGTTGCTGTGATTATGAACTTGTGTCCATTGGATGAAGGCGGATTTATCTTTCCTACCAAATCTAGTCCCCATTGACAAAAGGGCCATGTTGATGTGAATGGATGCAATTCTTGGGCTGGTGCATGGATCAGATTACTGTGAATCTGACATTTTTGGCATTTCTTTACAAACTAATAAGACTCTTTCTCCATACATGGTCAATAATATCCTAAACGAAGGAGTTTCTTCGCTAGAGTTATACCATTCGAATGAGTGCCATAAATACCTTCATGAACCTCATGTAAGGCCATCTCAGATTCATTGTGTTCTAAACATCAGAGTAAGGTACCATCAAGACCTCGACGATAAAGGATGTCGGTGATTAAAATATGTTGGGAAGATTGGCAGATAAAATTGCGTTTCTGGTTCCTAGAAAGATCAGGAGGGAGGATATGTCCTTTAGGTAAGCATAGGTTTTCTCATATATGGATGTTTCAATGGTCTCTAAATGGCATATGGTATTGGATTCCAAACTATTATAAGAAGGACATGATACTTGTTCTACCATAAACTCATAATGACCACGTTTCTCTGGCAATTGTAAGAGTGAAGCAATTGTTTCCATAACATCTGCCGCTTTGTTCTCTGCCCTTGGAATTTCATCAAATTTGACATTGACAAAATTTTTTTTTAGATCATCTATTTTTTGTTTATAGGGCATCAAATTTTCATCCTTCGTCTAATACTCGTCATTTACTTGATAAATGACTAGCTGAGAATCCCCATATACCTGTAATTCTGTGATCTTCCATTCAATTGCGATTTTGACCCCAATGATTAATGCTTCATATTTCGCCACATTATTGGTACATTGAAACATTAGTCTATAATATTTCAGGAAGGTGTGTCCTTGGGGAGTGATGAACAAAATCCCTGCTCCAGATCCTCATTGTGTGTATGATCCATCAAAATACAATATCCATTGTTGTGGTGTCACTGTCAGAATGTCCACATCTAGAAACTCCATTGTCATAGGTCGATCATCTGGTAAAGGAGCCTCAGCCAATTGCTCAGTGATTTCTTGAACCTTGATGGATTTTGTTTCCACATATTGAATATTAAACTCACTTAAAATCATGATCCATTTGGCTAGTCTAGCTATTAAGGAAGCCTTACTGAGTAGATATTTTAAGGGGTCAATTTTTGCTATGAGCCTGATTGTGTGAGTCAACATATAATGTCGCAACTGTTGAGTAGAAAACACCACCGCCAAGCAAGATTTCTCAATGAAAGTGTAGTTTATTTCATAGCCATTTAAAGTTCTGCTGATGTAGTAGATGGCATGTTCCCTTCCTTCAAATATTCTTATTCCAATAAAGCTCCTAAAGAGATATCTATTGTTGCAATGTACAGTATCAGGGGTCTTCCTTCTGTAGGCAGCATGAGAATAGGTAGTGACATCAGATATTTCTTTATTTGGTCGACAATTGTTTCACACCCATTATCCCATTTGAAAACAACATTTTTATGTAATAGATGATTGAATGGATGAATTTTGTCCGCCAGCTGGGAGGTAATTCTCCTGATTGATTGGAGCCTTCCCTATAGTGATCTGAGTTGGCTAATGTTTTTGGGTGGTGGTATTTCCATTATTGCCTTAAATTTCACTAGATCTACTTCAATGCCCTTTTTTGAGACTATGTATCCCAAGAGTTTTGTTGATGTAACCCCAAAGACACACTTCTTAGGGTTTAGCCTGACCTTGAATTTCTCTAGCCTTGTGAAGATTTTTCTCAAGATATGTAGATGTCCTTCCCTAGAACAATATTTAGCCATAATATCATCCACATAATCCTCCATAAAGGTGTGCATCATATCATGAAATATTATGGTCATTGCTCTTTGATAGGTTGCTCCTATTTTTTTCAAACCAAATGGCATGCCATTCCAGCAGAAGGTTCCCCATGGACATGTAAATGCAGTCTTCTCCTGATCTTCTAGAGCTATCTTAATTTGGTTGTATTCGGAGAAACTGTCCATTATTGACAACATGGCATGCCCTTTCGTTAAGTCCATAATGATGTCTATATTAGGTAATGGGAAATCATCCTTTGGGCATATGCTATTCAGGTCCCTGAAATCTGTACATATTCTGATGCTATTGTCCGATTTTGAGACAGGTACAATGTTTGATATCCATTCGACATAATCAATAGACCTTATGAATCCAACATCTAATAATTTCTTTAGCTCAGTCTTTACCATTAATGCGATATGGGGATGCATTTTTCTCAATTTTTTCTTTATAGGCTTGATTCCTATAGGCAAAGATAAATGATGCATGAGAAGATTTGGATCCAAGCCTGGCATATCGGAATATGACCAAGAAAATTTAATGCTTCTTTTCTTAAAGAATCTGATAAATTTTGGTCTCTCTTGATTTGTCATAGATTCTGCCAGATGTAAGATTTTTGCTTTTTCTTCAGTGCCAATGTTTACAGACTGTGTTGGCTCCACTAGAACTAATGACCATTCATGATAATTCTCTGGAAGAGTGTCAAATCTCCCATCTTTCAGTGCCTCAGAGAGGTTTTCACTGTCAGATGTGTTTTTTATTTTTTTCTTTTTCAAGATATAATGCTACAACATAATGGTTTCCACCATTAGATCCATTATTCCTATTTTTACTTTTACAACTGGAAGATTTGACACCCTCCTGCCGAGTCGCGTTGTTATGATAATTATGGATAGAATTTGTACTAGGTTCGTCACAATATAGGAAATTTACGATGGGATCGCCGTTTGCAAATATGGGTACATTTATAGGTTCTATAGGTTCCCAGTCAATAAGTTCAGGATGGATTAAAGGCATGAAGTCATCAAATTGACTTAGGTTAATGGGGGTAAGGGTTAGGACAACTATGTCATCATAGTCATTATTAGGGATGTCAAAATCAATGATGGTACCCTCTTCAAGATCGTCTAGTTCACTTAATGTTTGTTCATCCCCACTTGAGTCATCTATATTTAGTGATCCTAATACGAATCGTCTAGACCCAGAGCTCTATCCCTCCTCACGTGTAGGAGCATATTATTTGATTACATGAATTTGGATATCTGTGTAAAATATATCGGAACACAAATCCCATTCATATTCATTAGAATCCATCTTAGAGCTATCTCTAACCTGAAGGATTCTTTCAACAACCTTCTTTGCCATTTCTTGTTTTTGTTCTTTTGAGTATCCCAATCCTTTCTTATCTTTTCAATGAAGAGTAAGAGGTTGAATAGGTTCTATGATGCCTTCCTTGCTTTTTCCAATAGGTCCCTATCCTTCATAACCCATTTTTTATAGAATAGCCTTCCCTTTGCCATATTTAGCGGTGTTGATATTGATGTTTGTTGATGTCGATGGTTCTTCCTCTATAGTACTGGATAGGGACCTATTGGAAAAAGCAAGGAAGGCATCATAGAACCTATTCAAATTTTTCATCTGATTCATCCTCTATAGTACCAGATTTTACAAATATGGAAAAGGGAAGGCTATTCTATAAAAATGGTTTATGAAGGATAGGGACCTATTGGAAAAAGCAAGGAAGGCATCATAGAACCTATTCAACCTCTTACTCTTCATTCAAAAGATAAGAAAGGACTGGGATACTCAGAAGAACAAAAACAAGAAATGGCAAAGAAGGTTGTTGAAAGAATCCTTCAGGTTAGAGATAGCTCTGAAATGGATTCTAATGAATATGAATGGGATTTGTGTTCCGATATATCTTACATAGATATACAAATTGATGTAATCAAACAATATGCTCCTACACGTGAGGAGGGACAAAGCTCTGGGTCTAGACCATTCGTATTAGGATCACTAAATATTGATGACTCAAGTGGGGATGAACAAACATCAAGTGAACTAGATGATCTTGAAGAGGGTACCATCATTTTCTACAAACTAATAAGACTCTTTCTCCATACATGGTCAATAATATCCTAAACGAAGGAGTTTCTTTGCTAGAGTTATACCATTTGAATGAGTGCCACAAATACATTCATGAACCTCGTGTAAGGTTGTCTCATATTCGTTGTGTTCTAAACATTAGAGTAAGGTACCATCAAGACCTCGATGATAAAGGATGTCGGTGATTAAAATATGTTGGGCAGATTGGTAGATAAAATTATGTTTCTGGTTCCTAGAAAGATCGGGAGGGAGGATATGTCCTTTAGGTAAGCATAGGTTTTCTCATATATGGATGTTTCAATGGTCTCTAAATAGCATATGGTATTGGATTCCAAACTATTACAAGGACATGATAATTGTTCTACCATAAACTCACAATGACCACGTTTCTCTGGCAATTGTAAGAGTGAAGCAATTGTTCCATAACATCTGCCACTTTGTTCTCTGCCCTTGGAATTTGATCAAATTTGAAATGTACAAAAAATTGTTTTAGATCATCTATTTGTTGTTTATAGGGCATCAAATTTTCATCCTTCGTCTAATACTCGTCATTTACTTGATAAATGAGTAGCTGAGAATCCCCATATACCTGTAATTCTGTGATCTTCCATTCAATTGTGATTTTGACCCCAATGATTAATGCTTCATATTTCACCACATTATTGGTACATTGAAACATTAGTCTATAAGATTTTAGGAAGGTGTGTCCTTGGGGAGTGATGAACAAAATCCTTGCTCTAGATCCTCGTTGTGTGTATGATCCATCAAAATACAATATCCATTGTTGTGGTGTCACTGTCAGAATGTCCACATCTGGAAACTCCATTGTCATAGGTCAATCATCTGGTAAAGGAGCCTCAGCCAATTGCTCAGTGATTTCTTGAACCTTGATGGATTTTCTTTCCACATATTGAATATCAAACTCACTTAAAATCATGATCCATTTGTCTAGTCTACCTGTTAAGGCAGCCTTACTGAGTAGATATTTTAAGGGGTCAATTTTTGCTATGAGCCTAATTGTGTGAGTCAACATATAATGTCACAGCTGTTGAGTAGAAAACACCACCGCCAAGCAAGATTTCTCAATGAAAGTGTAGTTTATTTCATAGCCATTTAAAGTTCTGCTGATGTAGTAGATGGCATGTTCCCTTCCTTCATAATATTATTGTTCCAATAAAGCTCCTAAAGAGGTATCTATTGTTGCAATGTACAGTGTTAGGGGTCTTCCTTCTGTAGGCAGCATGAGAATAGGTAGTGACATCAGATATTTATTTATTTGGTCGAATGCTGTTTCACACCCATTATCCCATTTGAAAACAACATTTTTATGCAATAGATGATTGAATGGATGAATTTTGTTTGCCAGCTAGGAGATAATTCTCCTAATTGATTGGAGCCTTCCCTATAGTGATATGAGTTGGCTGATGTTTTTGGGTGGCGGTATTTCCATTATTTCCTTAATTTTCACCGGATCTACTTCAATGCCCTTTTCTGAGACTATGTATCCCAAGAGTTTTGTTGATGTGACCCCAAAGACACACTTCTTAGGGTTTAGCCTAACCTTGAATTTATCTAGCCTTGTGAATATTTTTCTCAAGATATGTAGATGTCCTTCCCTAGAACAATATTTAGCCATAATATCATCCACGTAATCCTCCATAAAGGTGTGCATCATATCATGAAATATTGTGGTCATTGCTCTTTGATAGGTTGCTCCTGTGTTTTTCAAACCAAATGGCATGCCATTCCAATAGAAGGTTCCCCATGGACATGTAAATGTAGTCTTCTCCTAATCTTCTAGAGCTATCTTAATTTGGTTGTATTTGGAGAAGCCGTCCATTATTGACAACATGGCATGCCCTGTCGTTAAGTCCACAATGATGTCTATATTAGGTAATGGGAAATCATCCTTTGAGCATGCCTTATTCAGGTCCCTGAAATCTATACATATTCTGATGCTATTGTCTGATTTTGAGACAGGTACAATGTTTGATATCCATTCGACATAATCAATAGACCTTATGAATCCAACATCTAATAATTTCTTTAGCTCAGTCTTTACCATTAATGCAATATGTGGATTGCATTTTTCTCAATTTTTTCTTTACAGGCTTGATTCCTATAGGCAAAGACAAATGATGCATGAGAAGATTTAGATCCAAGCCTGGCATATCGGAATATGACCAAGCAAATTTAATGCTTCTTTCCTTAAAGAATTTGATAAATTTTGGTCTCTCTTGATTTGTCATAGATTCTACCAGATGTAAGATTTTTGCTTTTTCTTCAGTGCCAATGTTTACAGACTGTGTTGGCTCCACCAAAATTGATGATTGTTCATGATAATTCTTTGGAGGAGTGTCAAATCTCCCATCTTTCATTGCCTCAGAGAGGTTTTCACCGTCAGATGTGTTTTTTATTTTTTCTTTTTCAAGATATAATGCTACGACAGAATGGTTTTCACCATTAGATCCATTATTCCTATTTTTACTTTTGCAACTGGAAGATTTGACACCCTCCTGCCGAGTCACGTTATTATGAGAATTATGGATATAATTTGTACTAGGTTCATCACAACATAGAAAATGTACGATGGAATCATCGTTTGCAAATATGGGTACATTTATAGGTTCTATAGGTTCCCAATCAATAAGCTCAGGATGGATTAAAGGCATGAAGCCATCAAATTGACTTAGATTAATGGGGGTAAGGGTTAGGACAACTATGTCATCATAGTCATTATTAGGGATGTCAAAATCAATGATGGTACCGTCTTCAAGATCGTCTAGTTCACTTGATGTTTTTTCATCCCCATTTGAGTCATCGATATTTAGTGATCCTAATACAAATCGTCTAGACCTAGAGCTCTGTCGCTCCTCACATGTAGGAGCATATTGTTTGATTACATCAATTTGGATATCTGTGTAAGATAAATCAAAACACAAATGCCATTCATATTCATTAGAATCCATTTCAGAGCTATCTCTAACCTGAAGGATTCTTTCAACAACCTTCTTTGCCATTTCTTGTTTTTGTTCTTCTGAGTATCCCAGTCCTTTCTTATCTTTTGAATGAAGAGTAAGAGGCTGAATAGGTTCTATGATGCCTTCCTTGCTTTTTCCAATAGGTCCCTGTCCTTCATAACCCATTTTTTTATAGAATAGCCTTCCCTTTGCCATATTTAGCTTTTTCGTCTGATTCATCATCTATAGTACCAGATTTTACAAATCTTTCTTCTAAAACTATGACAGGTAGTGATGTTTGATATTTGATCATTGATGGTTGGCAATATGTCTTTGGAGATGGCATCAATTGTGAAAGATTAAGCGATTGTTGATTAGAATATTAATCCATTCCCTTGTCTGTCAACTGGACCTGTTCTTGAAATTTCTGTGATAAAGAAGTTTGGGGATCTGGATTATCTGTTAATTGAGTATTAACAAGCCTTGTATCTTTTGATTTATCTTTTTTCTCTACCCACTTGGTGACAATGTTCAGACGCTTTTATTCATTTCATGAATGTGAATTGCATGCTTCCCTATTGTGAGGCACAAAGGTATCTTGAGAGATTCTAAGTGTGTCACAATGTCAAGGATGATTATAATCGACTGATATAGTCACCTCCTATCCATTTATTGGGAATTTTTAGCATTGGTGATATGTGGAAGGTACTGCCTGCATTTCATAGACCCATGGGTGTCCTAAGAGTATGTTGTAAGTTAACTATTTTTCCAGTACCTTCCGTGCTATGTGTTTCATCATCAGTCCCACTTGAATGGGTAGCACAATCAGTCCCTTAGAAGATCGCTCTTCCTCATCATATGTCTTTATTGTCATTTTCCTTTGGGCATCAATAACATCATCTGAATACCCTAGTGCACGTATTAACTTTAGAGTGCAAATGTTCAAACCAACTCCCCCATCTATTAAGACTCTTTTGACATGATGATTGTGGATCAAGACTTCAATATGGAGTTTGGTGTTATGGGGATGGTTAAGTGATACATCATCCTGTTCAGAGAATGATAGACAGTGTGGTGTAGTCAAATGCCCCACCATAGCCTGGAATTGGTAAACATCTAGATTTTTTGGTACTATAGTGGCAACTAGTGCTTGTTCTAGAACCTCCTTATGTGATGGTGATAGTTTGAGGAGTTCTAGTATTGATATTTGTGTTGGAATGTTTTGAAGCTTATCGACAATGTTGTAATGAGATGGAGGTGGAGTTGTGTTTTTAGACACAACTCCGTTTAAGACTACCTTGGATTGCCCCCTTGTCATTACATTTACGGGTTGATAGTGTAAGTGTGAATAAGTAGAAAGGAATAAAACACTTCTTAATGAAACATTATATCAAAGATCAAGCTAATGATCAACTGAAAGTGTCTCACTGTCTCCTATATTCAAAGATTTATTAAGCTATTGTGCTCTCATATTTAAATGACACAATAATTGTTAAAATGACAATATAAAGAATGGAATGATGCTGATGCAATGATATGAAGCTAATATGATAAAATCTAGATGATGAAAGAAACTAATATGACATGGATTGACATGAAAACTGATAAATGAAGCTACAAGAGGTAGCCATGATATTATCTTAGAATGTTGGATGCTTGGATGTTGGATGCTTGATGCTTGAATTCTTGCAAAGTAAGAGTGCATAGGTTAGATAATATGGATCTTGATCCTTTTCTTGGTTAAATGAAGTTGTATTTATAGATTTCCTGTATGTAGAAATGCACAGGGATGGAAAAGAGTGGCTTGGATTCAATCTGGAGGATTGAATGGTGAGAGATGGAGGAGATTGAGAATATTTTGGAGATTATCTCTACCCATGAAAACACTAGGCAAGAGAAGAGGAAGGATTGATGGAAGAGGATTGAGAGAAGAATTTGCAATTTGTCTCCAAATCTTCCCGTGAAGTTTCAATCAATTAATTTTGACACGATTTTGACATAAATTCGACATAGGATATCTAATTTGTTTTGAGGAAATATAGAGGAATATTCCTTATGCTTTTATTTAAATATTTTTGATTTATTTAAATTAGAAAAAGAGGGATAAATAATTTAATAAAACAAACTATAGAATTTGTTTATTAAATTAAAATAGAAGAATATGACAATTAATCAATAAAGTGTTTGATCTTTATTTAATTAGTTTAAGATTGATGTGATAGAATAAAATAGGGAAATGATAATTAAATCAAACAAAGTATTTAATTTTGTTTATTTAATTAAGATTAGAAGAATTTAAATGTGGCGTGAACGTGAACTATATAAATAAATATTTGTATTTATTCAAATAGTAGAAGAAATTAGGATAATTAATCAAATAATTCGTATTTAATTAATTGGATTCTTCAGACCAATTTTAGGTGTATACACTTTTCCCCTCTTTGAAGTGATGTGTTTACGCATTGCTTCGAAGAAAATTTTGCTGCTACTGCCAGTATTGATGAAAAAAAAAAAATCAGTGTGCCCCAAACATGCCGCAGATATTGATTTTTAGATGATTGCTAATAATATGCCCCCTCAGGAGATAAATTAATGGTATGATGTTTTTTAAGAATTTTTGAATTTCCCTAATGATTTGATAATTTTGTGATGATTTGATGAAAAAATAATTTATCTCCTGACATTGATGAAGAAAATATAGCTCATAGATGAATTTCAATTAATTTCATGAATAAAATTAATTAAAATAAAAGAAAACCCACCAAAATCCCTTTTCAAAAATCTATATAATGTTTAAAAGGTCATTTTCATATTCATTTCTACCTTTTGACTTTCAAATTTCTAGTGATAGAGACATTTCAGCCAGCTGGAGCAAGATGCGTATCCCCTACCACACTCATCGTTTTGAGTGCGTGCGATGTCACCAGCGGATGACCACCTACAGACCTCCGGTATGTACCCATAATCCACCTCACATTTTGAATTTTGTCAATTTTCGTGTATTTTCCATGCTTTAACATTTTTTCCTTAGTTTAGCGCATCCAAGTCTCATTGTAGTGCTTTGTACTCTGGTATAGCACTTCTGTAAACTATTTTAGCACTTTGAAATTTAGCGCTTGCGTTATTTTCTCCAGTGCTTTCATTAGATAGTTTAGCACTTTCATGATTTAGCGATTAGGTAGTCCGTTTTAGCGCTTTGATGCCATATCTTAGCACCTAGAATGTTCTAGCACTTTGATGAAATAAAATGGAGCATCGATGGTCTGTTATAGTGCTTCTGGTAAACTAGCGCTTTGATGGACTGTTTCAGTGCATTGACAGGCTAAATTAGTGCTTTGAGTAAAGTGGCACTTCAGATGCCTATTTTAGAGCATCGAAGTGCTAAAATAGTGCTTCTGATAAACTAGTGCTTTGGGTACCTATTTTAGCGCATCCATGTGCTGAAATAGCACTGTTGATGATATTTTTATGCACTTCACAATATAGGTGATGCGTAGGTGCATCACCTTTCTTGAAAGACAATCTTGCACAATCAAATTGCAGAACACTATCCTAAGGTCTATCAGATGTTAGGTCTTGACAGTGCTTGGAATATTTTCAGTTGTTTAATGTGATTTGCTAGAATCACAAGGCGGTCTTACGTGGTTTAAAGCTGTAGGAGAATTGGGTCAATGAATGGAGTTCTTCAGATATGAAATTATTGCACTTTTGTTGTAGGTTCAGACATCAATCTTGGACTCCATTGTTTTGTCAAATTTTCCTTTACAATGTGCAATGAACCTTAGCACAGGTTGTTTCTTAAAAAAAAAGGAAAAAGGCAGGGAAGAAGGATGGCTCCTGGACTTGCAACTATCGATGAATAGTGATCATGGAGGTTCCTGCTATGGACAGTTTCCCTAAACAGTATTTCACTTAATATGAATTCTCACAATGTCATGAAATCTATGCTATCTTGTAAGGATTGCAAATATTCATCATTCATTCGCCATGTAAATGTGAACAAAGACAAAGTTTAATGAGTAGCTATGAAATTATAGTCCAGACTAACTTTACACAGTCATTTACCAGCAGCAAATGACCAAAATTATGGACAAGGAAAGCATACACACAGCAAAAAGCTTCAAAACTAAGGAAAACATGCTAAGTCCACTAAAGCTAAATTAAGGAAACTGGAACAACAAAGTAACGTGAAGTAAAGTTTTAATTAAGGGGAGAAGAATCATGAAACATGTAGAGAAACCCAAAATTACACCAGGAAACGACTATATTTTCTATTATAATTTTTGCAGCATGCCTTTCCAACAATTCAACCCCCTTCAAATGAGAGGAGGGGAGCCCTATTTATAGTTTTCAAAAATCAAAATAAGTGGCCAAGATTCGATTCTAATGTGTGGCCAAGATTCACTTTACACTAGGGTTTTACCTACCCCTAAATATATATTACATTTATAAAAAAATTCTTGTCTTTTCCCTATTTTGTCATCTAGTGACAACACTGTAGCAGCTTCATCCTTTAGCTATTTTCCCTTTGTTGTAGCTACTCTTTGAGGAATTCTTCATCGATGATAGGGTTTCCTTCGTGCTTCTTTAAAGCTACATATTCCATGAAACTCAAGATCAATGGCTAGAACTTGGCCAACTCCATGATGTCAGACCGCAAAATCTGGTAGCTCCATTCTTGGGAGTTGTTAACAAGCTTATTCCAATCGTCATCATATTTGGCAGCTTTATCTCTGATTTTTTTTGATTTGGTGAAGGCTCGGGTCGCAAAACTCATGAAATCCATGGTGATTTCAGCCAACATCCCATCCTAAATGCCCCTTAAAAAGTGTGGCTTTATGCTCTCAGGATTAATTTCAGCAGCTGGCAGCTTATACGCCATCATTAGCTTGAGGTACCGAGTGCAATCCTCTCTGGCCTCCTTGGCCCATTCAATATCCGGAACTACTCGTTCTAGAATCTGCTCCAGCTTTCCCTTTTGATGGTCAAAGTCCCGCTTCCATACATCCACTAACTAGTGGTCATCATCCTTGAGGGCAAGGTCCTCCCAAACCTCGCTTGGAAATGTGAGTATGGCCTCAATTTTTGGGTAGGCTACTTTGTACTTCTTTGGGAACCCCTTGCAGATTTGCCTCGTACCCTCAAGAGTCCTCTGCACTTCCAAGAACTTATTTGCTGTCCAGACTGCCAAGTTGATACCTGTGTTTCCTATGTCTAAGACCTGTCGAAACTAATTTTCTGTAGTCTTATCCAAGTTCCTTCTCTTTTCCAATTTGCTAATCTGTTCTTGAGATAACAACTGAGGCGGGGCTGATGACATAGTGGGCTGCTCATCCGGGGATGACCATTGTTGAATATAGGCCATCAGATCAGCCACTTGTGCATTGAGCACCCTTTTCTTCTTCATTTCAGTTGTGTTCAGGTTCCTTAGGCTTATCTTCTTGCTCATCTTCATGGAGGGATGCTTCCTCATCATGTTCTAGGTTTTGGCCATGCCCCTCAGTTGGAGATCTACTGCCTTCAGTCTCCGGAGCAGTAACTTCTTCATCCACCGCAAGCCGATCTTCAACTTCCTTATCTTCAATCTCCTTAAGCTTCTTGCTCCACTCAGCTTCAGCTCAGGATCATGGGTTTCCCGAACCAACTTAGTGTCAAGTTCCATGCTTTCCTCATTGGAAGATTCATATGCCACCTCATCGATCTCCCAACATTCGAACAAAGGGTGCTCATGGTATTCAAATTATTTGTCTTCTGGCCTTTTCGTAGACTCTAACTGCCATCGCTCAAGCTTGTCTGATATCTACATTATCACCTCCATTCTTGGTGGTTCGATAGGGGGAGGTAGAGCTGGTTTGTTGGCCATAGCCTGAGCTATTGTAGCTTGCACCATTGGACTAGTAAGCATCCCTAAGAGCTCGGATGACATGTTTTGCATATACTCTACAAAGGATTCCGAGAGGCTAAGGACAGGCATCGTGGCAATGAAAAAAGAGGGAAGGGAAGGATACATAGAGGAAGAAGAGACCAGTGAGGTCATGGCAGAGGAAGAATCCACTGGTATGACCTGCACGATTGGAGAGGTGGAAGCAAGGTGGACAGAGATGTCCACCGCAGGTGGGGAGAAATTGGAAACTGCAAGTGAAGTATGCGGGGCGGTGGCAACAATAGCAAAAATTGCAGTAGAAGGAGACCTTGGTGGTTCAGACTCTTCTCCCCTGATCCCATGGAGTGAACCCTTGGGTACTAAAGACATCTGTATGCCTCCAGCTATTTTTCTTTGTTTCTTTGGTGGCTCGCCCTCTGACGCTTTTCAGGCATAAACCTTCGGTTTGGGCAACTGCTCACTAGCTTCTTTCCTCTTTTTGGTTTTGATTGACGATGGGGTTTTGGATGTTTCCCCAGTTGTAGCGGTGGCCACCCCACCATCAGATCCACTTGGTTCACTTTCGAGTCCCTTAAACATTAAGGCAAATCCTTGTTGCTTCAATCGGGCTACCTGTTGGTCGATCCATGCCTTTGTTTGGATCTCGACGGGTTTAGTGAGTAAGTCGAGGTCATCAACCTCTTGCTCATTCCAATCAATCATAGGCAGTGGCAAATTTGTGATGACATCATATCCTGAATTGATCATTGTGCTTTCATCTTCCCCAAGTTGATCAAGAATCGGGTACAAGTTTATTCTCCGCACGAAGAGGGCAGTCATGCCAATATAGTGCCACAGCCGCACTTCAAGATCATCTGTACAATTAGCCTAGAAATCCTCAACATTGTGGAGGTGGGCATACTCACGTCCCAGTGTCTTTCTGATATGACCATATGGGTCAATTCGGGGCCGAGTTGTATATTTTTGGAAGTGCTATTCGGCCAACTGCCTTTCTGAGTATCTCGCACACTAGGAGGTATGAATCTTGTACATTCCTTGGCCGAGTCCAATGGGGTAAGGTGTACCCACCAGGTGTTTTCTACTCAAGATATTATGAATGTGCCGCAACTACCATGTCATCTGTAATAGTATAATCCGATCATTGGGGTATCGGGGCAGCTTGTTTGGTCTTTTTGTGAATCCCTGGGCATAGATGTAGGTGTAATTTGGAAATTGTATGTATAGGAAGGCATATTGCCTGAGCAGGGCCCTAGAACTATGGGAAAATCTTCTCTGAAAGTCACCTCCTAGAGACCAAATGTAGGCGACGAATGCGTCGTTCACCCTACAATAATCCCTTTTGAAGTTTTGGTACTGTAGTTGAGGGTACTTATCATAAGGTCTGAGCTCTGCTCCCGATACCTCACTAGGTACTACAGTTAATCCATGATAGTGTCACCGATCGGTGAGGGAGTACACCAAGTAGGATGTCATGAAGAACTTGGAGGTCTTCTACAGACTCGTAAACTGTTCATGGAAGAAATCACTGATTATCTCACCCCAATAAAAGGCAGTGCCATCACCGTGGAGAATTTGCTCCACAAAGTAAAACATCCACTCCTGGAAGAAGGCCACAGTAGGAAGACCTATTACTCAACTTAGCAAGGTCACGAGGTCATGGTAATCCTCAAAGAAATCACTGCAAAAAAGCTCATGGACAAGCTTGCCAGCACTACCTCACTTGTCCTTCAACCAATACTGATTGATTAGTTTTTTGCATTTCAACTGATCTTACTCTCATAACTCCTTGCATTCTTCTATGGTGGGGGTCTCCATGCTCTTAATGGCAGGGATGTGGAAATTCATCGTTATACTAGGCGGGGACATATCAGCAAGGATATTCCCATCTTGGTCCAGTATAGTTCTAGTCTCAGGCTGATATGCCTCTACGGATGCCATTACCGATTCCGGAGCCACCAAGGCTGGCAGGAAGCCTACAGCTTTAGCATGTCCGCTGCTCCTTATCAATCTTGCATTTTCTATTTTGGGATTCACCCCGACCCTTTGTGTGAACTCATCAATATCGACCTGACCGATATTGGTATATGTGACATCCCTCTAAAGGGTAGTGATTTAGGATTATAAGGGCACCCCTTGAAATTGTATTTCATTTGATCCTTGTCCTCTTTTCCCTACAGTACCTTGGTTGTTCCTTTTCCCCTTTTCCTTGGAGGCACCAGAAGTTCCTATGTCGGATTGCATAAATCCTACACAAAGGGACGTGAATCAGTAACTTTAAATATGGGAAAACGACCTCAGACAACTACTTGCATATCAAAGTTAGCTTTGCAATTGTCATTCATACTTGATAAATGCCTATCATCTGATAAAACATTATAAGGAGGCAAAACAGGCAACCTGGGTTCCTAGGGCCAAAATTCCCTTGGTAGAATGCTGCTTAGAATGGAAAACAAGGAATGAGACTCCCAAAGGTGTTTCTCGATATTGGATTTACTCAATTGAGGGTTGGCGTGAAGGAAGACATAATTTTAGCAAGTGGGTCGGAGTCCATTTTGGATTTGGAGGCCATCTGAGCCTTCATTTAGGCGTTCAGGTATTAGCTGCAGGGAAGCTGCCAAAAATGACGTAAGGAAGACGGAACTATGGCCGTTGGATTTCGGAGCTCGGACTGCCGTCATTGGGAAGTAGTTACAGGTCAGCCGTCTGGGATGACGAAATGTAAGAGGCAATCCAGGAATGGAATTCCAAGGGTAATCCTTAGAGATAATTTTAGGAGTTGGGAAAGCTAGGCAGCGAACAACGGGTTGGGACCCGGAGGTCGGAAAGTCATTTCAAATTCATCGTTTGGGATGGCGATGCCAGAACAGAATCCCGAAGACGGAATTTCGAAGTCTAGAGTTTGGATTGAGTTTCAACTTTTATTTCTCTGCGTAGATTTCTCGCTCAGCGAAAAGTGGGCCAGGGTCCAGGAGTCGAAAAGTCACTTAGGAACAATTGTTTGGAATGATGAAAGTCACACGAAATTCTGAAGGCGAAATTCCGGAGGTTTGGGTCTGGATCTAATTTGGACTTTGGTTTTTCTTGAGAATTTGAACGGACCTTATGTGCCCGAGGCCTGAGGTCGAGAAGGACACTCAAGGCAGACCGTTCGCAACAACGAAGTTAGCATGGAATTCCAGGAATGGAACTCTGAGGGTTGAATCCCGGGAATAGTTTTTTCTTTGGCCGATTTATGATTTTTTTCAAGTTTGAAACAAATTTCATGTGGCTGGAGCCCAAGGGTCGGAAAGATGCTCAAGGGAGGTTGTTTTAAATGGAAGGGGCACAACAGAAACCCATGAAGGGAAATTCAGAGACCGGGGTCCGAGGCGAGGTTGGTTGCTGTCAATTTTGATGTTTAAGTTTTGTGTGGACGGTTGCGGGAAAGTTCGGGCCCGGAAGACGCCACTAAATGTTTCGAAGTACAATAGCGGTGGGATTCAACTCCGGTGTTAAATCTTGATGATTTTATGTGGTTTTCCCAGATTTTAAAAGGTGGTTTTTGGGTGGGAGCACTCATCTACTAGATTTTAACCCATTTTTATATTTTTACTTAATCTTAACCTAAAATTTCACAAAAGGAGGACAAGGCGTGCAGATGGCGGACGTACCTCGAAATCCCGAAGAAGGATTCTGCAGAACGCATGAAAATGAACGAATGAGAGCTTGGGCGTGGGGCAGAGAATGTCGGATGCCGGGAAGATCTCCAAATTTCTATCACCTCGGTCATGTGTAAATGATAGTTGGGAAATTCGATTAAATAGCCAAAACCACCATTAATACAATAATTTAATGCTTCGTACGACGGGCAGAGAGTTTGGTGAGTTCAAATTTATGGGCAGTGGTGGGAGGATCGGGATCCGGTGGTCGGGAAGACGTCTGGCCACTGCCGTTTGAAACGAAATTTTGGAGACAGAATTCCGGAAGGGAAACCTGGCAGGCCGGGCCCGACAGGTCAGGAAGAAATTTGGCCACTATCATTTGCAACAACCAATCTAGAACAAAATTCCAAGAAGGGAAACCCGAGAGGGGAAACCCAAAAAGGCCAAAGATTTAACATTTTCAAAAAAGGGGCCAAATTTGGTCAGACTTAAAATGTGACTTTGGAGGGTGAGTTGACCTATTAGGGTGCAAAAAAAAGGACACGCAAAATGAGGCAGAACCAAAAAGGGACTTGGCAAGAAAAAGAGGGAAGAGAGGGTCCCCATTGCGAATGGGGCATGTGTGCAACAAGCACAACAAATGGCGACTCTGCTGGGAGAACACTCCCGACGTTCTAGAGATAAATATTTATTCTGAACCCATGATCTCTAGTTTTGTAGACCAAAGCTGATTTTCAAAGCCGAACTGAGAACAGGTTAGGGAAGGCAAGGTTGACTCATACTGTGACATCATCATGGAGGTGTGTGCATGGTTAGTTCATTTACCTTCCTTGGAGATAGAAGGAGCAACCACTGATCGGGAGAGATAAGCTACGTAGTTCGCCTGACCCCAAAAGTAACCTGGACATCGCTTCGCTGCTAGTCAAGCATCTATAGCCCCGACATAGTTGTTGTGACCCCATGAACATAGATCTATTGCTAGCTAGGTGTCCATAGCCCTGATAGAGATATTCACACACCCATACGATTTTTATTTTCACTTTATTTATTTCGTTTATTTGATATTTATTTTCAACATTTTTCTCTTTTCTTTCTATTCAACCGCGTAAGCAATGAAGCTCACAATGGGCTTGGGAATTGCAGTGGTCACTGGAGTAGAATTTATATTTTTCACTTATCCCGTCTTCCCAGTAATCACCATTCCATTCTTTGGAAATATTAAAATGTATTTTTGTGTGTTCTACGATAAATGCAGGGGATTCAATCAGATAGCCATCCTAGGTTAGTTCAAAGTTCAAAAATTGAAAACCGACACTTAGGGGCTTTCAGAGGTTAGCAATAGGGAATGAAGCCTTATCTAGAGAACAACACATGAGCAAGAAGTGGGGCCAACCATTTGTTGGGCTGAGCATGACCACCATAGCAGAACATGAAGACTCTTCCAAGCTCGAGACAAAATAGCCGAGACAACGAGAAAAACTGAAGGACAAAGTAGGGAACCTATTGTAACCTATGTACAGGTATTTACATGGACAACTCTAAAAGAGCTCAGGCCTGGGAGTAATGCTTAAGGTGCTACCCGTTGATGGGAAACAAGACATCTTCACCAGTCAAAGTTTTTAAGCGAAAAGCGGTTGTCTCCCAGGATTTCAGCAATCTGAAAGGGGCCAAGCTAGAGCTTGTTGAATTTGTTATGTCCCCCTTTCTTTTCATGGGCCTTGTCCTAGTAGAGGACTAGATTAGAAATGTAGAATGCCTTAACCTTGGCTCGGCGGTTGAACCATCTTTTGACCACGCCCTGATGTTTGGCAAAATTTTCTCTTACACGGTCTCATACTTCTTCAAGGTGCAATAGCTCGGTGAGGCAAGCTTCTCTGCAGTATCCTCCTTCATAAAAATAGTTGACAAACTGGAGGGTAGGGATTTTCAAATGTATGGGAAAGACGGGCTCTAAGCCATAGACGAGATGATATGGGGAATCTCCCAAGGCAACCTTGTGATGGGTATGATCCGCCCATAGGGTGAAAAAAAGTTGGGTATGCCAATCCTTGGGATTCCTATCTAGCAACTTCTTGATCAGCGTGATCAAGTTCTTGTTGGTGGACTCAACAAGACCATTTCCTTGAGGGTAATAGTTAGATGAAAATTTGAGGGTGATACCATAGTCAAAGGCCCAACTCATGAACTTCAGTGAAGCAAGTGCAGGGCCATTATCGCATACCAGAGCATATGGGCAACCGAAGCGATTTAAAATAAAACTTTCTAAGAAATTAGTTACTACTTTAGTTGTACATTGCCTACAAGTTATTGATTTTGTCCATCTAGTGCAATAATCGGAAGCAGTTAGAATGTACTTGTGTCCATTAGATGATGGAGGGCTTACCAGACCAATGAAGTCGAGACCCCATTGCGTGAAAGGTCTTACCTCCAGAATAGGTTACAACGAGAGAGCAACATTCCTTTCCCCAGCGGTGGCAGTCTGGAACATGTGGTAGGTGCGGACATGACCAGGAGCATCCTTAAAAATGGTGGTCCAATAGTACCCAGCTCTGAATATTTGGTGTGCAGTTGATAGACTCAAACAATGACTAGTCCCGAACTTGTAATAAATTAAGAACATGATCAACTTCCTCCTTACCCAGGCATCTCAAATAGATACCTTCATGATTCTTTTTGTATAATATGGAACCCTGTAACATATAGCTATTGCTTTTCAGCCTAAGGGCTCACCTTTGGACTCCCTGCAGATGAGGTGGACATTTATGATTCAACAGGTAGTACACTATGTCATCGTACCACTCCCCTGGGGAGACATCCTCCAGTTGGTACTATTGTACCGTGAGTTCAGGTCCAACATCAATAACTACCTCTACCATCGTTCGGGCGAGTGCCTCTCCTCTCACCACCTTCATCGGCTAGATTTCCATGTCATACTCCTGCAGTAATGCAACCCACTTTTTCCTTCATTCCCCTAACTTGTTTTGCATAAGTAATGTTTTCACTACGGGGTTGGGAACTATAGCAAACACCTTGTTGCAAAAGATATAATGCCTAAACTTCTTGACTCCCTTAACAAGGGAATAAGCCTATTTTTCAATGTTATGATAGCGTAGTTCAACATCCTTCAGGGGGGCGCTGATGAAGGCAATCAGATGTTTGCTCCCCTCGTCATCCTTTTGTGTCAAGATGCTAACACATGAATGATTTGAAGCAAAGGAGTATATGTAAAAGGGCTTCAGGTAATTGGGGTTGACAAACATAGGGACATCAGTAATTGCCTTCTTTATTTCCCCAAAATCCTGCTTTGATTCCAGGCTCCACTCGACCTTGGCATCTTGTTTTAGCATGGCATTGAGTGGTTTGACTATTTTCGTGAAGCTTGTAATGAACTTGCGAACAAAGTTGATCTTTCCCAAAAAGATTTCAATTCATTTTTGCTACCTGATAGCTAGATCTTCATGATAGACTGGACACGTTCGGGGTTGATTGAAATTCCACATTTTGATAGGACATGTCCAAGGAGCTTTCCCTCAATGACCCCAAAGATGCACTTCTTTGGGTTAAGGGAAACCCTGAATGTGCGACACCTCTCAAAGACCTTGCATAAATTAGTGACGTGACTACCCCACTATTTTGAAAATACTGTTAAATCATCTATATAGATGATGATGCACTTGCTGATCAGGTCTTTGAAGGTGATGTCCATGGAACATTGGAAGGTGGCGCTAGCATTGATCAATCCGAATGGCATTCATTTGTAAGCAAAAGTTCCCCATTTGGTGGTGAATGTTGTGTGTTGGTCTTTGTACTACACCTTGACTTGATTGTACCCTGAATATTGATCCAGGAAGGACATCATCTTAGAGCCATTTACTATCTATAACACTTCATCCAATGAGGGTACAGGATAGTTGTCCTTCTCCGAGGCTCGGTTCAGGTTGCGGAAGTAAACACACAATCTGATTTCCTCATTTTTATTTCTAACAAGAATCAAATTTGCCACCCATGTGGAGTGTCTAACCAGAAAGATGATCCTGGCTGACAACAAATTTTGTACTTCCTTATATATTATTGGTTCCAACAAAGCATTGACAAGGCGATGCCACTGCCAGAATGGCTTTGCATCTAGTTTGAGAGGGATGGTGTGTGTGATGATTTACATGTCATATGTCTTAAGATCAATGTAGCTCCAGGCAATAACATTGTGATAACTTTTGTAGAGCTTCAATAATCCCCTTTATTTCTTCGTGGGCGCACACCTTACCTATGAACACATTCTTGGCATTTCTAGCCGTCCCTAGATTGTAAGTGTCACATTGGCCATTGATAGTATCCTTCTTAGCTTGCTGATCCTGATCTCTAATCTGATCAAGGTCAAAGATTCACTCTAATTGAACCATTCCCCTGGGGATGGTGTTGGTCTTTAGGTTGATAATCCCATCAATATCTAGGTCCACCTCTTGGGGCTCGACCTCATTTATTATTTGTGTAAAAAACACATCTAAACTAGTGATGCAATCTAGGATATGTTTGTCATCATTGAATACCTGGAAACTAGCTACATTATCCAACACTGATGGGATGGAGGTGAGTTCCACCATGAATCTTCTGAAGCCTGATAGGGACAATGGCTGTAATGTGCTCGCTGCCTACACTAGGGCATTGGTAGTATGATTCCAAGCATGTGGGATCAATTTAATATTGAATGCATCTAACCCTTCCAGCAGATCCCATATGTGGTGCCGATAGTTAGTGAGTCTTCGATCATAGCAAGAATAAAACTTCCTGACTTGTTTTACAACTAACTATGAATCTCCATACACTTGGAGCATCTTGACACCCTTTATTAATGTCATTAAGAGGCCCAAGACCAAGGCCTCATACTCTGCTACATTATTGGTACAATAAAACTGAAGCCTATGAGCAACAAGGTATGATTTACCCTTAGGACTGATCAATTCGAAACCTGTCTGGGCTCCGTGCTTGGATTTAGATCTGTCAAAGCGCAACATCTAGAATCTAGGAGAATCCTTGGACGTAGAACATATAGCTTGGACTTCCACCTTCGGTGGGGGCTTCATTTTAGTAATTGCTTTAGGAGCTACAGAGACGAAACGTGTTTGTTCATGTAGTGCAGATCCTTTTTTCTCCTTCAGAGTAGCTTGTTTTTTAACATGTTCAATTGCTGTTTGACACAAGCAGGAGTCAAATTATGAGTGGGCCGCATTGTGTACCCTGCACTAGTTAGGGAGCAAGAGTTCCTAAAATTTCATTCGGGTTCCTAGACTAAGCTGATCCTGAACGTACTTTTCCATGAAGTTCGGGAAACCATCGAGCAGTCCAAAAATGTTGTCCTCTTCTGACTCTTCATCGTTAGATTCTATCAGCACTTCAGTGCTCTGAGAAGGATTGTCTAAATTAGTAGGCGGGCTACATAGTACGAGGAAGACCTCGCTCGTTCCTTCTTCTTTAAGGAATTCTTGCTCGTTCTGATACAATATTGGAGAATAATTTCCCAAACCTGTTTCAGCATACAACACCTCGTTCATGTTGTTGTACTCAGTGATCATAAATCTCATCTGTGACTCCCGATCGATCCTAATCTAATTTGACATTCCTTTCCATGGAAGCCAAATATGCGAGTAATCAGTTGCGGCGTATCTGTTCAATACCCTCATGAAATCCCTTCCTAGGATTATACCATATGTATTTGGGATATCAACCACCTGAATGTCTATAGTCTATTGGATCCGGGGATGGGCAACAACCTGCATAGGTATTCTATTGATTTCCCCTACTATACTGATTTTAGTTTTATCAAGTTGTGTCACTTTTCACCGGGAGGGGGTTGGCATTATTCCAAGGGCCTTGCACATGCTTAGGGGCATAACATTGGCTGAGGCTCCTGAATCAAGTAGACAATTGTGGAGGTTTTTCCCAAACACATGGATAGTGGTCAGAAAGGGAGGAGTTTCAAATTTCCCTTGAGACAACCCTCTAGAAATGTCCACTTGGGTGACTTGGCCCATGTCCTTCTCATTGCCCTTGCTTTGGGTTTGTACCTGACCAGCTACCTTGTCGGGCTGTTTGTTCGCTTGCTGACCTGCTAGTGGGTCGGCCTTACTATTGATGATCTTCCTAACAACTAGCTCACTCTGTTGATCATCAAAAGAAACCTTCTTCATTGGAGTTTCCTGAGTTGACCCCTATGGTCGAGTCCCATTTATCATCCTGAAAAAGGTATTCCTGATGATAGACACCTTTAGAAGTTTAAATTCCGACATGCTCAACTTCACCTTTTTAAATTCCTCTGTGATATACTCCCCCATTTGTTCAACTTCTTGATCATGGGGAATGATTTGGGAGGAGCTAGCGGCTTGGTTTTCATTGTTGTTTTGTTGTTTATTTCTACTGAGGTACCACGTGGGTGTATGGGGAAAACTCGGGTTATTATTCGCATTCGGATCGGGAGGGGTGCTAAAATTATTTGGTAGAGTGGAGGTCATAAAAGGACCTCCAACATGACCTCCAACTCGTCTATTTATGAGGTTGTAAGGGGTATTTTGTTGGTGAAACATTTGGACCTCGTCTTCCTTAGGTTCTTCTTCATCATCCCTAGGACCATTATATATTGAATCAAAGAGCTGAGCTAAAGGAATTTTGGAACTTACCTCTTCTGCCTTGTCACTGTTGTTCGAATCGATGCCCTCCAATTTTGGTGTGTTGCATTTTGCCCTTGGGAGAGGAGCTTGGTTCAACAAGAATACTGAGGAATCATATGAGCCAGATGGGATGATGTCTCTGCACCCTGAATTGTCCAGTGCACTCTAGACTTCTACCTGAAAAATCTCAACGGTGGTTTGGAATTCTGGACAATCTAGTTCGGAATGGCGACTGGTTTTGTGAATGCGAGACCAACCAGATAAAACAGCCTCTGCCAAGTAAACTCCGTTTGCGGAGTTTTCATTGTTGTTGTTGTTGGGCTGATCAAGAGGTGTGGGAAGGCCGCGATTGTTGGGGCATGTATTCGATGTCCGGTTTGGCCTTTGGAAGGGCCTTTTGTAAAAGCTCTGACTCAAATTCTAATTTATGTCATAATTCTGCCCCGACGACGTGCTAGCATCCTGATTGTCCCGATTTTCATGCTGATCTCGGTTTTCCCTATTAAGGTTAGCCTGAATGCTCTTTTGTGACACTTGCAGCTGCTTGTTTTGATTCCTTAAGTGTATCATTTCGGTTGACATTTTCTTGATCATTTCTGTGAGCTTGTCGATTCTATCCCTTTCTGTGTTGTTTGGTTGTGGTGCGGTGTTCTGGAAGAACACGGGTTGTGCCACTAGCTGATTCTCATGAGCGGGTGGGAACTTCATCGTGTGAAGGTATGTGAGCACTTGGGATTGTTGAGGATGCGACTATTGCTATTGGGGTAGCAGGTAGTGAGGTACTAGATACACCTAATTCACTGGCTGCCTCGGGTGCGGAACCAGAGGTAGCTGTGGTACTTGATTCAACAAGGGTGTCTGATGATGCAAGGCTTGCGTGATCCCCTGTATCTACGTTGGATGTGTAGTTTGCCCAAGAGAAGGTAGCGGACTAGATATGTTCTGCCCCAAATCTGTGCTAGCAATAATGGCTTCAACATATGCATCGACCAACCTAGCGGGCACTGGTCTCATCCTTTTCACCAGGGCAGAAGTGAGGTTGTCCAATGCTACATACTAAACAAGTAGGATGGTAGCATCATTGAAAATGTACGGGGCCTACAGCCGAGTGTACGCTCTATGGAAGTGGTCATTGAAGGAACTGATCGGTTCATCGATTTCTCTTTGAACTGACATGAAGTGTCGATACGAATCTATGGGGCTGACCAGGGTCTTGAACTTCTGCAGGAATGCATTCTTCAGAAGATCCCATTCACTGATGTTCCAGATGAAAAATTGATGTACCAGTAGAAGGCCTCTTCCCCCAAGGAGTGGGAAAGAGCATGCAGGCCACATATTTTTATATGATCTGCATAGTTTTTAGGGAAATTTTGAAGATCTTGACATGCTCCTCGACTGTCCTCTATGGATCCCGGGAGTTGAACTTCGTCTAGAAATTCTCAAGGTTCTTCAGCATATCATGGTAAAGGTTGAAGGTGAGAGAAGATGGGTTATTACCCAACCACGCCATTGGAAAAGGTGGTGGAGGTGGCTGCACCAGATTGGTCTGTAATTGTGATGGGTCAGTGGCAACCGAGAGGGCAACAACAGGGCTGGTGACTGTGCTCGGCTGTAAGGTAGTGTTCAGCCCAGATCGAGTGACAACGTGGAAGGCTATATGGGTTAGATGAGTGGAATGTGGTACTTCCAATTAAGGTGAAGAGGATGGAGGTGAAAGAGCAGTGGGCTAATCCGGTGAATCGGTGATAGATGGTTCCCTATTTTTAGCTCTTTTGGCTCAGACAGGGGGCTGTAATTCCTGAAACTCTCCCTTTTTTGGTGTAGATCTCAAGACTCGATGGAATCTCTCAGGGGAGAATGAACCAATTTGATCCAGCTTTACCTTTCAAGCCCTCCTTCTAGCGCTAGTTCTGTTGATGGTGTTTTTATGCACTTCACAACACAGGCGATGCACAGGTGCATCACCTCTCTTGAAAGACAATCATCCACAATCAAATTGCAGGACACTATCCCAAGGTCTCTAAGATATTAGGTCTTGACAATGCTTCTAATATTTTCAGTTGCTTAATGTGATTTGTTGGAATCACAAGGCGGTCTTACGTGGTTTAATACTGTAGGAGAATTGGGTCAATGAATAAAGTTCTTCAAATATGAAATTACTACACTTTTGCTATAGGTTCAGATAGCAGTCTTGGACTCCATTGTTTTGTCAAATTTTGCTTTACAATGTGCAATGAACCTTAACATAGGTTGTTTTCTTAAAAAAAAAGAAAAAGGCAGGGAAGCAGGATGATTCCTGGACCTGCAACTACCGATGAATAGTGATCATGGAGGTTCCTGCTATGGACAGTTTCCTTAAATAGTATTTCACTTAATCTGAATTCTCACAATGTCATGAAATCTATGCTATCTTCTAAGGACTATAGATATTCATCATTCATTCGCCATGTAAATGTGAACAAAGAAAAATTTTAATGAGTAGCTATGAAATTATAGTCCAGGCTAACTTTACACAGTCATTTACCAGTAGCAAATGGCAAAAATTATGGACAAGGAAAGCATACACACAGTAGAAAGCTTCAAAACCAAGGACAACATGCTAAGTCCACTAAAGCTAACTAAAGGAAACCAGAACAACAAAGTAACTTGAAGTAAAGTTTTAATTAAGGGGAGAAGAATCATGAAACATGTAAAGAAACCCAAAAATAAACCAGGAAATGACTGTATTTTCTATTATAATTTTTGCAGCATGCCTTTACAACAACTCAACCCCCTTCAAATGAGAGGAGGAGAGCCCTATTTATAGTTTTCAAAAAACAAAATAAGTGGCCAAGATTCAATTCTATTGTGTGGCCAAGATTCACTTTACACTAGGGTTTCACCTACCCCCAAATATATATTACATTTATAAAAAATTTCTTGTCTTTTCCCTATTTTGTCATCTAGTGACAACACTGTAGCAATTTCATCCTTTAGCTATTTGCCCTTTGCTGTAGCTACTCTTTGAGAAATTCTTCATCGATGACAGGGTTGCCTTCGCACTTCTTTAAAGCTACATATTCCATGAAACTCAAGATCAATGGTTGGAACTTGGCCAACTCCGTGATGTCAGACCACAAAATCTAGTAGCTCCATTCCTGGGAGTTGTTAACGAGCTTCTTCCAGTAGTCATCATATTTGGCAGCATTATCTCTGAAAAGTTCTGATTGGGCGAAGGCTCGGACCACAAAACTCATGAAATTCATGGTGATTTCAGCCGACATCCCATCCTCCATGCCCCTTAAAAAGTGTGGTTTTACGCTCTCCAGATTAATTTCACCAGCTGGCAGCTCGTACCCCATCATTAGCTTGAGCTACCAAGCACAATCCTCTCTAGCCTCCTTGGCCCATTCAATATCTGGAACTACCCATTCCAGAATCTGCTCCAGCTTTCCCTTTTGATGGTCAAAGTCCTGCTTCCATACATCCACTAACCAGTGGTCATCATCCTTGAGGGCAAGGTCCTTCTCCCAAACCTCGCTTGGCAAAGTGAGTATGGCCTCAATTTTCAGGTAGGCTACTCTGTACTTGTTTGGGAACCCCTCGCAGACTTGCCTCATACCCTCAAGAGTCCTCTGCACTTCCAAGAATTTATTTGTTGTCCAGACTACCAAGTTGATACCTGTGTTTCCTATGTCTAAGACCTACCGGAACCATTTTTTCGTAGTCCTATCCAAGTTCCTTCTCTTTTCCAATTTTTTGATCTGCTCTTGAGATAACAACTGGGGCGGGGTTGATGACGTATTGGGATGCTCATCCGGGGATGACCACTTCTGAATATAGGCCTTCAGATCAACCACTTGTACCTTGAGCTCCTCCTTCGAAACCTTATCCTGTTGGATAAAGTGTACCACTGTGGTGATCGATTCCTAGAGGTGGTCGACCTTTTGCTCCCTCATGGCCATTCTCAAGTCGATGGTGGAGACGTTATAAGTTATTCCTTGTTCTCCAACCACCGGTGTTGCTATTTGTACCACCCTAGACCTGGAGGCATCCATGGTTACCTTTGATCTGATCTTTGGCCTTTTTCCTTTCTTGGTGCTTATTTGTGCTCTGGCTAGTATGGCCTCCAGCCTTGCCTTAGGATCTTTTAAGGTGGGAGTCTTTTGCTTCAACTGCTTTTCCAACCAATCAGGTATTTTCGGCTCTTCCCTGGGTAATTCACCTTGATTCTTGTTGTCCTCTATCCCAAGTCTGGCGGCTTTGATGACAAGGGCCCCCTTCTCAGTTCCTGCATCCTCCTTCTCCTCATGGGAGTCCTATTTGAGTGTTACTCATTTAGTGGGAGACTTGGTGCGCAATTGCTCGTTGGAGGGATCCTCCCTTTCAACACCCTTTTCTTCTTCATTTCGGCTATGTTCAAGTTCCTCAAGCTTATCTTCTTGCTCATCTTCATGGAGGGATGATTCCTCATCATGTTCTAGGGTTTGGCCATGCCCCTCAGTTGGAGACCTGCTGCCTTCAATCTCCAGAGCAGTAACTTCTTCATCCACCGCAAGCCGATCTTCAACTTCGTTATCTTCAATCTCCTTAAGCTGCTTGCTCCACTCGGCTTCAAGCTCGAGATCATGGGTTTCCTAGACCAACTCAGTGTCAAGCTCCTCTCTATCCTCACTAGAAGATTCATAGGCCACCTCATCGATCTCCCTGTGTTCGAACAAAGGGTGCTCATGGTATTCAAATTCTTCATCTTCTGGCCTTTTCCTAGACTCTATCTATCGTCGCTCAAGCTCATCTAATATCTACATTATCGCCTCCATTCTTGGTGGTTCGGTAGGGGGAGGCAGAGCTAGAGTGTTGGCCATACCCTGAGCTATTGTAGCTTGCACCATTGGACTAGTAAGCATCCTTGAGAGCTCAGATGGCACGTTTTGCATGTACTTTACAAAGGATTCCAGGAGGCTGAGGACAAGCATTGTGGTAGCAGAAATAGAGGGAAGGGAAGGAGACATAGAGGAAGAAGAGACTGGTGAGGTCATGGCAGAGGATGAATCCATCGGTATGACCTACATGATTGGAGAGGTGGAAGCAAGGTGGACAGAGATGTCCACCGTAGGCGGGGAGGAAGTGGAAACTGCAAGCGAAGTATGCGGGGCAGTCAGAACAACAACACCAATTGCAGTAGACGGAGACCTCGATGGTTTAGAATCTTCTCCCCTGATCCCATGGATTGGACCCTTGGGTACTACAGACGTCTCCATGCCTCCGGCTATTTTTCTTTGTTTCTTTGGTGGCTCACACTCTGATGCTTTTCGGGCATAAACCTTCGGTTTGGGAAACTGCTCACTAGCTTCTTTCCTCTTTTTGGTTTTGATTGACGGTGGGGTTTTGGATGTTTCCCAAGTTGTAGCGGTGGCCACCCCACCATCGGAGCCACTCGATTAACTTTCAAGTCCCTTAAATGTTAAGGCAACTCTTTGTTGCTTCAATCGGGCTACCTATTGGTTGATCCATGCCTTTGTTCGGATCTCGACAGGTTTAGTGAGTACGTCGAGGTCATCAACCTCTCGCTCATTCCAATCAATCATAGGTAGTGGAAAATTGGCGATGGCATCATATCCCAGATCGATCACTGTGCTTTCATCTTCCTCAAGTTGATTAGGAACTGGGCATAAGTTTATTCTCCACACGTAGAAGGCAATTATGCACATGTAGTGCCGCAGCCGCATTTCAAGATCATCTCTACAATTAGCCCATAAATCCTCAACATTGTGGAGGTGGGCATACTCACGTCCTAGTGCCTTTCTGATATGACCATATGGATCAATTAGTGGCCGAGCTATATATTTACAGAAGTGGTATTTGGCCAACTGCCTTTCTGAGTATCTCGCACACTGGGAGGTATGAATCTTGTACATTCCTTGGCCGAGCCCAATGGGGTAAGGTGTACCCACCAGGTGTTTTCTGCTCAAGATATTATGAATGTGCCACAACTACCATGTCATCTCTAATAGTATAATTGGGTCATTGAGGTATGGGGGCAACTTGTTTGGTCTTTTTGTGAATCCCTAGGCATAGATGTAGGTGAACTTTGGAAATTGTATGTATAGGAAGGCGTATTGGCTGAGGAGGGCCCTAGCACTATGGGAAAATCTTCTTTGAAAGTCACCTCCTAGAGACCGAATGATGTAGGCAACGAATGCGTCGTTCACCCTACAATAATCCATTTTGAAGTTTTGGTACTGTAGTTGAGGGTACTTATCATAAGGTTTGAGCTCTGCTCCTGATGCCTCATGAGGTACTACAGTTAATCCATGATAGTGTCACTGATCGATGAGGGAGTACACCAAGTAGGATGTCATGAATAACTTGGAGGTCTTCTACACACTTGTAAATTATTCATGGAAGAAATCACTGATTATCTCCCCCCAATAAAAGGCAATGCCATCACCGTGGAGAATTTGCTCCACAAAGTAAAACATCCACTCCTGGAAGAAGGCCACAGTAGAAAGACCCATTACTCGACTTAGGAAGGTCACGAGGTCATGGTAATCCTTGAAGAAATACTGCAAAAGATCTCATGGGCAAGCTTGGCAGCACTACCTCACTTGTCCTTCAACCAATACTAATTGATTAATTTTTTGCATTTCAACTAATCTTGCTCCCATAACTCCTTGCATTCTTCTATGGTGGGGATCTCCATGCTCTTAAAGGTAGGGATGTGGAAAGTCGTCGTTAAAATAGGTGGGGACATATCAGCAAGGATATTCCCATCTTGGTCCACTATAGTTCTAGTCTTAGGCTGATATGCCTCTACGCATGCCATTCCCAATTCCGAGGCAACCAAGGCTGGTAGGAAGCCTATAACTTTGGCATGTCCGCTGGTCCTTATCAATCTTGCATTTTCTATTTTGGGATTCACCCTGACCCTCTATGTGAACTCATCAATATCGACCTAACCGATATTGGTATCTGTGACATCTCTCCAAAGGGTAGTGATTCGAGATTGTAAGGGCACCCCTTGAAACTTGTATTTCATCTGATCCTTGTCCTCCTTGCCCTGTGGTACCTTGGCTTTTCCTTTCCCCTTTTCCTTGGAGGCACCAGAAGTTCCTGCGTCGAATTCCATAAATCTTGCACAAAGGGATGTGAATCAGTAACTTTAAATATGGGAAAATAGCCTCAGACAACTCCCTGCATATCAAAGTTAGCTCTGCAATTGTCATTCATACTTGATAAATGCCTATCATCTGATAAAACATTATTAGGAGGCAAAATAGGCAACCTGGGTTCCTAAGGCCGAAATTCGCTTGTCAGAATGCCGCTTGGAAGGGAAAATGATGAATGGGACTCCCAAAGGTGTTTTCCAATGTTGGATTTTCTCAATTGAGGGTTGGCGTGAAGGAAGACATAATTTTAGCAAAGGGTTCAGAGTCAATTTTGGATTTGGAGGCCATCTGAGCCTTCATTTAGGCGTTCGGGTATCAGTTGCAGGGAAGCCGCCAGAAATGGCGCAGGGAAGATAGAAATACGACCGCCAGTTTTTGGAGCTTGGACTGCCATCATCGGGAAGCAGTTACGAGTCAGCCGTCCAGGATGAAGAAATGTAAGATGCAATTTGGGAATGGAATTCCAGAGGGTAATCCCTAGAGACAATTCTAGGAGTTGGGAAAGCTAGGCAGGGAACAATGGGTCGGGACCCGGAGGCCGAAAAGTCGTTTCGAATTCGCCATTTGGGACGGTGATGCCAGAACTGAATCCCGAAGATGGAATTCTAGAGTCCAAAGTCTGGATGGAGTTTCAAATTTTATTTCTTTGTGTAGATTTCTCGCTCGATGAAAAGCAGGCCGAGATCCAAGAGTCGAAAAGTCGCTGCGGAACAACCGTTTGGAATGGCGAAAGTGACGGAATTTCGAAGGTTTGGGTCTGGATGTAATTTTGACTTTGGTTTACCTTGAGAATTTGAATGGACCTTATGTGCTCAGGGCTCGAGGTCTGGAAGGACGCTCAAGGCAGACCGTTCGCAACAATGAAGTTAGCATGGAATTATGGGAACAAAACTTTGAGGGTCGGATCCCGAGGATAGTTTGTTCTTTGCCAGATTTTTGATTTTTTGCAAGTTTGAAATGGATTTCATGCGGCCGGGGCCCGAGGGTCGGAAAGATGCTCGAGGGAGGCCATTTTAAATGGCAAGGACACAACGGAAATCCATGAAGGGAAATCCGTAGGCCAGGGTCTGGGGCGAGCTTGGTTGTTGTCAATTTTGAAGTTTAAGTTTTGTGTTTTGTGTGGACGGCCATGGGAAAGTCTGGGCTCGGAAGATGCCAACGACTATTCCGAAGAACAACAGCGATGGGGTTAAACTCCGGCGTTAAATCCTAATGATTTTATGTGGTTTTCCCAGATTTTAAAAGGTTGGTTTTTGGGTGGGAGCACTCATCTACCGGATTTTAACCCATTTTTACATTTTTACTTAATCTTAACCCGAAATTTCACAAAAGAAGGATAAGGCATGTGGATCGTGGATGTACCTCGAAATCCTGGAGAACAATTCTGTAGAACGCACGAAAATGACAGAATGAGAGCTTCGGTGTGGGGGCGGGGAATGCCGGATGCCAGGAAGCTCTCCAAATTTCATCACCTCGGTCGGGTGAAAATGATAGTTGGGAAATCTAATTAAATAGCCAAAACCGCCATTAATACATTAATTTAATAATTTCGTACGGTGGCCAGAGAGTTTGGTGAGTTCGAATTCGCGGGCGGCGGTAGGAGGATCGGGGTCCGGCGGTCGGGAAGATGTCTAGCTACTGCCATTTAAAAATGGAATTCTGGAGACATAATTCTGAGAAGAGAAACCCGGTAGGCCAGACCTGGCAGGTCAGGAAGATGTCTAGCCACTGCCGTTTGCAATAGCCAATCTTGAACAGAATTCCGAGAAGGGAAACCCAGGAGGGGAAACCTGAAAAGGGAAACCCAGAAAGGCCAAAGATTTAACATTTTCAAAAAAGGGGCCAAATTTGGTCAGACATAAAATGTGACTTTGGAGGGTGAGTTGACCTATTAGGATGCAAAAAAAAAGGACACGAAAAATGAGGCGAAGCCAAAAAGGGACTCGACAAGCAAAAGAGGGAAGAGAGGGTCCCTGTTTCGAACAGGGAGTGTGTGCAACAAGCACAAAAAGCACTTTTGATAAAGTAGCATTTTGGGTGCCTGTTTTAGCACATCTATGTTAGATTTGAAAATTTTGACATATTTAACCTTGATTTTGTCAATTTCGATCATGTCCATTCTTTGGTTTGGTATGATTTGATTATCCAAATTCCCTGATGACTGATTCTGATGATTTAATAAGACTTACTCTCATGATAGGTAAGAAATAATCCTTATTTTTGATAATCATCACGATAGGCAAGATTAGATAATGTTTATGAACCTCATGATAGGTGAGGTTTATTGATGTTTGTTCATGAATTTTGATCGAAAAATTCATACCAAAGTTTGATTGGATCTGATAGTAGAGATGAATTTTGATTCTTGACATAGTGCACTAATTTTATAATTTTTATGATGATAGGAGGATCTTGGTAATCTCCAGATGCGAGAGTGGTTTCCTTGGACCACCGATTTGATTCCTCATCTGACTTCAGATGAGATTTAGATCATAGGTCGATGTGGCCTTACTAGTCTACTTGATATGCCCTAGATTAGGATTCATCGGGGTCTCCTTACTGCTTTGACCGAGCGGTGGCATAGTGACCATAACACTTTCCATCTACCCACCGTTGAGATGATGGTCACACCCGAGGATGTGTGGTGGATACTATGGATTCCATTTATGGGAGAGATTGTTGTATATGATTCACACAAGGCTGGTGGGAGAGATGCTCTCCATAGAGTTTTTCAGGATGAGCACATTGCAGGACCGAGTGTCCAATGGCAGATGATTGTTGATGCTTATGCTTCACTACCAGCAGTATTAACTAGATTCATTGGAGGTTTCCTTTGTCCTAATCATAGGTCAAAGGGATTCTCTGTGGGTTGGGGTTGGATTCTGGAGAGAATGGTTGTGCATGGGATGAGATATGTGTTGTGTATGCTAGCACATCTCTACCATGATTTGCATTCAGTGGTATACTTGGGGGCACGTAGCTTATCAGCGGGGATGCCACTTTTACAAGTGTGGGCTTGGGAGCATTTTTCCATTGCTTGACCATTTCTAGTTCTTGAAAGACCAACAGACAGACCTTATGTTTTTAGGTACAGAGGTAGACTTACCTAGGCTCGAATGGGTAAGTTAGAGCATTGGAGACGAGCTTTGGATGACACAAAGAGTGTTTTCTAGTGGTCATATCTAGACTATGAGCAATGGGATGAGGATGACCTAGTGCTTGGTTATCTATGTGATTCCATGTACCTGATTGGTAGGACCCCTTTTGTGTTGGAGAGATTTATATTATGGTGGGTGTATAGGCAGTATGGCATTATACAGTGCATGCCCCAGGGGATAGCCCATTATGCCCGATGACGGAGTGATGTAGCTGATTGGGGGCCATGTCTATCATATGAGACATTAGTAGAGGGGTATAGGACTCTACAACCATCAGCCTGGGATATGTGCAAAGATATTGCAGAGGCACCCATGATAAAGGAGTATGCTACATTTTTGGCATTATCTCCACATCCTCGTATTAATATTCCAGATGAGCCATCACTGTTACCCATGGAGGAGGATGTTGCCGAGGGTTCTAAGGATAGTGGGGATGATACTCAGTCAGGTAGCAGTACTAAGAGTGGCAGTGATGATAGCAGTAGTGATGATAGTGATGGTGTTGGTGGAGGTGGGAGAGGGGCTAGGCCAGTTAGTGTTGGTCCATCATCAAGTAGGCCTTGCAAGAGGCGAATAGTGGTAGTGTCATTGATTGATCATCAGAGGCATATTTCCAGTCTATAGACACAAGTACAGACTCTGTAGGGGTAGTTGGTACAAGCACAGGGTTTTCTGGTATAGATGCAGACTCAGATGCAAACCTAGGCATAGGCTCATGCCCAGGAATTAGCACAGGTACAGGGACAGTTAGCAGCGGTTTAGACTCAGGTTGATACCTTGACAGCTGAGCGAGATAGTGCTAGAGATATTTCCAAGAGGGCATAGGAGATGACCGAGACACTACAGAGAGTAGCCGATGGTACTTCAGTTGTAGATTATATGAGAGAGGTTCTGTGGGCTGGTCGAGAGGTAGAGTTTTACCGGGGTAGATATCATGATGCAGTTCCTGTTGATCGTAGAGTCAACTATGCCCCATCGAGATCTAGTCGGACCCGTACCCGGATATTTATCAAGGGTGTGACATAGCCTCCATAGAGAGATACCAAAGATCCTGGTTCTTTCGGGGGTGGCGGTGGTACTGGTCCTCTTGGGCCTACTCATTTTGGTAGCAGTAGATCATAGATGTTGTATTGTGATTCTGAGACATTCTTTTTGAGATATGATGTATACTTCGAGTTAGCTTATTTTTGACGATGTATCTTTTCTTATTTCAGACTTCCATTATATACTTGACATGGATGACATATATGATATGCAATGATTTCTATTTATGATGGTTTATGATTCTTTGATGGATGCATTTATTATGTGATGATTCTATGATGTATGGATGATAATGATCTATGATGTATAGATGTATGATGTTCTAAATGATGATCTATGATGTATGGATGTAGATAATAATAACACTACTTGTATTTATTTTAATGTGATGAAATGTATGGATGAATAGTAAATCCTTTTTATTTCATGTGATGATTCTAAATGAATGCATATGCAGAATATATGGTGTATGGATGTTATGAATAATAATGTATGATTTATGATGTATGATAATGGATGGATGGTGTAAATTTTGATCAAATGCATATCATAATAATGTAATGAAATGATATGATGTATTTATTTATGATATGATTTTGATATACAATAAATACATAACTATTTGATGTAAAATGCATGAATGATGAAATTATGAAAAATTAATGATGAGATGATGAATTTTATATGTTTTTGATGATTTTTGATTTAATGTCAAGTATACTCAATCATATTTGTAGAAAAGATAATCGCCAATTTGAATCCCTTATGCAACAATCACTCTGTAGATGTAGAATTTATTATGAATGCAATCTAATTTTATCATGCAACTATATGCAAACCATTGTCATTTTAACAATACTTTGTGCTTGGTATCATCATAAAGATTTTTAGGATGTTGAAAGTGAGTACAAGCGTAAATGGTATATGTTAGACCAATGATGACCTGAGTACTACCTTCATGATTTTTGATATTGCAAGTGAACACAAGCATCTAGGTATAATTAAACTGAGATGACCTGAGCATTCATTGCATAAATAGGTAGTGATTAATCATTTCAATGTGTGAATTTTGAATGTCATCGGTGATACATTTGCATAGCACATTCCTCGACAATTCATACATTCATATGATTAACTTACAGACAGTAGACAATGAAAATATCATTCTTCTTCCTTGTTTTTCTAGTTCTTTTACATCATCTAGTTACTCCAAAGAAATGATAATATCAATCAAAAAATATAACTTTTCTACTTTTTACTTGAAGTGTTTCAATCATTATTCAGATTGATCATCCATCCTGATTTTATCATGTTTTTGCTATTTTATGAGATTTTGACCAAAGACCTAACTTACTAACTTATCCTAGGGGTCTTGGGAGCTGATCAAAGATTAGCCTTGCCTACGTTACACATGCAGAGACCATGTAGTTTGACTGACATAGACTCATGATTTTGGTTTGTCTTTTCTAGACTGAATTTTTGACTTGTTTTTGGATTTTTTGATATGATTCGGATGTTTGATGCCTTTCCAATGATGATTTATGCTGCCATGTGAGCATTGTTTTTGTTTACATTCATACTGTTGTTTTCCTATTTTGGCAAGACTGATGTATTTGTTTCCCCTAGTGATATCCAAATGTTGCCCCCAAGCTAGAGTGAGACATGACCATGTGAAATGATTTGATAATGGATGCAATGATGACAAGACTAATTATATGATATGAAATGGTAATGAATGCCGGACTAATGATCCTAATATGTATCAAAATAGATGGGAAAGCTGATTTAGAATTACATATGATGCCCGTTTCTAGGTTTTCACCATATTTTTTTATTACACTCTTTGTTTTGTATATTTTTCTTTTTCTCATTTTTCTCTTTTTGTATTTTCTGTACATATTTTATTTTGTATTTTCTATTGCCAAGACACTTGTTTGCCAGGTTTTCGACAAGGAAACCATTTTCCAAAAGTTTGACCAGTGCACTAGGAAATTTAGGTATAGAATTTTCTGAGATGCGTACTGTTGATAGGTTCATCAAACAAATCCCCTTCTAACATTGATAGTTGATAAGCTCCAGATTCGTATACTAATATGATGACAAAAGGACCTAGCCAGTTAGGCTCAAATTTCCCTTTCTTTTCCTTGTCCTATTGATTTCTTGGGTTTTCTTTTAGAACCAAATCGCCAACTTGAAAAATTCTAGGTTTTACCCTATGATTCTAACTCCTTGATATTCGTTGTTGATATGTTGTGAGATGATTAACAACTTGTTGATGATGCTCATCCAACAATTCTAGTTCTTGTAGTCTAGATACCCTATAGTCCTCATCTGAAATGATTCCTCTAAGTGATACATGGAATGATGGAATCTCTACTTCAATAGGTAGTATGGCCTCTGATCCATATACCAAGGCATATGGTGTAGCTCTTGTTGGTGTTCTAATACTGGTTATGTAGGCCCACAGTGTAGGATTGAGTTGAACATGCCAATCACATCCAACATCATTTACTATCTTCTTGAGGATTTTTAGAATTTTTTTGTTAGAGGCCTCTATTTGGCCATTTCCTTGAGGATAGTATAGTGTTGAGAAATGATGTTGGATATGGAACTTTTCACACAATTATTGAACATTTTGGTTTTTAAAAGACCGTCCATTATCAATGATAATAGATTAAGGAATGCCATACCGACATATTATATAATTCAAGATGAAAGATGATATTTGCTTCCCCGTGATCATTGTAAGAGGCACTGCTTCTATCCATTTTGTGAAATATTTTGTAGCTATTATTATGAACTTGTGTCCATTGGATGAAGATGGATGTATATTTCCTACCAGATCTAGTCCCCTTTGACAAAAGAGCCCTGTTGATGTGAAGGGATGCAGTTCTTGTGCTGGTGCATGAATCAGATTACTGTGAATCTGACACTTTTGACATTTCTTTACAAAACGATAAGATTCTTTCTCCATGCATGGCCAATAATATCCTAAATGGAGGAGTTTCTTTGCTCGAGTTATTCCATTTGAATGAGTGCCACAAATACCCTCATGAACCTCACGTAATGCCATCTCAGATTCATCATGTTCTAAACATGAGAGTAAGGTACCATCAAGACCTTGATGGTAAAGGATGTCAGTGATCAAAGTATGTTGGGAGGATTGGTGGATAAAATTACATTTTTGGTTCCTGGAAAGATCGATAGGGAGGATATTATCTTTCAGGTAAGCATAGATTTTTTCATAGATGGAGGTTTCAATGGTCTCTAGATGGCATATGGCATTGGATTTCGAACTATTATAATAAGGACATGGTACTTGTTCTACCAAAAACTCATAACAACCTTGTTTCTCTGGAAAATGTAAGAGTGAAGCAATTGTGGCCATAGCATCCGCAGCTTTGTTCTCCGCCCTTGGAATTTGATCAAATTTGATGTTGACAAAAAACTATTTTAGATAATCTATTTGTTGTTTGTAGGGCATCAAATTTTCATCCTTGGTCTGATACTCATCATTTACTTGATAAATGAGTAGTTGGGAGTCCCCATATACTTGTAGGTCGGTGATCCTCCATTCAATTGCTATCTTGATCCCAATTCTCAATGCTTCATATTCTACCACATTATTTATACATTGAAACATTAGTCTATATGATTTTAGAATGGTGTGTGCCTGGGAGTGATGAACAAAATTCCTGCTCCAGATCCTCACTATGATTATGATCCATCAAAATATAATATCGATTGTTGTGGCGCCACTGTCAGAATGTCTGCATTTGGAAACTCCATTGTCATAGGGCAATCATCTAGTAAAGGAGCCACAACCAATTGTTCAACGATTGCTTGACCCTTGATGGATTTTCTAACCACATATTGAATATCAAATTCACTTAATAGCATGACCCACTTTTCAAGTCTACCTGTTAAGGCAACTTTACTGAGTAAATATTTTAAGGGGTCGATCTTTGCTATTAGCTTGATTATATGGGTCAGCATATAATGTATCAGTTGTTGAGTAGAAAACACCACTACTAAGCACGATTTCTCTATGAAAGTGTAGTTTATTTCATAGCCATTTAATGTCTTGCTAATATAGTAAATGGCATGTTCCTTTCCTTCATAATCCTCATGTGCCAATAATGCTCCTAATGATATATCTGTTGTTGCAATGTACAATATGAGAGGTCTTCCTTCTGTTGGTAGAATGAGAATAGGTGGTGACATTAGATACTACTTTATTTGATTGAATGTTGTTTCACACCCCTCATCCTATTTGAAAACAACATTTTTATGCAATAGATGATTAAAAGGATGACTTTTGTTTGCCAACTGGGAGATAAATCTCCTAATTGATTGGAGCCTTCCCTATAGTGATCTGAGCTAACTGATATTTCTGGGAGGCGGCATTTCCATTATTGCCTTGAATTTCATTGGATCCACTTCAATGCCCTTTTCAGAGACAATCTACTCCAACAATTTGGCTGATGTGACCCCAAAGACACACTTCTTGGGGTTTAACTTGACAATGAATTTATCTAGTTGTGTGAAGATTTTGCTCAGGATATGTAGATGTCCTTCCCTTGTACAAGATTTTTCTAGAATATCATCCTCGTAATCCTCCATGAAGGTGTGCGTTATATCATGAAAGCTTGTTGTCATTTCTCTTTGATAGGTGGCTCCTACGTTTTTCAGACCAAATGGCATGACATTCCAATAGAAGGTTCCCCATGGACATGTAAATGCAGTATTTTCCTGATCTTCTGGAGCTATTTTAATTTGATTATACCCAAAAAAACCATCCATGATTGACAACATGGCATGCCCTGTCGTCAAGTCCACAATGATGTCTATATTTGGTAATGGAAAATCATCTTTTGGGCATGCTTTATTTAGGTCCCTGAAATCAATACATATCCTGATGCTATTGTCCAGTTTTGAGATAGGTACAATGTTTGATATCCACTCGGCATAGTCAATAGACCTTATGAATCTAGCATCCAACAATTTCTTTAACTCAACCTTAACCATCAATGCGATATGAGGATGCATTTTTCTCAATTTTTCATTCACAGGCTTGATTCCTACAGGCAAAGACAAATGATGCATGAGAAGATTTGGATCCAAGCCTGGCATATCAAAATATGACCAAGTTAAGTTGATGCTTCTTTCCTTAAATAAATTGATGAATTCTGGTCTTTCTTGATCTATCATGGATTCTGCCAGATGCAAGATTTTTGCTTTTTCTTCAGTTCTGATGTTAACAGACTGTGTTAGTTCTACTAGAACTGATGAATGGTCATGATAATATTATGGAAGAGTGTCAAATATCCCATCTTTCAGTGCCTCAAAGAGGTTTTCATTCTTAGATGCATTCTTTATTTTTTCTTTTTCTTGATCTAATGTTGCCATGGAATGGTTTTCACCATTAGATCTATTATCCTTGTTTTTACTTTTGCAACTGGAAGATTTGACACCCTCTTGCCAAGTCAAGTTGTTATGAGTATTACGGATAGAACTCGTACCAGGTTCATCATGACATAGGAAATTTACGATGGAATCATCATTTACAAATGTGAGTACAGTCAGAGGTTCGATAGGTTCCCAGTTAATAAGTTTTGGATGGATTAATGGCATGAGCTCATTAGATTGATTTAGGTTGATGGATGTAAGGGTTAGGACAAACATTTCATCATAGTTATTATTTGGAATATTGAGGTCAATGATGGTACCTTCTTCAAGATCATCTAGTTCACTTGATGTCTGTTCGTCCCCACTTGAGTCATCAATATTTAGTGATCCTGATACGAATGGTCTAGACCCAGAGCTTTGTCCCTCCTCACGCGTAGGTGCATATTATTTTATTACATCAATTTGAATATCAGTGTAAGATAAATCAGAACAAAGATCCCACTCATATTCATTTGAATCTGTTTCAGAGCTATCTCTAAGCTGAAGGATTCATTCTACAACCTTCCTTGTCATCTCCTATTTTTATTCTTTAGAGTATCCTAGTCTCGTGTTCTCTTTTGAATGGAGAGTGAGGGGTTGAATAGGCTCAACTATGCCTTCCTTAAACCAATAGGTCCTTGTCCCTCATAACCAATTTTTTCTAGGATAGCTTTCCCTTTGCCATATTTGTCTGTATTAATATTGACATTCTTGATAATGCTATTTGATGTCGATGGTTCCTCATCTTTGTATAACCATTCAAAGATTGCTTTGTTGTCTGATTCATCCTCTATGGTACTGACTTTTACAAACCTTTCTTCTAGAACTATGACAGGTAGTGATGTTTGATGTTTGATCATGGATGGTTGGCCATATGTCTTTGGAGATGGCATTAACTATGAAAGATTAAGCAATTGCTCCAAAGAATATTGCCCCATTCCCTTGTCTGTCAACTGGACCTGCTCTTGAATTTTTTGTGATAAAGAAGTTTGGGGATCTGGATTTTGTGATAATTGAGTATCAACAAGACTTGTATCTTTTTCTTTATCCTTCTTCTCTACCCACTTGGTGATGATATTTGGAATTTTTTTTGTAGACACCAAAAATTGGTCTAGGCCTGCGAGTACACATTCGACATAATTTTCTATAGTCCATGGTCTTGATTAAATAATGTTAATTATTTAATTAACCTTTCTAACACATATTTCCTCTATTAATTAAATACCCCTTTTTAATTAATTCATTAATTCATAAATAACCTTTATTCAACTTGATTAATTAAATAAGTCATATTTATTTAATTATGTCGCTAACTAATTAGTTCTTCCCCCTTTATCTATCAATTAAATAATTTATTATTTAATTCCCCCTTTATCATACTTTTCCTTCTTAATTAAATATTTATTATTTTATTATTCATTTAACCCCCTTTATCCATAATTAAATATTTATTATTTAATTATTCAATTTATCCTTTTCAAATAGTCAAATTAAATAAATTATCTTTATTTATTTAATTAAAGTTTCTTATTTTCGAATGTTGAATTAAATTAACATTTAATTCATATTTAATTATTTATGTCACATTCTTCTATCATTCAGTTATCTAAGTCATTCACTCACCTTCTGACTCAAGATCTATTTTGAGTTCTCCAGTTATCTCCAGATTCAACACTTGTTTATCTCTATGAGAAGACTCTCTGTCACAACTAGTCAATTAACTAGTTCTAACTCCTATTTGCATTCAAATGCATTATTCTTTGAGTTCTAACTTTGTCTTTTACATACAAAGTCTATTTATTCTATTTTTAAAGATTAAGATCTTGAACTCATGTTCTAACTCACATTCTAACTTAGTCTTTACCCTACAGTATTTCCTGACTCATGTTCTAACTCATGTTCTATTTGAGACATAACTCACAACCCATGACATTCATCAATCTCATTCGTCGATCTCTCTTTCAATCTGAGTCGATCGTTCGAAAACCCAAAATCTATAAAATGGCCTGTCATTATCATTATTCCTCCTCCCGAAATCATACACTTTTGAGAAGAAATTTATCTTTGATATTTTTCTTAGACATTCGACGAAGTTATGCTTGCATTCAAACACAAAAATATGAGGGCAAGAATATTGAAAAGGCAAAATGGAGAAGAACAATCAAGATAATTTAAAGGAGTGAATGCATATTTGATTATCCCACCATTGAAGATCTTTTAATCTATGTTATATTTGGTGAACCCGACATGAACACGCTTCAAAATTCACACATCTTTTCGTCTTTCCATTTTTTCGTTTTTCTCTTTTTTGTAGGTTTTCGTACGGCACACCGCATTTGTTCAGAAAAACGATGCATCTCTATCCATGAGACGCATCTACTAAAAACACCAACACACCTGTAATTCCAAACCGCATCCATAAAACTATGAACCGTATCTTCCTATTAACAAAATCCCGGACCGCATCCACCTTTCAACATCGAGCTGAATCTATGAATCAAAATGCAGCATCTGCCTGGTAATTTTTTTCTGATTTTTGGTCATTTCCGTACATTCATATTTTTATTTTCGCTAATGTTTGTTTACAGTTGTGTTAAGGTGGAATAATATAGTGTTTGCAAGATGAAGCATAGAAGACAATAACCAAACCAAAGACAATATTTTCTGTAGGATGAAAGCCGAAGACAAGAACTATGAACTACTGATCAATTTGCATGCAGGACTTAATGCCTTTGTCTTTATCTATTTAGCAAGATTTTTTGGTAGATAGATAACTGTCGTGTGGATTAAAAATAACTTTTTGTTTGGTAGATAGATAACTATCATTTGGAATAAAAATAATCACTGTCTACTTTGTTTGGTGTGTTGCACATATTTATCACCCTTAAGATTTAGTATATCAGAGTATCCTCTCCCCTTGCGCAGTCATGCAATCCTGGGTGTAAGAGAAATGGTTACTGACTCTAGAACTTGGGCCTATCTTGGTGGGAAAAAGTACTCACCCCAAGATGACTCAAACCAGTAACACGCTAAAGCCAAGCGACTTCCACCCGGTATATAAAAATGGATTTATGGAGAAAGCCTAGAAATCACGCTCACTATTCCGACTAGATGGATAGAAATGGACTCTCGCCAATGTTGGATAGTGCCCCATGAATGGAATGCCCTTATTAAACACCTTGTTGTAGATTTACCAAAATCCTACCTATTTGTTGGCGTAATAGGGTCGGCCCTGTGAAGCCGTCTTCGATTCTTACGGTTTATGTGTGGAAATGAGATGTATGCCATGGGAGTTTCATGGGTACAGTAGCTTGGCTGCCCTGTATAAGTGAGTGTCATGGAGGGGAGCCAGTGGGGTCAAGCTACTAGTCATTTTCCATAAATATGCGTAGCTGGAGAAATCCAAGTAAGAACTCAACAAGTATTGTCCAAAAAGCCTAGGTTGTAAATTTTTTTCGACTCTTAACAGTTCTATCATCACAAACTGAAAATAAATTGATTGTTGTGTTTATTTTCTATTGTATTCACGAAAATCTTGATCAACAAATGAAGTTAGTCAAAACAGTTTTCGGGAAAATTTTCAACTGTCAAAAATTGAGTTGCAATTGTTAGTTTAAACACCGCATCTGCCTTAGCGAGTCGCATTTGTTAGGGGAAAAGCTACATGTGTCTATCAAAAAAATCATCATTCACAGTCTAGATATTATGAGCCACACTTGTCATATTTTGAGTCGCATGTGTGCATGCAAGCCGCATCTGTCAATTTTCAAGCCGCATTTGTCTGTCAGAAAACTTAGGTTTATAGGGTCCATATTTAGAACCGCATGCATTTTGCTAAACTGCATTTGTCATAGGAAAATCCATAACTGTCAGAAACACCGCATGCACAATTATAAACCGCATTTTTCAAAAGTTGAACCGCAACTGTTAGGTGAACCCCATTTGACTGTCAATAGAAAACATCAAAAACTGCAAACTGAGTCTGAAACATTACTGTCATTTTCGCTTTTGTTTCTAAAGATCAACCTTGGACAGAAAATATTAAATTTTTCTCAAAAACCTTGCATCATTAGGTGTCATATACATCTTAGTCACAGTGAACGTCTTAGTCACAATCAATGTCTTAGTCATAGTCATCCTGAGTTGCATGCATATAGATACTTCCTAGGAAATTGCATATCACAGAATAGACAACTTTCCTCATCATTGGAAACGTTCATGTTTTGGTTTGTCACAATCATTGAACCTAGTCACTTTAGTCCCATTTAGTGGATCTTTTTAGCTCAATAGTCTAGTTTGGAAAATTCACCTTGTCAACTGTCCTTGTCCTACAATCAGGTTCGTTGGTCAAATACAAATCATTGCATGCATTTATTCCATAGGTGGTAGGTTATACCCGTCTTAGACTCATTTATCGTCATAATCTACTCAAGATTTTGCATATTGTCCATCCTATCATACGTCATCTTAGTATACATCTTTTTAGAAATCATTTTAGCAACATCATTTATTGTCAAAAAAATCCAAAAACATAGACATAGGTCATATCAATTTTTAGACGTAGTCTGCATTACCCCATTTTGAGCAACTTTTTCATGGTCGAAACAAGGTCTAAAAAGAAACATAAAGCAATGGAAGACCCCAATGAATTCATCAATCCATTCAGAAATCAACCATCAGGAAGTGAGAGACCCCACAAACCTTTGCTTGAAAAACATGTCAATAGGGACACACATGGACAAATTTATATAGAAGACATAGACACTGTTGTACAAGATCCTGAGTTTGCATCCTTTATGGATGTGTGTTTGGAAAATGAACCACAATGCTATCTAGAAAAGTTTCTAGTAGAAGGTGCCACACTACCACCAGGATTTGATATTCATACTTTAAAAACACAGTCTACTCAACCAATACAAACTGCGACGTCAAGTGTTTCTATTCCCCAAATTACCACAGCGATTCCAATTGGCATACCAACACAAACATCATCAATTGTAAAAACAAACCCTTTCAACATAACACAAGGTTTACAATTTACTGTGGGGGCAACTTCCTCCAACCCCTTTGGCACCAACACAACTGGTAAGAGATCCAAAGTTGGCGGGAATATACCTATACTAAATTAGACCATTCAGACAGGTAATATTCCTATACCAAATCAGATCATTCTGACAGGAAGCATTCCTATACCAAATTAGACCATTCAAATAGGGAATATCCCTATACCAAATCAAAAAATTCTAACACGATATATTCCCTCGCCAAATCACAACCCATCACAGAACATGGCATATCAGAACACCTACATTGATCCAAACAACGCAAAAACCATGTCCTTGACACAAGTAGATGTTCTTCAAAACCAAATGCAAACTCTTCAACAATAGATGGACAACATGTCTATGTCAGGCAAACGAACTATCTCAGCGCAAGACCTATCTCCATGTCCATTTGACAAAGCTCTTTATATGACACCTTTCCCCCATGGATACATTATACCAATTTTGCCTAAGTATAATGGGAGGAAGAATAATTTGGAACACATTAGAGAATTCTCAATAGCATGCATGGACATATCGTATGACCCTACATACTTGATGAGACTATTTCCACGAACCCTTATTGGGATAGGAATGGAATGGTTTTCTAAATTACCATATGACATACGATCCTGGGGTGAATTAGGTGATAAGTTTGTTGAACATTTTTCCTTTAACATAGACAATGAAGTAACAATAGCAACCTTGTGCCACACAACACAACAAGATGGTGAAACTTTTACCACCTTCTTCCAAAGATGGAGAAGTCTAGCTAGCAGATGTCCAATTGAAATACCAGAAAAGCAAAAGGTCACGATATTCTTAGAAAACATCAACCCAAAACTGTGAAGTGACTTGAGGGTACACTATTCTACTTCATTCCTAGACTTGGTACAAAAGCGCACCATCCGTGAAAAAGGCCTTATAGACAAAGGAGAAATTAAGGTACTAGGTAGAAATCCAGTTGTCCAACATCAGAACACACCAAACGATAGAAACAAATTTTGGTCTAGAAACAAAAATGTTACAAATGATGACATTGTTGATGCTAAAAACGTACATACGGGACTAGTTATTACACTTAGAGGTTACAACTCCAATCAGGACATGACGAATAGTCCAAATCAAACAGCCAATTATGTCCAAAATTCACAACAACAAAGACCACAGAGGAGATTTCCTACACGTGAATTTACACATTTAGGACAACCAATCGAGACTATTTTCAAAGAGTTGATTAAACATAATCTCATCAAACCTTTGGAACCAAGAGAGTATGATCCTGGACACTTCAAACCTTCATGGTGGGATGATAACTCTTTTTGTGACTATCATGGAACGAAAGGACACAACCTACAACAATGTCACCAACTAAAGAATATTATACAAGACTTTGTTGAAAATGGAACCATAGAGGTCAGTGGGCAGAAAAATACCAAGAAAAGTGATCATAAGGTCTTCATGGACCCATTACATGACCACGCAAAAGGAAAAGCCTCCAGTTCAAGACCCAAGAATAATCCATCAACCAATTATACCAATACCAAGTATGACTATGGTAAAGGAATGATCATAAATCACCTCCAAGCTGCAAATGAGAACGTCAATACTATCATCATTAAGAAGCATCCAGAATGTAATGTAAACACATGTAGAACTAAGATTACTATTCCAGGTCCTTCTTCTAAGCCACCTACGCAAAATTCCAAGTTTAAGTTCAACGTTCTTGATCAATTAAGTAAAACCCCCACACAAATATCTATCTTGGAATTGTTGAATTTATCACTTGAGCATCAAGCCATTCTTGACAAAGCTCTACAGAGCACAACTGTCCCTACAGACTTAGATGTCAATCATTTTGAAGAAATGGTGGGATATTTGACCAACTCGCATCATGCCACATTTTCCCAACAAGATTACTCCACTGAAAAGTCTGATCATAATGACCCCTTACATCTTGAAGTCCTAGTCCATCAAACCAAAGTCAAACGAGTCTTGGTAGATGGAGGAGTAGGTTTGGACTTGTGTACCCTAAAATTGGTTAAGGCATTAGGATTCTCAAAAGACTGTGTAGAAACCTCTAAGAGTATAGTCATCAAGGCTTACGATGATGAGGAAAGATCATCCAAAGGAGTTATCACACTCCCTATAAGAATTGGCCCAACAATCATGAACACCAACTTCCAGGTCTTGGATCTTACCCTTCCATACAACTTGTTGTTAGGTAGACCTTGGATACACGCAATGAAAGATGTACCTTCAACATATCGCCAATGTCTTAAGTTCCCCTATAATGGCACAAAGATCATGATTGTTAGTGATCCAAATCCTTTTTAGTATTGTACAAGCCTAAGGGAAATTCCACAATGACAATTACTAGTTAACCAAGAAGCTTCCTCATCCACTTTATCCCTATATGTTGAACCATCCAATCTTACTAAGTCGATTTCATTCAAACCACCATCAACCACTCCTAAGCTCGAGATCCAAGACAAGGGTTGTGGTGAATATCATATAAAGGCATCATACTGTGTCAGTCAAATGATTCCACCTAAGGCATATGGCTTACCCATGGTAGATAGAAGACAATTAGTGGTCACATTTCATGTTCCCCCTACAATGACATTGACCAAATGGGGAGAGTTAAGTGAAGAAATTGTGGAACAAGGTGATATTAATGCCTGGTTGCATCAAGAAGACAATGCATACCCCTCCCCGTCTATTCAAATAGCTAAGGACCAATATGGAAAAGGCTTTAAGATAATGCAAAACGAATGCTATGATAGGCACAATGGGTTAGGACTACATCAAAATGGAAGGATGAAACCGATCACTGTCTCGCCACGACCAAAATATATAGGGCTAGGGTTTCAACCGCTTAGAATTGGGTTTCCTGGTACTTCATCACCATTTCAAGAGGAAGTGAGTGCTTGCATAGACATCAAGATATCTCATGAACCACTTCCCCAGTTTACGACAAACCTCTAGTTTACGATGAATCCCCTGACTCAAGCGATTGTGAATGGGATTCCTTTTCCTCTACCAGTACCATGAACATAGATGCTCTATTTGGAGAATTGGACCTACAAATAAAACCTGTACCAGAACCATCTAGTCGCCATCATAGGAAACACTTGTTCAAATAAGAATGGAAAAAGAACTATTATTGGGAAACCTTTGATCATGCATCTTGGGCACCTGACAAACCATCTTCTGATGATTCAGCCCTTACAATAGTCCCACATCAGAGTTTACCTATCCCTAGGAAGAAGAATAAGAAGGAGTTAGTCCAAAACTTCTGTGACCATGTCAACCATTCTATACTTACCTTGTCAGCAGCTACCTTTAAAAATTACGATGATGACATGCCCCTTATATATCAAAAGCTTATTGACTGGGAACAACAAGGTACACCTATCATAGATACATTTGAGAATGATGAAGCAATTGTTGAGTTCATGGGACTTGGAGAAGGCATACCAAGAGGGGATCATAAAGCTGTTTTTACCATAGACTTGGACGACAAAGCATATTTTGGGCAGTCTATTTACACCTCTAGTCACAAAAATGAGAATAAAAAGAAAAAATACGATGAAAATAAAAATGATGATTCCCTAGGTGAAAATCGAAAGGTTCCTTTGGACAAAGAAACAGTCAAAATAAAGGACGTATCAGAGGGCGAAAACCTCTCAGAGGCACCCAAGGATAGAGGTTTAAATATTCTCCCCGTTGAACAGGAAAAGTTACCAAGGCTAGTAGAAGAGTTTGTTGAAGTCAACATAGGAACATAAGAGAATCCTCGAAAGGTATATTTTGCAGCTTCTTTAACAAAGACAGAAAAACTTGACTTTAAGGAATTCTTCACAAAGAGACAGATAAACTTTGCATGGTCGTATGCTGACATGCCTGGGCTTGATCCAGACCTAATATTGCACCATTTACCACTACAACTAGGTATTAAGCCTGTCAGACATAAGTTAAGGAAAATGCATCCTTAAATTGCTCTATTAGTTAAGGCAGAACTTAAGAAACTCTTGGATGTAGGATTCATAAGGATGATAGACTATGCAGATTGGATATCAAATCTTGTACCAGTGACTAAACCAACTAGGGGCATTCACATTTGCACAATCTTTAGAGACATCAATAAGGCATGTCCTAAGGATGACTTCCCTTTGCCAAACATCGACATGATAGTAGATCTTACAGCAGGATACAAGATGCTATCCCTCATGGATGGTTTCTTGGGATATAACCAAATCAAAATAGCAGCTGAAGACCAACACAAGAAAACTTTCATGTGTCCATGAGGCACATACTGTTGGAATGTTATGCCTTTTGGCCTTAAGAATGTAGGAGCTACCTATCAATGGGCGATGACTACGATTTTCCATGACTTTGTACATACTCTCATGGAATATTATGTAGATGACATTATAGCTAAATCAGACACAAGGAAGATCATTTGAAGGTTTTAGACAAGATATTCCAATGGCTAGAGAATTACAACGTCGGGCTAAATCCAAAGAAGTGTGTCTTTGGAGTGAAATTAAGGAAACTGTTAGGGTATATCATTTCCAGAAGAGGCATTGAAGTAGATCTAGAGAAGGTAAGAGCTATCATAGAAATGCCTCCTTCAGTTAGCATTGGTCAACTCAGAACCCTATAGGGAAGATTACAGTCCATCAGGCATTTCATAGTACAATTGGCAGATAAAATACACCCATTTCAACATTTACTCAAGAAAGGAGTACCATTTGTGTGGACACCTAAATTTCAGGAAGCCTTCCAACAAATTAAGGTCTATTTTCTCACTCCACCAGTCTTAATGCCACCTATAGAGGGAAAACCATTGATACTACACATTTCAGCAACTCAGTCGACATTAGGGGCTCTTCTCACACAAAACGATGATCAAGGTCATGAGAGAGCAGTCTATTACATCAGTCGTACCTTAGTGGGATATGAATTGAATTACAACAACATAGAACATGCCTATCTTGCGATAGTCTTTGCTAGCCAAAAACTTTGACACTATATGCTCAATCCCCAAACAATGTTGGTTGCAAAGATTGATCCACTCAAATACCTCCTAAGTAAGGCAGCATTAAAAGGCCGATTGGCTAAATGGGTTATCATAATTAGCGAGTATGACATCTAATATGTAGAGAGGAAGGATATAAAAGGGCAGGTGATTGCAGATTAGTTAGCCAATGCACCTATGAAGGCAGACCATCCTTTAGTGGAAGATTTTCTTGATGAGTTTCTCTTCAACATTGACATTAAGACTGAATGGAAATTGTACTTTGATGGGTCACATACAAATTGTGGTTCAGGAGCCGGTATCCTATTTGTTACACCTAAAGGAAAAACCATTCCTAAATCATTTAGAATTGCTTTCCCTTGTACCAAAAACATAGCAAAGTATGAAGCCTTAGTGATAGGATTAAAAATGGTAGCTCAGTGGAAGATTAAGAGTCTACATGTTTTTGGTGATTCTCAGCTAGTAATCTGACAAGTAAATGATGATTACGAGACTAAGGATGAGAAGATTTCCCCTTACAAGCGTATGACTAATAGTTTCAAGCAGTATTTCAATGAAATTACCTTTCAAAAAATACCACATATCTAGAATAGAGTTGCAGATGCTATGGAAACCATGGGTTCCTTGTTGGATATTCCAAGTAACGTGCCTAAGTTTGAGTTTTTGATTGAACAATTTTTGGTCCCCGCCTACAATGTCCCCGATACTGTGATGGTGTGTACCATTGTTGGTCCTACGCCTCCTTAGTATAAATACATATTTGACTATCTAACTGACCAAACCTTACCTCTAGACTTATCAAATAACCAATGTCGAACCTTCATCTGTAAGTCAACTAAGTACACCATCATCGGAGAAACCCTGTATAGATGTACCTTAGATAACACCCTAATGAGATGTCTCGATGCTGAGGAAGCACAAACAACTTTGTGAGTGGTACACGAGGGTGTATGAAAATCTCTTTCGAGTGGTAGTACTTTAGCCCATAAGATTATGAGACTAGGCTCTTATTGGCCTACAATGGAGAAAGACTCATATATCTTTGTAAAGAAATGTAGATAGTGTCAGATACATGGAGATTTGATAAGCGCACCAGCACAGGAGCTTTGTACGATTACATCACCATGGCCCTTTTCCCAATGGGGAGTTGATCTCATAGGTAAGATACACCCTCCATCATCCAATGACCATAAATTCATCATAACCGCCACCGAATACTTCACCAAATGGATCGAAGCTATTCCCATGACCTACATCACCGGCACGCAAATATCTAAGTTTATCCTAAACTATATCATTTGTCAGTATGGTGTACCCCAATCCATAATCATAGACAATGGCCGCCCATTCAAGAACCAAGAAGTATGCCATTTATGTGAAGAGTTCCATATCAAACATCATTTCTCCACCACATATTACCCACAAGGTAATGGCCAAGCCGAGGCATCTAATAAAACCATTGTTACAATCCTGAAGAAGACTGTCAATGATACTGGTCGTGACTGGCACCTACAGCTTAATTCTGCCTTATGGGCTTATCGCACAAGCATCCGTACTCCCACTGGTGCCACTCCATATTCCCTCATTTTCAGATTCGAAGCTATCTTACCTATTGAGGTTGAAATACCTTCCCTGAGGGTATCCTTGAAGGGTCACATTGATGATGAAGAATACCGTGTATCTAGGTTACAAGAGCTAGAATCACTGGATGAACGAAGACAAAAAGCACTAGATCATTTGCAAGCATATCATAATCGTCTTCCTCATAGCTACAATAGGAAAGCTCTCAATAGACACTTTGAAATTGGTGACCTAGTATTAATGGAGAATCCTAAGAATCAAGCTGAATGAGAAAAACCAAGTAAGTTTGAACCTAACTGGTTAGGGCCCTATATTGTCACAGAAGCTTTTGGATCAGGAGCATACCAATTCTCTACTCCTGAAGGAGAGCCTTTTTTGTCACCTATCAACATTCTGCATGTAAAGAGGTTCTATGCTTAGCTTATGAGAATCTGTGTCTTAATCTAGAAAATACAAAAAAAATGAAGAAAACAAAAAAATGGCTACCTTGATGAAAACCTGGCAAACAGGCATCTTTGTAACACCAAAAAAATTAAGAAAATCAAAAAAGTAAAGAGAAATAAATCCGTCCAATAGTGAAAACCGCTTCGGTGGCGCTATGGATAAGTACCATGGTGAAAACTTGGCAAACAGGTGCCATGTGTAGTCAAGCTCGCTCTTCCATCTACCATCATTCTATTCAGACCTTTTGACCATCACTCATAATAAATGGTTGTCTTATCCATTGATTGGAATGATTGACATCTAACGTCCATTTCATCACATTCCCCACTCCATCTTACAAGTCTTATTCTTGACTGGGGGAAAATCCTTGTTTTGTACCCTGACACCTTGTGCATAATGTCACACCATCGAAAATGTCCTGAAAAATCCCAAAAACATTAGAAAACTTCAAAAATCCAAAAAAATAAAAACATGTCAGAAAATACCAAAAACAGAGTCAAGTCAGTCATGTTTAGTCATTCATAGTCGAACTACATTGCCTCTACGACTGGGATGTAGGCAAGGCCATCAATCGATGTGCCCCCGAAGCATTAGGTTTGTCAGTCTAGTTTTGTCATGTATCACACACATTTAAATCACAACTCTTTGTACATTCAAAGTCATTAGTCGTGTCGAACTATGAGGTCTCTGTGTGTACAATGTAGGCAAGGCTAATCAATTGATGAGCTCCTGAGACCACACTAGGTTAGTCCAATAGGGTTCATTCACAATCACTATCACACAAGTTGCATACCATAGTTTAGGGTATCATTTCATGTCATACACTGTCTACACACACTTTTTATCAGTCAAGGAATCAAAACAAGTCATGCATCAACAAGGCAAAAACATCTCAAACTGTTATCAAGTCAATATCAAACACATTGTCAAAGTGATCAACCTATGTCTTAAGCAAGATATGTGTTTCGTGTCAAAAGACATCATCCAATTGTCATAGTCTCATGTAGCTTGCCACTTCAACGTCATTAGGCTCCAACGTCTTATACGACATGTATCTTTTCTAAAACTAGGCTTTGTCATGCCTTATACAGATAGTAACCAGGTCGAAACCAGACTCAACGTCTTATGCGGTATGTGTCATCTCTCACATTACGCTATGTCAAACATCAAACATCAAACAATCCCACAAGATCAAGTTTTGGAAAATACGTTTATTTGGCTTTATGACTTTATATCTTATTTTGTCTTATCTTTTTATCGATTTGTGAATTAGTCTGGTTCCTAGCTTTCTCAAGGATGTCTTAGGACTCTTTTTCTTTGGTTGTTGTTTGTCAACTATCTTTTTAACATTGTTTTTTTAGTCATGTTACTAGTTTCCTCAAGGATGTCCTATCAAGGTTTTAGAGGAGCAATGACGTCTCATGACCCGTGTTTTATTTGTCTACTATCTGTGGTTTATCTCGATAAAACGACTGGGCAATACTGTCCTTAGTATGAGTTAAGACACTCCTTGTCTGTGACTATTTGTTCTTCACAGATGGATGACTTTGTACACTATGGTCTATCTCATATCATAGTGTGTACTATCCATTTGTGTCATGTCCCGCCCAATGATGATAACAAGCAAGCATAACATATTTGGCAATATATCGAAGATTATATGTTTTTCTGAATCAATCAACCGTCATTATTTCTTACTAACATTCTGAATTCATTTGTGTTAAAATTTCTCTTCTTCGACATAATGATAAATTCTTGTGACATAATAAAAATTAGGTTATTTGCATTCGCATACATTCTATCAACATTTCACATAGTTGCATTGTATTTCAAACATATAGATAGTAACATTAATATCTTCATTACATACATCCAAAATCATGACATAATAGGCATTTCATCATCATAGCATAAATAATGTAAATATTGCATGTACATATAACAATCACATATAAATAAGCATCATATTGAACATTGCATCCATTATCATAAGTAAATTAAGACATCCATAAAATTATAAAATGCATAACTCATAACATGTAGAAACATTCATTCATAACACATATACATACATCATCTAGGAAACATAATCAAATAGAAATAATGCATCATCTATAAAATAGCATTGCATATCATATAGAAGCTGCCAAAATCATATATATATTGCTCAAAATAGTGTGTCACAGTACAATGTCAGAATGTATCCATAAATAAAACATGAGCTCGTAGGCTCTCTGACCAAAATACAATGTCTACATATACAACTGCCATCATGTCCCACTATCACTATTGTCACATGGTGAAGGTGGTGGAAAAATCCTTGAAGGTGCTCTTTGTGAGGTGGAAGGTCTCTCATACAGACCTTCCCTAGGTGGTCCTACCACACCCTCTGTACTCTGTGTCCTGGTGTGACTCCTGCTCTGTGACCTCTGACTGCGCACCACTACCTCATATAAGTAACTATAATAGGTAGCTCTCTCAACTGATCTGACTAACTCCCATACCATTCCATCAAATGAAGACCTACTACAAAGGCATCTAACCTCTATGAACTGCTGCTCTATCTCCTATCTCTGAGCTATGGCCTGATCCCTCTCCATGAGTACACTATCCCTCTCGGTACGAGCACTGTCTCTCTCTCCATGTGCACTGTCTCTCTCTACATAGGCACTATCTCTCTCTGACCTCATAGCATCAAACTCTGCTATCATGAGTTTGAGGCTCACCTCCAAAGCCTCCCTATCACCATCCCTAGAAGCATCCTCCTCTCATCTCCCCTCCACAATCTGATCCCTAAGCTCTCTCTCCTACTCCTCCATCGATGCCTCATCCTCAACATCATCCTCTCCATATCCTACCAAAATACCCAGAGGGTCTATAGCCATATCCATGTCCACATCCTCTGCAACATCCTCTACTCCAATCTCTACCTCTGTACACTCCTCTACAACTTACTCCTCGGTAGCATGCTCATCTCCACCCTGTACATCAACTCCACCTTCAATGTCCAACATCGGTACATCCTCTACCACTGCCTCATGGATAGGTGAAAGTCCACCTACCCGACTCCCTCTCTGTCCTCTCTGTCCTTGCCTACCACCTGTGCCATCATCACTTCTCCCTCTAACTCTATCAACTTTGGCACCTCCACCTCTCCACCATCCTCTAGATCATGTGCCTCATCTCTCAATAGGTGCCAGCTGATTCGGATCTGTGTAAGGAATAGGTCGATGCTCTACCCACCATGCATCATATGTAGTTGTCATCCCTAGAATTGCTACTCCATCTCTCCAACCCAACTGTATTGGATGTAATGCCTATATCTTTGCCTCTACAGTAGCTACAGGAATCATGGGCCCCCAATATGGAACCTCTTTGGATGAACAAGCAAACTCTGCTCTACTCCGAGGCTCATCCTGAACCTCGCCGAATTGTCTCAGAACTCTGTCTGACAAGTGTCTCTCAATAATGTGCACACTTGAAACGGTCCTCCCAATAAGGTATTGTGTCTATCTGCAGAACACCAAATGTATCTCCTCATCTGACCACTCCTCACAATCCATGTACGGTCTCCATGTGACCTGATCCAGAATGTCCAGTGCATGTCTCCAAAATCCAGTGTCTCCAACATGAGTCTGAGTGATGTGTTCTATATACTGCAACACATACGGGAATATCTCCCATCACTCTATAGTAACTAGAGGACAAAAAATAGCTATCCTCTCCCAAGCCCACACCATCAACAAAGTGGTCCCACAACTCAATGACTGTGCATCTCTATAAGCAATATCGTGTAGGTGAAAATATAACATCCCTAGTAGACAAGGACCCCAAGCATACCTAGTCTCACTCTCCAGCATACCAACCAACATCGCACCCCATCCAACTGGAAAACCATGACCCTGTCGATCTAGAAGAACTATCCCTCCTATCAGAGTACACAATATGTAGTCAATCCTATCATATCTATCCACTAATATTGGCCATCTGATCTCATAATGCTCGATGCCGAGCCTACTGATATCATCCACTTGACAGAATCTCGCTAACTTGGTCAATCTGTGCTGGGTATCATACATCACCCACTCTCCTCTAATTGAAAGTCTCAATATCCTATACACATCCTCTAATGTGGCAGTGGCCTCCCCAGTCAGAAAATGAAATGATGATGTCTCAGGGTGCCATCACTCGCATAATGTCGTAAGCATTCCCCTGTTCGCCCGAATAGTGGGCATCGACAGACAGTGACGTAGACCAAGTCTCCATAGAAGTCATATCTCTGCACTCATCAAATTATCTCTCAGATCGAATGTGTCCGAACGTGTCTCCCGCGTATATATAGGATCTAATACAACCTGCATTTAAACCATGATGTCAAGAATTTTCCAATTTTTCTTAGAAATGTTTTTTGAAAATTTTACCAGCCAAATGCGGCTCACTTTCATAAATACGGTGCATTTTTTTCAAATGTGTTGCATAACACCTCATTAGTGGTACATATTACATATGTGTCACATATTTCATAAACCCACTTTCAACCTACTACACATGCAGTGCATTAAACCACATGCGGTGCATTTTAACAAATGCGGTGCATTTTCTACAGCCTACATAACTATCACATATGCGTTTCACTAATTCATATGCGGTTCACTACCCTACATGCGACTATTTCTAATTCAGATGCGTTGCATAACTACATATGCAGTGCATTATGGATCAAATGTGATCATTCCCTAAAATTCCTAACCTAGCCTAGGCATGTTTTTGCACATGCATCATTTCGCAGTCAAATGCAGCGAATACGATGGCATATGCGTCATTCACAATGAACCGCATTTTCTAATTGACTTTTCAATGCCTAAAATTACGTGCAAACATAAATTTGAAGAGTTCATTTTCAGGTACATACCGATGGTCCTGTGTCGGCTGGCCGCCTGAGCATCTGGATCCGATATCCACAATGCACAGCATAGGGAATGGGTGTCATTTTCGTCCACTGGTTAGAGAAAATTCTTAGTTTTCCTAACTCCTCCAGGTGCAAATGAATTAGGTTTCAACCTAATTCCTATTTATAGGTAGGGTTTGGGTGGCCTTTCTACTGCCCTAGTCTATTGGCCGCTTAACCTTTCAACTTCCAATGACCCATACTCGTTTGTATCATCTCCAAATTCAATTCCGTCAACTCCATAGCATTTTTGACTATCAAATTGACTTATTGGGAATATTTCTTGATTTTTTTTGAAAATTTTCAAAAATTGTCAATTTTCCCGAGGGGGCATACCTTAACCTGTTTCATGCTGTGGCATGATTGGAGCATATTTTTCTTTGAGAAAATGCCTAAACAACATTGTATCAAAGAGGGGAAAACTGTAGACACTGAAAAATTGGTCTAGGCCCGCGAGTACACATTGGACATAATTTTCTATAGTCTGTGGTCTTGATTAAATAATGTTAATTATTTAATTAACCTTTCTAACACATATTTCCTCTATTAATTAAATACCCTTTTTAATTAATTCATTAATTCATAAATAACCTTTATTCAACTTGATTAATTAAATAAGTCATATTTATTTAATTATGTCGCTAACTAATTAGTTCTTCCCCCTTTATCTATCAATTAAATAATTTATTATTTAATTCCCCCTTTATCATACTTTTCCTTCTTAATTAAATATTTATTATTTAATTATTCAATTTATCCTTTTCAAACAGTCAAATTACATAAATTATCTTTCTTTATTTAATTAAAGTCTCTTATTTTTGAATGTTGAATTAAATTAACATTTAATTCATATTTAATTATTTATGTCACATTCTTCTATCATATAGTTATCTAAGTCATTCACCCACCTTCTGACTCGAGATCTATTTTGAGTTCTCTAGTTATCTGCGGATTCAACACCTATTTATCTCTGCGAGAAGACTCTCTGTCACAACTAGTCAATTAACTAGTTCTAACTTCCCTTTGCATTCAAATGCATTATTCTTCAAGTTCTAACTTTTTCTTTTACATACAAAGTGTATTTCTTCTATTTTTAAAGATTAAGATCTTGAACTCGTGTTCTAACTCATGTTCTAACTTAGTCTTTATCCTACAGTCTTTCCTGACTCATGTTCTAACTCATGTTCTATTTGAGACAAAACTCACATTGCATGAAATTCATCAATCTCATCCGTCGATCTCTCTTTCAATCTAAGCCGATCATTCGAAAACCCAAAATCTATAAAATGGCCTATCATTATCATTATTCCTCCTCCCAAAATCATACACTTTTGAGAAGAAACTTATCTTCGATATTTTTCTTAGATATTCAACGAAGTTATGCTTGCATTCAAACACAGAAATATGAGGGTAAGAATACTGAAAAGGAAAAATGGAAAAGAACAATCAAGATAATTTAAAGGAGTGAACGCATATTCGATTATTCCACCATCGAAGATGTTTTAATCTATGTTACATTTTCTTCATCTGATGACTTTGAAGTGGATGCTTCCCGATTGTGAGGCACAAAGGTATCTTGAGAGATTCTAAGTGTGTCACAATGTTGAGGGTGATTATAATTGGCAGATACAGTCACCTCCTGTCCATTTACTGGTAACTTTAAGCATTGGTGATATGTGGAAGGTATTGCCTGCATTTCGTGGATCCAGGGATGTCCTAAGAGTATGTTGTAAGTTAACTCTTTTTCCAGTACTTGACATGCTATGTGTTTCATCATTGGTCCCACTTGGATGGGTAACACAATCAGTCCCTTTGAAGATCTCTCTTCCTCATCATATTCTTTTATGGTCATTTTCCTTTGGGCATCAATAGCATCATCGGAATACCCTAGTGCATGGATTAACTTTAGAGTGCAAATGTTCAAACCAGCTCCCCCATCTCTTAAGACTCTTTTGACATGATGATTGTGGATCAATAATTCGATATGGAGTGAGGTGTTATGGGGATGGTTGAGTGAGACATCATCCTGTTCAGAGAATGATAGACAATGTGGGGTAGTCAAATGCCCCACCATAGCTTGGAATTGGCAAACATCTAGATTTTTCGGTATCGTAGTTGCAACTAGTGCTTGTTCTAGAACCTCCTTATGTGATGGAGATAGTTTGACGAGTTCTAGTATTGATATATGCACTGGAATGTTTTGAAGTTGGTCAATAATGTTATAATGAGATGGAGGGGGATATACATTTTTAGACCTAACTCCCTTTAACACTACCTTGGACTGCCCCCTTGTCATTACATTTGTTGGTTGATAGTCCTGTCATTCTTTGATTTTGATAACGTTTATTTGATTTTCAGGGACTTGTATGCTTGGGAGAAAATCCAAAGGGGTAGTGTCATTGGTTTCATGTTCGTTCATATTATGACCAATAGTATGATCACTCTCTACTTTGGTAAGACAAAGGATCATTTTATTGTAGATATGATTGATATTTTTACCTTTGTTGTTTGTAGAAGATGATGCTCCTTTGTCATAGTTTGGTAAAGGGTCCTTGAAGGCTAAATGATCATTATTGTTTTGGGTTCCCTCTATATATACCTTGTTATTGTCGATCAGATCTTGAACTACGTGTTTTAACTCCATACAATCATTAGTTTTGTGGCCTTTAATGTTGTCGAAGTTGCAGTAATCTGAGTCATTCCACCATGGTGGTTTGACCTTTGGATCCTAGAATCTTGCTTCTCGCGTGGTGATAAGACCACTAGTGACTAGTTCTTTCATCGCTGATTCCAATGTTTGGCCTAAAGGTGTGATTCTATGCCGGTTTGATGGTTTTTGGTATGATTATGGTTCTGTGATTTCGTTGTTCTAAATGAAATTTGACTTGACAATTTGATCGTTGTTTTGATTTGTTTTTGATGTACATGCTATCAAGTTGAAGACTGGTTTGGCATTTTGTAAATCACTTGTCATTTCATTGGTAGTCGTATTTCGGTTCTTTTGCCAAAATTTTGGGTTATCACTGTTGGGGTATTGATTTGAGGAGTTTGTGTTATTTGATTTGTCATTGAAATGTTTAATAACCCTTCTTTTTACTAGCGCTTCCTCAATCTTAAGGCCATTTTCTATCACCTTTTCGAACATAGGAGGACATTGCAATTCAAGTCTATAACTCATTTCCTCTATCAAGTTGTCAATGAACAACTCCATTTTCTCTTCCTCAAGAATGGATCAAGGATATCTAGCGAACAATCGTCACCATCTTTGTAGATAGGACAAAAATGTCTCCCCTTTGTTTTTTTTTAGGTTATACAGATCCTTTATCATGATATTGTGTTGGATGTTAAAAGAAAGTTGAGAGATGAACCTGTTGACAAGTTCTTCAAAAGTCCTTATTCCTGGTTGTAATTTTGAAAACCATTCCATACATGAACCTCCCTAGCTTTTTGGGAATAATCTCATTAGGTAGGTTTCCTCTTGGGAAAACTCTAGGCTCATGTTTTTGAATTCATGAATATGATCAATCGGATCTGATCTTCCATTATATTTGTCATACTTGGGGAATTCATAGTGTCGAGGAAAAGGTATCATATCAACTATTGATTCAAAAGGATAAGGAAAAATGTCCTGTACTACATACCTTTTAGTGTTCCCTTTTGTCATGTCTTGTATTTGTTTTTGTAATATTTGCATTTGGGATGTTAAGGAAACAACCGAATCTATATCTTGTGTGGGTTGTGGTATTTCAGTTTCACTTTTTCCAGGTGCTTCTCTTAGGAAATTTATGTCAAAGTCTTTGGGAAGCTTAGCACCTAATTTAGCCAACATTAAGAGGTATTTCTCCATGTCCTGTTCTAAGATTTTTTCCATGAATTTATGGAATTTGGGATCCTATTGGGCTATTTGTATGTCCTCTGGAGTTATTTCATTTTTGTCACTTTGATGCAGACTATTCCAGGGATTTTCTTCTGCCATTGTATTTGATGTTTCAAGTTCCTTTTCTAAGAGCTTTTGTTTTTGCAACCTAGTGAAGATTGGCATACAGGTTTTTGTTCTTTCTTCCAAAATTTGATCTTCTATATTGGAAAATGTCAAGTGAATTTTTAACAAAGTCGAATAAGATGATATATTTTATTGATAAGACTAGGTTAAAAAATCATTTACTATGCTTTGTTTTGTGATGATAGGATGATAATATCCTAATGATGAAACTTTAGCGTAAATAATCGAGATTGCATTTTGATTTGACACTTTATGATTTGCAAGATCTGTGTTTCAGTTGAAAAGATTGGAAACTTGTATGAACCTATCTTATTTCGGTTTCTAGACAATGATTCTGATAAAAAGGTACTTCTATTTTGATAAAAATCCATGTATAAATGACAGACAAATTGACTGATATGATTTGGAACTCTCTATTTTGAAAGCACTAAAATAGGTGATGGAAGCGCTAGAACAGAGTTCAGAAGCGTTGAAACAAATGATGGAAGTGCTATCTTTATGGATGCACTAAAACAGTGCCCAAAAGCACTGAAACAAATGATGAAAATGCTATTTGATGGAAGCACTAAAACAGTGCTTGGAAGCGCTATTTTATGAAAGTTCTAAAACAGAGTCTCAAAGCACTGAAATAGATCTCCAAAGCTCTAAAAACAGGATTTTTAAGACTCCTTATTGTAAAATTTGACTTGGCCTTGTGGCATATTCTATCATGGGTTGTGGGAAGTAGGACTGATGTATGCATTGACTATGGTTGTGATATTGTGTGAGGGATCTCCTTTGGAAGAAAGCTCATGAATAAAGTGGTTCTATAGTGTAATCAAGAGTATGACCTCTAGCAAAGTCATGATACTTATGAATGAAGGTTCTATGTTGTAAAAAGATCTTTCGATTCTGATATAAGAAACACCTTCTTCTTAAATTATCCTGATAACTGAGTGGTCTATTGGGTTTGGTGATTTTGATGGTTCTCTTGACAAACTTGGTTGATTTCCACTCTCAAATTATGAATTTCTTGACCTGATTTGATTTGTTGTTTTCTAGATGATCTTTTATCTCATTAATGATTTTGTGAAAACACAAGAAGCCAATTGTAGAATAATTGTTTTAATCTAAACAGATAGTGTATATTCAAGAACCATGAATGGTCCTTATTGATTTTCATGGGTTTTTCTTTGAAAAATGTACACAATTCAGAAAGATTCACTCTTAAGGTCAAATAGGTCATTGTTATACTCAACAACCCACATCTTAAAATTGCATTGACGCACATAGCCGTGTCACCCCCTAAAGGGCGCCCGTGTTTTTGGCGTTTCTAGGCGTGTACACAGAGTTGGATTTCTCATCCCCTGAGCAAATGGTCTTTGGCAATTATATGGTGAGTGTTTTGGGGGAAGATTCTTCCCTCCCCTTTCATCATGAGTATTATAATGTCTGGTTACTGACTCGGTTGGATACTACACTATGGTTCGTAGATAGGGCTTTTGTGCACTGCGGTAATTGATAAACTCCCTCAAGAGACCTCCCAATCTTTAGAACAAAGATTTTTGGGATGCTTATCTTTCTCACTACCATCAAGTTGGACTTTCATCAACAACTTGTATTTTGCTTAGAGTGGGTTGTAATCCTTTGCTTTAGGTGTTCCCACTTAGGTCGTTCCCGTAGGGTGAGTACTTTTTCCCACTACGGCAGGCCTTCTAAAGGTTTTAATAAAAGCGTAAATTTGCATGAAAAATAAGGATGAGTCTAGCACTTTGATCACCCAGTTAAGGGGAGAGCATAATCCTATTCACCACACAAGCACAACAGATAAATGATTTTTTTTAAGCCCAAAAGACAATTTTTTCTAATCTATGTGAAGATTTTGCTTCACAAAAATCATGGTGTCCTTTTTAACTGATATTGCAAAAGTGTGATGGCTACCCTAGGATTGATAAATTTTAAATCAGAAATGGCTACCCTAGGATTGATAAATATTAAACCAAAAATGGCTACCCTAGGATTGATAAATTTTAGTCTAACTGTATCAAAATGAAATTCTGGCTGTGGTCACGGTGGATCTAGGTCAAAATTACTGAAGCACTGAAAGAGTCCATGAAAGTGCCATATTTTTTACCTGATGCACTAAAATCGAAAGTGCCAAAACAGAACTCCAAAGCGCCAAATTTCTTCACGGAAGCACTAAATTAGCTTTTCTGGAGATGGGTAATCGATGTGCCGAAACAGTTCATGGAAGCGCTAAAGTGGAAAGCATTAAAACATTTAGCGAATGCACTACAGTATCATGGAAGCCTCGAAACATAGCACAGAAGCACCATATTTTTCCATGAATGTGCTATAGTTTTTGACGGAAGCACTAAAATGGAACACGCTGGGAACCTGCACAATACTTTTCAAAAAAATTGATAAAAATATGGGGTTAGGCCCCATGGTGGGTGCTAAATTGTAAGTGTGAATAAGTAAAAAGGAATAAAAACCTTCTTAATGAAACATTGTATCAAAGATCAAGCTAATAATCAACTGAAAGCTTCTCATTGTCTCCTATCTTCAAATATTTATTAAGATATTGTGCTCTTAGATTTAAATGACACTATAACTGTTAAAATGACAATCTAAAGAATGGAATGATGCTGATGCAATGATATGAAGCTAATATGATAAAGTCTAAATGATGAAACAAACTAATATTACATGTATTGACATGAAAACTGATAAATGAAGCTATAGAAGGTAGCCATGATATGATCTTAGAATGTTGGATGCTTGATGCTTGAATTCCTGCAGAGTAAGAGTGCATAAGTTAGATAATCTGGATTTGGATCCTTTTCTTGGTTGAATGAAGCTGTATTTATAGATTTCCTAGTTGTAGAAATGCACAGGGATGGCAAAGAGAGGCTTGGATTCAATCTGGAGGATTGAATGGTGAGAGATGGAGGAGATTGAGAAGATTTTGGAGATCGTCTCTACCCATGAAAACACCACGCAAGAGAAGAGGAAGGATTGATGGAAGAGGATTGAGAGAAGAATTTGCAATTTGTCTCCAAATCCTCCCGTGAAGTTTCAATCAATTAATTTTGACATGATTTTGACATAAATTAGACATAGGATATGTAATTTGTTTTGAGGAAATATAGAGGGATATTCCTTATGCCTTTATTTAAATATTTTTGATTTATTTAAATTAGCCAAAGAGGGATAAATAATTTAATAAAACAAACTATAGAATTTGTTTATTAAATTAAAATAGAAGAATATGGCAATTAATTAATAAAGTGGTTGATCTTTATTTAATTAATTTAATATTGATGTGATAGAATAAAATAGGGAAATGATAATTAAATCAAACAAAGTATTTAGTTTTTTTAATTTAATTAAGATTAGAAGAATCTAAATGTGGCGTGAACGTGAACTATATAAATAAATATTTGTATTATTCAAACAATAGAAGAAATTAGGATAATTAATCAAATAATTCATATTTAATTAGTCAGATTCTCCAGACCAATTTTAGGTGTATATAGATAGTCCTGTCGTTCTCTGATTTTTAAAATGTTTATTTGATTTTTAGAGACTTGTATGCTTGGGAGAAAAGCCAAAGGGGTAGTGTCGTCGGTTTTGTGTTTGTCCATGTTATGACCAATGGTATTATCATTTTCTACTTCGGTAAGACAAAGGATCATGGTATCGTAGAAATTATTGATATTTTTACCTTTGTTGTTCATAGAATATGATGCTCCTTTGTAATAGTTTGGTAAAGGGTCCTTTAAGGTTGTATGATCATTATTGTTTTGGTGTCCCTCTATATATACCTTGTTATTGTCAATGGGATCTTGAACTGTGTGTTTTAAGTCCATGCCATCATTAGTTTTGTGGCCTTTATTGTTTTAGAAGTTGCAATAATTTGTGTCATTCCACCATGGTGGTTTGACCTTTGGATCCCAGAATCTTGCTTCCCGTGTAGCAATAAGACCACTTGTGACTAGTTCTTTCATTGTTGATTCCAATGTTTGGCCTAAAGGTGCGAACCTATGTCGGTTTGATGATTTTTGGTATGTTTGCAGTTTTGTGATTTCGTTGTTTTGAATGGTGTTTGAATTGACGATTTTATCATTTTTTTGATTTGTTTTTGAAGTAGATGCTATCAAGTTGAAAACTGGTTTGGCATTTTATAAATCATTTGCCATTTCGTTGGTTCCCATATTTTCTGTTCTTTTGCCAAAATTTTGGTTTGTCATTGTTGGGGTATTGATTTGAGGAATTTGTGTTAATTGATTTGTCGTTGAAATGTTTAATAACCCCTCTTTTGACTAGCACTTCTTCAATCTTAAGGCCATTTTCTATCACCATTTCGAATGTAGGACATTATAATTCGAGTCTATAACTCATCTCGTCTATCAAATTGTCTATGAACAACTCCATTTTCTCTTCCTTAGGAATGGAGCGAGGATATCTAGCAAATAGTCATCACCATCTTTGTAAAAAGGACAAGAATGTCTCCCCTTTGTTTTGTTTCATGTTATACAGATTCTTTATTGTGACATCGCGTTGGATGTTGAAAGAATGCTAGGAGATGAACTTATTGACTAGCTCTTCAAATGTTCGTATTCCTGGTTGTAATTTGGAAAACCATTCCATACACGAAACTCCCAAGCTTCTTGGGAATAATCTCATCAGGAAAGTTTCCTCTTGAGAAAACTCTAGGCTCATGGTCTTGAATTCTCGGATATGATCGATCGGATTTGTCTTTCCATTGTATTTGTCATACTTGGGGAATTCACAGTGTCGAGGAAAAGGTATCATGTCGATTGTTGAGTCAAAAGGATAAGGACAAATGTCTTGTATTGCATACCTTTTGGTGTTTCCTTTTTTCATATCTTGTATTTGTTGTTGTAAGTTCTACATTTGGGTTGTTAAGGCAATAATTGGATCTACACCTTGTGTGTGTTGTGGTATTTCAGTTTTGCTTGTTCCAGGTGCTTCTCTTAGGTGATTTATGTCAAAGTATTTGGGAAGCTTAGAACCTGATTCAACCAACATTAAGAGGTATTTCTCCATGTCCTACTCTAAGATCTTTTGAATTTATGGAATTTCGGATCCTGTTGGGCTATTTGTATGTCTTCTGGAGTTATTTCATTTTTGTCACTTTGATGTAGACTATTCCAGGGATTTTCTTTTGCCATTGTATTTGATGTTTCAAGTTCCTTTTCTAAGAACCTCTATTTTTGTAACCTGGTGAAGATTGGCATACAAGTGTTTTTTTCTTTCTACCTAACTTTGATCTTCTATGTTGGAAAATGTCAAGCGAATTTTTAACAAAGTCAAATAAGATGATATATCTTATTGATAAGACTAGGTTAAAAATTTGATAACTATGCCTTGTTTCGTGATGATAGGATGATAATATCCTGATGATGAAACTTTAGTGTAATAATCAATATTTTGTTTTGATTTGACACTTTATGATTTGCAAGATCTGTGTTTTAGTTGAAAACACTAGAAACTTGTAGGAACCTATCTGATTTTGGTTTCTAGACAGTGATTCTGTTAAAAAGATACTTATGTTTTGACACAAATCGGTGTTTAGATGACAAAAAAATTGACTAATATTTTTTTGGAACTCTCTCTTTTGAAAGCGCTAAAACAGAGTTCAAGAGCGTTAAAACAAGTCTTGGAAGCGCTATTTTGCAGAAGCACTAAAATAGAGTTCATAAGCATTGAAACAGATGATGGAAGCGCTATTTCATAGAAGTGCTAAAACAGTGCTTGAAAGCGCTGAAATAATGTTCAAAAGCACTATTTTGTGGAAGCGCTATAACAGTGCTGAAAAGTGTTGAAACAGTGCGTGGAAGTGTTAAAATAGAGTCCCAAAGTGGTGAAACAGATTTCCAGAGCGCTAAAATAGGACTTGGATGGTTAAGACTTTTTATTGTAAAATTTAATTTATCCTTTTGGCGTATTCTATCGGTTGCGGGATGTAGGACTGGCGTATGCATTGACTATGATTATGATACTATGTGAGGGCTCTCCTTTGGAAGAAAGCTCATGAATAAAGAGGTTCTATGACATAATTAGCAGCATGACCTCTAGAAAAATCATGATAGCTATGAATGAAGGTTCTGTGTTGTAACAAGATCTTTCGACTTTGATATAAGAAATGCCTTTTTCTCAAAAGATTTTGGTAACCGAGTGGTCTCTTGGGTTTCTTGACTTTGATGGTTTTTTTGACAAGTTTTTTTGATCTCCACTCTCGAATCATGAATTTTTCTACCCTGATTTGATTTGCAATTTTTTGGATGATCTTTTATTTGATTTATAATGATTTTGAAAACATAGCAAGCAAATTGTAGAATAATTGTTTTAATCTAAACAAATAGTGTATATTCAAGAACCACGAGTCGTCACTGGTTTGTTTTAACAAATATATACTTTCAGACAGACTCACTCTTAAAGTCAAAAAGGTCATCATTATACTCAACAACCCACATCTTAAAATTATGTTGACTCACATAGTTGTGTCACCCCCTAGAGGGCGCCCATGTTTTTGTTGTTTCCAGGTGCATACTCAAAGTTGGATTTCTCGTCTTTTGAGCAAACGGTCCTTGGAAATTATATGGTGAGTGTCTTGGGGGAAGATTATTCCCTCCCCTTGCACTGTGAGTATTACAATGTTTGGTTACTGACTCAGTGGGATACTAGGCTATGGTTCTTAGATAGGGTTTCCATGCGGTACGAAAAATGATAAACTCCCTCAGGAGCCCTCCCAACCTCTAGAAAAAATATTATGGGGATGGTTATCTTGCACACTACCGTCAAGTTGGACTTTCATCAACAACTTGCATTTTGATTAGAGTGGGTTGGAATCCTTGGCTTTAGGTGTTCCGATTTAGGTCGTTCCCGTAGGGTGAGTACTTTTTCCCACTACGACAGACCTTCTAAAGGTTTTAACAAAAGCGTAAATTTGCATGAAAATAAAGGATAAGTCTAGAACTTTGATCACCCAGTTAAGGGGAGAGGATATACCTATTCACTGCACAAGCACAATAGATAAATGATTCATTTTAAGCCCAAAGACAAATTTTGCTAATCTATGTGAAGATTTTGCTTCACAAAAATCATGGTGTCCATTTTAACTGATATAGCAAAAGTGTGATGGCTACCCTAAGATTGCTAAATTTTAAACCAAAATGGCTACCCTAGGATTGATAAATTTTAAACCAAATGACTATCCTAGGATTGGTTCATTTTAGTCCAAATGTATCAAAATGAAATTTTGGCTGCGGTCACATCGGATCCAGATAAACAATTACAGAAGTGCTAAAATAGTCTATGAAAGCGCTATAGTATTTACCAGATACGCTAAACTCAAAAGTGCTGAAACAAAGTACCGAAGCACCAAAGGTGTTCATGGAAGCACTATATCAGCTATAATGGAGATCGGTGGTCGAGGCACTGAAACAGTTCATGGAAGTGCTATAGTAGAAGCACTAAAGAATCTAGCAGATGCGCTATAGTTTCACAGAAGCGTCGAAATAGAGCATGAAAGCGCCATAGTTTTGCATGGATGGGCTATATTGTTTTATGGAAGTGCTATAGTTTTTGACAGAAATGCTGAAATAGAACACATCGGAAACCTGCATGACACTTTTCAGAAAAAAATTGCAAAATATGGGGTTAATGCCCCATGTTGGGTGCCAAACTGTAAATGTGAAATATGTAAAAGTAAAACAACTACAAGCACTTCTTAATACGAAATTATATCAAAGAATTCAATCACAAATAAAGCTATTAAAACCAGAAATTCATTTGAAAGCATCATATTGCTCTTTATCTCCAAAGATTTATTAAACCACTATGGCTCTCAGATCGTGTAAGCAATGTGACTACTAAAATGACAATCTGAAGAATGAGAAGGATGCTAAATACATGAAACTAATCCTATATGATGATTACTAAACTTGACATGAATTCAAATAAAAGAAAGCTGCAATAAACTAAATACAACCATGATCATGAAATGAAGCTATGATGCTAATGGTTGAATGCTTGAATGCTTGAATGATTTCCTGCAGAGTAAGATTGCACAAACTTGATAATCTGGATCCTTTCTTTGTTGATTGAAGTTGTATTTATAGATTTCCCGACAGCAGCTTTGCACAGGGGCAGAAAAGTAGAGGCTTGGATTCAATCTGGAGGATTCAATGGTGAGAGATGGAGGAGATCAAGAAGATTTTGGGAATTGTCTCTACCCATGAAAACACCAGGCAAGAGAATAGGAAGGATTGATGGAAGGGGATTGAGAGATGAATTTCCAATTTGTCTCCAAAACTTCCCATGAAGTATGAATCAATTAATTGTGACATATTTTTGACATAAATTAGACATAGGATATCTAATTTGATTTTGAGGAAATATAGAGGAATATTCTTTATGCCTTTATTTAAATATTTTGATTATTTAAATTAGAAAAAGAGGGATAAATAATTTAATAGAACAAACTATAGAATTTTTTTATTAATATGGTAATTAATCAATAAAGTGTTTAACCTTTATTTAATTAATTTAAGATTGATGTGATAGAATAAAATAGGGAGATGATAATTAAATCAAACAAAGTATTTATTTTTATTTATTTAATTAAGATGAGATAATAGAAGAATTATAAGAATTTAAATGTGAATGTGAGTGTGAACTATATAAATAAATATTTCTATTTATTCAACAGTAGAGGAATTTAGGATAATTAATCAAATAATTTTTATTTAATTAAATCGGATTCTCTAGACTAATTTTAGGTGTATACACTTAGTATCCAATGCTTTTCAATATGTAAATATAACTACAAAGACTTTGTCAAAAGAAAAACAATAGTAAATGTTCATGCACAGGAAGTATCAACCAAGTCAAATAGCCAACAAAAACCCACGTAATAAGTCATGAATGACATAATATGGCACCAACTAAGAATGGTATGAATCAATTAGAAGTATATCCTACAAGTATGAATATCTAGAATGTGAAGTATTTTTAAATATGTAGAAATGTTCCAGTATGCAGCTGGCCAAGTAAGTCAACTTGTAGGAGGCAATTTTCTTGCATTTCAGATTATCATTCTTGCTATCTATTTTAGTATTGACTCATTCACCTTGGCTATGTATGTGTTAATTATGTAACAAATTTAGTTACAACATTTCCTTTTAATTGTTGAGTCAAACCTCTTGAGCTAAGAAGTGTCATTCTTGATGCCCTATTTCTAACCTTTAGTTGCTAATATTTGCATATAAATAGGGGTGCTCTAAACCTCAACAGGGATGCATATTTTTTGCATTCTTGCTATGTTTTTTTGAGTTGTTATAATTTGAAATTTTGAGTTGGATGAGATTTGAGAGTTGTGAGAGGAATTTGAGAGTGAGATTTTAGTGGAAAGTGAGAAGGTTTATATGGGAAATTGCATACTGAATTAAGAGAAAGATGAGATAGGAATCCAGTATGATCAACTAGAGCATTACATAAACCAGAATCTTGATTTATACTCTTTTATACTTTTTATATTGGAAATATTGTGTGTCATTGATTTTTTTGATTTGAGGATTATATAATCTATTTATATGAAAAGATTGTTTTAATTCTTAAGTGAAATGAAAATATTTCTTGTTGTATTTAGTGTAAAGATCTATATTTCTTGGATTATTTGTACATATTCCATAATAATAAATGGGTGGATATGAAGGGGTTAAATACTATATAATGGGTATAGCTTATATAGCTAATGATTAACCTAGTTGAGACTTAGAGGTTTTTTTTTTACTTAGAGGAATTGTCCTAAATAACATAGAGGTTATAGGCTATTTATGGGGTTAAGGTTACTCCATGGAATAAGGGGATAGCCTAGTCATAGGTTATGAATGATCAATAAAAATTGAGATAGGAAGTGAGTGAATTATATGACGTTCACTCAAAGTATTGGGTGATGAATACTTTGGGAAAAGTAGTGTAAGTTGCTACTGTTTATAGTGTTAGTTCAGTACATGATCCAAGCTTACATACTAGGTAGAGGAATATCATATGTGTAGGTTGTAGCCACTATATGATAGATCTATATATGTAAGAAACAAAACAAATCTCAAGAAATGTCATTATTTATTATGAGGTTACCAAACCAACCTCTTCATCGAACGATAGGGCCATCTATCAGTTTGATAGTTGTACGAGGGACTATAGTTAGTCCAAGGTTGATAGAAAAGTGCTTGAGTGATTCTTCTACTCATCAGTAGGTGACCAAGATTTGATGGAGGGTACCTGGACCATTCGTACATCGATTGCTAGTAAGCTCCACAAAGGCTTGATTATGTATTTTATATCCATATATATGGAAATATTGTTAAAGAGAAATGATATCATGTTATCATGTACTATGCAATCATTAGTTTGGAAAGTTATAATACTTTGATATAATGGAATGGAAAATTTTGGAAAGATATTTATTTCAAATGTGCATGCTATATTTATAGTTTTAAAAAGAAATTTTTTATTGCTCATAATAGTTAGATGCTTAATCAATTTACTTGAGGTTAAAATTGAGGAAAGATACTATGTAGAACAATGGGTATGTTACATAATATACATGGAAAATACTTTCAAGAAAAAATACACACTCCAAAGGTATAGCCCAATCTATCTTATTCAACAAAAATGTTTACCATACAATATCAGAACAGTGATCTTCAAGATTCTCACATTACAACAAGAATTTGAAGTGTTTTCAATAGCATAATCGTATCTCAAAAATTCTTCAGCCTATCATATTAAAAATACAATAAAAAATCAAGTATCTATATCACTTCAACATGAAGAGAGGGTGCCAAAACTTTACATAATAAAATCCTATGCCCAAGTGTCAATATGATTTCATTATGACACTTCATAGTTAGAACCCTTAAATTTAGGTTTTTTTCTATTTCTAACAATGTATGTCTCCTAAAAAATAGCTTCCACTAAACATATGAGCCACCTATACACATGCAGCTACCACATGCACAATTGGGTACCCCCATAAATACATCTTGACTTTCATAGTGTGACATACAAACTATCATGCATATCTCTTATAGCTATCATAACTGGTGTAGGAGCACCTTGAGGTCCTTTTGGAAGGTCTTGGTATTTTTTGCTTGTAGGTGGTTCTAGCCAACCACCAAGGGAATAAGGACTATGATGTAAAGTCCCAAGAGTTTTTTTGATGAGTGAATTGTAAATAGGTTTTGTTAGGGGCTTGAGGTTTGGGTAAGTCTTGGATAGTGTGAGCATTTTGAGCAATGTTGCCTTGGCTATTTGTCCTAAAAGTTGGAAAATGGAATTAGTGATGCTCTAAGCCCAACCTAAGGGTCCTCGCATGTGGGAGAAAGGTATATAAGGTTAGAAAAAACCTAATACCTGGGGTTGGAGGATTGTTTTCATGAATTGAGACTTAGAGAGTACATTTTTGTGATTGGAAGAGAGCAAGTTTTCATTGAATTTCTGTGTTTGAGCCTTCATCCAGTGAAGAATGGATTGAAAGGACTTATCTAATGCTTTGAGTCTTTCATTTGTGTCACTTACTTACCTTTTGTAGCATTAGATTAGTCATCTAGACTAACTGGTTACCTTTTTGCAAGTTTTTGGTGTTCTTGGTCTCATTGCTGGTTTAGGCCAGTTTTGTGAATAATGAGTTCCACTTGACTTCCTGTGGCTTTCCTCTCATGGCCACTTGGAATCAAGTTGGGGACTATGTAAATAGTGTACATTTAGGTTTTGGGGTCTTTTTTTGCAGGGAAGGTGATGAAATCATTGTTGATGGTGTTTTTTGCACAACAACAACTTAGACAAAATGTAATATTCTATCTCTCTTGAAAGGTAAATCTCTATGGAAAAGAGATAACCCCAAGGTCTCTAATGTCAGGTCTTGACAATGCAAAAAAACAACTCAGTGATAAATGTGAAAATGTTGGTAATCACAATGGGACCTTACTACGAGCAACACTGGATTTCAAATCTTATCAAATATGGACACTAAAATGATACTTTGAAACTTGATTGGAATCCTGATAATAAAGAAACAACAAAAGATAAAGGTTTCAGAGATAATCTTAAAACTACTTCTAACCCTAAGATTGAAAATGCAAAAGGATAAAATGCTTAAAATGGACTGATCTCTCATAAACTATTTTCTGCTTGACCCAGATGAATCTGCAATTCCACAGAAATAGTGCAATCTTCTAAGGTATTGAAATATTTTCAAATCATAAACATTCATTTAGTCAATCCTACATCAATTGAGATGAATAAACCTTCACAATTGAACTAAGCACAAATACAAGTCTAGGCTAACTTTGCAAAGCAGCTAACAATCAGCTAACTACAAAAAGTATGGACTAAAGATCGCTGCAAACATTCCAAACATGAAACCCTAAGCATTATCAAATCATTTAACCATAAACATTAAGCAATTTGAAAGATAGAATAAAAAGAACCATGCTAGATGAGATTCCAGAAGATAGATACCAAACACAATATCCCTCTTATATTAAATCATCCAAAAATGGTAGCAATTCCAGTTTTCTGTTACAACATTTGCTTGAAAATAAACCCTAACTTGCTCTAACATCACTTAGCTATTTTCTCTTGATCTACCTATCCTTCTATATCTATCTTTTTAATCTCTCTATATCCAAATGAGGCAACATGCCTGCTTTTATAGAGAATCCATAAAATAGGTCGGCCCAAATTATAATTTACAATAAAAACATGACCTACAAGAGGTCGGCCTAAAATACATTCGAACCATATGAAATGTGCCATTGGCACCAATTTCATCCAAAACCGCCAAGATATCAAAAGGTCATCCCAATACATGTGAATTAATGGGAAGCACAAATATCAATGTAACTCTATATAATCACTCCCCATCCTTGTCCTTAACTTTATCTAGCTCAGCAATAGGTGGCACAGGCAAAACCCTAATCTTTCTCTCAAGAGTTTTGATATCTTCTCTTTCCTACCTATGTAGCTCAGAAATAGGTGGCATAGGCAAAACCCTAATCTTTCTCTCAAGAGTTTTGATATCTTCTCTTTCCTACCTAACTGTACCATCCCAATTGATTTTGTTGGTCAAATACCTGTCAATGACTACAATATAAGTTGCAGCATCATCCAACTGATGTTCAGTAACTAGCCCTTTGCTGACTGGAGAATACACATCTCTCCACCATTCTCTAAGTTGCTCCAAACTGAGATGCTTTGTAGCAAACTTCTTCCTTCCAGCCATGACCTCAAAGAATGAAATGCACCTCTCATGAACACCAGTCAAAGCATCCTCAATTTGCCTCACCTATTTGTGGATCTTTTTTGAGGCCTTATGCCTCATTTGCAGGATTTCAAACCATTCCCAAGGTTCAGAAACTCTTGGAAATGGAAGAATCCTGCACTGTACTAATTTGTCTTCAGTAAACCCCAAGATTGTTGTAGTCTTTTGCAGCAGGAGGTTGGTATCCACATTATCCTATGCCAATGCAGCCTTCAACCAATCAATCAACCTCAGTGCATCCCCTCTAGTGGATAATATGCCCTTAATGGCTTCATCTCCCTTAGCTTGGACACCTTACAACCAGGGAACCACAACATGTGAAGTACCCTTCATCTTCTCTAACTCAAAAATTATCTCCTAGGGTAGGAATCCTATAGCAGAGGAGGAGGAGCCAATAGCTTGCAAAGGTTTCATAAAATCCTGCAAGTATTTCCTTAGTTTTTCATTCTCCTTCTCTAGCTCATGCCTAGTTTGTACTGCTTTCTTCAATCTCCCCACAATAACTGCACTAGAACCCTCATACTCTTCAATATCCTACTCAATAGTAGCATGTCCCAAATCAATAGTCTACACATTATAGTCCTAGGTAGTCACATTATCTTTATCTTTGTTTGGAGTAGGGGTAGCAATATGGGGCACCCGGTTACCTGATACATCCCTCTCAATCTGGGATACAACCCTTTCCTTCTTTTTGGTCTTTTCCCTTTCTACATTAGCCATGAGGGCATCCCAATTGGGAGGAGCATCCTCCACTATTACCATTTTGCTCTTCAATTCCCTCTCAAGCCAATCTGGAATGGTAGACCTAGTAGGCACTGTGTCTTGTTTATCTTGTTCTTTCTCCTGCTGGTCAGTAGTTACATCCCTCTCAACACTTGGACTTTTAGGAACATCCACCATTGGGTTCTCTTCCTGCCGTACCTGTTCATCCACAACAAAATCCACTGGTGAGGGGGCCCTAGCTGGTATTTCCTCCTCCTTTTGAGGAGACTTGTCTATTTGTTCTCTTGCAAGAGAGTCTGCATGTGCCACCAAGGGAGATTGAACCACCTTATCAATTTCTGCCTCTGCATTAAAGAGGTCTCCTTCTTGGAACTCTTCCTCGCCCAAATTCTTAGGACTTTCATCCTGTTTTGGTTCTCCCGTTACACTACTAGCATCTTGAGGAATGGAGGGACCAACTTGTTTAACAACAGGGATACTTACTGAAACACCCTCTTTGGCTACAATATCCCTTGGGGAAGGAGTCCTTGATCTCCTCATATAGACTTGTGTCTTTTCCCCTGAGTTCTCCACCTCTACCACTGGTGGCTCAATTTCCCTGTCAGCCTTAGGAACTTCCTCCACCTTCTAGGATGTCCTTGTGACTCTTCTCTTCTTCATTGGTGCATGAACACTTTCAACCTCTTCTTCCTCCTAGTTTTTCTCAAATTCCTTATTAGAGGCATGCTTCCTCTTCTTGGCAATAGGCCTCCTCTGTTTGACCACCTCTATAGCCTTTTCAGCCTGCACCTCTCTTACTTGAATTCTGAAAGGAGAATCCACTTTCTCCTTGCCCTTTTGATCTAGTTCAAGTGAAGCCTTGGAAGCAGAATGAGACTCTAAGTCTCCCATCAGCTCATAGGTGCATGGAACACCCTCACTCTCTAGCTCCAAAATTTTGTGCTTTAACCACATTTTGGTAGATTTAATCACTGGGGCCATAACCTGATCTAAATTAGTCTTTTCCTCTTCTAACTAGTAAAATTCTCCCACTGGTTTATCCTTCAACGCCTCATGCACATGACCCTGGATCACATTTCCATTTTCTTCTACTTGGTCCAGGATGGATTTTACATTATATAATCTCACCAAATCCACTGGCAACCTGGAAAACCTCTTCTTTCTCACCTCAAACTCATCAACAAGGTTAATCCAACAATCTTCAATATGAGCCTTATGGCTATAATCCCTATTGGCCTTCTTCTGAGCCTCACCAGTAACATCAAACCTTGCTCTCTTAGAATGAAAAGAGAGCCCAAGAGTACCCATCTCCTCCTCTGAAGCATGAGCAGACTGAATGGAGGCACAAACTACACCCATTCCTATCTTCAAAGGGAAATCATTCCCAAAACCTATCTTATGCATTTCTCCCTTCACAACATTGTCAAAGTCACAGATTTGTCTAGTGAATTCCAACAATACAGCATGATCAGTGGGATATCTAGGGAGTTCGTAGGGAGCCCTCTGAAAACCATCAACTCTGATATATGAGAAGGTTGGGAACTAGATAAATCAGGCTCCATACCTCCTTATCAACTCTTTTCCCTTATCCGAGATTCTCACATGCTCTGCACCCTGGAGTAGTCTGGTAATGTACATTGTGAAGGCATCATTCAACCTCTGATAGCTTCCACCAGTCAAATGCAACTGTGGATACACCTCATAGACAACATCCTGCCCAAAAATACCTCTAGTGCTCAATCCCTTGTATGGATGAAGTTTGGCCAATGAATACACTAGGTAAGAGGTCATAGTGAAAGTCTTGGTCTGCAAGACATTACACAACTTATGATGGATCATATTACTAATAACTCCTGCCCAATGATAGTCTATCCCCTGTTCCATTCTGGCAATCACATTGAACATCCATGTTTTAAAAACACACACTCTTCAATCCTATCAACCTACTAAGAAGGGTGATGGCATTGTAATACTCCCTCTTGAACTTCAACCTGAATAGTTGCTTAGGCAACTTAGAGAAATGAGATTTAGGCTTCTCTAGCCAAGAGTTGATCACCTGTTGAGATTTGAAAATGATCTCTTCATAATATTTCCTGGCAACCTCCAGGTCGAAGCCCACCACATGGGACCTATCAGGCATGTCAAAGGTTGCAACAATGGCCACCAGACTGAAACCAACAAGAATCCTTCCTTGAGGGCCGATTATTCTATGTGTTCCACTATCATAATTTCTAGCACACTCAAGTACCAACTCATAGCACTACACTGTAGAAGGGAAAAATGCCACATGAGCCAACCTAGATTCCACCATTCTCCTTGACAACAGAGGAAGGTTTGGTGCTGACATCTCAACCTTGAATTCTTCATAATCCCACATGCTTACATTCATATCTGTGATCCCTAACCAAATTGAGGTCAAATTACTCTTAGGAATTCTTCTCTTTATATATATCTTAACCTTTTCTGCATCCGAGATGGCAGAAGCCTCTGCACCAGGATCAGTTGCCTTTCCTTTGCCTCGACTAGCAACATTCTGTCTTGATCCTGCCTGTAAACATATAAAAGTAACCACAATTAGATCCATAAGAAGCAACAAGTGTAGAAGATCATTATCTCAAAATTCAAGATTTAGCTCCCCTCGATGATTCTGCACTGGGAAGGATTTTCGGGAAAATCCGGACCAAGCAGATTCCAGTGAACCGAACATACAAAACCCCATAACATCATTTAAATCATCAACTTAATAAAGGAAAAAGCACTGAGAATACTTAGCATAAGCTCCTTAAATCAATCAAATAGATTACCAAGAAACCCACCATCTATAACCATCAAATTCAACATTTCCCCAAAACACCCGGAAGAATTCGCTGGAGACGGATTCTGGCAAAATTAACAATAGTTATAACTAACTCAGGGAAAATGAAGAGACACGGACTATTCGGGAAAATCCGGATGGAGCGGATTTTGGCGAAATCAAATAGAAATCCGGTAGAAAGTGATAAAATAAGAGGAGATAGAAAATTCGGGGAAATACGGGGGAAGTGAAATTCCGTGAAAAACTCGAAAACCCGAACCTGTCTACATCTCTGCTACTTTCACCAAATCGATTCAAATCACTCCGGATCTAGGCCAGAACTCCGAAACCAATGCAACCTAGGACCTTGATGAATAAAATGTGAACCAAAGACACTCGTTACAGAAATTTGAAGAGGATTCGCCATGCCCTAGGTCAAGAACCCTAAATGTCTTCCATGAAAGCATAGACGACTTGCTCATATACCAAAATGGAGAGTATGAAACCATAGCAATCCAGCACCCAAATAAGAAGCAACACCAAACTAAAATGCACATGCCTGATCAATAAAAATAGACTGGTGCACCAAATGAAAACCCCAAAGCGCTCAATGATAACGCGCATCCAGAAAAACCAGGAAACCTACGAAGGACTCCCCAAGCAAACAAAGAAAAGGGCACATCTACATACCATGGAAACACAAAGGTTGAAACTGGTAAAGTCAAGATATAACCGCTCAATGCAAACCGAATACAACCCATGCACAGGAAATGCAAATGCAAAATCCAAATGGCCTCAAAAATCAAGATATCCAACAAACACCAAGAACCTCAAGACACAAACCCAAATGATAGCAAATGAACAAACTCAAATGATCAATTAATTCTCAAAGAATCAATATATAAAAGCCCCAAGACCTCCACACAAACGCCATTAATGCATTCGACAAGACAGCCACGACCACAAAAGACTTTTGGGGATTCGACACCGCCACAGATTTCGGGAATTCGACACTGCCACAGATTTTGGGGAAATCTGGGATGTGCAGAATTTCCCAAAAGCAGTGCAAAAGTAGCAATTTCGGACATTGGGAAGAAATCGGGAGAATTTGGCCCAGGCAGATTTTCTCGAAAATAGTGAAAAACCCGAGATAAAGCCAAAACTTCAGATTTTCAACATAGTTCAAAAGAATGCCACTTCAATTGGAAAAATTGGATGTTAAAGCAAAAAAAAAAGCAAGCAAAAACCCCCAGAAAAGGAGGGCCAAACTACCAAAAAGCGAAGAAAGAGGGTCCCCACTTTCAGTGGGGCGTGTGTGCAAAAACTGCACAACAATCATCAAGCACTAGGCGATTGCAAGTGCATTCTGGCTACTAGCTTGGAGAGGACAGCAGCAAGGAGAGTTGCTAAATGGATTGGTTTGTGCAAATCAAGGGTATGGGAGTGTAGGCACATGTATCTACGACATGTGTGTGCCAAGAGGAGAGCTGAGGAGGTTGTTGAAGCCCTCAAAAAAGGAAAAAGAGGTAAAACCCCTAGAAACCCTTGAAAATAGGGGGTTTGAGGACAGTCATATGTACGGACACTTGTAGGACCTAAGGCTTGGTAAATCTTGGATCCTTGATGGTCAATAGAAAGAATCTACAAAAACATTTGGGGGTTGTTAAGACTGTTTGTGAGAAAAGTCAAGAAAATGGGTTCTAGGAGGCCTAATTGGGGTAGAAGGCTACAAGGCCTAAAATTGAGTTTTTCAAGGAAGCGATGGGTAAAAGGTGAAATAATCCAATAAGATGTATCAGTGAGGAGAAAAATCAACAAAGGGACAGCTAGAATACCCTTCCCTAGCCATGGAGTGGTTAGGACACTTTGGGTCAGTGTGGAGCCCAAGGAAGCTTAATGGTGGAATGGGAGTAATGGTGAAGAATCTAAAATTGGTGGAGAGTCTTATGAGGTGAGAGGGGTTTAGGAGTGATCCCTGAGTAGGGTAGAAAGGAATACCCTAGGAAGACTAGAGAATAGGTCTTGGGAAGAGCAAGAGTGCTCTTGAGGGATAAGACTCCCCATCAAATTGGTATTAGAGCCATAAAAAGGCTTGGGAATTGAGAAGTGAATGTCAGAGAGTAGTGAATCCATAGGAGAAAACACCACGGTGACCAATCCAGAATTGGCAAGAGATCTAATAGAGCAACAAGAAAACAATAGATGTCTTGAGGAAATTGTGGAAGAAATGAAGCACAAACTAGAAGAGGTTGCAGAGACTGTAGGCAAAATGGAAGTGCACTTAGCAGGGGTTAAAGACAAGGGTAAGGACCATGTTGAGGAAGAAATAGAGCCAGAACCTAACCCTCCATTAGTAGAGGAACCCTTCCTCAAAGCATTGAAGGCATTAAGTGGCAAGGCACTAGAAGGCATCCCTGTTTTCACAGGAAGAATGGATGCAGAGTTAGTTATGGAATGGATAGAGGGAATGGAGAATCACTTTGAATGTGATTGGATTATAGAGGCACAAAAGGTGAAGATAGCCAAATCAAGGTTAAGAGGACAAGCATTAACTTGGTGGAAGTTCTTGCAAGAATAAAGAGAGAAGGAAGGCAAGAATCCAATAGGAAATTGGAAAAAAATGGTGGCTAAAGTGAAGGAAAATTATCTACCTGAGGACTATGACATCCAATTGCACAAGAAGAGGCAAAATCTTAGACAAAGAGAGCTAGATGTAGCTGCCTATATAGAGGAGTTCCAAAAACTAAGCCTTAGGTCTAGAGTGCAAGAAATTGAAAGCATTAAGGTTGCTAGGTATTTGAACAGCCTTAGATGGAACATATAAGAGGAGTTGAGTCTCTTCACACTTACTACCATCCATAACTGCTATCAGATGGCTATTAAAGTGGAAGAGAAACTAAAAAAGAAACAAGATTCTAATACCTGGGGTAAAGGAAGAGGCAGAGATCCTAGAGATGGACATAGAGGAGGTTTTGGTGGAAGGAGCAATGAGAATAGAAACCAAGGAGATTCTAAGGTTGGGGAACAATCCCATGGGATAAATAGTAGAGGGGGATATGGAGGTAGAAGTTCTTATAATGATGGAAGAGGCAGATCAGGAGGATTTGGGAGAAGTTCTCATTTTGCTTCCATGAAGTGTTACAATTATGGACAGTTGGGTCATCTGGCTTATAGGTGTCCTAACAAGCTAACATCTTCACAAGGTGAGAGGAAGATTAACTATGTTCAAGAAGAGGACTGTTCCAAACATTTAGAGGTGAGTTTAGATTTAGAAAAAGGAGAGAATCTCATGTTGAGAAGGATCTTGATCAAAGCACCTATTGAGGATGAACACAAACAGAGGAGAGCTCTTTTTAGAGTCAAGTGCAAGATACTAGGTAAGGTCTACAAGGTCATCATTGACTTGGGATCTACTAATAATGTCATATTAGAGGAGGCAATGCAGAAGCTGAACCTCATCAAGATACCCCATGTGTGTCCTTACAGGGTTACTTGGTTGAATAAGGGGCATAACATATTGGTCAATGAACAAGTATGGATTGAGTTTGCTATAGGGAAGTATCAAGATAGGATACTATGTGATGTGTTACCAATGGATGCATGCCATATATTGCTTGGAAGACCATGGCAATATGACAGGGAAGCAGTACACCATGGCAAGGAGAACAAGTATTCATTCAAGAAGGATGGAGTGACTTACAAAATACAGTCTTTGATAGAAGAAGGCATAGTGGAAAAGGCAGAATCTAGTGTAATTTTGATGAGTGGAAAGGAATTACTAAGAGACATGAAGGAGGAAGAAGGAGTTGTCTATGCAATCATGTTGAAGCCAAAGGAGGAGGAGTCACCTAGTTGGCTACCTATGATAGTAGAAGTGAAACAACTGTTGGATCAGTTCAAGGATATTATTTGTGAAGGCACACCAGCTACAATACCACGTAAGAGGGCAATTAGTCATCAAATAGAATTTGTACTAGGAGCAACATTGCCTAACAAGGCTGCATACAATATGACACTAGAGCAGAACAAGGAGATAGCGAGGCAAGTTCAGGAGCTTTTGGACCAAGGGTTGATCAGAAAAAGCATAAGCTCATGTGTTGTTCCAATGGTGTTTGCACCTAAGAAGGGAGACAAGTGGAGAATGTGTACTGATTCTAGGGCAATAAATAGGATAACCATTAGATATAGGTTCCCTGTTCCTAGGATAGAAGACGTAATGGATTGTTTAGGGGGTGTTAAGTACTACTCCAAGATTGATTTGAAAAGTAGCTAATATCAGATTAGGATGAAAGAGGGAGATGAATGGAAGTCAGATTTTAAAACCATAGAGGGGTTATATGAGTGGTTAGTAATGCCATTTGGGCTTACAAATGCACCTAACACTTTTATGAGGGTGATGAATGAGGTCTTGAAGGACTTTATAGGAGTCTTTGCAGTAGTCTACTTAGATGATATCCTCATCTTTAGAAAAACAAAAAAAGAACATATGAAGCACCTAGAACTTGTGTTGAAGAAACTTCAAGAGGAGAAGCTCACCATAAATCTTGAGAAGAGTGAGTTTAGGAAGAAAGAGTTAGTCTACCTAGGATTTGTAGTATCTCAAGGGAATTTGAAGATGGAAAAGAGCAAGGTTGAAGCCATTCTTAGTTAGCCTACTCCCAAGACAGGGACCGAAGTTAGGAGTTTCCATGGATTAGCACAATTCTATAGGAAGTTTGTTAGAAGCTTTAGTGAAATCTGTGCACTGGTCCTTGACACCATCAAAGGAGGACTGAAAACAAAGTTTGTGTGGACCAAAGAAGCCAAAGAAGGATTTTAAAGGTTGAAGAGGGAGATAGCTACCCAACCTATCCTAGTTTTACCAAGTTTTGACAAACCATTCATAGTGGAATGTGATGCAAGTAACATAGCAGTAGGTGCTGTCCTAAGCCAAGAAGGAAGGCCAGTGGCATTCTTTAGTGAAAGGTTGAATGAAGCAAAGTCTAGGTACTCATCCTATGACTTAGAGCTATATGCTCTGGTACAGGCTCTCAAGAAGTGGAGGCACTACCTATTGCCCAAGGAATTTGTGGTATACACCGACAATCAGGCCTTAAGCTACATCAATACTCAAGAGAAGCTTAATTTGAGGCACATCAAATGGATGGAGTTTTTGTAGTCATACACCTTTACTATCAAGCACAAGAAAGGGGTTAACAAAAAGGTTGCAGATGCCCTTAGTAGGAGATTGCTTACCATTCAAGAGATACAACTGCAGAGCATAGGGGTTGAAAGATTCAAAGACCTATATGAAGGAGATTCTGATTTCTCAGAGATCTACAAGGTATGTACTGATTTTGAAAACCATTTTCACAATGAATATGTAGATTATACTTATGTGTTCCAAGAGGTTCCATGAGGGAGAATCTTATTTAGGAAAAGCACAATGGCAGTTTGAGTGGACACTTTGGATTGAACAAGACCCTAGATTTAGTGGAGAGGTTCTATTGGTGGCCTAAGATGCAAAGAGATGTAAGAAGGTATGTGGAGAAATGTGGAGTGTGTCAAAAGGCAAAGGGAACATCAACAAATGGAGGACTTTATCAGCCATTACCCATCCCAAGTAGACCATGGGAGTGCATAAGTATGGACTTCATAGTATGGCTACCTAGGACACCAACTGGTTTTAAAAGTGTGTTTGTGGTAGTGGACATATTCAACAAGATGAGCCATTTCATCCCATGCAAAACAACACATGATGCAAGTCAGATTGCACACCTATTCTTCAAGGAGGTAGTATGGATACATGGGTTGCCAAAGAGCATAGTTGCAGATAGAGATGTGAAGTTTATGGGACATTTTAGGAAAACTCTTTGGGGGAGGTTAGGAACAAACTTGTCTCATAGTTCAGCATATCATCCTCAAACAGATGGACAAACAGAGGTGATAAATAGGGTACTTGGTAACTTGTTGAGATGATTAACTAAGGATTATGGACAAGGATGGGAACAAGTGATTCCACAAGTAGAATTTGCTTACAATGATAGCACAAATAGGACTACGGGTAAGAGTCCATTTGAGATAGTATATGGCTTACATCCAAGGGGTGTACTTGAGCTTAGAGATCTAAAAGGTTATGAAGGAATCAGTGGTCATGCTGATGATTTTGCTCAGTCAATGAGAGAGGTTCATGAGTAGGTAAAGAAGACATTGATAGAGGCTAACCAGAAGTTGAAGGCTAAAAGAGATGAAGGGAAGAGAGATCTACAATTTGAAATAGGTGATTTGGTGATGGTATACTTAAACAAGGCATACCAAGTAAGTTGCAGATGAAAAGGATAGGGCCATGTAAAGTGTTGGCTAAGTATGGATCAAATGCATACAAGGTGGAGTTACCCAAGGAGATGTCCATTTCGCCTATCCTCAATGTGAAGGACTTGGTGAAGTATAAAGGACCATAAATGGATGAGGAACAGTATAGTGCTGAGGTGAGTAAGGATGTGGAAGAACTCAAGGTACCTGATCAGATCAGACCATAAGTGGACAAGATTCTAGACTCAAGGGTGAAGAAGAAGACTAGGCACAAGACATACATGGAGCACCTAGTGAAGTGGAGACATCAACTAGAGTCAGAGGCTACTTGGATAGCAGAAAGTGACTTTAAGAAGCATGGAATTAGTGAGTAGCTCTTGACACCATAGGTTCCTTAACTTCTTTGTTGCAGGGGGAGAATAGTGCAGGAGCACCTTGAGGTCCTTTTGGAAGGTCTTGGTTTTTTTTGCTTGTAGGTGGTTCTAGCCAATCACCAAGGGAATAAGGACTATGATGTAAAGTCCCAAGAGTGTTTTTGATGAGTGAATTGGAAATATTTTTTGTTACTGGCTTGAGGTTTGGGTAAGTCTTGGACACTGTGAGCACTTTGAGCAATGTTGCCTTGGCTATTTGTCCTAAAAGTTGGAAAATGGCATTAATGATGCTCTAAGCCCAACCCAAGGGTCCCTGCACATGGGAGAAAGGTATATAAGGTCAGAAAAACCCTAATACCTGGGGTTGGAGGATTTTTTTCACTAATTGAGACTTAAAGAGTACATTTTTGTGATTGGAAGAGAGCAAGTTTTCATTGAATTTCTGTGTTTGAGCCTTCATCCAGTCAAGAATGGATTGAAAGGAATTATCTAATGCTTTGATTCTTTCATTTTTTTCACTTACTTACCTTGTGTAGCATTAGATTAGTCATCTAGACCGATTGGTTACCTTTTTGCAAGTTTTTGGTGTTCTTGGTCTCATTATCGGTTCAGGCCAATTTTGTGAATAATGAGTCCGACTTGACTTCCCATGGCTTTCCTCTCATGGCCAGTTGGAATCAAGTTGGGGACTATGTAAATAGTGTACATATAGTTTTTGGGGTATTTTTTTGCAGGGAAGGTGATGAAATCATCAAGCACTAGGCGAGTGCAAGTGCATTCTGGCTAGTAGCTTGGAGAGGACAGCAGCAAGGAGAGTTGCTAAATGGATTGGTTTGTGCCAATAAAGTGTATGGGAGTGTAGGAACATGTATCTCAGACATGTGTGTGCCAAGACGAGAGGTGAGGAGGTCGTTGAAGCCCTCAAAAAAGGAAAAAGAGCCAAAAACCTTAGAAACCCTTGAAAATAGGGGGTTTGAGGACAATCATATGTACGGACACTTGTAGGATGTAAGGCTTGGTAAATATTGGAGCCTTGATGGTCAATAGAAAGAATCTACAAAATTATTTGGGGGTTGTTAAGACTATCTGTGAGAAATGTCAAGAAAACGGGTTCTAGGAGGCCTAATTGGGGCAGAAGGCTACAAGGCCTAAAATTGAGTTTTTCAAGGAAGTGATGGGTAAAAGGTGAAAGAATCCAATAAGATGGATTAGTAAGGAGAAAAATAAACAAAGGGACAACTAGAATAACCTTCCCTAGCCCTGGAGTGGTTAGGACACTCTGGGTCAGTGTGGAGCCCAAGGAAGCTTAATGGTGGAATGGGAGTAATGGTGAAGAATCTGAAATTGGTGGAGAGTTTTACGAGGTGAGAGGGGTTTAGGAGTGATCCCTGAGTAGGGTAGAGAGGAATACCCTAGGAATACTAGAGAGTAGGTCTTGGGAAGAGCAAGAGTGCTCTTGAGGGATAGGACTCCCCATCAATAACCTATCATATTAGCAAGTTTTCATAGTCTCTTATAGTCATGACATAGAAACTAATGAAAAATCCATCAAGTTAACCACAAATTTAGGACCTCCAAAGTTGGATGCCTACCTCCATTAGTTTAGCTTACAAATTCTACATGTCATATTTTGTAGAGGAGGATAATACACACCCCCAAGACAACAAGGCCCAAAGGGGTATGTAATCCTCAACTACCTCAGAGATCAAAGCTCAAGTGATAGGATGAGATAGAGAAGGGGTTTATTTACTTTTTATACCAAATAAAAGGATGAGAGTTTCAGATTGAAAGAGAAGGTTGCAAACATCTCCTGAGAAAACTAACAGGCTCTCATCCAAGGATGACAACATGGCACACAGATGTCCTCATGATGCATTTTAGTCTTGTTCAGACGAAAATTGAGTTTACCATAGAAGCCAACTAAGAACCCACTAATAGTTTTGATAACTAATACTCAAAATGTATTAGAATAATAGAGAAATAATAAAGACAAACATGTCGTAAATCAAATTAAAAGGAAATGATAAAATGAAGAAGAAGGAAGGAGACACTCATAAGAGGTTCAGGAATGAAGCCTCCAACAAAGCTCCAACTTCAACTTCTATACACATAGAAATGAGAGAATGGTTCAGGCTATTTTAAGGGCTTTCCTTAGTCAAAACCCCACATAGGTGTTTCCACCTCCACAAACAACTAGATAGATAGCGACAAAAAATAATAGATGAGATGAAGTAAATGGATGTTCTAGAATATTATACAATGAAATTAAAATAAGGAAGCTATAGTTACCTCCTTTAGCAAGTGAGAAATGCTAAAGGAAAGAAGCTGTAACCTCTAAGATTGTATGAGATGTGCCAATGGTGTCAAATCCTTGATTTAGAGAGCCAAAGTGTTGTAAAGGTGGTAGAAGATGGTGTAGAAGTGCAAGAAAGAGTGAAAAGAAATTGGGAAGAGTGATAGAATGAAAGAGTAGATTAAATGAATGGTTAGAATGAAGATTTTAGAGAGTATAAATATAGGGGGTCATGCCCAGCATGACCGTAACCTATAGAGGTGTTACACTTGTAGGTAGGCAGAAAGTGTACTACCCAAATGGCTACTACAATCAAAAATCCTTTTGGGATGTTCACATGATGCATAGACATTTGAGTGGTGCGTGGTTGTCCACAACAAAAAAAATCTTAATGGTCAGGAATGAGTAAGTTAAGAACAAAATTAAGGAAATGTTGCATTATTAAATTAATTTATCTAAAGGGGAGGTTTATAAAAATGTGAAATTTCATAGGATGAAATTTTTGACATTACATGTTACCCTCACTTTAGCGAGCATATGTGAACTAAATTAGAGAAAGAAAGAGGTTGGAGAGAATATACTAAGGATGAATATGATGCAGGTCTTTGATCTCGTATATGTGATTGTGAAGATGAGATAGGACATGAAGAGGAAATGGGTCTTCTCTTCTACAAAGCTGATTGCAATCTCACCATAAACATGTTAGCTACAAAAAAAAATGTTAGGTGAAAAAGAGTAAAGTAGATGTGATAAAATTTGATAAGATATAAAGACATTGTTGATATGTATGGCTAGCAAGTTGGGTTATGTTAGAGACCATACAATAAGTGAATAGGCCTATGGTTGTTGCAAACTATGTTGCACAACAGTTATAGAAAAGAAAAGTCTAGCTAGGTTGTGCTAAGCTACGACAACAAGATGAAGATAAAAGAAAATACTAGTCAGGTTTCCCCCAAGCTAGATGATGAAATCATAAGACATCAAGACTTTTATGAAATATTTGTGAAAAATAAGAACAAGCAGATATGATAGGCCCCCCTTAGAATGATATGTGCTATGCAAAGGAGCACAAGTCATTCCAAGGAGAAGAAAAAAAGAGAGAGATTTCATGTCATTAAATACATAGTGAAACATAGAAGAAGGTGATCCTAATTCTAAAATCTTAGAACAATAGGATTCAAGGCCTCTTTCAAGGGTTTCATTAAGATGGAGACCAATAAGGCATATAGATTTACTTTCAACCATGAAGGTGAGACATAAAACCTATATCTGCATCTTATTGAGTGTTAGAATGGATTGAAATTGATTTAATATGACTAACCTAATTAGATTATGTGCCCTAATATAAAAATTACAAGAATCTAACAATTGATAAACTGAAACAATGAATTGCAAAAAAATCTAGGAAGTGTAGAGGACTATGTACTTGCCCAAACAAATTGGTATTGATCTAAATATAAGGATAAAGTCACCCTAGGGCATGTGAGTCCTTGTACACATTTCCTTCTCTTTTTTTTTAGGTCCTTTGATGACAGATGGGTATGTGCAGGATCATCATGGAAAAAATAAGCCCTTAAGTGGCAAAAAATTCAGAAAAATCAGAGTTCGACAACTTGATGTAAAAATTTGAATAAGTTATGTATATTATTTCAAAAATATGTAAGAATAGAATCTGTAGAAAATTGAATGTAGTTTCTAAACTACAAGGTTTATTTTAAAAAAATATATCTATTTGGTGAAAATTTAAAATTTCAATGTAGTAGTACTTAAATTTCGGGGAAAAAATAAGTAGGTGTCTATCTAACCACCCTAACCACAATAAAATGATAATATTTTTTTATAATATTTTAGATATAAGTAGAGGACTCATGTCCCGATGTGATGAATATTTTTTGTAATTTTTTTCTAAGTAAATAATTAATTATGAATTTTTTCATTACAAATTTTTAAAAATATAAAAACTCATATGTCTGACCACCTTAAATTGGTCAAAACTTCATGAAATTCATTTTTTGTTTTAATCCTATAGTATGCAAAGCATAGAATGTGACACATGTTTTAGATTCAAAAAATGTGATACCGTTTGAAAGCTATAGATTTTTTTCAATTAGCCTATCAAGGAGGAGTTTAGTCGTAATTCAAATAGAAAATGAATAATAATTATTTATTAAATTCAAAGTAAAACATAATTTATATTGGTGGAAAGCTGAGAATCTCCTTTAAAAACCATTTTCATTTCATCAATTTTGGGTAAAAAAAAGTCATCAACCACATACCCTAAACATACCCATCATATCGCCACTTTTTGGCCCATCATGATTGTGCACATACCCAGATCTGAGATCTTTGTTTCTGCTTGCAAAGTTGTCAGAACACTATCAAATAATTTTGTAGGTTAGTTTCTATGAGTTGACAAGGTGTAGGGCTTTAATTGGAACAATGAATAGCTTATCTTCAAACTTCTTTCAATCTTCTTCAATCTTAAAACTTGCACTTGCAAAGAGAAGGAAAGGGTTGTGCCATTTAGGGTTTTTCCTTGGTAAAAACCCATGTTAGTGTTTCCAGTTTGACAATGGCAATGTTAATGATAAAATGATAATTGGTAGGAAGGAATGATGAATTAACAAATTTTTGCAACTCACCACCCTTCAATGACTTCTTTGAAGGACTGCAGTCATACATATCACCTCAAGGTCTTTTATCTTGTTTTCTTGATTGCTTGAATGCTTTGGGGACCTACAAAAGGGGTTAGCCTACACAAAAAATGATAACATAAACACACATGAACTCTCACAAGATTTAACATGATTTTAGGATCTTTAATTTCTACAAGAAAGATTTGAAATGATTCTCTTGACTTGGTCTTAGTGTTCAATTATTGCTTGATAATTTTACTTAGATTTCAAATGATGTAATAACTACATATTTATAGGCATTTCTCTAATTTCCCAAAGATTAAATTCTGATAGCCAATATTTGCAAGATGAATTTCAAATGTTAAAATGTCAACATGTACATATTCAAAATTGGTCCCCAATAAAATAGGGGGACCCATATGCCCTAGGGTGAATGGGTTTTGGCCCCATTTTCCAAGACATCAAGTGTTGGGGCCAAAATAATAATTAGATGCATTTGTTCAATGCTTACAATTTCTTGGAAAGTGGTACAAATGGGCTATAGAATGCATAATTTAGGAAATTAGGGGGCAAAACATAGTACAAAATTGTGAAGGGTGCCAATTTTTGATGCTACATTTAGCCCCCACTTTAGTTGGAGAACGAGCTTATGCTCAAACTCACACTAGAGTAGAAAATCTATGTCAAGAAGGGTTTGATTGTACAAATGTTGAAGAGATAGGATGACAAAGGGGTAAAAGCACAAAGTTGTGTCACACTTTATAAAGGAAATGACCAACACTGATCCAAATTTTAAACTTGAATCACTAAAAAGTGGCATATATGTTTTGAATTTTGAAATGATGTAAACTAGTAAAATATGTATTTTTTAGTATATTTTATGTTTTTATTTATTTTTATTTTTTTAAAAATGATTTTAAACTAGTTTTTAATAAATTAACACTATAATTTAGCTGGTGATAAAATTTAGAAAACTGAAGTTGCATGAGACGTCAAACTTTTTATAGTAAATTTTACTTTTTTTCTTTAAATTTTTTTGTGTGTATTTATAACTTGAAACTTTAGTGCATGGAGATTTTTTTTCCAATTTTGAGAAATATATATTTTTAAATAAATATTAAAATGTGTCTGAATCAAAAATAGTTGTTTCTATGGGATGTCAACTTTCATATTAAATATTTATCTAAAATGGAAAAAAAATTATACCATCTTGAAATAGATTCTTTTATCTAGTGCATCATTTTTTTTATATTTTTTAAATAAGTTTTAGCATTTCTCCCTCCCCACCTCATAAAAAAAGTTTTAGTATTTTTCCTTGAAATGGTAATGAACCTAATTTTTTGTGCAGATAACCTACTTTTAGTAAAAATAAATAATTAAACTATTAAAATAAATATATTTTTGAAAACTACACTTATGGATCTACAAAATGGTATTTTTATATTTTTTAAAAAATGTTCTTTACATTAGTAGGAGTTATTGAAACTTCAATTTTTTCAAATAATTTTTTTTTTTTGGTAAATTGGACTAAAAGTGGTGCTCCATATATTTTTAGCCAACAATTTTGGTTGAAAAAGTTGTGGAAGTATCTAACTTAGCTGGAATGAATCTTACTAGACCATATGTTTGACCAAAATTGATTTTTTAGTTAGAAATACTTAAATTTAGTTGTGTTGATAAGTTGGCTAAAAGTGTAACACAACTTTGTGCTTCTACCCAAAGGATCAAGGTGGGGTGCACAAGCCCTCAGGATCTAAGATCCCATGGTAAGACAACATAAGCATAAATCAAAATTCATATGCATGAAATGTAACAAGAAATCATACACAAACATACATGTTGAGAAACACGAAGCATACATGATGAAAAAATATGGCATAACATAACATGTAAATGGTCATAGCAAAATGAACACAAGCATGATGTAAACAAAATGAAAATATGAATAAGACACAAAAAAGACATGCAAAAAAGCACAAGGTTAGTACTAAAAGATTCGATTTAGTAAGACAAAGAGATCTCAGTCTTAAATCGTCTCAAATATGAAATATCATCCATCAAATAAAGGAATAATCCCATGAGGAATAGCAAGTTGTGCTATACCACATCACTCATAAGCTACATGGATTTGCTGGCTAGCAAGCTATGTTATGCTAGGTTTCCATGCAATATGATGAGTTCCATAAAGCTAGCAAGGTGTAGTATGCTAAACACTCATGAAACACATGGATTCACTACCAAGAAAGGCGTTTTATGCTATGTGGCAATGTTGTAAAGGGATGCTCAAGTTCATGACCTAAAAAGCTCTATTTTTTATTAAGGGTAAAACAGGTTTTGATGGGACCTAAAACCCAATACAAAAAGGTTTTTTAAGGGACCTAAAACCCTTTACAAGGAAAAGAAGTTGCTAGAAAAATAAAAAAACCAACCACAACTCATCAAAAACAACCAAAAATAGATAATCAAATCACCTCATGTTGTAACAAACAAGTTTTGAGGGGACCTAAAACCCTTAACAACTAAGTTTTGATAGGAACCTTGAACCTTAGGAAACTAATACACAACTACCTAAAATATTCAAGCAATAATGCATCCAAGCTACAACAAACCAACTACTCAATAACAACATCATTGAATCACTAAGAAGAACCAACTTCTCAAGAAATAAGATTGAGCCAAGAGAAACAAACATACTAATGTATATGACCCTTATACCCCTATGTTGCACTAGAACCAAAACATGCCAACTCCCCACCTCAATAGGGGATTTAGGGAGGCCACCAAAACAATGATAACCATCCACCTTCTTGTAAATCCATCCTGCCTAAAATGCCAACCCAATCTCCTCCTCAATAGGAGAGGGCTCCCCTCTAATGGAGAGGAATAAATATCCCTTACCACCAAATCCAACACACTTCTACATCCACAAGTTCCACCTCCATAGAAACAAGCAATGAAGAAGAGAATTTCCCACCGTCTAAAGAATCCAACTCCACCTAAAAAGGAGAGGGCTCCACCTTAGAAGGAGTGGATTTATTCTCCATAGAAACCACCTAAGGAGCTCAAAGGAAAGAAATAGTTCTAATAACAAGGGTAGTCACAATATCCTTTAGCTTGGAAAAATATTGGAGCTTGAAAGAAGAGACCATTAGCATTAAACACAACCACTTCTGAGCCTTCAAAATAAACCTCTAAACCAACTCATGAAATAGGATAACTCCCTTATGGAGCAATATCATATGGGTATTCAAAAAATACCTTAAAATCCTCCTAGTCAACAACCCACTATCAAGGGAAAGGGTTGAAAACCTCCCCTTAGTGAACATCAATAAGGAAACCAAAAGATTAGTCTCCACCATTCACCAACAAAGAGGCTAAAAATAAATAGATCCCATCATCCCCAAAGGATTGAATAGACACTAAGGGATTAAAATCAGGCACCAAATCAAGATTATGGAAGAAAAACTTCTAGTAACAATGAAAAAGTCTAGGTCTTCATGGAACGCTTATTATGCAACCCAAAAATCAGCCAAAAAAGAAGAAACAAAGAAAATTTGTTCCCACCTAGACCAACAACATCCCCCTAAACCAAAGCCAGGAATCCACCAAACAAAACCAAAGAAAGAAAATAGATGAAGGAATTCTTCCAATCATCCAACAAGAAGATACCCACATTAAGAAGGAAAACCTCCAGAGATTCTGATAGCATCCTAGTTGCCAGAACAAAAAAGGAATAGAGACGAGACTCCCCTATAGCAAAAGCCACTAGTAGCACACAATCTTCAAGGAAGGGTGACACCACCAACCACTGAGATATTACAACAACAACCATCAAGATTAACCCCAACGAGGTACCTCCCTCAAAGTGTTGCATAGAAATAGACCAAACAAGAATGAATAGCTCCAGGAAAAATCAAGAAGGAGCACCCCATACTGCGAACAACACCCACCACTACACCGTCCTTGCCAAAGAAAAAGAGCCAACTCTTGTGACCTCCAAAACCCCATCATCTTCATCTGAATATGTGTCTCCACCCTCATCATCTCCTTCAAAATTCAAACCTACCCTTGTGCACCCATTTCCACTCCTCACACCACTCCACTCCATCTCCTTAATCTAAATCATTACCCAACGATCTCTATCATGTTGAATCCACAAACTATTTTGCAAAATCACACTTCAAGGAGTGCATAAAAATCACCTCAGGGGGTGCATAGGGTTTAACATCATGGGGTATGAAAAAAAATCACATCATGTAGTGCACAAAGTTTAACATCACAAGGGATGAACAAAAATAACCTCAAGGGGTGCACAAAGTTTAACATCATGAGGGATGAAAAAACTCACCTCATGGTGTGTACAAATTTTAACATCATGAGGGAAAAACAAAACTCACCTTAGCGAGTGAATAAATGATGATAAGATAAGGCTAAAACCTCAAGGGGTATTATAACAATGTTGGAAATCCAAAATACTAAGAGGTGGGTGAATTAATATTCCATAAAAGCACAATAAAATCCATCTAATTGTTCTCACAATTTTGGCTGAATCAACAAGAAGGAACATAAAAACAAATCAATGCAACCATACACATTAACACCAAGATTTTTATGTGGAAAACCCAAAAAAGGAAAACCATAGTGAGGGTTAACTCACAATATATTATAGCTGGATACAAAATATTATAAGGCTCATTGCTAGGATTCACTATCCTTAAAAGGCTGACTACCTGAGTACAAAAGATGGCTAACCACCAAGATACAAAGATAGTGGCTCACTGCCAAAATATTGAACTGATAGGATACACCTTCAATGTTCAAGGTTCAATTCCAATGAAGCTAAGGAATATGAAGTACTGCCTCACACAACAGTCACTCAACTAATTTGTACTGATCCACAACTGATAAAGTTTTTAGGCTTAGATCGTCACATACCCCTTAATCATTTTCACACCTCTTCTTCCACATACACTTCGACTCATGCTCCACACACCTTTTTCATTCTCTTCAAATAATCATATATATATACAAGTATATCTTATTCATCAATTAGGTCGGCCTAATTAGATGAAAAAATAATCAAAACTTTCTTTGTCGACACCATATATGATTTAAACATTTTATCCATATAGTGTATTATACCAAGTCAGCTAACATCCAAAAATCATAACTAGTCTCCATAATGTATTGCATATGCTAAGTCGGCCAAGACTAGAACATAATTCTCCAAATCAACAAATAAACCACAAAGCAAAAATATTCCTGATCTGAGAACACATTAATTTCCCATCATACCACCAGCATAGAGATTACCAACAAAACCAAAGCATAAGAATGTTCACCTTAAGAAAATGCAAAGTCTCCCATACAGTATGCCAAGCAAGGTACAATAGTAGAATATAGAGTTGAACTCTGTCAAAGAATTTTCTACTCAACCAAAAACATCTCAAGATCCAAGAAATAGCTATCTAAATGAGTCATGATAACATGGTTAAGAGATTAGAGTCATATCAGATCTTGCGGTGAATTTTGAACTCAAATACCAATACACTTATCAATCGTAAAAGAGTATTACCGGTAGAGAATAGCTTCTAGTAAACCAAGTATCCTTTCTATATAGTTATCACCATGTTGGCATCAATGAAAACATAGGAAAAAACAACAAAACCATCCATACTTCATGCTGATGTTGCAAGGCTCCATAATCCAAACAATCTCCCCCTTTGGCATTGATGGCAACATGCATGAAGAAAACATTTTCCAATATACTGCAACTCAATACTTTGAATAGTCCCCCTATCAAAACTATTCTTTACAAAAATGTTTTCTTTATTTCTCTATCTCTCCCCCTTTGATATCAATGACAAAGGATGGGGTTTGGTATATATGGATATATACATCAGAATGTAACAAAAAAGATATGAACACACAATTGAATTAACCTAAAGAAGAACCTCTAAGACTCTCTAGGATGATCTTCCATGATTCTTCTCCTTCTTCCCATGAATCTTTTGCACTTATAAGAGTCTTGTGTAATAGCTCAAGCTTTAGTTAAGGACTCTACACCATTTGCTAATGTATTGGGACTTTAAGGTTAATCTCTAATAATTCACCAATACAACCAAGAGCGCTAGAAATAGAAGTGTGCCTGAGTTTAATCATGTCTCTGAGTGTCACAAACTTCTTGATAGCTTTTTTCCTTTGATCTTGCAGAGAAAAGATTTTTTCTTGAAGTTACACAATGTAGTACCACCTCTGATTATCTCTATCTTTTGTTAACTTGTATGTATCTTCTTGAGTGCTCATCCAGGATTGACTCATCCTTATCTCATTTCTTATGTTCACTGTACTTCCAGACTAATCTAGGAAAAAAAGAAGCAATTCTTGTGACTCTTCTACACAAAACTGTACACTCTCCAATTCCCTCATCACTTGACTGTGCGTATTTGCACATTTTTCTTTGATATCTTCCAAATTTCCTTCATTAGACCTAATTCTAGTATGTACTTAAAGTCCGGAGATGTAGACCTTTAAAGAACCAATCATGCCACAAATATTCTCCACAACAAAAATAGATGAATCAAAATTAACATAGGGAATAACCTTCTGCAATTCTTCCAAAGATCTTTAAATATTTATTCTTTCATGCTCATATTGAGATATCGCAAAATCACTTCCTTTTATGTCTTCTTTCTTAACAGCACTTTTCATTTTCTTCCCTATTTCGGTTACGCTATCAGAGGTACCTTCTACACTAAGATTCTGAGGGATTTCTAAAACAATTTTAGCACAATTATCAACTTTAGCCACTGACACTTCATAATCTAACTTAGATATACATACCAACCTTGATTCAATTTCTTCCATGTGATAGAAATCTATATAGACACAAGAAAATTAATGCTTCTAGAGTACCTTTCAACAAAAATTACTGGAATCCTAATCCTTCTACTCATCCTCATATGAAATGTTCCAAAGAATGTAGCAAGGGTAGTCTCTTGTGCATTCAAACTACTAAGATTTATCATGATGTTCCTAATTTGATGGGAAATAGGCTTTTTATTTGACCATTCTATCCTTCCTATTACTAGTAATTCTCTCAAAAGTAAAAGAGTAAATAGACAACCAAATTGTCATACCAAAATATATTCTTCTTACTCTTTTTGATTTCCTTTATATTCTTCAAAATATGTATACAAAGTAATTCACACAAGTCTTAATCCATACCTATTTTAACCATATCAACAATAGTATGTATAGAAGCAATAAAAACTATATGGTCATTGCTATGGATACAAACTTTGAACTTGGGTGAAATCACAATACTATGTCTCACTTTTGGGACGTGCTGATTTTTTCTTGAAATCACTATTTTTAGAAAAACTAATGATTTAAGTCTTGAGAGTCTCCATATAAAGGGTTTTAATTAAATATGGATAGGTAATACCCCCTTAGATGAAACCCCCTTGGATAGAACCCCTCTAGTATTAAATCATACCCACAATGGAATCTCCTTCGCGCCTATCAAAATGTTGGCAAAAACCCACTTTTTCTTTACCTTTTGAGAGATTAAATAACATCATTTAAAAATTATATTTTGCACGATTGTAGCCCTTGAAACGAGCTTTCTAACAAGTATAGGTTTGATATATTTAAATTTTATTATGTATTTAATTTTTAATTTTTACTAAACATAGGTTTTTCTCTAAACATCAAGCTCTTTGTTGTGCAGAGGTGGAAAAATAGTAAACCATTGTAAAAAAAATTCAAAAAATGCCCATTCCCTAGGTATTGATGTCCTTGTTTCACCCAAAATAGAAAAATTAGATTTTGATATATACATAAAAAGTTAGGTTGTACAAAACACATGTATGTCCAAATTATAGTTACAATGACTTCAAAAAGTAATTTAGAAACAAATATGCAACAAAAAATTATGAAAAAATATCCTTTCCCTAGATATTGATGTTGAGAATCTATATTTCAAAAATTAGAATTTAATCTTTTATAGAAATTCTTTTATGTTGTACGACACAAATGTTACTTTCTAAAAAAATTGTTTTATGTCTAAAACGTGTTATTAAAGGAGATGTTAAAAGATTCATGATTTATTTTAGAAAATTTGAAAAAAAAATATTTAGAATTTACAAACAAATTGCCACAAATCACTAGTTAACATCATCTTCAAATTCTTAATGGTTTAGCTGCTATAGGTCTTAGAAGATGAAGATTCGGTTAAAAATATTGATGTAAATGTCCATCTTCGGCAAAAAGTGAGACATAGTATTATGATATCAGTTACCGATGACCATAGCAACATACCTTATTACCAAATCCACAACTGATCTTAAATCAATCTCTTTCCCTTCAAGATTTGAACCATGATGGCACTCTCAAATTTTGCAAATTTGAGGTACCCATTTCAAAATTTTGCCTTTGCACTTTCAGAAGTGCATCTGATCGATTTGCCTAAATGACCTACTTTGGAGGGTCATAATTTGGAGCATGTTGATTTTCGTGCAAAACCCCTTGATAGACATATTCAATTGAAATATGTGAACGTTTGTGTCAAATTTCAGCCTCCCACACTGATTTTTGATAGGGTTTTGAAAAGTAAAGCTGGAGGGTTTTGACACTTTTATGATGTTTGCAAACTTTCAATTTTGCAAAGTTGTCTCCCGTTTGAACTTGCATTTTGCAACTAGATGATTGTCATGTCAAAATGAATGTTATTCTGCATTCTCCCCACCTAAACGAGCTCGTATGTCAGTTTTCAGAGTCTCGCATTCTGATTTGCTATTTTTAATAGATTGAAACCAAATGCAAGTTCTATTTTGCACCTGTATTTTCATAAACTTTTCTGGGAGGCCAACTTTGAGCATCAATATCTTTTGATCAATGATGGTTCAAGAAAATTCCTTTTGCACACATGCTTAGTGTACCAGAATGATCTACTGTGTCCAGTGGCAGCTTGGCAAGAGTTGATTTGCTATTTTTTCAAAATGACAATTGGGTCAGTTTAAATTGGTTTAGAACAACTGTTTATTGCAAAAAGTTTGAGTAAGCAATTTTGACAGTTAATACATTTTGCTTTGTGATATATTTATCTGAATTTTCTTTCTTTTGCATTCTCTGGAACAACTTCTACATGCATGCAAGTTTTTAGGACTCGAAGAGGTCATTTGACTGGTTTTTTCGGCTAATTCCAGGGCCAACATGGCCAATTTTTCTCATTTTTCAAAAGTGTCTGAAAGCAAGTTTTAGTGGAAACCTAGTTTACCATTTCAGTTCAAATGCATCCAGAAGTTATCCCAGGATGGTTTGAGTGTGAAAGTTGTTTTTTTTTTTAATCGGGCCCACATGGGGACCTGACTTGTGTCACACAAATGTTGTTGGCATTACTCAAAGGATTAGGAGTAGTGAAAATGGGGCATTTGTGGTATTTTAAACCATAATGATGTTATTTTTATACCTTCATAAAATGTGGCAATGGATTTAGTAGTATGGAATTCTTCCATCAACTAGCCAGGGCAAAGGCTCCAGGTGGAATCTCAATACAAGTAGTGGATGTAAGTGTTGTATTGCAGCTTGTTTGGGACACTTTGGCCATGAAAGGAATGAATTACAAGACACTGTTCCATCAGTATATTATCATTTTCTTTCTCCAATCAGCACAATTGGAAGAAGAAAGTGGTGTTGCATGTGGACAACCATGGGAATAAGGTCACAACACTATTTGATCCTACTAGATTGTTTGAACAGTTGTATGTTACTAAAAGGGGTAGCTCTTCTATCAGAATTATATTGTTCAAATTCCCTGATGGGGTGAATAAAGATCCACTAAATGTTTTATAGGGCGCAATCTTTGACTCCAAGAAAACAGAGTGATTTAAAGGTTCTACAAAGCAAACTTTTTATATTAGACCAACTGTTTAGATTGTAAAAGCATATGTAGGTGTGTAAAGCTTCTAAATAGGTGCCTCAACACTGCAAAACAACAAACTACAGTTAGTGAATGGATATGAGAAGTCCATTGAACATGGAAGAATATTGTCATTCTACCTCAGGCACTTCAAGTAAATGGGTGATCCCACAATACTGGTTTACAATTTTTGGGCAAACTGGACACTGGATTGATTTTTTTTAACTAAATCTTCACATTCGCGCTCCTATAGCAGCTAAACCATGAGGAATTTTAAGATGATGCAAACGAGTGATTTGTGATGTTTTGTCTATAGATTCTAAATGTATTTTTTTCAATTGTTTTGGAATCAGATTTCACTTATTTTTCCATTTCCTCTGAAAACTATCTTTAAAAAAAAAAAACAACACTTTTAAGGAGTGACGCTCACTGTATACAACATAAATTTTTTGTATAAAGGACGAAATTCTATTTTTTTCGAATTTAGATTTGTAACTATGATAGCTAGCACTTTCATTTGGTTTCATAGTCTTTTATTAAATATTTTCTCCTTAATCAAGTTTCAAAGTCAAACCAAATACAATTCAAACATAGATGGACTATATACAACATAAGTTTCTATGTATGTATCGAAATTCAAATTTATTTTTTTAAATGGATTAAGGACATCAATACCTAGCCTGAATGTATTTTTCAAAAATTTATTTTGATACTCTGCTATTTTTCCACACATACAGAACAAAGAGCTTAATTTTCAGTGAAAAACCTATGTTTAATAAAACTAAAAAATAAAATACATAATAAAAGAAAATCATATTAAAATTATATTTGACGGATAACTCATTCTGAGGACTATCATTATCTAGGTTGGTTTCTGAAGTTTTCTCCATTTTCATCCTCAAATTGAGCTTCGAAAGATAATTTTTTATAGAAATTTACAAATTTTTAAAGAGACAGGGAAAAAAGGGGGTTCGCTTGAACCTATGTTTGAACGAACCCAAAAGATATGTTCACTCGAACATGGGTTTGATGAAACATGGGTTCGTTCGAACCCCTTCAAAATAATATGCAAAATTATGGTTGGGTGGTTCGATCGAACCCCCCTAATATGGGTTCGATTGAACCCTCGACGTATACATACAAAATTTAAACATCTTTTCCACGGTTTCTTTGCATTTTTCTGAGCTCAGTCTGTGTAAAAAGAAATTTTTAGGTGACCCTCATGCTTCTAGGTGTGTCATTTGGAAAAGACAATTCGCAAGTGAAAAATGATGAAATTTTTCAGAATGTTATATATCTTATTTGTTATTGTTGCACTTTTTATTGTTGCATTTGTTTTTATTATTTTTTATTGTTGTAAGTTTTTTCTATTCTTTTGTCATAGATTTTTTGCATTTTGGAGGATAATTTGCTTTCAGCTTTCAAACATTTTTAATTTGAAGAAGAAAATGGGACAAAAAGAAAAAAGAAAAAATAGGGCTCAATGAAAATTTTCAAAAGATAAAGAAGAAAATAGATGCAAACAAAACTTGACAAATTATCATAGAAGGAAACAAGGTACATGTTTATTTCTTCTCTTTCTCGCCAAATATGGGTAAATTTATTTACTTACAATAGTGGGTTTATCATATGTTTTATCTAGCAACAAGGAAAACTGCATCAAAAATTGATATATAAGAAAATTGAAGGTTCCTCATTTCAATTTTATGAAAATGAAAACTCAAATGCACATCATCAATGAGTTCTATAAAACTAAAATCTGCAAGTTGTCACTAGATTTTATAAAACTACATTACTCTCAATTTCCTCTCTTTCTTCATAAATAATTATTTGTAGCATCAATGGTTCATATTTATACATTCTTACTTTAATTTTTTTTTTATTAGATCCATGATACTTTATCACAACTCTATATTCTTACTTCTATGCTACAACTTTCCTTTTTATTAACATTTATCCTTTCTTGCACATCCTTGATTTTTTTATTCTACATCATCACAATTTATCATTCCTTCATATTTAGATTATCTTGAATGTATTTATTTTTGTTACATGAGCTTATGTGCATTCTTAGATTAAATCTCACTTAACATCCCTTTTGCATTCTCTACTAGTGTCTCCTCCTTCTTGAAATACGCATTTTGATCCTATGGCCTTCATCTTCCTTCCTTACTTGGAAACAACCAATATGTAGTGCCCCACCTTTTTTTGCATTCTGTTAATAATATTCCATATACCTCCTACCTCCTAAAATAGGTTTCAAAATTTTTCTAAGTACTCTATCTAATCTCCATATCAATTGCAAACATATTTGTGGTGCCTACTACTACTCTTTTATGAATCCTTATACTAAATGCTTTACTAGTTTTGATGTACAATATATTCACTTTATTTGTTATTTTTTGTAGCACCCAATTTTGCATCTATCTATGTTTATGTCCTTCTTTAAATCCTTATATTTATTTCATCCAATTGTGCATCATCAATTATATCTATGGTAGAAACACCATCTTTCACCAGTATTTCCCCTTCTATCTTGGTATCTCCCTTTGTATCAATCTTAGGTAGCTTCCTCAATGAATATAGCCATCTAAATACATCATCTTCTTCTACATATCTTTCTTTTGCTATCTTCTTGTCATAATCTTAATCCATATTCATATTCAATGATATATGCACTATCTATCCATCCATGTATAAAATGTCAATTCTTCTTTTTGGGAGTCAAAGATTTCATTACATTCTACATGAACCAATTTGAGATTAAGCAAAATTTTAAAAGCACCAAAGAGTCCTTTTGAATCTCAAACACCTCAAAATTTATTTTTCCTTTAAACCTAATAGGTTGACCTTTATATTAGATACCATGTGCTAATGAAAATTTTGGATCTGCTCCCTCATCTAGTACTATATCATAGGGAGTGCCATGTAAATTTGATTTCCCAAGCTCCTCCCAATTTATTTTAAGAATAATTTTAACATCTACTCCCAAGTTTATTAATATATTTGTCATCCATAAAAATGAGCTCTATATGATTGTGCCCATTTAAAAATATTAAGATGTGAAAGAGATGCATTTTGTTGTAATTATCATGTTCTAATTAATGTCTATTCTAGCATGTTCCAAGCCAAAAATTAAATTATTTGAGTGTTAAAATTTATATATATTTGTTGTTTTATAACTTGAAAATTTGATTTTGTTTAGTATTAATATATAGGGACTGAAGGTTGAGACACAAATCCTAACAATCTCCCGTAATGGGATACCTTATCTAAGATTAATAAAATATTTAAATTTACTAGATCAACTATCTACTTAGGTACAAAGAGGCTCATAGACTTACCACACTATCTAATAACATGCTATTTTTTTATGAAAACCATAACATTGTTATGTTATATAACATGATTGAACTATAGAACTTATAGTAACAAGTCTAAATCTTAGTCACTAGCATGCATAAATTTAATTGCATTAAAACATGAAAATATAATAGGGTATGTGCAAGATCATGATGGGCCAAAAAGTGGCGATATCTAAGTGATATGATGGCCCATGTGGTTGACAAATTTTTTTTTACCCAAAATTGATGAAACGAAAAGGGTTTTTAAAGAAGACTCTCAGCTTTCCACCAATATAAATTATGCTTTACTTTGAATTTGATAAATAATTATAACTCATTTTCTATTTGAATTATGATTAAAGTCTTGATTGAAAAAAATCTATAGCTTTCAAACGGTATCACTTTTTTTGAATCCAAAACATGTGTCACATTCTATGCTTCACATGCTATAGGATTAAAAAAAAAGAATTGAATTTCATGAAGTTTTTACCAAGTTAAGGTGGTTAGACATACGAGTTTTTTATATTTTTTTTAAGCTGTAATAAAAAAATCATAATTAATTATTTACTTGGAAACAAATTTTAAAAAAATATGCATCACATCGGAAAATGATTCCCCTACTTATATCTAAAATCTTATAAAAAATTATTAATATTTTATTGTGGTTAGGGTGGTCAGACAGACACCTACTTCTCATTTTTCCCTGAAATTTAAGTACTACTACATTGAAATTTCAAATTTTCACCAAATAGATTTAAAAATAAATAAAATAAAATAAACCTAGTAATTTAGAAACTAAATTCAATTTTCTATAGATTCTATTATTACATATTTTTGAAATAATATAGATAACTTATTCAAATTTTTACGTCAAGTTGCCTAACTTTGATTTTCTGAATTTTATTGCCACTTAAGGGCCTGTTTTTTCTATGATGATCCTGCACATACCCAATAGTGAGTTATCATGTTGTAACACACTCATATTTTTGATGAAAAATATTCATGAGTAATGTGTGTTATTTTCTTCATGTACTAGGATAAAATTATTGTGTACTATAAAGTGTATTTTTGTTGATTTGGGGTAATTTTAATTTAATGAATCATTTATCTATAAGATGGGACGGGCAAGTTTCTTTAATTTTTTAGCAATTTGAGTTCAAAATTAAATCACTTTTATTTTCATTTATGTTGAATCATTTTTTAATTATAATCTAAAATTTGAATTTGTTGACACCTCCAAACACTCATCTCTAAGTTGAAATAAATTATGGACGGTAAATTTTATGTTGAATGAAATGCATAAAATAACCCCCTCAATTTCCTGCATCAATTTCAAGGCATTCTTGTGATTATTAAGTATAGATTTAAGGTGTCTCAAAAATAACAAAATGGAAATTTTTAAACATTAGTAGAAATCTTTAAAATTTCATATAAATGTAAAAAATATGCATTGGAAAGATTTTGTAACATCATTTGAGTTTATAATATCTATATAAAATATTCAATCAAAAAGAACATAAATACAGGTCCAGACAAATTTTAGATATATATATATTGTGACATCTTGCATATTTTTACTTCAGGATGTCTTGTCAAAGACTAAAAATTGGAACTACCAACTAATTTGGTGCAGGACGATTGATTGAAGACTTGGTTTTGAAACTAAATATCTTTTAGCTTAGAACACATTTCAATTGGTGCTTTAAAATGAACATTTGTCTTCCATCATATAGATTTAATTAGGGGGTGAATGAACACTATTTGTTATGCTTGAGATGGTAGGGAGTATGATCTCACCTTGTGCAAATTTGGTGATTAGAAACCAGACCCATCGTCTCTGTATGTGTTTAATACCTTAGAGGGACCTTCCTCACAAGAGGGAATGATTCCAACCATTTTTTCACTCGGGCCGGTATATAAAAAGATGAGTCTAAATTGTCAAGTCCTCATGGTATGTAGGCCTTAGCCGTGCATGTGCATTCGAAAATGGGTACCTACCTTTTCTTTTAAAGGTATAAGAGCCCCTAGTAGAGTGGTTAAAGCCTTAAGTGGCTTGTTGTATGCTCTCGAGGTGCCATGTCCCCGAGTATTCACTAGAACCCTCTTGTTTTAGAAAGCCAAAATCCCTTCTATTCATTGGTGCAGCAACGATCGTTGCCAAGGTATCCACATTCTCACAGTTCTTAGTAGAGGTGAAGAGTCTCTCATGGGAGATTCATGAGGGCTCGAAGCTTGGTTGACCTCAGAATTGAGTGCAATGTAAGGGGGAGCCAGTGTGTCCAAGCTTCTAAGTCACCCGCTAAGAATAAGTGTGGCTGGGAAAACCCACGTGGAATCCAGTGAATATAGTCCTTGCCAACCTTAGGATGTGTTCTTGTATTATTAAAATCAAACATTTTGTCTACTATGTCTTGCATGTGTGTTTAAAAATAAACCTCAAACAAACATCACACCTAGTACTTGGCAACACCTTAAACCTTGCAAAATCCCAAAACATCAAACCACAAAAAAATACAACATGAACAAGTATCACTTAGATTTCTTGGGACCATCATCCTTTAGTTCTTATTTTTCAATCTTTGCAGTTCACCTAGTCTTTCCATCCCATATAGTCCTTGCATATTCATAGCCCTTTCATCATAGTCCTTACATATTCCTAGTCTTGCATACATATATCACATATCACATAGTCCTTGCATACATATATATCATTCCACCTAGTTCTTGCATGCACAACCCCTTGCATATCAAGATCATATCACCTAACCTTTGCATGTTCCATGAATTTAGTCCTTTGCATATTCATCAATGATCAAATAGAACCCTTAGCTTGCACTTCCACTACTCTTCCTAGCTTTCAAAATCAACCCATTGGATATCTATCACCCACATCACTTAAGGTTTATCATGGACTTGAGTTATGGAACATACCATTATCCTTGCTCATCTAGGGAAATCCTTTTGGATTCCATCATCTCCTACATACCCTCTCTTGGTCATTAGTCCCTTGTGTTTATCCATCATAACACAAGTCAAGCCTTGCATCGTAACCAAATTTGGACCTAGAGTTTCATTTGACCTCTTGCATTCTTAGCTTATCACATCATATCATACCATTTTCATATATCCCATCCTAGAATCATATCCTTTTCATTACATCCTAGTCCTTACATATTCCTATTCTTGCATACATAGATCACATCACATAGTCCTTGCATACATATATATCATTCCACCTAGTTTTTTCATGTACAACCCCTTGCATATATTAAGATCATATCACCTAAACAAGTTTCATGCATTCCATGAATTTAGTCATGTACATATTCATCATTGATCAAATAGAACCCTTAGGTTACACTTCTACTACACTTCATAGGTCCCAAAATCAACCCATTTTCTATCTATCACCCACATAACTTAATGTTTATCATGGAATTGAGTTAGAGAACATACCATTATCCTTGAGTCTAGGGAAATACTTTTGGATTCCATCATCTCCTACATACCCTCTCTTGATCATTGGTCCCTTGTGTTTATCCATCATAACACAAGTCAAGCCTTGCATCGTAACCAAATTTGGACCTAGAGTTGCATTTGACCTCTTGCATTCTTAGCTTATCACATCATATCATACAATTTTCATATATCCCATCTTAGAATCATATCCTTTTCATTGCATCCTAGTCCTTACATATTCCTAGTCTTGCATACATAGATCACATCACATAGTCCTTGCATACATATATATCATTCCACCTAGCTATTGCATGTAAAACCCCTTGCATATATCAATATCATATCACCTAACCAAGTTGCATGCATTCTATGAATTTAGTCCTTTGCATATTCATCATTGATCAAATAGAACCCTTAGCTTGCACTTCCACTACTCTTCATAGGTCTCAAAATCAACCCATTTTCTATCTATCACCCACATCACTTAAGGTTTATCATGGAATTGAGTTAGGGAACATACCATTATCCTTGAGTCTATGGAAATACTTTTGGAGTCCATCATCTTCTACATACCCTCTCTTGATCATTTTTCCCTTGTGTTTATCCATCATAACACAAGTCAAGCCTTGCATCGTAACCAAATTTGGACCTAGAGTTTCATTTGACCTCTTGCATTCTTAGGTTATCACTTCATATCATACCATTTTCATATATCCCATCTTAGAATCATGTCCTTTTCATTGCATCGTATTCCCTACATATTCCTAGTCTTGCATACATAGATCACATCACATAGTCCTTGCATACATATATATCATTCCACCTAGTTCTTGCATGTACAACCCCTTGCATATATCAAGATCATATCACCTAACCAAATTGCATACATTCCATGAATCTAGTCATTTCCATATTCATCATTGATCAAATATAACCCTTAGCTTCCACTTCCACTACTCTTCATAGGTCTTAAAATCAACCCATTTGCTATCTATCACCCACATCATTTAAGGTTTATCATGGAATTGAGTTAGGGAACATACAATTATCTTTGAGTCTAGGAAAATTCTTTTGGAGTCCATCATCTCATACATATCCTCACTTGATCATTAGTCCCTTGTGTTTATCCATCATAACACAATTCAAGCCTTGCATCGTAACCAAATTTTGACCTAGATATCATCCCACATAGTCCTTGCATATATATATATATATATCATTTCAAAAAAAAAAAATCTATGTGTCCTCCAAGTCAAGTTGTCCACATCATCTCCAAGTCAAACTTCTCATCCTCCATACCAACCATGCATAAGCTTTCATCATCCATCCACCTACCTTCACCATCAAGAGTTTCCTAATGCAATCCATTCAATTAATCAATAGTTAAAGTGTCCACTTATCACCCTTATCCTCTATTCTTCAGTTTAGAGCCTAATAATTTCTTATCATCTATTTTCAAATGCATTTTTTCCATGGAATTCTTAAGTTCAAGAATATTTGATTTCATTTGATTTCATATGTTCAACTCCACTTATATATCATCATCTCTCACTTTCTTTGCACAATATTTTGTGACGTGTACAAATGGCTCAACAAGCAGAAAGTTCTCAAGTAGAAGTCAAGCCCAATCTAGATATTGGACCGAACAAATTAGTTGAAGAACACATGGACTTTGAAGATAGGGAGGAGGCCCGAGTTCAAACAATGCATGTTGGAGAGGGGTAGGGATCACTTCCTTCTACACCAATGGATGAGCATATAAAAGTAGCTGAAAAGGTGGGAAAAAAATTTCTTATAGAAATTTAGATCATTTACTTGAAATGGATATGGAGAAACTGAAATGTTATGCCAACCAACCTAAAAATATGAGGAAGAGGTCAATGACTAAATCTGTAAATAGAATAATCCATGATCATTTCAATCATCTTGAAACACTTGAAAAAACCCAATTGTTATCACGTTTACTTCTTCCTAATGAGCCGAAAGAGTCATTACAATTGTTGGGTGTACATTCTGCATCAAATAAGAGGAAACACATGAGACTACAAAAATATTTTGTTGAAAATGTTAAAAAATGTTTAGATTCCATTGGGAAAGGATCTCGATTAGTTGATAAGGCCATTGCAAGAAAGGTGATTTTGACATCTGTTTTAAATAAAAAAATATCCAAAAAAAGAAAAATGTCACCACTTTCCACTGAATTTGGTTATAGTAGAACCACACTAATAAAATATGAGAAAAAGAGAAAGGCTTTGGATGATATTTCTAAAGGCAATTGAGAAATTATGTGTAGAGCTCCCCGTTCTGACAGGATTGAAGATGTTGTTAGGAACTTGATCTCAAATTTTTGGAATGATCAGACTTGTCCATCATCAAATACTAGAGATGTTATGAGGCACAGGATTGGACCTAGTATTTATGAAGAACATATTAAACATTGGCTAGACATAACACAACTTGAGATGTATATGAACTTTTGTAATATGTATCCTCATATAAAGATTGGGAAAACAATGTTTGAAAGGTTAAAGCCATATTATGTGAAGATAAAAAAGTTTTTTGAAACTTGTTGTTGTCATTATCACATTGAATTTGATCTCTACTATCAAGTGTTCGAAAGATGAGAGAAGAAATATATGGTTTTCAAAAGGCACCTCCTAAATAGGTAAGTTTGTTCATAAAGGATCTATTAGGTGATCATGAAAATGGACTTCAAATAAAATGCATAAAAGGACTTTGTGGAACATGTGAAAATTTGGCTAACTTTCCTTCAACAAATGAAAAATGTTGACCTAACAAAGACAGTAAATTGCAAGAGTTACAAGTATGTAAAGTTTCAAACAAATTTTGGGAAAGAATCCACAAGGTTAAACTATGTAGAAGAGGAGATACCTATTGGGAAATTTATGAAAGATTTTCAAAAACTAATACAAACATACATACAACATTCCTTTTATGCTAAGTGACGAGCACATAAATTTCAAACATTAAGAGATACATTTCCACTTGGAACAATTCTATCAATAGTTGACTTTACAGAAAATTACTCTTTTATACATCAAAAAGAGATTCAATCAGAATATTACTTTTTAAAGAAAGTCACTATTATGGTTCATGTGTGTTATCAACATGCACAATTGGAATTGGATGGTGTTGAGAGTATAGATGAACAATGGACCATCAAGAAAAAATATCACTTTTATATTAGTGATGATAAAGAGCATGACACATTTTTTGTACAACATTATTTTACAAAATGTTTTTTTGAGAATTTGAGAAGCAGGGGTGTAAAATTTGAAAAGAATTTTGTATGGTTAGATGGATGTGTGACACAATTCAAATCATCATGACCATTTTATGCACTTTCTATATATCATAAAATTTACAACATACCACATGTTTGGAGTTTCTTTAAGAGCGTGAGGGCGTAGGAGCTTGCATCAAACGTGCTTTAAGAAAGCATCAAATGAGTTATTCAGAAGATCGTATAGATGATGCACATGATGTTTTTGAATGGTGCAAGTATTTTTTTTCATCAAATGAGGTCGGCACATTTTCAAGAACAAACCAAAAAATTCCACATAGAGTGTTTTGGGAGATATTGAGTATGCATAAATTACATTTTCAAAAAAAAAATTTAATTTAAATATAAAATTTACATATATATATATACACACACATTTTTGTTCACATAATTTTGTTGCAAGTACATGTATCTAGGTGTGGATAGAAGATCGATGCATGACTGCAAGAGGGTAGAAAAAACAAGATATTTGCATTGTGTTATGAGTTCAGATAGTCACCCTGGATGGACATTATACACGAGGGATTACTCTTGTTTCTGTACTGAGTGTATTGCAGGAAACTCTCATGCATGCAACAATGGAGAACTTGAATATGTTAGTAAATGGGATATGGTGCCACTATTAATTTAAGACACATACAACGAAAATGAGGATGAAATATTTCAAGACATTCTTTTGATTTCAATTGATTATGACCATATTTCAGGATTTGTTAGAAAAGGTACATGTGTAAGTTTTCAATAATTTAAATATTATATAAATTTAATGATCTTTAAAGTCTAGAAATAATTCTATTTTTTTTAGAATTCTATTATGTAAATTTGGTGTACAGGAGATGTTTTTGCAGTCATAACAAAGCTTGGAAACATAAAAGGCGTTAGTTATTATTTACCATGTTGCACAAAAGAGAGGAATAAGCTAACACAACTTGAAACAAACGATGAAATGCTATTTACCATAAGTGAGTTTGAATTTAAAATTATATATATACATTGTGTACATGTGTACATTACCTTAAAAATATTAAATATATATTGTACAAAACTTGAGCATGAAAATGTTGTACACATGCACATGTCTTACCTCAGGTTCATGTTTACCATGCAGGTTTTGTTGTTGTGCAAGTGATATATCTAAAACAAGTCAAAGTTGTTCAACATGGGATTCATTTTGTAACAACCCCCATGTTAGTATCTTGTTGTTTTCCTTCTGGATGGATTCCGATAACTGTATATTTTGTATTTGCACTATTTATCCCTTAATTATTTTGTATTGACACTCGAGAGGTGGAATTTCGTGACTGTTATGCTGGATTATATGATTTCATGCTTAGATATTTGTATGTTGTTATGTGGTTGACATGATTATTGTTTATGATGGATTACATGTTGACATGCTTATATATTAATATGCTATTATGTGGTTGACATGATTATTGTTTATGCTGGATTTCATGTTTACATGATTAATTATTATGCTGGACTACATGCTTACATTTATATATATATATATATATATATATATATATATATATATATCGTTTCCCTTGCCTATGTATAATCATGGACAAGAAAATGACAATATCATAACACTCATAACCGAGAGGCTTATGATATCTTGATCATTTTTCCTTATGACTGATGTTGCTTTAGATATATGATATATGATTTATGCACATGTACTTTAATGTTTGAATTGGAGTAATGCAAGTACTGAGTATCGACTTCGCCTAGATTCATAGGCTTGACCATACTCTCATTCCCCAATGGTAGTTAACTGGAGGTATTCACAGGCCAAATGTTCCCCTACCCTAGCCACTACACCCTGTTAGGGCAGTGTTTCCATGTTGTTTCTTTCCATCCGGTTACCTAACAATAACGTCCTGAGCACCCTTTTGCCTAAAGTGGTTTTTCCTGTATGTCTCTTGGAGGTATTTAGTCTTGGTCTTTCTTTAATATTTTTATGGTGGTTAATTGATGGGGGTTTAAACTATTATTCTTGTGAGAATTTAAATATTTTATTTAAACGAATTATTGATCTTTTGGGGCAGCCTTATGCAATTCTAATTTTTCTTATTTAGCAACCTTTATTAATTGTTTCCTTGGGGGAGAGTTTTATAACTAATTTTATTCAATTCTTTATTTTCCATCCTTGCTTTGGTTTTGGAAAAATATAAAAAGAAAGGAAAGTTGTGGTTTGGGGATCTTTATCTTTTGGGAGAAAAACAAATTTGTTGTTTTTGCATGGAGAAGAAAACCCCATGAATTTGGGTAGCTGTGTTTTGGGAAGGTTGGGAAGGTTTTTGAGAAGAAATTTGTGGGTGGTGAATGGTTGAAATCAGCTCGCCGTTTCCTTCCTGCTATCCGGATTTGGAGCTTGGTTGTGTCCTCTTCCTTCAACATTCCACCATTTTTATTTTGGAGCTAGTTGAGGTATTTTACTGTTGTTTTTCCATCTTATGTGGTTGGAAAATTTTGGCATTCTCTTATGCTTCTTGAATGGTTGGTATGTTTCTGTTTTGTATTATTTTTAATTTACAAAAAAACTTGATGAAACTCTTCCATTTTCGTTTTGAATGGATTGGGGTTGAATGAAGGTTGTTTTATATTTTAGTTTGATGCTCATTATCCTCTTGCTGTAAATGAATTTTAAGAGTGGATTTTATGTAGAATTGCCAAGATCTCAACTGGGTCTTTGATAGATTTTTAATCTAAGCACTTTTATTTTTCCATGATTTTCTTGTCATCTATTTAGACATTTTTTCTTTTTTTTCATGAACCACCTAATAAAAGTGTGATTTGAATGTGGATTCTATCTCCACATGCCCATATCTCAACTGGGTTTTTATGAATTTAATTTCTGGGAACCTTCATTTTTCCATGCATTTTCTTGCCCAAATTGATAATGGCGTTTTCTGAACAGCACCTCCTTTGTTTTGTTAAACTCAAATTTCAAAGGTGGATTTCAGTTAGAAACCCCAAAATATGAATTGGGTCTAGCTTAGAAATTTGATCCGGGCACTTTGAATTTTGACATAATTTTGATGCCTCTTTTTCATGATATACTTTTGTTGCTAATAGAGGTTTCTTACAACAATATTATCTTGGCTGTTTTAAAAATTTTCTTGGATAGAAAATTGTTCCTTCTCTTTTTATTTTCCTTGCACTCGGACTCCTCGTTTTGTTAAACGAGATGAGCTTAGGTCTAGGTAAAAGAGTGGTCATATGGAGTGGCTCTCTACGAGCCCGGGGCCCACAAGTGGCTATCAGGGGAACTAGTAGCAGAGTTAGAGTAAACAAGTGATAACTAAATACAAATTAATGGGGTAAAACACTAATAAGATAATGATTCCTCGTGCATGGCCTTGAGCGCTTGTAAAGGCTAAGGATGCACTCGAGAAGGCCCATCCGTTTGCGATGCATTGAGTCATCTGCCTGTGGGACGTGGATTCAGGCATGATTGAGTCTCCTCGTCCCTATGAGAGGTGTATTTGATTCTATGTGGTGCCATCCCTTCATGCATGCATGATGACACTCCATCTGATTTTCACTCTAGTATCTAGATCCGTAGTAGTTATGAGTAGTACCCATCATGTCATCAGATAAACATCTCTATGTTGTGATAATTGGTTGTATGCATTGCATGTTGTGTTTTTTATCTCACTGATGTGAGTTTTGTGCTTTATATACCCTTCCCTTGATTTCATTTTCTTGGGCTTTGTGACTATCTCTGAGCACGAAGGGGTGGACTCTTTTGAGCCACATGGTTGGGAGGCATTGCCACTACCATTGGGGACTGACGTATAGGTTTGGAGTACTGGTTGGAATTGATCGCTCCCTCTCTCATTTTTGTTTATCACATATATTCATGTACATGTCTTGTGTATATATATCTTAATAGATTTTTTATCTTTTCCTTGGAAATTTAATTCTATCCATACTTGTTCCTTATGCATATTGTACTCTCTTGAGAGAGAAAGTAATCACAAGTTTAATGAGAAGATAGGTGATGTTTTGATTTGGTTTATGGGTTCTAGTGTTGGTACCAGGCTCGAATGTTCTATGATCATCCTTAAGATCTTTTATTTCATTAATTTTCATGGTTAAGTTAAATCCTTCGTTGTGTGTTTCTCTATTTTGGCAATTTTCCCAGGTTTTGAAGCACCGGTGCCTTCTGTTGTTGTTTTGAGTGTAGCAGTAATAGGTTTCAGAGCAGGGAGCTCTAGAACTATAGGTTTCAGAGCACTGATGCTCTCTGTTTGTTGTCTAGTGGGCAGAACTAGGTTCCAGAGCAGGGAGCTCCGGAACTGCAAGTTTCAGAGCACCGACGCCCTTTGTTTGTTGTCCAGTGGGCAGAAACAGGTTTTGGAGCAGGGAGCTCCAGAACTACAAGTTTTGGAGCACTGACACCCACTGTTTGCTGACTTGAGGGCAGCAACAGGTTCCGAAGCAGTGAGCTCCAGAACAATGGGGTTTCATAGTAGAAAGCTCCAATGTACCTTTGGTCATACTTGGCCATGTTTTTTCTTGTCAGTGTATAATTTTGGCAACTAGTTAATGTGTTGTTATTCCTCTTGTTTTTAAAAAAAATTATCTTGTCCCTTTTGGCTCTTAACTCTCGGGGGTTCGTAGTGGGATGTTACACATTTTTTGGACTATCAAGATGATAACAAGGTATATCAATATAGTCACCTTATAATTGCTACTGCCCTACATCTTTATGCAGTTCCACATGCATGTGGATGGAAAAATGGAGACTAGACAGTGATGACCATCAAAAAAAATTACATGTTATTCAAGAGTGGATTGAACCAGAATGTTTGAGTTAGATTATATCCATGATTTTCAAGTTCACTTGTACATGTTCAAGATGAGAACTTATAGTAACTTGTTTGAACTTAGGATTGTTTTAGTTACTTATAATATATGTTGATGACAAGTGTTTTAAATTTGGTTGGACATAAATTAGGGGTTGAAATACATTGAGAACCTTAAATTGAGTAGATATTTCCAATTATATATTTGTTCCATGGAATTCAAGTACAATAATTGCAATGTTTATATCTATTTAATATGACTATCTATTTTAAGGTGAGTATTTAAACAATGAATATTTTCTATAATAAATTTATTGGTCCATAATTTGAGTATTCTATAGTATCTAATTTTCATAAAAAAAGTCATTGGAAGAGTGATGGTGGGAGTAGAATAAAATTTAGTGTTAGTTTCAATGATCCCTAAAAGAGCATGTTTATTTATTTATATCTTCAATAATGTTGTATTTATGTATATAGTTGTATATATTTAATTGATGGTTAATATTATAGTTAATTAATTTTTTCTCATGCCCTAAAAAAATTAGCAAGTGATTGCATGTCCCCTTAAGCCATCCTCTTAGGCCCCTTTACTCATCTCCTACATACATTTTAAAAATTTAGGCAAGTTTAATTTATTTTAGGTAGACCTTGCAACTACTTGGCATGATTGTGATTACTTGGGAATTTTACATGTGACAACATATTATATAATTCTCCTACAGTAGTCATCACTTGATAATAAGAAATTTATAATCTAATTATTTAACTTGATTTAGTATATTTTTTTAACACTACTTAGATTCAGGACTCATAAATATCTATAGTTAATTTGTTTACTTCCTCTAATTATATGCATATTTACTTGTTCATTATATTTTTTTATGATTTTTATTTTAGGTCTCTTATAACTAGTTGGAATGATTATGACTACTCGTGTATTGAATTTGTGATAACATAATGGATAATTTTATAATGGTAGGAATAATTTGAATATAAAAAGATTCTAATCTAATTTTCTCACATGACTTACAATTTGACCCATGTATCTATAGTTAATTTATTTTCTATTCTATAAGGTGTATCAAATTGTATAGCTATGATACAAAAATAATTGATCTAATTGGGATGATGTCCCCAAACCTTTCATATACAAAAAAAAATAGAATATATAATTCATATTTATAAATTGATCATTTATATTTAAAATAGATCAAGCTATTTATTATTTTTAATATATATAAGGATAAATTAGGGTTGGAGTAGGCACACATCAATTTAAATTGACATGTGCCCTTTTGTTATGTTCCGACATGCCACCATAAACACCCTAGGATAATAAATATGAATATAATTAGGTTTTTAATCCAATTCAAATTCTATTCATAATTTTCTAGAAAAATATAATAGAACCTTAGAATTAACATGTGGTGGATGGTCAAAGACCATTCACTATTACTCCCAAATATGTGATGCAATTAGAGGATTCCTACAACATCTAACTAAACTTATTTATCATGTTTGAATGGATAGGCTGATTTATGGAAGATTCAATAAATTACGGTGCTATGGTTGGTTTAGTAATATGAAATTCAAGGATCTATCTATATAATAGTCCATCTAAATAGAATTTCCTTATCTCCTCCCTTCAAAGCCAAAATGTACATCTAGATCCACATCAATTGATCTAACTAAATTAACAATTGCTTTCAATGAATATACAAACTATATAGCATATGGGGGCATATTAGCCTCATATTGGATAATTTTTTTTTTCTTATTTAACATAGTTATGTTTTCATTTATAGTTCCTTACAAGTCAACCTCATCAAATGGAAGTGTTGGTGGATTTTCCAGGTGGTTTTTGGGGGGAGGTGGATTGAGGGAGTGGAGGGGTTTTGAGGTGGGGCTATTTCAAGTGGTTTCTTTTCAGAAACCTTAAAGAAAATACAACTAGCATGGGTGAAGCTTGAGTAGGTTGAAAGGGAGGAGTCACGTCCAACTCATACAGTGAAGGAAATTTATGAAATAAAATGTATTTGTTCATAAGGCCCGATATTGATGAGAGGGAAATCATACTACATAGCACGATAGGCGGCTAGGTGGTGGTTTTTTCCCCATCTTGGGGAGGCACAAACCTTGTGTTGTGCAGTATGGCGCCAATAGTGGATGTGTGCCAGATGAGGAGGCTCAAGGAAGTTTGTAGAAGTGAGAAGCATGCTGCAATTTGCAATGGAAATGTATCAAAATTGTTTGAGGAAATTGTGCCCAGCATGCACATAATGAATTTTTTGAAGAATATTTATAAAATCTTAAGCAAACTATAGGTGCATGACGCGGGCTTTGGAGCAAGTTATGGGCATGGCCAATGAAGTAATGAGTGGAGGAGGGTTCTAGAGGAAACTAAAGAAAATGGCCACCATTGCAAGTTGCAGAGCTCGAGCAAACAAGAAGGAGAATTAGGGAAAGTGAAAAGGGAAAGAGGGAAATCAATGGAGGTAAGATGAAATGAAATCCATAAAAATCTTAGCCATCCCCCACCAAGTCATGATCCAAAGTTGCTCACTCATTATTTTTCGTGAAATAGTGAGATCATCCCACGTGGCATGTGGGGCCCGAGTGGAGTCTTCCATGAAAGGGTGAAGTTAATGTTGCCTGATGATGTTTTAATGTTTCATTTGCTTTTCATTTCAAAAGAAAAACATTTGAAAGAATTTTTAATTTTTCCTAAGATATAATTTTGAAATGCTTGAAGTGGGCCTGAAAAAACATTTTAATCTAAATGTTGCCCAATACAAAATTAAATGCTTTATATTTTAAAAAGGTGAAGAATTTTAAATATGGACGGTGGGTTGCAATGAAAGGCATGGGTAAACAAAAGTTTCAAATGAAATATTTAATATATTATGTGCAAAGCTAGAGGTGAAAAGCAAATAAGGACATAGTGAAAATTAAAAGCATGATTAAATATTTTAATGTTGGATGTAAGAGGATATGGGTAAAGTGAATTTAATATTCACTTTATAATCAAAATATTATTACTTGCTGGAGAATTAAATATTCACTATGGTAAAGTGAATATGTAAGTTTAATGTGCAGCTCTAGTATTATGATATGAACGAGAATATAAATGTTTTCACGGGAGCAGATATATTTTTCACACAACAAGTAAAATGGGGAATTTAATCATATGGGCATATTTTCAGTTTGTTGCAGGGGGAAGAGAGATTATTTTTAGTTTGTTGATCAACGAGAATGGAGCTGCTAGATGGAATTTGTAGATTTTCTTCTGGAGCATTCATTTCTTCTACATCTTCTCTTCTTCTCTGATGGTAATAGAGTTAGCAAGTTAGACATTTTTGGGTCGAGTCTAGGTGAAGTTGCAGAGCAAATTTTAAAGTCTAGTAATTACTGAGGAAATGCAAATTATGTTTTGAACAGTTTTGTTATAGGTTTTGAAATCATGGAGGTATAATGTTGTATGATAGTATTAGCATTTGAATTAGATTGATAAATTTGAGCTCATGTCTATCATGTGTACAAGCATATTTTAATTTTGAATAAAGTGATCAAGGGTTATTTTTCTCATCTCACTATTGTGGTGTTTGTAATTCTTATTTTAGCTTTAATTCAAGGAATTAATTAAAATTCTTAAATGAGATTGTAGGTTGATATGTTATGTACAAGCATTTGATAAGTAGTATTGAGCTAGGGTTACATATTGGTGATATTGTAAGGCAATATAATCAAATATATTATATGCTATGTGTTGAATCTATTATAAACCCTTAGGTATTCATGATGTTGACTTCTCCAATGGAAGTGAGGCACCGATCTAAGTTGCATTTGTTCTTTGTGATTCGGTATTTGTTTGTGTTCACCTGGAGCTTGCTACAAATTGAAAATTAATTACTTTTACTATGAAGTATTGTTGTAATTATCTCACGCTCCAAATGGTTGATATTATTGATGAACAACCAATTCTATTCAGTTTTATCCTGCTATGTTGAGCTATTAAGTGAGATTATCTGTTATTGTTAATGTTATTTACACTTATGGTGCAGAGGTTATAAACATATTAAGGGATCACCCTCCCGGGTTTTGTAGAGCCCAAAGTGTAGGAGGTCATTAAAATCCTCGTCAGTTGGTCCAGGTCCTTTGAGCTACCTTTGATAGGAATTGGCAATTCCATAGGTAGATTAGAAGATCAACCTAGTTACAGTAAAACAAACCAACAAAATGGTGACTCTACTGGGGACATTGTTGAAGATAATTTTTCCTTATAGAGTCATGAGCTTGTTATGATAGGTTCAATCTCCTTGTCAAGTGAGTCAATTCTCATAAATGTTGCTAGAGAATTCGTTGTAATTCATCTTTCAATGTATGTTATATCTAGATTTGTCCATATTTCATGATTATTTCATAATACCTCACAAATTGTGAGTGGCGACTCTGAGATCTATGCACCAATGTGCACTATTTGAGAAGAACTGAGAAAGAACCGAAGGATTTGAAGTAGAGATGAAGCAGATTTGAGCTCTTATGATGATGTATCTGACAAGTTTGAGGAAGGAATCCATATGATGTCATATTGCTGGATAAGGAGGTGTTGCAGTGCTTATGCTAGTTCTTGAACAAATTTGACCTGTAAAGAAATTCTAGTTGATCAAATTTTTGTCCTCTACAAAGAGGTGGAAACTATACCAAAGAACCTAATGAAGAGATGAATACAATTCTAGATCTACAAATATTTCAAACCAGAAGAACAATTTACAGTTACTGCAAAAATTCCAAGTATTTTTCACTCTTGGTTTTTAAGAAACTTTTGTATGAAAACCATATTTGAACTTCTTAGGAAAAAATTTGGTTCCCTACTTAGTGATTTATCACTACCAGAGGGAAAGGATAGTAAATTTATGTTTGCACACTTCCATTTGTTGGATCTATTGAATGTAATTTCCGTTCCATTGAAAGAATTTTGTCTAGTGCTAAAAAATTTGCTTATATGGATGGTTAGAATGCATTTGTGTATCTTAGGGGTTTCCATCCATTTGTATTATCATATGATTCAATCCTAGGTTGTCATTATGTCAGCCATTGTCATAGTAATACTTCATTTGGTCATGCTTGTAACTATGCACAATTAGTGAGCCTTAATTTTTAATATCCATGGATCATCAAGGTAAAGTAGCCATACCAGTAAAAACCTTGATTAGGCTTATCAAGAAGTGTCAAGAGTCTAATAATATTCAAGCATCTAATACCCCAAAGTGTAAGAACCCAAGAGTTATTAAGCTTAGGTTCAGCCTGGAATGGAATGATGTATTTGAAAGAGGACTTAAAGAGATGGATGAAAGAAACTAGTTGTTTCAACAAGCCCAGTTAAGAGACCATCAAACTGTGTCTACTTGTCAAGTCATTGCACCATTTTTCAATTCGTTTGACCCATTGTATGCTCAGTTATATTTATCATGGGTTGATTACAAAGTGGAAGGTATGCCAAATCAAGTCTATAAGAAGATTGGGTACACCGTATGTGAAGAAGATGCACATGTTAAAAGTTTTTCTAGCTTCATGGAGAAACATTCATTTGGAGATTAGGATATGTGGATGAGATGTTTTTTTAGATCTATTGAAGCTAGAGCTTGAGATTGGTATTTAAGCTTTCCTGAGAGGTCATTTCCTTGCTGGGATAAATTAGTGAATGCCTATAGAGAAGAATTTGCAAGAAATCCCTCTGACCTTATCATGAGGTTAAAATAGATCAAGAAGCAAGATGAAGGGTCAAGTGTTGATTTCAGTCATAGATTTGTTGTTGTCTTGTCACTAATCCTAGAGAATTTTAGACCTAGTACACCAGGTTGTATCCATATGTGCTTTGAAGCTTATGAAGAAGGATCTATTACATTGTTAAAAAACTTTGAGGTATTGAATATGCAGATGGCTTATACATTTTTAGATGGTCTGGAGAAGCAAAGAAATGAATATGTGTTAAGTTTGTTGTCTTCACTTGTGGGTAAACATGCTGATAAAATCATAAGCTATATGAATGTGAATGATCAGAAGTCTTCAAGTAAGTGAATACTTGAGAAAGTGAAAGCTGAGAATGATGCATCATCAGATGATGAGGAAGTTGTTAATGAACAACTTACAGAAGAAGTATACCCAATTGCAAATCAGCGGCTGAGTTTTCTGAGCCAAGAACATGATGAAGAATATGAGTTGGATTTACTCTTTGAAGAAGAGATATGCAATTAGAAATGTGATGATACTATTGATTATGTCAATTCTAGATATGATGAGTGTAGTATTGATGCAATTCTTCATAGTGAGACAAAGGAATTTTCTGATTTAGGGAACTCTCTTGAGAATATCAATTTATCAGCTGCAAATGAAGAGGTATGCGATGAATTTCAGTTTGAAAGACAAACCACAAGCAGTTGTAATCAAGAAACCATTGATGGTTTTCAATTTGATAATGAAGATGTTTATGTCTACCCTCAAGAGGATGCAAGTGACAAGCTCAGTGAGGACACCCAATCTGATGTTGAAGTACAAAGAGATGTGGATTTTTGTTATGATAGCCCAATAGTGAGTAAGGATGAACAAATGGACAATCTATTCTTAATGATGGATTGTGACCATGTATGTGACAATGTTATTAGCAATTCAGTCTCATATGATTGGGGAGACCCTATTTATGATCAGCCCATTGAGTTTTCAGATTTTGATGTTGGAGGCACCTTGGAATATCCTATTTTTCAATTTGATAGTGCATTCAATTCAAGTGAAGGTCAAGAAGAGGAAGTGGGTGAAAGGATATATCAGATCAGTGATCTACTAAGTTGTGAAAAAATTTTAGATCTATTGACCACAAAATATCAGAAATGTGCACATGAGGACAACTCTCAATTATTGTGTGCAACCCTTATTGATTTTCATAGTGATGATGGCCTTCAATATGCAATGTGTGATGCATATGTCTTTGATTTTCCTCCTACTGATGAACCAACTAATGATGATGATGATAATACGGATGAAGACAAGCAACCATTTGATGGTAATGATGCAATGTATGATGAATATGATAGTGTGAATGTTGATGCAAATTCAAAAAAGTTTTTTGATGAGTTTGAAGCAATAGATGATAACAAAGATTGCATATCTTATGAGTCAAATATTGAAGATTGTAATGCAGATTTGAACAAGTCTTTGTCTACTGACTTGAATGAGTCTAGGAATGAGTCTTTGAATGTGAATGTTGATTTCAATGAGAAATTAGATTATGTTTCTGAACCAGAATTGCTTGTTGTTGAGAAATCTTGAGATATTGAAAAGGTTGATATATAATGTTTAGAAGATGAAAATATGACTACAGATGATGATGAGTCAGAAATTTCTAGTAATTCTCAATACCAGCATGTTGAAGAATAGTTACAAAGTGTGCTAATAGATGATTTTATCTCTATGCATACACTTGGAGATAGTTTGCATGATGAGCCAGATGCTTTGGTAAGTTCTTGTGATGGTTTAAATTTTGACATGCAAACTAGTAATCAGATTGTGTTTAATAGTCCTAGCCATGTAGTAGAATGTGAGTGCTATTTTGTCAACTGGAAGGAGTTTTCATAGAATGTGGTAATGTGCAAGATATTGAAGTGAGTTGTTCTCAGCTTGAGAAGGGTTTATATGATGAATGTGATCAGTTGTTGCCACATGATAATCAATATTTTGAAAGTGTGCCTAACTTTCAAATGCATAGTGATTATGAACATGTTGATCATGTTGAATATGATTTCTTGTTAGGAGATACTAACATGTTCAATCAAGCAGATGGTTGTGATCAAACTATGCTTTCATCTGGTCTTGATCACCATTTTCAAATGTTGCCACTTGATATAAAATTAGAGAATGAAGAAACTGGCAGTGATGTGACCTATTTTATTTTTTTTCCACTTGATGACAAAGTTGAACAAAGAGCAAGTTTCTACTTGCCCAAAGGCAACCTAATGCTTATGTTTGCAAAGATGCAGTTATTTGTGTTGTTATGATTTGATAAGTGCAAGCATGAGTTGAGGGAGATCAACTCTTTTTATAGAATTGTGTTTGACAGAGGTAAATGCTAATCCCCATTTTTAATTTGGTGGCCTAGGGTCACAAGATGAAGTTGAAAAAGAAAAATGAATAAAGGAGCAGTTTGAGGACTACCTAATGGACTAAAAAATTGGTCTACTCCCCAGAGATTTGGAATCTTTCTATGCCCACAGGGGGCATGCATACCTAGTCGGAGCCACTAATGGCACTGAAATTGTTTTGCAAATTTGAGGTGCCTATTTCAAAATTTTCCCTTTGCAATTTTAGAAGTGCATCTGATGGATCTGCCTGAATGACCTACTTTGGAGGGTTCTAATTTGCAGCTTGTTGATTTTCATGCAAAACCACTTGGTAGAAATATTCAATTGACATATTTGAACATGTGTGCCAATTTTAAGCTTCCCACGATGAGTTTTGACAGGGTTTTGAAAAGTGAAGCTTGAGGGTTTTGACAGTTTTTTGATGTTTGCAAACTTTTAGTTTTGCAAAGTTGTCTCCTGTTTGAACTTGAATTTTGCAACTAGATGACTATCATGTCAAAATGAATGTTGTTCTACATTATCCCCACCTAAACAAGCTCATATGTTAGTTTTCAGAGTCTCAGGATCTGATTTTCTATTTTTAACAGATTGAAACCAAATGAAAGTTCTCCTATTTTGCACCTATATTTTTAGAAACTTTTCTGAGATGCCAACTTTGAGCATCAATATCTTTTGATCGGTGATGGTTCAATAAAACTCCTTTTTCACACATGCTCAGTGTACCAGAATGATCTACTATGTCCAGTGGTAGCTTGTCAAGAGTTGTGATTTGCTATTTTTGCAAAATGACAATTGGGTTAGTTTCAATTGCTTCAGAACAGCTGTTTGTTGCAAAAAGTTTGAGTAATAAATTTTGACAGTTGATAAATTTTTCTTTGTGATTGATTTCTCTGATCCATATTTTGCATTGCATTCTTTGGACCAATGGCTACATTCTTGCAAGTTTTTAGGACTCCAAGAGGTTGTTTGACTATATTTTCAGGACGATTCTAGGGCCAACTTGGCCAGTTTTGCTCATTTTTTAAAAGTGCCTGAAAGCAAGTTTTAGTGGCAACCTAGTTTACCATTTCACTTCAAATGCATCCAGAACTTGTCCCAGGATGATTTGAGTGTGAAAGTTGTTTAAAAACAAAAAATGTTTTTAGTCGGGCCCACATGGGGACCCGACTTGTGTCACACAAATGTTGTTGGCATCACTCACTTGAAGGATCAGGAGTAGTGAAAATGGTGCATTTGTGGTTTTTTAAACCATAATGATGTTATTTTGATACCTTCATAAAATGTGGCAATGGATTTAGTAGTATGGAATTCTTCCATCAACTAGCCAGGGCAAAGGCTTCGGGTGGAATCTCAATACAAGTAGTGGATGTAAGTGTTGTATTGCAACTTGTTTGGGGACACTTTAGCCATGAAAGGCATGAATTTCAAGACACTATTTCATCAGTATATTTTCATTTTCTTTCTCCAATTAGCACAATTGGAACAAGAAATTTGTGTTGCATGTTGAAAACCATGGGAATAAGGTCACAACACTATTTGATCATACTAGATTGTTTGAATAGTTGTATGTTACTAAAAGGGGCATCTCTTCTATTAGGATTATATTGTTCAAATTACTTGATGAGGTGAATAAAGATTCACTAAATCTTTTATAAGGTGCAATATTTGACTCCAAGCAAAGAGAGTGATTTAAAGGTTATATAAAGAAAAAAAATTATATAGACCAACTGTTCAGATTGTAAAAGCATATGTAGGTGTGCAAAGCTTCTAAATAGGTGCCTCAACATTGAAAAACAAAAAACTATATTTAGTGAATGGATATGATAATTCCATTGAATGTGGAAGCATATTGTCATTCTACCTCAAACACTTTCAAGTAAATACAATTGACAAGAGGGCGCGGCCTAGAGTAGAGGAGCATGGATAAGGGAGGAGTCATTCAAATTTGGTGACATATAATTATTTGTTGAAAGGGCCTTTGAAATTTTTAAGGAAAATGTATCTAGCAGTTGTATTGTTGCGTTCCACACTCCCTAGCCTTATCTATCCCGCCCAATCCAAAGCCATCAAGAAATTGTGAGTGCCATAGCCATTGTGTTCAACTTTTCAAGTGAGAGGAGGGATTTAATGAATGAACCTAGGCATCATGTCTTTGGAAACGAAGATGTGGAGTAGAAAAATCTATCAAAGCACAGAGAATAGGGGCATGTTAGCATTGGGAGATGACACGTGATTTTCTTGATGAATGACTTCATATTAATGTGGTCTTAGGAATGTCATGGTTGTTGGGTATGCACAATAGGGATATGTTGAAAAGTTCATAAAAACCTTTAAGAAATTCATGGCATGGGATTTGGAGCAGGGTGCGTACATCCATCAAAGAATGGAAGGGAGGAACTCGTGCTAGGTGAATGGAGGAATTCTATTTAGAGTGCTATGCATAATTAAGAAGGATGACATTACAAATGGAAATCTTCACGTAGTCCCATGGAACACCATGATTGTACAATATATGAGTAGATTTTTGGAAAGGTCTCAGAACCTTCAAGTGAACGCCATTGGCAGGTGAGGAGCAGGGGCGTCACTAAAGTAAATGCATAAAATAAATATGTGAAAAATTAGAAACCTTAAATAAAATGCAACTGGCATGGGTGAAGCTTGACAAGGTTGAAAGGGAGGAGTCGCGACCAACTCATATAGTGAAGGAAATTTACGCAATAAAATGTATTTGTTGATAAGGCCCGATATTGATGAGAGGGAAATCATACTACACATTGGTTCATTTCATGCTTACAGTTGGAAGTCAATTCGACATAGCATGATAGGTAGTTGGATGGTTTATTTTCCCCATCTTGGGGAGGCATGAGCCTTGTGCTGTGTAGTATGGCACTGATAGTGGATGTGTGCCAGATGAGGAGGCTCCATGTAGTTTGTAGAAGTGAGAAGCATGTTGCCATTTGCAATGGAAATGTATCAAAATTGTTTGAGAAAATATCACCGAACATGCACATAATGAATTTGTTGAAGAAGATTTAGAAACTCTCAAGCAAATTACAAGTGCACGATGCGGGCTTTGGAGCAAGTTATGGGTGTTGCCAATGAAGCAATGAGTGGAGGAGGGTTGCAGAGGAAACTAAAGGAAATGGTTGACATTGCAAGTTATAGAGCTCGAGCAAATGAGAAGGAGAATTAAGGGAAGTGAAAAGGGAAAGAGGGAAATCAATGGAGGTAAGATGAAATGAAATCTAGCAAAATATCAACCATCCCCCACCAAGTCATGATCCAAAGTTGCTCACTCATTATTTTTCACGAAATAGCGAGATCATGCCACATGGCATGTGGGGCCCAAGTGGAGTTTTCCGTGAAAGGGTGAGGTTAATGTTGCCTGATGATGTTTTAATGTTTCATTTGCTTTTCATTTCAAAAGAAAAACATTTGAAATAATTTTTAATATTTCCTAAGATATAATGTTGAAATGCTTGAAGTGGGCCCGAAATTTGTTTTTAATCTAAATGTTGCCCAATACAAAATTAAATTCTTTCATATTTTAGAAAGGTGAAGCATTTTAAATATGGATGGTGGGTTGCAATGAAAGGCATGGGTAAACAAAAGTTTCAAATGAAATATTTAATATATTATGTGCAGTGCTAGAGGTGAAAAGCAAATGAGGACAGAGTAAAAATTAAAAGAATGATTAAATATTTTAATGTTGGATGTAAGAGGATATGGTTAAAGTGAATTTAATATTCACTTTATAATCAAAATATTATAACTTTATGGGGAATTAAATATTCACTATGGTCAAGTGAATATGTAAGTTTAATGTGTAGCTCCAGTATTATCAAATGAATAGGAATATAAATGTTTTCATGGGGGTAGATGTATTTTTCACACAATAGGTAAAATGGGGAATTTCATCATATGGGCATATTTTCAACTGCAAAACAACTTGAGGTAGAAAAAGTTTGTTGCAGGGGGAGGAGAGATTCTTTTCAGTGTCTTGATCAACGAGAATGGAGCTACCAAATGGCATTTGCAGATTTTCTTTTGGAGCATTCCTTTCTTCTACATCTTCTCTTCTTCTCTGATGGTAACAGAGTTAGCAAGTTAGAAAGTTTTGGGTCGAGTCTAGGTGAAGTTGCAGAGAAAATTGTAAAGTCTGGTAATTAGTTAGAAAATGCAAATTAGGTTTTGAACAGTTTTGTTATAGGTTTTGAATTCATGGAGGTATAATGTTGTATGATAGTATTAACATTTGAATTAGATTGATAAATTCGAGCTCATGTCTCTCTTGTGTACAAGCATATTTGAATTTTGAATAAAGTGATCAAGGGTTATTTTTTTCATCTCATTGTTGTGGTGTGTTCAATTCTTATTTTAGCTTTAATTAAAGGAATTAATTAAAATTCTTAAATGATATTGTAGGTTGATATGTTTTGTACAAGGATTTGATAAGTAGTATTGAGCTAGGGTTGCATATTGGTGATATTGTAAGGAAATATAATCAAGATATTATATGCTATGTGTTGAATCTATTATAAACCCTGAGGTATTCATGAATTTGACTCCTCCAATGGAAGTAAGGCACTTATCTAAGTTGCATTTGTTATTTGTGATTTGATATTTGTTTGTGTTCACCTAGAGCTTGCTACAAATTAAAAATTAATGACTGTCTTTTACTGTGAAGTATTGTTGTAATTATCTCATGCTCCAAATGGTTGATAATATTGACGAACAACGAATTCTATTTAGTTTTATCCTGTTATGTTGAGCTATTAAGTGAGATTATCTGTTATTGTTAATGTTGTTTATAATTATGGTGTATAGGTTATAAACACATTAATGAATCACCTTCCTGGGTCTTGCAGAGCCCAAAGTGTAGGAGGTCTTTAAAATCCTCGTTAGTTGGTCTAGTTCCTTCGAACTACCTTTGATTGGAATTGGAAATTCCATAGGTAGATTGGAAGATCAACTTGGTTACAGTAAAAAAAACCAACACACCGGTAACCTCAATTATCTCTTTCTCATCCATAGCCTTCCATTTGGGAACTGGTACGGAGGAATACAAACTAGTTACATCTCTGATAGCTTCTCTAGTAATCAAATTTCCCTCATCAATCCACAAAGATTCATCATGAATTTTTCTCAACACTATTCAAATATAATTCTTAAATTCAAATAGAGGGACTTTCCTGCAAACATCCAACTTTTTCTCAACTAACACTTTGTAGGCATCATGGTTTTCTTCCAATTCACTCTCCCATAACATGCTCAACTAAACTGATGACGTTTCTTCTATCTTACAATAAAAAAATGCATATATATCCTATGTGGGAAACACTCTCAGAGGGATGCAAGAGAATGCACCAACAGACTCTTCCAACACATTCTTTAAATATCTCTTCAAATTAACTTGCACTTTATCTGCACTATTCACAACCTTTGAATTATCCATGACAATAAATATGAAAGATTGTGAAAACAAGAATACCTCTATAAATTCCAACATGAAATGTATAGATATCTTGTTTCCGAAGCTCACTTTGAATTCACTTCAAACCCTGAAACTTTGAATTTCTCTTTAAGCTTCCTTTGCATGCTTCTCTGAAAATACATAACCCTTTTGAATTATCTAAATTTATTCCTTTCATACCAAATGATTTTGCAATAATTTTTTCAACTTGCAGGTAGATTACTTGAACAATCATGTATGCCTCCATTCTTTCAAATTTTGTAGACTTCATCCTTCACACATGCGACTGAGAAAATTCCTTAATTTTGTTACCACATTAAATATACTTTTGTCATGATGTGACACAAGTATCGATGAGGGGGTTTATTATATTTTTTGATAATTTCTCCCCCTTAGCCACTACTTTACTTAAATTGATGAGAGTATCTGCACTGTAGGTCGACACAAATAACACTGATGATTCTGATTCAACTTGCTTCAATTCTCCTTCCTTCTCCAAATCTTTTTCATTTCCTTTCTTGCTTCTTCCAAATAAATGATTTCATCATTCTTCTTCGTTGGATAATTATTTTTTCTTCTTTTGTAGTTATTACTAGGGTGTTCTATATTCTTGTACTTACAACAAATAACATTATTTTTTCCATTTTTTCTTCTATTCAACTTATCTTCACACAGAATAACTTTATATCCAATCTTCTTACACTTAAGAATTTTATAGAGAATGATAAATAATCATTCATTTTAATTTTTCAGTCCTTTTCCTTATGACCAAATTTCTTGTAGGAATAACAAACACCATTGAAAGATAAATATATTTTAGCATCAGGTTGTTTGACAAGATTTCTTCTGGAGTTCCTTCTTAGATCCTTGATTTTTCCATCTTTCTACCAAGTCTTCTTACCATTAGATTTCTTTTCTTTAGAAATTTGACCTTCCTCAAACCCTAAACCACTCTTATCCATAGCCGGTCTCTGAGAAGTAATCAACTCATCAAGAATTTCCAAGCTTGCCTTAAATTTGTCTTCAAAACTTCTTACCTTTTCCAAATCAGATCTCAAGATTTCTTATTCTTTCTCAAGCTTTATGCATTCATTCATATTCCTCTAAATTTCAATTTACTGACATTCTTTAGTTCTTTTCTTATCATCCAATTGTTGCAGCAAGCGAGATACAATTTCATTTGACTTAACCAATAGATCACATGATTCAACACTTTTACTTTGCAGCCTTTCAATATAATCATTCTCTTTCATCAACTTGCTCTTTAGATCTTCTATTTCTTCTAAATATCCAGCAGAGACCACTTTCAGAGGAAAAAATTTCTTATACTCAAATTCTGGGACCTTCCTTAAGATGTTAGGATTCTTTCAAGGAACCATGCTCTGATACCAATTGTTGAACACCCAAAATACTAAGAGGGGGGGTGAATTAGTATTCCATAAAACCACAATAAAATCCATCTAATAATTATCACAATTCTGACTAAATCAACAAGAAGGAACATAACAATAAATCAATACAACCATACACATGAACACTAGGATTTTTAAATGGAAAACCAAACAAGGGAGAAAACATGGTGAAGGTTAACTCACAATATATAATATTTGGATACAAAATATTATAGGGCTCACTACTAGGACTCAGTGTCCTTAAAATGGCTCACTGCCTAAGTAAAAAAGATTCCTAATTACCAAGATACAAAGATAGTGGATGACTACCAAAAGATTAAACTAATAGGATACACCTTCAATGCATACCTAGTTAAGTTCCAATGAAGTTAAAAATATAAAGTATTGCCTCACATAATAGTCACTCAACTAATCTATTTTGATCCACAACTGATAAAGTATTTAGGCTCAGATCTTCACATACCCCTTAATCCTTTTTGCGCTTCTTTTTCTGCATACACTTCCGCTCATGCTCCACACACCTTTTTCATTCTCTTGAAAACAAAATATATATATATACAAGTATACATTATTCATCAATTAGGTCGGCCTTGTTGAATAGTCTGGATAACTGAGAGGGGGGCTGAATCAGTTATCACAAAACAATTTTCCTTTCTTTAATTAATCTAGAGCAATCTTAAATCAATCAAATAATAATTAAAATAGATATGAACATGAAAGCACTTAACAAAACCATGCACAATAAACACCAGAGATTAAATGGAAACCCAATATGGTAAAAACCATGTAGAATGCTAATTCTCAATTATAGAACACCAATTATGGTTACACCGGTTAAGGTGATTTTTACAAGTGCTCACTACCAATGCAGGCAAGGCTCGCTAGTGGTGGGCTCACTAACCAACTATTACAAAAACATTTGATTAAAAAATATATAAAACATGAACTGATGAAGTTGCATCTACATATGAATGAAGTTGGTTCCAGTTAAGAGCACAATATCTATCTGCAATAGATCTAGTCAAGTATATTTTTCCCACTTTCCTTGCACAACTTCTGCAATATAGATTACTTCTACTTGACACTTTCCTCCACTTCCTTCTCTATTTCTTGTCCCACAATCCTTTGCACCCTTATCAGTATTTGCATATACCAAACTTCATGTTTGATACCAAAGAGATGTTCTGCATATATATATACTCGGAGAACAAATTCAGTTGGCCTAGCAAAACATGTCATCTTGAAGAACAACCTCAAAATATTCAATAAGGCTTGGTACGCTAGCACTAGACCCAAAAGATAGGTCACACATAGAGATATTCTTACCACGTTACAACAAGACTCATAAATAGGTCATACATAATATAAGTTCATCACATAGCATAATTACTAAAAGATAGAAAAATTTGAATTACATGAGATATATTCTAGAGCCGATGGGAATGCCACAACCAAGACCAAATCTTGATCATCATCAATTTCAGTATCAACTGAAGGAATGCAATTAGACATATGAAAACTTGTAACATGCTACATGAATGTTCGGATAGCAAGGATACCCAAAATAAGCTTTATGCACAACAAACAATATCAAAAGATTATTCTTCATTATTTTGTATTAATTGTCTTCCACAAATGTCCCAAAAATATGTACTTCCATGTCCAGATCAAGTATAAGATCCACGCTATGTAACTTTATAGCATACGATAGGATAGATCATTTATGTATATCATCCGGAGCACAACCTTTTGGATCCTGGGTTTTGACATCAATGACAATAATGCCAAATCAACAACTTCTAAACAATCTCCCCCTTTGGAATTGATGGTAAAACAACAAAAAATCAAAATCCCAAAAATTGCAAACAAAATACTCCGAGCGCTCCCCCTTTGTCAAGCAATCCAAGTCCTCTTTTTTTTTTTTTTCTCTTCATTTTCTCCCCCTTTTTTCCATCAAAGGCAAAGGGCCAAATAAGAGCATTAAGAAAATCAAGTAAAAATAACACTTTTCACATGAAATATTTTCTTGTACCTTTTTTTCATAATTGGAAGAATCCTCTTCCAAGCTTGCACTACAGAAACCATTATGGCACACACACTGTCCTATAGAACCAACAACCCAAATGAATATGATGAGTCTGAAGACTGGAACTATTGTTCACAATCCTCTACACCAGAAAGTATCCCAAAGAGATGATCTAACTAGACCTCAACAATCTCTTTGACCAACCAAAAGGTTTTAACAAAAACTTCCCTTTGTCTCTAAGTAGACAATAACTCATATTGTAGCTCACCAACTCTTATTCTTTATTTTCCATCTTTATCTTTGAATAATTTGAAACACTTCCCAATATCATTCAATTCAGATTCAATAACTTCAATTTTGTTTCTAAAATTATCAACAGTAGCAAGCCACCAGAGATAGTATTTGTAGATGTCATACATCTCCTTAATGCATTCTTTTATCTCACCAATGTGTTTGGATAGATTTTGATTGGTTGTGACACACCTTCTTTCAATCATCGCTTGGATTTTATGTCCTTCAGATCCTGCTTACAACAATATTAATTCAACAACTTATACCAGATCATTTTGTAATGAATCATAAACAACATAAATAGTAATGCCCTTTTTGAGCAAATAATTAACTAAGGAATCTTCAATTCTAGGCCTACTGACCAGAGAGAAGGCATTCCATATTTCACTAATATTTTTCATATCACCTTCATCCAACATGGAATGAACTCCATCTGAATCATGTAAAGACTCTTCTTCCTTCTTCTCTTCTAAGATAGTGATGACATCTTTTGTGTTAATTTTCCTCCTTTTAGGTTCTAGAGGGGAACCACTAATGACAACCTCTAACTACCTCTTACCAGAGGATGAACCCTCCTCAAATTGATTGATAGGTGTAGCAGTAGACACTATCACACTAGAACACATATCCATCTGCAAGGATGAGAAATAAAATTTGCATGCATTTTCTTTATCTTCCATACATTCCAAATATCTATAAACTTGCTTTCTAACAGAGATGTCAGACTTCCACTTAACATTCTCCTTTGACGATACAAAATTCAAATAGTAGAATACTAAACACATGAGCAAAGATCCAAACCAAAAGGGATAACTCTCAACCAAAGACATTCTGGCATTCTCAATTAGGATTTCCATTACTAGGCTACACAGGTTAAACTGTTGATTTTCCTTCACCATCTTATGTGCAAGATACATAGCAATAGCAAATGTAGAACCTTCACGATTTCAGAAATAGATTTTATATGAGATACCATAAGTAACATACCTTACTACATGATTGACAATGGTATTTATCAATAGAGCTCAAGGGTCTTTGTCTATACTAGTAAGTTCCTCCACATCTTTGAATTTCACCGTTTTCTTCCAAGGAAGGTCGCCAACTCTACACAAACCAGTAATATCTTCAAAGACTTCCTTAGTGATCAGATAAGGTTTTTCCAAAATGATATTTCCATCCTTAAATCGAATCAATAGGAACAAGATAGATTCTTTGTCAGCAATCCATGAGAATTATCCCCATAAGTCCATACCCAAGGCATTCACATTCTGGAATTTATCAGTCTTCAACCCTAGTTCCATTTCTTTCATCTTTCGATGATCAAATTCATCCAACTTTACTCACTTCAGCCTAAGCGAAATACCACCACTAGATTCACTATCAACAAACATGGATTCCATCATTGTGTATATCTTCTTCAATATTTTATCACTCAATGAAATATCTTCTTCTTCTTTACAAACTATGAGAAATGATTTGAAAACTCTATCTTTCATCCTTAATTGCTCATGATTATTTGACCACCAAAACATTCATTGATGACACCAACAATTGTACTTCACTTTTCAATTAGCTGGATTAAGCTTCATGATACGTCACCAACTAAATCCAACTTAGTCATGCTGAAAACAAATCAATATTACCTCAGAGAGGGGGAACCAATAGGATATTCATTACAAAACTCCCCTTGATCCAAGACAGTAGGCTCATATTTCGGAAGAGACTGTACCAAGATCCGGTACCATAGAAGAGCTCTCCACACTCATTTCCTTTTTCTTCCAAACCATGACAGTCTTCTCCTTAGATTCATCTGATTCTGCAAATGTTTTTTTTTATACTTTTTCGGAGAAACATATCTGCATATGTTAACATAATGTCTGAAATGATTGCACTTGTAACATCTTTTCCCTAACTTAACTGAGTGAAACCTAGATCTAAATTGATTAGCTTTGTGACCATAACCATGGCATAAGTAGAAATAGCCAAGAAAGAGATTATTCATTCCTTTCCTTCTAGCCAAGTTAGATAATTGACTTCTGCAATGAATTGCTTTATGATCAAACTTATGACGGTTAAAGCATTGAATATTTGGTTCCTTCCTACTTCTACACTCTACAACCTTATGTCCAAAAATTTTTCATAGAAAATAATGATCATTAAATGATAGGTACCTTTGAGCATTTGGTTGCTTGACTGGAGGGCTTTTTGTCGATGTTCTAGAGTTTCGAACCTTGCTTGTTACAAAAAATATTGCTTCAACTTCAACTGCTTTGTGTTTACTCTTAGTATTTTGATTTGAGCTTTCACCTGAGAAGCCAAGTCCTCCCTTATCCTTGTGACATTTCTATAGGGACAAAATTTGATCCATAATTATGCTACTTTCACATACTCTTTCTTATGATTTCATCTTTCTTAACTCTTGATCTAGATTCTCATTTTTGTCTAGTTTCTGTTTGATGGTATCCTTGAGATTTTCTTTAGTCTTCTTCCATTCTTCCATTTTCTATTTGATTCTATCTTTGAGATTTTCTTCAGTCTTCTTGCATTCATCCAATCGTAGCTTTAGATTCACAACACTTTCCTTTGACTCCTTTAATTCCTCACTGACCTCTCTATTTCTTACTTTGAATTTTTGGATTTTCTCCCTTAGCTTTGAGATACAAACATTTGCTTCCTTGATTTTTTCTTTCAATTCCTCATTTTCAGATTCCACGCTTTCCATATCACTTAATATTGTCTTCATTTCTTCATCAAAGTAATAATCTCCTGCCATCTATTCAAACTACCAAGATCTCCCTCAAGTGGTTAAGGTCTATCTACAAGGGACTAGGATCTCATACCAATTGTTGAATAGCCTGGATAATTGAGAGGGGCATGCATTAGTTATCACAACACACTTTTCCTTTATTTAATTAATCTAGAGAAATCTTAAATCAATCAGATAATAATTAAAACAGATATGAACATGAAAGCACTTAACAACACCATGCACAATGAACACCATAAATTATGTGGAAACCCAAGATGGGAAAAACCATGAACAATGCTAATTCTCAATTATAGAATGCCACTTAAGGTGACACCAGTTAAGGTGATTTTTAGAAAGGCTCACTGCCAAAATTCTCACTGTAGGTAAGGCTCACTACTCGATGGGCTCACTACCCAATTAATACAAAAAAAATTAATTAGAAAATATACAAAACATGAACTGATGAAGCTACATCAACATATGCATGAAGTCAACTCTAGTTAAGAGCACAATATTTGTCTACAAAAGATCTAGTCAAAAATATTTTTCCCACTTCCCTTGCACAATTGTGCAATACAAATTAATTCTACTTGGCACTTGCCTCCAGTTCCTTCTCTATTTCTTTTCGCACCCTTATCATTATTCGCATACACCACACTTCATGTTCAATACCAAAGAGATGTTCTACATATATATATACCCAGAGAACAAAATGAATTGACCTAGCAAAGCCTATCACCTTGAAGAACAACCTTGAAATATTCAATAAGGTTTGGTATGCTAGCATCAGACCCAAAAGATAGGTTGCTTATAGATATCTTCTTACCACATTACCATGGTACCCATAAATAGGTCATACATAAGATGATTTCATCACATAGCATAATTACTAAAAGATAGTGAGCTTTGAATTACATGTGATATATTCCAGAGCTGATGGGAACACCACAACCAAGAACATATATTGATCATCATTAATTGATAGGAACACCACAACCAAGACCAAATCTTGATCATCATCAATTTCAGTATCAACTAGAGGAATGCAATTAGACATACCAAACCTTGTAACATGCTACATGAATGTCTAGATAGGAAGGATACTCAAAATAAGCTTTAGGCACAATAGCCAATATCAGAAGATTGGTCTTCATTATTCTGTATTAATTGTCTTCCATAGATGTCCGAAAAATAAGTACTGCCATGTATGGATCAAGGATAACATCCATGCTACATAACTTTATAGCATACAATAGGATAGATCATTTATGTATATCATCCAAAGCACAACCTTCTGGATCCCAAGTTTTGACATCAATGACAATAATGCCAAATTGAGAACTTCTCAATAGGCCTAATTATATGAAAAAAAAATAATCAAAACTTTTTTTGTCAGAACCATATATGATTTAAACATTTTATCCATGTAGTGCATTATACCAAGTCGGCTAACATCCATAAATCATAACTAGTCTCCATAATTTAATGCATACGCTAAGTCATCCAAGACTAGAAAAAAATTCTTTAAAATAAAAAATAAACCTTAAAGTAAAAACCTTCTTGATCTAAGAACACATTAATTTCCCATCATACCACCAACATAGAGACTACCAACAAAACCGCAACATAATAATGTTCACCTTAAGAAAATGTGGAGTCTCTCACACAGTATGCCAAGCAAGGAACAATAGTAGAATACAGAGTTGAACTCTATCAGAGATAAACTTCTCCTCACAACCAAAAACATCTCAAGATCTAGGATATAGTTGTCCAAATGAGTCATGATAACATGGTTAAGAGATTAGAGTCATATCGGATCTTGTGGTGAATTTTGGACTCAAATACCAACACAAATCCATCAAAAAATTTATTACCGATAGACAAATTACGATAAACCAAGCAGACTTCCCATATAGTTATCTCCATGTTGACATCAATGAAAACATAGGAACAACCAACACAAACCATCCATACTTCATGCTAATGTTGCAAGGCTCTATAATCCCAACAAACAACACCACCACAAAAGGTGATTTACAAAAACAAGAAAGGGACTTTTCTCAATCATGAAAGGTCATACCTTAGGCAACATCATGCATGAAATCACCACTACGAGAGGACAAGTTGTGGAGTAAAATTCCCACACCTTAGGGAATACTATCCATAGTATTACTGTATACACCTAAAAATGGTCTGGAACATCTGATTAATTAAATACAAATTATTTGATTAATTATCCTAATTTCCTCTACTTTTGAGTAAATAGAAATATTTATTTATATAGTTCACATTCATATTTAATTAAATAAACAAAATTAAATACTTTGTTCGATTTAATTATCACATCCCTATTTTACTCTATCGCATCGATTCTAAATTAATTAAATAAAGACAAAAACAATTTATTGATTAATTGCCATTATTCTTCTATTTTAATTTAATAAACAACTATCCTATAGTTCATTTTATTAAATTATTTATCTTTCTTTTGCTAATTTAAATAAATCAAAATATTTGAATTGTTGCACAAGGAATATTCCATCCATATTCTCTCAAAAATGAATTAGATTTCCTATGTCTAAACTATGTCTAATTTATGTCAAAAATATGTCAAATTAATTGATTGAAACTTCACGGGAAGTTTTGGAGACAAATTGGAGACAAATTTGGAATTTGATCTCTCAATCCTCTTCCATCATTTCTTCCTCTTCTCTTGCTTGGTGTTTTCATGGGTAGAGACAATCTCCATATTTCTCTCAATCTCCTCCATTTCTCACCATTCAATTCTCCAGATTGAATCCAAGCCTCTCAAAGATTTCCCTGTGCATTTCTATAGCCAAGAAATCTATAAATAAATCCTCATTGAACCAAGAAAAGGATCCAGATAATCAAGCTTTTCAACTCTTACTCTACAGGAATCCAGACTTCAAGCATCAAGCATTCACACATCAAGCATCAAGCAATCAAGCTTTCAACAATGGCTGCCTCCTGTAGCTGCAATTATCTGTTTCATATCTATGTCATGCTAGTTTAATTGATTTATCATTTAGCATTACATTATCATCATCTCATTCTTTAGATAGTCATTTTAACAGTCTTATTTGCTTAAACAATCTGAGAGCAATTTAGATTTAATAAATCTTTGGAGATAGAGAGCAATAGGACGCTTTCAATTGATTACTTTGTTGAATTGATTCAATTTGTTTACTCATTGATATAATGTCGTATTAAGAAGTGTTTTAGATTTTATTCACCATTTCCACACTTACAATTTGGCGCCCACCGTGGGGCTCTAAACCCAATTTTATCAAAAATGCTATTTTTCTGAAAAGTGTCACGCAAGTTCTCGACACGTTTTTATTATAGCGCTTCCGTTAAAAGTTTTAGCGCTTTTGGTTGCTGTTTTAGTGCTTTTGGTTTTTAGCACTTCCAATCACTGTTTCAGCACTTCTGGTTCATATTTCAACGCTTCCAGTTTTTAGCTCTTCCAATCACTGTTTCAATGCTTTTGGTCCATATTTCAGCGCTTTCGGTAATTTAGCCCTTCCATGCCAAACTTTGGTGCTTTCGGGTTTTAGCACATCAGGTAACTGTTTTAGCGCTTCGGTGTAATATTCGAGCACTTTTGTAAAAGTCAGTCTGGATCCGACACATCCGTGGCCAGATTTTTAATTTTTTCACAGTTGAACTAAAATTGATCAATCTAGGATAGTCATTTCAAAGTTGGACTAAAATTGATCAATCTAGGATAGTCACTTTCTTATTTTTCTTAAAACAAATCTATCAATCCTAGGATAGTCACTGCATTTTTACAATAGAAGTTAAAAAGAACATCATGATTTATGTGAAGCAACACCTTCACATAGATTAGAAAACAGGACAAACTTATATGCTGTGCTTGTGGTGATTAGGGGCTTTTAAAAATAGGACAAACTTATATGTTGTGCTTGTGGTGATTAGGCTTATGCTCTCCCCTTGACTGGGTGGCCAAAGTGCCAGATTCACTTTTATTTCATGTCATTTATGCTTTATTAAATCCTTTAACATGCCTGTCGTAGTGGGAAAAAGTACTCACCCTAAGGGAACGACCTAAGTGGGAACAACCAAAGCTAGGTTTTCCAACCCACTATAAAAAAAATGCAAGTTGTTGATGAAAGTCCAACTTGACGGTAGTGAGCAAGATAACCATCCCCAAAATCTTTGTTCTAAATATTGGGAGGTCTTCTGAGGGAGTTTATCTATTTTCCACACCGAACGGAACCCTATCTACGACCATAGAGTAGTTGCTCGCCAAGTCAGTATCCATACATTGTCATACTCACGGTGCAAGGGGAGGGAAGAATCTGCCCCCAAGACATTCACCATATAATTACCAAGGACCGCTTGCTCAAGGGATTCAGTATCCACTTCTGTCACTTTGAGTATGCACCTGGCAACGACAAAAACACGGGCACCCTCTAAGGGGTGACACGGCTGTGTGAGTCCATGTAATTGCAAGATGTGGGCTGTGAGTATAATGATGACCTACTTATCCTTAAGTGTGAGTCTGCTTGATTTGAATACAATGGTTAAAACAACCCGTCAAAATCAATAAAGATCATTCGTGATTTTTGAATATACACAATCTTTTCAGTTTTAAAAACACTTATTCAAAATTGCTTGTCGTGTTTTCACAAATTCATTTAAAACAGATTAAAGATCATCCTGAAAACGTCAAGTCAAAACAAATCATAAAATCCATGCTACGAAAGTGGAAATCCACCACGTTTGTCAAGAGAAAAATCAAAGTTACAAGGCCCAAGCAACCTCTCGGTTATAGAAATAAATTGAGAAGACAACGTTTTCTATATCAAAATCAAAAACTCTTTTTACAACATAGAACATTCATTCACCATTATCACGATTTTGCTAGGGGTCACTCTTTAGACTATGCAATAGAACCACTCTATTCGCGAGCCTTCTTTCAAAGAAGAGCTCTCACGCAATTCCACAACCGTAGTCAACGGATTCATCCTTCTTATTTTCCGTAGTCTCTAATACAGTATGCCACAAGGCCAGACCAGATTCTACAATAGAGAAAATTGAACTTCTGATTTAAGCATTCTGGAAACCTATTTCAACGCTTCTAGTCACTGTTTTAGCGCTTCTGGGAAATAGTGCTTTTGGGCACTATTTCAATGCTTATAGTCTGTATTTCAGCACTTTCAGTAAAATAGTGCTTTTATTAAATCTTTCAGCTCTTCGGGTCTATATTTCAATGCTTTCAGTAAAATAGCACTTTCATCAATTTCTACAGCGCTTTTAGGCACTGTTCTAGTGCTTCTGGTCAAATAGCGCTTCTATCACTTATTTTAGCGCTTCTAGTCTCTGTTCCAACACTTCTGGGAAATAGCGCTTCTGGTCTCTGTTTTAGCACTTTTAAAACAAAGAGTTCAAGATTTTTACCAGTCCACCAGTCTATCATTTTATTCACTTTTTTTCATCATAACCAAATTTCTTCTTATCAGAATCACTGTCTAGGAACCAAAGTTAGAAAGGTTTATACAAATTTCCAACTTATCAACTGAAACAAGATCTTGCAAATCACAAGTGTCAAAATCAAATACACAATCAATTACTATACTAAAGTTTCATTATCAGGATATCATCATCCTTCATCATGAAACAAAGTATAGCAATTAACTTTTTAAATATTGTCTCATCAATAAGATTAGTCATCTTATTTGACTTTGTTTAAAAAGGTTTTATTGACACTATCCCGCACATAAGATCAACATTTCAGAAGAAAGGGGCAAAGATTTGTATGCCAATCTTAACTAGGTACCAAAAACAGAGACTCTTAGATCAAAAAATTTTAAAATCACAAGAAATGGCAGAAGAAAATCCTTGGAATAATCTTAACTGCAATGATAAGAATAAAATAACTTCGGAAGATATCCAAGTGGCTCAACAAGATCCCAAGTTTCACATATTTATGGAAAAAATTCTAGAACAAGACATGGAAAAATATCTTTTAATGTTGGCCGAATCAGGGGCAAAACTTCCAAAATATTTTGATGTAAACAGTTTGAAGGAAACACCGGAAATAAATGAGACTGAGATACCCCAACCTACACAAACAATAGATCCGGTTGCCGCTTTAACATATCAGATGCAAATGTTACGGCAACAAATACAAGATATGATGAAAGGGACTACAAATCGATATATGATACAAGACATTTTTCCTTATCCTTTCAATGCAACAGTCGGCTTGATACCTTTCCCTAGACATTGTGAGATCCCAAAATATGATAAGTATAATGGTAGAATGGATCCAATCGATCACATCAGAGAATTCAAAACAATGAGTCTTGAGTTTGCACAAGAAGAGACATATTTAATGAGATTATTCCCAAGGAGTTTGGGAGGATCATGCATGGAATGGTTTTCGAAGTTAAAACCAGGTATCAAAACTTTTGAGGAACTAGTCAACAGATTTATCTCTCAATACTCATTCAACATCCAACATGATGTTACTATCAAAGATCTTTACAATCTCAAACAAAACGAGGGAGAAACATTCTTGTCTTTTCTCCAAAGATGGCGAAGCTTGTTCGCAAGATATCCTAGATCCATCCCTGAAGAGGAAAAGATGGAATTGTTCATTGAAAACTTGATAGAAGAAATGAGTTATAGTTTGGAACTACAATGTCCTCCAACATTTGAAAAGTTGATAAAAAATGGTCTTAAAATCGAAGAGGCGTTAGTCAAGCGAGGAGTTATCAAGCATTTTAATGATAAAATAAACAGCACAAGTAATTCCTCAAATCAATACTCAAGCAATGAGAAACCAAAATTTTGGCAAAAGAACAGAAATACAAATGAGACCACAAATGATCCCCAAAACGTCAAACCGATTTTTAATTTGACTGCATCCACATCAAAGAATCAAAACAATGAACAAAATGTCAAGTCAAATACCATACAAAATAATGAAATCATAAAATCACAGTCGTATAAAAAACTGTCAAATCGGCGAAGGTTCACACCTTTAGGTCAATAAATGGAATCAACAATGAAAGAACTAGTTACTAGAGGCCTTCTCAAGACACGAGAAGCTAGGTTCTGGGACCCAAAAGTCAAACCATCATGGTGGAATGGCACCGATTACTGTAATTTTCATAACAACAAGGGTCACAAAACCAATGACTGTATGGAATTGAAACATGCAGTGCAAGATTTGGTGGACAGCAACAAAGTGTATGTGGAAGGACCTCAAAATAACAACGATCATTTGGCCTTCAAAGATCCTTTGCCCAATTATGACAAAGGTGCATCATGTTCAAACAGCAAAGGAAAGCACACTAATCATGTCTATGACACAACAATCCTATGTCTATCTGAAGTCAAAAATGATCATGCAGTTAACGATAACATTGTTGAGAACAAAACCAACACCATTACCTCTTTGGATTTACTCCCCTCTGATAATCAAATAAAAGTCTTAAAAATCAGAGAAAATCAAGAAAATCAACCCACATATGCGCTAACTAGGGGACAATCAAAAGTAATGTTGAAGGGAATTGGATCCACACATGTAGTTCCACCTCCATCACATTATGATATTATCAATCAAATGCAAAACACCCCCTGAGAAAATCAAGAACATCAACTGGCAAACATCATGACTAGGGGGCAAGCCAAGGTAGTATTAAAAGGAGTGGGATCTCAACGCGCGGTTACACCTCAATCTCATTATAACATTATTGACCAATTGTAAAATATCCCCGCACAAATATCAATACTAGAGCTCCTCAAGTTGTCACCATCACATAAGGAAGTTCTTAAACAAGCATTAGTTGCCACAACCGTGCCAAAGAATCTGGATTTTTGTCAATTCCAAGCTATGGTGGGACACCTGACTACCCCGAATTGTCTGTTATTCTCTGAACAGGATGATGTCTCATTAAACCATTCGCATAACACCGCATTGCATATCGAAGTATGTATCCATAATCATCATGTTAAGAGAGTTCTAATAGATGGGGGAGCTGGTCTAAACATTTGCACCCTCAAATTAGTCCATGCACTAGGATATTTCGACAACGCTATTGATGCTCGAAGGAAAATGACCATCAAAGCATATGATGAGGAGGAAAGATCATCCCAAGGTTTAATTGTATTACCCATTCAAGTAGGACCCATGATCAAGCATATAGCATGTCAAGTGTTGGAAAGAGAGTTGACATACAACATACTTTTAGGATGACCCTGGATTCATGAAATGCAGGTTGTACCGTTTACATACCATCAATGCTTGAAGTTTCCAGTGAACGGACAAGAGGAGACTATAGTTGCTGATTATAATCATCCACAACATTGTGACACATTAAGAATATCTCAAGACACCTTTGTCCCTCACAACAGGGAAGCTTCAAGCTCATCATCATCCAAGAACAAACAAAGTCCAAGCATCACTACCAAGTGGGTACAAAAGAAAGGTAAAGAAAAAGAAACAAGTCATGTTGAAACAAACAATCCGGATACACATACTTCTCTATCAGACAAATTTCAAAAGCAAGTTCAATTGACAGATAAAGGAATGGGACAATACTCAATGGAGCAATCGCTTAACTTATCATAATTAATGCCATCTCCTAGGAAATATGGTCAACCATCAATGATCAAACCTCTGACATCTTTACCTAGCACCACTCTTCAAGAAACATTCATAAAATTTGGAACCATAGCGGAAGAAACAAACAATAAAGCAATCCTAGATTGGCTTTACAAGGATGAAGAAGCATCAACATATGAGATCAGTATCAAAAATGTTAACATCAACATAGACAAGTATGGAAAAGGAAAGGCTATTCTTGAAAAGATGGGTTATGAAGGACAAGGGCCTGTGGGATTAAGAAAAGAGGGAATTTCAGAACCTATCACACCTCTCACTCTCCACACAAAAGAAAAACCAGGACTAGGGTACTCTGAAGAAGAGAAGCAAGAGCTAACAAAGACAACTATGGAAAATATCCTTCATTTCAGAGATGGTTCTAAAATAGACTCAAATGAATATGAGTGGGCCTTACCTTGTGATTTACTTGTCATTGATATTCCAGTCGATGTGATTCAAAAATATACACCTACATGTGAGGAGGGCCAAGGCTCTGGGTCTAGACCTTTCGTCAAGGGATCACTAGATATCGATGACTCTAGTGAGGACGAACATAATTTGAGCGAACTAGATGACTTCAAAGAGGGTACCATCATGGATCTCAATATCCTGAATGACAATTATGATGATATTGTTGTCCTCACCCTTACTTCCATTGACCTAAATCAATTTGATGATACCATGCCATTGATCCATCCAGAACTTATTGATTGGGAACCTATTGAACCTTTGACTGTACCAAAATTTGCAAATGATGATGCCATCGTGCATTTCCTATGTCATACCGGACCTGATACAAACACTATCTATAAAACTCATAACAATACGACTCAACAGGAGGGTGTCAAATCTTCCAGTTGTGAAATTGACAAGAAGGAAAATAGATCTAATGGTGAAAACCATTCTATGGCAACATTAGATCTGGAAAAATTAAAAATAAGGGAACGCATCCAACGGTGAAAACCTTTCTGAGGCACTAAAGGATGGAAGATTTGACACTCTCCCAGAACACTATCATGAGTGATCATCAGTTCTGGTCGAACCTACACAATCAATGGACATTGGCATAGAAGAGAAGGCAAAAATCCTACATCTGGTGGAATCCATAACAGAACAAGAAAGACCAACATTCATCCAATTCTTCAAAGCAAGAAGCATCAACTTTGCTTGGTCATATTTTGATATGCCAGGTTTAGATCCCAATCTTCTTATGCATCATTTGTCTTTTCCAGTAGGAATTAAGCCTGTTAAACAAAAATTAAGAAAAATGCTCCCCCACATTGCATTAATGGTCAAAACAGAGCTAAAGAAATTACTGGATGCTGGATTCATACGATCTATAGATAATGTTGAATGGATATCAAATCTTGTGCCTGTTTCCAAGCTGGACAATAGCATCAGAATCTACATAGATTTCAGGGACCTCAATAAAGCATGCCCAAAGGATGATTTTCCACTTCCAAATATATACATCATTGTGAACTTGACGGCAAGGCATGCCATGTTATCAATCATGGACGGTTTCTCTGGGTACAACCAAATAAGAATAGCTCCAGAAGATCAAGAAAAGATGGCTTTTACATGTCCATGGGGAACTTTCTGCTGGAACATCATTCCATTTGGTTTAAAGAATGCAGGAGTGACTTATCAAAGAGCAATGACGACAATATTCCATGATATGATGCACACCTTCATGGAAGATTATGTAGATGACATCTTAGCAAAATATACTACTAGGGAAGAACATTTGCATATCCTAGATAAAATCTTCACATAGATGGAGAAATTTAATGTTAGGTTAAACCCTAAGAAATGTGTCTTCGGGGTTACATCAGCAAAGCTGCTAGGGTACATTGTCTCAGAAAAGGGAATTGAAATGGATCTAGAAAAAGTTAAAGCTATAATGGAGATGCCACCTCCTAGAAACATCAGCTAGCTTAGATCACTACAAGGATGGCTTCAATCAGTCAAAAAATTCATCTCCCAGCTAGCAGATAAAAGTCATCCTTTCAATCATCTATTGCATAAACACATAGTTTTCATGTGGGATGAGAAGTGTGAAGTGACATGACATTCAATCAGATCAAACAATATCTAATGTCACCACCAGTTCTCATGCCACCAACAGAAGGATGACCCCTCATATTGTATATTGCTACAACTGATATCTCATTGGGGGCACTCTTAGCGCAAGAGGATAATAAAGGAAAAGAGCATGCCATCTACTACATCAGTAGAACTTTAAATGGCTATGAAATAAACTATAAATTCATAGAAAAGTCTTGCTTAGCAGTGGTGTTTGCTACTCAAAAGTTGAGACACTACATGATGGCTCATACAATCAGGTTAATTGCAAAGATTGATCCTTTGAAATATCTACTAAGTAAAGCTGCCTTAACAGGTAGATTGGCAAAATGGGTTATGCTCCTAAGTGAATTTGACATTCAATATGTCAAAAGAAATGAAATCAAGGGACAAGTAATCGCTGAACAACTAGCTAAAGCTCCTCTACCAGATGATCACCCAATGACAATGGAATTTCCAAATGCAAACATTATGACAGTTATGCCTCAACAATGGATTCTCTATTTTGATGGATCATGTACACAACAAGGATCGGGAGCAGGAATCTTGTTCATCTCCCCCCAAGGACACACAATTCTGAAGTCATATAGACTCATGTTTCAATGTACAAATAATGTGGCAGAATATGAAGCATTGATTATTGGGGTCAACACGGCTATTCAATGGAAAATCAGGGACTTATAGGTGTATGGGGACTCTCAACTAGTCATTTATCAAGTGAATGATGAATATCAAACCAAATATGAAAAGTTGATACCATACAAACAACAAATAGATTATCTGAAATAGTCTTTTGAAAATATCAAGTTTGATCAGATTCCAAGAGCAGAGAATAAAGTTGTAGACGCCATGGCTACGATTGCTTCATTACTACAATTGCCTAAGAAGCGTGTTTGTTATGAGTTTATGGTAGAACAAATATCATGTCCTTCCCATTATCAATCAGAATCTGCTACCATATGCCATATAGAAACCATTGAACCCTCTCTCTATAGAAAAACCTATGCTTACCTAAAAGATGATATTCTTCCTCCATATCTTTCCAGAAACCAAAAACAAAACTTTACTCGCCAATCCGCTCGACATACATTAATCACAGATGTCCTTTATCATCGAGGTCTTGATGGTACCTTACTCTGATGTCTAGAACACAATGAATCTGAAACGGCCTTACGAGAAGTTCATGAGGGTATTTGTGGTACTCACTCGAGTGGAATGACTCTAGCTAAGAGACTCTTCTATTTAGGTTATTATTGGTCGTGCATGGAAAAAGAATCATATCAATTTGTCAAGAAATGTCACAAATGTTAGGTTCACAGCAATCTGGTTCACGTACCAGCACAAGAACTGCATCCCTTTACATCAACATGGCCTTTTTGTCAATGGGGCCTAGATCTAGTAGGGAAAATCAATCCATCTTCATCTAATGGACACAAGTTCATTATTACAGCTATAAAATATTTCACAAAATGGATTGAGGCAGTACCTCTTATTACCATCACTAGGAAACAAATTTCCTCTTTCATCTTGAACTATATAATATGTCGGTATGGTATCCCTCAATCCATTATCACTGATAATGGATGACATTTCAAAAATCAAGATGTCCAAGAGCTATGTGATAGGTTCCACATCCAAAATCATTTTCAACACCATACTATCCTCAAGGGAATGGCCAAGTAGATGCCTCAAATAAAACCATACTCAAAATCCTCAAAAAGATGGTCAATGATGTTGGACGTGATTGGCATGTTCAACTCAACCCTGCACTATGGGCCTATAGAACAAGCATCAGAATACCAATAGGAGCTACACCATTTGCTTTGGTATATGGATCAGAAGCCATATTACCCATTGAAGTTGAAATTCCATCCCTTCGTGTATCACTCAAAGGTATCATTTCAGATGAAGACTACAGGGTATCTAGATTGCAGGAACTGGAATTGTTGGATGAGCATCATCAACAAGTTGTTAATCATCTAATAGCTTATCAATAGAGAATGTCACCAAGTTACAATCACAGGGTAAAACCAAGGGTCTTTTAGGTTGGTGACTTGGTACTAAAGGAAAATCCTAGAAATCAGCAAGACAGAGAAAAGAAAGGAAAATTTGAGCCTAACTGGCTTGGTCCATTTGTCGTCATATCAGTTATCAACGTCAGAAGGGGATCTATTTGATGAACCTATCAACAGTATTCATCTCAAAAAATTATATGCTTAAAATCTCCTAGTGCACGAGGCAATTTCTGAAAATTGTTTCCTTGGTGAAAACCTAGCAAACAGGCATCTTGGCAAACACAAAAATTAAAAAAAATTAGAAAATACAAAAACACAACAGGGTGTAATCAAAGCATGTGGTGAAAACCTGGAAACAAGCGTCATATGTGATTCAAGGATCAGCTTTCCCATCTATTTGGATATATGTCAGGATCGTTTCATCTAAAAAGTCAGTATCAATTCATATCATATCTTTCATCTGGCCATCATAACATCCATTATCAAAATCATGTCACTTGGTCAAACATATAACTCCATAGCTTGGGGGCAACATCTGGATATCATTAGGGGCAATACAAACGTGTCAATTACATCAAATGGAAGAAAACCAAAAACAAAGATCAAAGCACAATATCAATCATCATCAGAAGGGCATCAACCATCCGTATCATATCGAAAATCCAAAAAAAACATGTCAAATAGGAAATCTAAAAAGGGAAAATCCAAAAACATAGGTCTATGTCAGTCGAACTACGTGGTCTCTGCATGTGTAACATAGGCAAGGCTAATCTTTGATCAGCCCCCGAGGCCCCTCAGATAGGATAGTAGGTTAGGTCTTTAGTTAAAATATAAAAAATTCAAACACATGTCAAAATCAGGATGGATGATCTAAAAATCTAAATAATGAATGGAACACTCTAAGTAAACAATGGATATTTTGTCCTTTTTTTTATTATCATTTCTTTGAAGTAACTCAATGATGTATTCAACTAGAGGAACAAGGAAAAAGAATGATATTTTTATTGTCTGTTGTATGTACGATAATTATATAAATGTGTGAATTGTCGAGGGATGTGCTATACAAATGTATCACCGATGACATTCAGAATTCACACACTCAAATGATAATCTTTGCCTGTTTACGCAATGAATGCTTAGGTCATCTCGGTTCAATTATACCTAGATGCTTGTGTTTGATTGCAATATTAAAAATCATGAAAGAAATACCCAGGTCGTCATTGGATTAACACAACCATTGACGCTTGTATTCACTTTCAACATTCAATAAAGCTCTATGATGATACCAAGCACAAAAAGACTGTTAAAATGACATATGTTTTACATATCATGACATGGTTAAAATTAGATTGCATCCATCATCATTTATTATCTGCAGAGTATTTGTTGCATAAAGGATTCCAATCAATGATTATCCAATCTACAAATAGGACTGAGTATACTTGACATAAAATCCAAAATCATCATCAGTTATCATATAGTTACAAATCCATATTTCATCATTAATCATTTCATCATCCATACAAATTTTTGCATCATTATAAATAGTCATTTTATCACCTACATCATGCAACATCATCATTATTATATCATGTATCCATACATTTAAAAATAATAAAATCACATCATTACATCATTACATCCATCAAAGATCATTTATCATCAAATAATTCCATAATTAAAAAGCATTTATCCAACTATATATCATAGTCTACACATGCATTTATCGTTGCATCATTGCATTCAAATAAAATCATTCATATACATCATCATATTTAGATTTAAATCATATAAATAAAAGCATCCATCACATAGAAATCATAAAACCATCATCATATCGCATCAACTACATTTCATATATATATCACAAAATGTCAAGTATACAATGAAGTCTGGTCTACAAAATACATCATCATACAATGACCTATATCATAAAATATAGCATAGAGGATCAAAATGGCATCTACGACCTGCTACTGCCAGAGTGAGTAGGCCTAACAGGACCTGTACCACTACCACCACCACCCCCTGAGGGACCCGGATCTCTAGAATCTCTGCGTGGAGGCTGTGTCACCCCCTCACTGACTGTCCATGTGTGAGTCCGCCCAGATCTTGATGGGGCATAACTGACTTGGTGCTCGGTAGGCACTGCATCATGATATCGGCCCTGGTAGAACTCTGCCTCTCGACCAACCCGCATAACCTCTCTCATATAATCACCAATAGAGGTGTCATCGGCCAATCTCTGGAGGGTATCTGCTGTCTCCTGTGCCCTCTTAGCTATCTGTCAAGCACTGTCTCACTCGGCTGTTAGGGTATCAACCTGTGTCTACATATCGGCTAACTGCCCCTGTACCTGTGCTAAGGCCTGTGCGTGAGCCTATGCCTGGGTCTGCATCTGTGTTTGAGTCTGCACAAGCATACCCCGAGCCTATACCAACTGTGCCTGTAAGGTCTGGACCTGTGCCTGAAGCCCAGTTATCTGTCTCTGTTGCCCGCCTACCGACACTGTCACAGCTTGCCTCTTGTGAGGCCTACTAGAAGAAGGTGCACTGTGAATGTCTAGCCCTGCCCCTCTGTATCCTCCACTCCCTCCATCACTGTCATCGCTGCTACTACTGTTTCCACTGCTGCTCTCTGAGCTACGACTGGATGAGGAATCCTCTCCACCCCCACTGTCAGTAGAACCCTCAGCCACCTCCTCCACTATAGGTAAAGGTGTTGGCTCATCGAGAATAGTAATGTGAGGATGGGGGACCAAAGCCATGAAAGCTGCATAATCCTCTATCACAACTGCCTCAAAAATATCTCTCCGCATGTCCCAAGGAGATGGTTGTAAAGCTCTATAACCCTCTACAAGAACATCGTAGGACAGTGTCAGACCCCAATCAGGAACATCCATCCGGCGCCTGGCATAGTGAGCTACTCCCTGTGGCATGCACTGAACAATGCCATACTATAAGTAAACCCGACGGAGCAAGAATCTCTCTAGAACAAAAGGAGTTTGGCCAATGAGGTACATAGAATCACATAAAAACTCCAACACTGCACCATCCTCATCCCACTCCTCGCAGTCAAGGTATGGGCACTACATAACTATCTCCATGTCATCAAAAACTCACCTCCAATGCTCTAATTTTCCCATCCGGGCTTGCGTAAATCAACCACTATATCAGAAAACATATGGTCTGCTAGCTAGTTTGTCTGCAACTGGAAACGTCTGACATATGGAAAAATGCTCCCAATCCCACACCTGTAGCAATGTCATCCCTGCGGATAGACTGCGTGCATCTAAGTACACCACTGAGTGTAGATCATGATATAGATGCGCTAACATGCACATCCCCCACGCATATCTTGTACCATGTACCATCATACTCTCAAGCATCCTACCCTAGCCAATGAGGAATCCCTTTGACCTGTGATCAGGGCAAATGAATCCTCCAATGAATCTAGCTAGCACTGCTGGTAGTGTCACATAAGAATCTGCAAAACTCTGCCATCGAATGCTAGGACCCACTATGGCCTAATCATGAAATACTCTGTGGAGAGCATCTCTACTATTGGTCCCATGTGAATCATATGTCACAATCTCCCCCATGAAAGGAATGCGCAATATACGCCACACATCCTCTGGTGTGACTGTCATCTCACCAGTGGGTAGGTGAAAGGTGTTGTGGTCACTATGCCACCTCTCAGCCAATGTAGTCAACAAACTCCGATTAATTCTAATCTGGGGCATATCAAGTAAACTTGTGAGGCCACACTAGCCTATCAGCTGGAGCTCATCCGGTGTCAAATGTGGTATCAAATTGGTCATCTACGGAAATCTCTCTTGCATCTAGAGAGTACCCATATCCTCCTATCATCATAACAAAAAAATCTACAATCAGTGAACTATGTCAAGGAATCAAAGGTCATTCTACTATCAGTCTATTCCAAAAGCTTTGGTATGAATTTTCGATCAAAATTCATAGGCGAACATCAAACCTCACCTATCATGAGGTTCATCAAAACATTATCTAGATCTCGCCTATCATGAGATTTATCAGATATTGAATCATGTCCTCGCTAATCATGAGGATCATCAATAAATGGGATTTCTTCTCGCCTATCATGAGAGTTAGTCTTATTTAAATCATCGAATCCAACATCAAGAATGTTGATTGTCAATCATACCAATCAGAAGAATGGAGATGATCAGAATTGACGAAATCAAAGTTCACTAAGTCAAAATCTTTAATTCTGACATGGAGGCGCTAAAACAGGCTTCCAAAGCGCTAAATCCCAAAAGCACTATTTTATCATCCAAAAGCGCTAAATTAGGAACTCAAAGCGCTAAAACCATGAAAGCGCTATTTCAACACCCAAAAGTGCTAAAACAAGTTTCCAAAGCGCTAAAAGTCCCGAAGCACTACTTTTTCACATCAAAGCGCTACAACAGGCCATCAAAGTGCCACTTTATTAGAAGTGCTAGAACAAACCTTGAAAGCGCTAAATCACCAACCCAAAGCGCTGAAAGTCTCAAAGCGCTAGAATCCGGCTTCAAAGCGCTAATTTTTGGCTCCTAAGTGCTAAATCACTAAAAGCACTACATTATGACATGAAAGCGCTAGAGTTTTCAATGCAAGTGCTAAAACTCAAAGCGCTAAACTACCTACCAGAAGCGCTACATCAGGATGTAAGCACTACAACGCGGTTTCAAAGCACTGAAACTACCCTAGACACGCCTAGGACCTAAAAAGCATAAAAAAACAAAAGTACATGAATTACGAGGAGGTCGAGGGGTACATACCGGAGGTCCATACATAGGCAGCCATTTGTGATGTCGAACGCGCTCGAATCGGTGAGTGTTGTAAGGGATAGGCATCTCACTCCAGCTAGCAAAAAGTCTTTATCACTATGATTTTTAAACTCAAAAAGTATATAATGACTTTGAAAATGACCTTTTGTACTATTTATAATTTTGAAAAGGTATTTTTGGTGGATTTTTATTACATTTTGATTAATTTTATTCATGAAATTAATTAAAACTCATTTGAAAGCTCTATTTCGTCATCATTTTGTCAGGAGATAAATTATTTTAAAATCAAAACAATATAAAATCAACAGAAAATCATAAATTTTTGAAAATAAAAATAAAATAAAAATAAATAAAAATAAAAAATAAAAAATCATCAAGTCATTAATTTATCTCCTGAGGGGGCATATTATTATCAAATCATCTGAAAATCATGTCTGGGGCACACGAAATTATTTTTTTCTCATATCATCAATCCTGGCAGTAGTAGCAAAATATTTCTTCGAATCAACGCGTAAACGCATCACTTCGAAGAGGGGAAAAATGTATACACCTAAAAATGGTCTGGAGCATCCGATTAATTAAATACGAATTATTTGATTAATTATCCTAATTTCCTCTACTTTTGAATAAATAGAAATATTTATTTATATAGTTCACATTCATATTTAATTAAATAAACAAAATTAAATACTTTGTTCTATTTAATTATCACATCCCTATTTTATTCTATCGCATCGATTCTAAATTAATTAAATAAAGACAAAAACACTTTATTGACTAATTGCCATTATTCTTCTATTTTAATTTAATAAACAACTATCGTATAGTTCGTTTTATTAAATTATTTATCTTTGTTTTGCTAATTTAAATAAATCAAAATATTTGAATTGTTGCACAAGGAATATTCCATCCATATTCTCTCAAAAATGAATTAGATTTCCTATGTCTAAACTATGTCTAATTTATGTCAAAAATATGTCAAATTAATTGATTGAAACTTCACGAGAAGTTTTGGAGACAAATTGGAGACAAATTTGGAATTTTACCTCTCAATCCTCTTCCATCATTTCTTCCTCTTCTCTTGCCTGGTGTTTTCATGGGTAGAGACAATCTCCGTCTTTATCTCAATCTCCTCCATCTCTCACCATTCAATTCTCCAGATTGAATCCAAGCCTCTCAAAGCTTTCCCTGTGCATTTCTACAGCCAGGAAATCTATAAATAAATCCTCATTGAACCAAGAAAAGGATCCAGATAATCAAACTTTTGCACTCTTACTCTACAGGAATCCAGACTTCAAGCATCAAGCATTCACACATCAAGCATCAAGCAATCAAGCTTTCAACAATGGCTGCCTCCTGTAGCTGCAATTATTTGTTTCATATCTATGTCATGCTAGTTTAATTGATTTATCATTTAGCATTACATTATCATCATCTCATTCTTCAGATAGTCATTTTAACAGTCTTATTTGCTTACACAATCTGAGAGCAATTTAGATTTAATAAAACTTTGGAGATAGATAGCAATAGAATGCTTTCAATTGATTACTTTATTGAATTGATTCAATTTGTTTACTCATTGATATAATGTCATATTAAGAAGTGTTTTAGATTTTATTCACCATTTCCACACTTACAATTACCACCAAGGAAGATGTCATACAACAAGAAAGGTCACACTTTTAGAGGACATCAAGCCTGATATCACAAAGAAATCCACACATTCTTCAACTATCATTCCTTCTTGAACTTGCATCTTCAGACTAGTAATTATTTCATTTTCTTAGTTTAGCTACTCATTAACCTCGTGTCTTTCCCTAAAATTCTTGATTTTCTCTCTCAACTTTCTGATGCATTCATCGGCTTCTTTGACATTTTCCTTCAAATCTTTGTTCTTGTTTTCAATCTTTTCCAGATCTTTAAGGGCTATTCTAAGTTGTCCATTCATCTCAACCATGCATTCTTCTTCAATTTATCCAAAAATAGGAATTTCTTCTAGAGGATTAGGATATATTTTAAGAGCTTCGTGCTCAACCTCCAAGATCTTCCCCAAGTGGTTAACATCCTTCCAAGGAAGTAGGATCTGATACCAAATGTTGAACACTTAGAATACTAAGAGGGGGGTGAATCAACATTATTTGAAACCACTTAAACATTTAAACATTCATAGCACATAGCATGTTTAATCCATAGTAAGAAAGGAAATCATAAAAGAAACCATCAAAGCAAATAACAAATGAACTCAATATTTTTAGGTGGAAAACCCAAAAGGGGAAAAACCATGGTGTGGGTTAGATCACAATATATTATAACCGGTTATAATATATTATAGAAGTGATCACTATAGGTGGGCACACTATCCTAGTGGACTCACTACCCATAGAAAAATGAAAATATAGAAGAGAGTGGTGGCTCAAAGCTATGTTTTGAGCTATTATAAATGCATCTAAAACATGTTAGAATACAATTCCATTGAAGCTGAATATATAGAGTCAACACACTTCATTACTCTTCTCTAACTCTCTTCTCTACTTTGCATTTGCATTACTTCCACACAATTCACATCAAATACACTTTTTTATTCACTAACATCTTATTTTCCAACACTAAAATGAACTCATACTTATACTGATTTCATTCCAACATCAATTAGGTCAGCCAAATTAGATGTATTATATAAAATATATAAAAATATAACTTGTTGTATCAACATACACACATACAAGCTTTGCACCATGATACAAAACTTATAACAAGTCAAAATAGGTTAGAATGAACCTATAATATCTCCCATATAATAGATTAATTATCATTCAAACTCTACACTACCCAAAGTTTATTAGGTCAGCACTAGTAATGATCTAACATCAAAACTCATCAACTATTCAACCTCAAACCAACACGTAGACCTCAAAACACAATACAATTTTAATATAGGAACTACTAATACTTGCCAACATCTCAAAAAAACCACAAAGATGGATACCAATCCGTAAAGAGATGCGGATTCACCAAAACATTATATTGTACTAGAAAATCATTTTTATTGTTAGACCAAAACTTCTATCATTCATAACTTCAACACCAAAAGCCAAAATAATGTGAAACTTTGAATATAAATTCATCCAACATCCAAGAAAATTATATTAAAATATCAAAACAAAAACATACCAATATAGACCAAAATACCAAATGTGTTGTATACCCAAGTACCTAATCTGAAACTTAGCCAATTTTACTTTTCATCTGCCTTCATTAGATCAAACCTTCTTGCAAATTTCCAACAAATTACCATGTTGAAACATGCTTAGACTATACAAAGTGATTTTCATAATGATCTTCATACTGGATCTCAATTTTGACATCAATGACAACATTAAACTACATACTATACAACTTGTGCTTATACTCCATGCTCATACTTCATGCTCATGTTTCCAATAGGCATATCAATGAAAAACTCCTTATTATTCCAATATTTTTTCCCTCTACTCCATGTGCATATCACTGGAATTCTCCTCATATGTCCCAAATATTTCCTCAAAGGTATCTCTAGGCTTGCTAAGCATATGGTTAGCTACACCAAAAATTACATAGTCAACAACTTCATATCCAATTTCTAGGATCCACACAGCTCTAGGCTCAACAATCTCAATTATGTAGAAATCCTTTATCACCATGAAAGTGATATCATTTGTGTACTTTTCTACCATGATCTATGGAATAATTTTTATGTATTTCATGTTCCTTTGAAAGGTTTTAAAGAGACCCCATAATGAAGTCTCCTATGTATTTGCATCACCCAACCTCATTAGGTGGTCTTTGATATGAAATTCTACTAGTCTTTCCTTCAACCATACTATGTTCCTAGTTCTGAGAACCCCATTAAGAAAGTAAAATAGTAATTTTTTTATCAAAGTACCAAACTTGAAGGGGTACCAAGAGTCCTTAGTCTTATACAAGTTATCTAACAGTTATGATTTGAGCAATTCACACAAATCATAATTAGTACCTTTCTTTACCATCTCAAATGCGATATTGGCGGCGGTAGCAAAAATAGAGTTATCTTTGTTTGTAAAGTATATCTTGTACCCTATCACCATTGATACATATTTTACCATGGGTTCTTTAATTTCCTTTATAGTCAACGATCTCTTGTCATATTTTTCACCTATTAAATCCATTACCATTTCATTTTTCACATATTTGAGTGTCGAAACGGGTCCAATTGAGCATAATCCTGTAACAACCCTCATAGCCTCCTTATTGATCATGTATGGTATATCCAACTAGATGAATCTATAATTAATTCAGCTCAATGTGTATCTCACCCAATCCTCAATGTAGGAAAATTTTGAGAAATTATTCCAAACATCTAAGTTTTTCTTCCTTAGGCTCTTGAACTCAGGTTTCAATTCAATTTTTTCTCTAGTGAGTTTATTAAACCACATATATCACCCAAATTTGTGTGATTGTACTCTTCCAAATTAGCATGTATGTAAATCCTTACATATTTTTTATATAGCACACCAAAAGGGATATATGAGAATGCACCATTTAGATCTATTTCCCTTGATTTATCATGGTGTTGTTTGAACTTTGGATGGGGTTGGTACACAACCTCAACAACTTGTGTAGTAGAAATTTTCCAACACAATCAAAGTACTTTGAAAACTAGGGAAAATAGAAATTGTAAATACCTTTCAATCAATGTTGGTTAAGGTTTCATGCACAAGAATTTTGAAACACTTCACTTCGCTCCTTTGATTCTCTTCTCTCCTCAAATTATCATTTGCAAATGACTTAGATAAAATGTGAAATCACTTATAAACCCTTTTGGAATAACCTAATTCAAATTGAATCCTTAATTTGAAGTTAGGAAAAAGGTTGATAAACTCTAACTATAATGCACAGTCACCTTCAATTTCTCTACAAGCATCTGCATCTTAATATTTTCCATCAGTGTTTTCACCAATGGGTTAGGAATATCAACCTACACCTTATATCAAGGTGTTGTAGGTATCAATACCATATCTTTAGCAGGGGATTAATGATTGTCTCTTAAAACTCCCCTTGAGCCAAAGCTCGTAACTTAGTCCCCGAAGGAAACTTCTACACCAAATGTTGACACAGACTCATTCTTAACCTCATTCTCTTTCTTTTTCCAGGTATTTCTCATCTCTTTATTCATGTTTACTAGATCAAATTTTTTCACTAGATCATTCTTCTTTACTAGATCAATATTTACATTCTTGCTTCTGCAAAACTTATCAATGTATCCTAACTTATTGCTTTTTTAGTATTTAACATTTTGAATAGACCTACTTCTACTTACTCTGGATCTACATTGATTAGCCTTATGCCCAAATCTATTGCATGTATAATAGTAACTATTGAAAGATTAAAACATCATACCATTGTTATAGCCATTCATCATTTAATTTTTGCATTCACTAGCTGTATGAATAAATATTTTGCAAGTAAAAAAATTGAGTAGGAAGTGATTGAGCATTCTAATTCATTATTTTTCTACATTCTATAGACTTATGTCCATACTTAATGCAAGAATAACAATAACCATTAAAATATGGGTACCTTTGTGCATTTGGTTGTCTGATTAGTGGTCTTTTGAATTCGCTCTTTTTGCTCTAGACCTTTTTAAAGTTCCTCTATTTTTCATTCTTCTTTTCATACTTTTTTGGAGTTTTATCTATCTTTGAGCTTTTACCTTTCTCAAATCCTAATCCTTATTTGTCTTTAGATCCCTTCTAATTTTCAATCATCTCATCAAGCATTGTAGTACTCTTCTTGAATATTTTTTTTCTACAGATTTGATCTCAATGTTACAACTTCTTGTTCAAGCTTTGAGAATTCTTTAGATTTTTCTTCCTTTTTAGCATTCAAGTAGTCTTCAACTCTTTCACTTTCTTGAAAATGTAATTTTAGGCTGAAAATAATCTCATTTGATTGCTTGAGCTCTTTGATCTTATTTGTAGCTTTCTTGAGTTCTCTCTCAATATCATTCATTCATCTGTTGGCAATTTCATTATTATTGATGTCAAAAGTGTCATTAATTTCAAAGGAGTTTTTGAGAGATGTAGTGGATTTGGCTCTAGAATATTTGGTGTAGGTTGGTGGAGTCAAAATCATGGCTTTGTGAAAGTTATAATGTTGCTCACAATGTTTTTAAAAATTTAAGCAGCATTTATAGGGCATTGTACCCTTCACAACAAGCCACTAGGTCCAAAAAGAAATAAGTCTAAAATGAAAACATAAAGAAACCAAAACAAAACACAGAAATAGCCCAAAGGCAACACAGCAACCGCAAAGCATCAGCCGATAGACAGACACAGGGAGCATCTAACTGGCATTGTCACAGTTTTTAATCAGGAGGTCCACTACCTCATCACCCACCCATTCTTTGTTATCCTATCTTTTGTTACCCTCCAACTCCTCCTTTATAACATTAGACAGGGTGCTTGTAACAAAGTGACCCAACTTCATGGTGAAGCGGGTTAACCCCGAAATCTTTTTTCAAGAGTATCCATTCTTTTAACCACATCGCACAAATCCACCCCAACATCCATAGTCCCCTGAACCTCTCTAGGCTCATCCACCAGGCGGTGGGGAGAGTGAGAGGCAGAGCCATCAACCGAAAGCTTTTTGTTCATCAAAGTAACCTAGGGCCTCTCCTCAATTTCATTCTCCTCCTCTTCAGATTCTTCTTCCTTGTAACCTTTGCTGTTAGACTGCTCCTCCTCAGAGTCTTCAATAATTAGCCTCTTCTTGCTATTCTTGGCCAGCCTCCCGGATCTCCTCTTGGCATTTTCCCCTCCAGTCAACTTTGTGTTCCCCACAACTTTATCCCCTCTAGAATCTTTCCTGATAGCATTCTTGGCCTTATAGTCCTTGGCAGTCGGGGCCAACATGCATTTCTCCTTACCTTTTTTTGTCAAGGTGGCCTTGTAGGCCGAGTCAGCCTGAGTGGATTTTAGCTCACAGAGTCCTTCCACCACACTAGCATGGGCCTTCCCTAGCCCACCCTTAAGTTTTTTGGTGGTAATTTTGGCTTCAGGATTCCCCACATTGCCCAAATTGGGCTTCCGAGGAGGGCTCTTTGACTCAGCCGGGGAAATGTGCATAGTTGAAAGGGGTTCAATGTTCTCAATGCGGACCGCCGTGATGGCTTTGGGTGGATAGAGGGCAAGATGAAAGTGATAGAGTCTTAGGATAAGCCCCTGATGGAGCAGGAGCGGTGTGGGATCATAGGGGTTGTGGCTGGCTGACTCTTTGCACTTGTCGACAGAGCTTTCAAGGTCCATTAAAAGAAAAAATAGGAAACTAAGCAGCATCTTATGTTAAGGTGATTTAACAAAGGGAAATGGTAAAAGAAATAGGTTTTAAATCTACCTTTCAGAGTAACATACTTCATCAGCGCCATACACACCTGGTACTAGGGCTTCGAGAGCTTATCACTCTCAAACCTCACCTGATTCCGCACTAGAGTCTCTTCTCCTATGAAGAAGGCCTTTAAGCTTTCATGGTCAAGTTTTTTGGTGTGTTTTGGATACTTTTTCCCAGAGCACAGCAAACACATAGCCTATGCAATAACTTCTTCACTGATTTCGAATGATATACCACCAATGGAGACCCGTTTGTCCTTCCACGAATTGGAAAATTGACCCAAGAGGATAGGATCATGGCCAACCAAGCACTCCATAAGTGAAGCAATGCCACCCTCCACGCAAATGTGCCAGACCAAAGGGTTGTTCTGAAACTCCTTGTAGTTGTTAGGTTCAGTCCTGACCTGCTCACCACCCATACTTCCAACCTGCACAAAGAACTCAAAATGCAAAAAATGCCAACTGCAGCAGCCACGAATGATAATCACAAAGTGATAGTTTAGGTAAGGAATGCAACGAAGGATAATTAAACCTGCGTATAGGACACACACGCGGAGGGGAAAATCACCACAGGGTGATTTGACACAAAAATTAAAGAATTTATGATTATAGCCAAGAAGGCAAGAAATGACGAACAAGTAGGGGATGCACAAAAACCCAAGCATAAAGGCCGGATAACTAAAATTAGTAAGCATCTAAAATAAGACAAAATAATCCTATGCTAAACTAACTGGCCCAAAGCCCGTAGAAGGCCATCTCCCAACATGAATAGTCAAATCATTATTAATACATTCACTCCCCTAGAGGCATGGAGGAGATAAAACAAGAAATCCAACAATCCCTAAGGGAATAGATCGCATAGTACGGCTTCGTAGATATGAAGTCACGTCCTTCCACCTAACCATCATCAAGCCGCAACAATTAAACTTGAACCCATCATTTAATTTCCATCCCCGCCACCTTACCATAACCTTAGAACCCGACCCCATCCACCATTTCCAAAGGATAGACACGTGGATCCTTCTTTTCATGCTCCACACACGCAGATCTTCCCCAGAAAACCTCCACCTGTACTTCATTTCAAAGATAATGCTCATCTGCCAAATTCCCAAAAAAATCTAGTGGGTCCCCTAATCAGCTCCCGCCATCCAAAGATTGAAACTCATTGCAAACCATGTTAGCCCTATTCCCACGTGATTAACGCTTGAATATTTGGTGAAATCCTTTCCTTTTTCCTCCAACATTTAGCTAAATCCCAGCCTGAGCCAAGATTAGCCAAGGCATCTGCCACCTATTTGCCTTCTCTAAAGATATGGGTCACCTTTTTATCACTAAATTTGGATAGGAGGAAGTTGACATCTAACAAAATTTCCTTAGTATTCCAACCCATAAATCTATCTTTATTCACAACATCTGTAACCGACTTGGAGTCTCCCTCAATGTGGAGATAAGAAATCCCCAAAGAAACAACAATTTTGATGCCCATTAACAACGCACGAGCCTCTGCCACTAAAGCCAACTGAAACCTAATACCTCCAGCAAATCCTGCTACAAGAGCTCCCATAGAATCTTTGATAACTCCACCTATTGGTGTTTTTTCCCACATAGAGATTGGAGTTCTCTAAGAGGTAGCCAACCTCTATTGTGGATGACTGCAAAAGGCTAGTGGACAACTAATGAGAGTCAGTTAAAGAATGACCTCTCCTACACTTTTGGCTTTGTAGGACCAAGGTGGGTAAACCTAAATGTGTTCATAAGAATTCCTTATAACTGGTAAGAACACTTTTTGTATATAGATTACAATCCCTACACACTCAAGGGGATAGTCATTATTCTTGGTATTGGCAGACCGGAGAATAATTACAGGCACCAAAGAGCAACGAAATTGACCAACTCAAAGAAGGAATTACTTCTCGTAGGAAGACAAGGTTTAATATGTGGTTATTTTTAGCACTTGGATCACCATGCCTAGATCTACAATCTTACACCAAAAAGAAAGGTTGCAAACATTATTCAGTGCCTCATCCATTGGGCAATGGATTCATACAAAGTATAATTCTAATACTGTGAACTTATCTTCATATAGCCTTACTACCATGATATATTTCAATATATTAAAATAGTGCTTCTTAGCAAATCTTGAGGATATACAACCATGAACATGTAATTTACCTTTTCAAGCATTTGATTAACTAATTAAGTTAAAGCAAGAAAAAAAATTATACTTTCAATTAATCATTGAAACTGAAGAGAGAAACCCTTGATAAATCCATTCATAATCCATGGCACACACAGGAGAGAAAACCATCTTAATTTTGTAGATTTCTTTCGATATCAGTAATTAAAATGCATAGCATACTAACTTTATACAAATCCCCACCTGGGATGATTTCCTAAACAATGTTCACAAAATTCCCACATTAAAACTAACTGTATAGACTCCAAGGTTTCGGACCCAAAATTCTGACCCTACAATGAGCCATGAAATCTCCTTTATATAATAGGAGAGCAACAAGCATTAGGCTGCATTGTCAGCAAAAAATTGAATTTCAATCCAAAGTTAAATTCAAATTCACATTCCTTATCATTCGATAACATCGTGTATGATCAAAGGAATAAAAAATAGTTACACAGTAACAAGTCAGAGAAAAAAATTTCAAGCAAATCACGCACACATCCACATCCACATGATGAAACATCAGGAAAAGACACGTCCAACAAACCCACCACTGGTAACCATCAAGAAAACACATGGCCCTGGTACAGGCGACTGCTTCGAGTCCATGCATGAGACAATGACGAAAACACCTTTCCCTTACCAAACTTGTCAGCACAACCCCTAACAACCAGACCCGGTGCCAATGCAGTTACAGGTCCAACTACCAAGACCTCCTCATTTACTCCCATGAGCTCTGTTAAGGTGGCCAAGTAACACCGATAGTCTTAATCAGTGTCAGATTCATTACCATCAAAATTAGATATGACCACAGGGGACGAGTAGCATATTAACTTCTTTCCAGTATTCCTAGTACCCCTGGGCACCATGGGATTAATTGGCTCCATCATGACTGGCAACCTTCGGGCTCCCAGCCTCGAACTCCTACGTTCAGTCGATTTGTCCTTAGAGAAAAAAGGCCTTACAATGCACCGGATAAGAAACCTTCCTGCAGAAGAACAAAAGAAAAATGCAATGCTAATTGCACGTAACTTGGTCAACATTTATAGAATGGATTAGTGTGCAGGATATAATTGCTCAAAAGTGATTCAAGCACTTGAAAAATTAGTGGCTAAGATAGCCATGAGTGTCTTCAATAGGATGGCACTATTTGCATGCCGGAGAAAATCAGGAGGAGATCCTCGAGAAAAGGAAAATCTGCGCAATTAATGAAACAAGCAACAACAAGGCAGCATATGCCACATAGGTGAATCACACACCCCTCCTTTGAATTTGAACCACTGATTCAGAACACATCTGGCGAATCAGAGGGTTGAGATCAAGTCAATGAGTATTGACAATCCACTTCAGTGCCTTGAAAAGACATCCAATCAAAACCCACAAAAACAAGAGGTCTGAACCATACAGTGGGGCCCACATAGCCCCTTGGCCTAGGAAGAAAAACCGCACATCACCCCCTCATAGACCTCGCAATACTATTAAGAATATTTACTTCGATCGTGCGAGGTATGCGAGAGGTCATAATTAATCCTATTATTAAAGACCATCGCCAGTGAAGAGACGGCCATATGTCACCGCCAACACCTCGGGAAAAACCCACTCATCCATTTATGCCAGATGGCAACATCTCGCAAACCTCGCACCAATTTGGTGATGCCAGCAAGAAAACCTACGAGGTCAACAAGAAATGGCCTAGATCAAACCTACGATCGGACGGTTAGCCAGACTTCAAATGAAACATTCAGGTGGGACCGGCTAGTGAAACCCCCAGCGATATAAAACATAAGCTATGTTGGCAGAAAAACCGGCAAGCTAGGTGAAAGGGGCCGGTAAAGACATGACTTGAGAGGGATAAAACCTCACTTAAGTGACCGATTACCCTCGATAGTAAGTCATTGTTGAAACATAACAAAAGGGTTTTCAAAATTCAATAATTAAAAACACCATGGGTAACTTTGAAACCCCAAAACTCTAGCTTGCATCACTTAAAAAATTGAAAGTCCCATCAGTGGCTCCGACTGGGGATGAATGCCCCCTATGGGTATAGCAAGAATCCAGAATCTTTGGTTTCACAAACTAGATTACCAAGTTACACAAGCCCTTTATCAGTCATGTTACCTTGCTCTGTCAACTAGACCTGTGTATACAAACTTGGTAGCCCTAGGCCACCAAACAAGAGAAATCAAGGTCTACCCCTATCAAAAACAAAATTCTTCATTTTGTGACACAAAAATAGCTTGCAACATTCACCATTTGATGTTTCAAAATTCATAGGGTGACCAATACCTTTGAGAATACTATGGTGGCTACCTATACTCTGCCCCTGTACTGATTTAATCAATGCTTTGCGCCACCATTTTAAGAGCAACACATGACCATGATAATACTTCACCTTATCCTGCTCCTGGTCATATTTCATAGGATGCTGGCTTAACTATACCAGGAAATGGAAACTTTCATAACTTACCTAGTCCATAACATCATCCATTCTGGTATCATCAGTTTACACATTGAACTAAAAGTTATCATATAGAATGGTGTGCATGGTATCCTCACTTCCATCACCTAACAAAGGTGATACATAGCTCCAGGAATTTCCCTCCTGGAATTTTCTATTCAAGTTGGGTTGCCACTCTATGAAATTTATCAATTGGGAGTACATCAGGGCATTACAGAAGTTAGCAGTATTGGCTACATCATTCTTCAAGGAATGCACAAACACATTCATCTCCGACCACTCCATATACATCCTTTCTTGTACCTCTTCATTCATTTCTATATGAAAACTCTCAGAGATAGATTTAAAAACATCAATTTCACCTTGATCAGAAAAGACAAAACAATATGTACAGGCTTCCTTGTACTCAACACTACCTGCTGAATATGTTGATTTATAAGTGAGTATTTCAACACAATCTAGAAACCTTTTACTGACCACATCAATTCCAGAGGGCAATAACACATCCATCTCTACTTCACATAGATAATCAGGAAATACCATAGTACCAATGTGTTCATCACTATAATGGCTACCTCCAATTGTACTCTTTTGACCACACACATCATTGTCCTTAGATTGCTCAACATTCATATAGCTTCCCTATTCCACTGCTAACATATTTGGGGCACACTCCAGATATACATCATCTAACAATTGTTCCTTCACTTGGAAACAAACATGGGGCCCTTTATTCACACACAACTCTGGTAAAAATAAAAACTCAGCTGCATTCTCAATACTGCAATCATTACCCTTAAAATCATAATCACTAGCTTGCAATAGAATCTCAGTGATATGAGAATCAGAATTAGGATTAGGAAACACAATAGGTGTCTCATACAATCCTACATCATTTTTCCCCTCAATTTCTTCAATATTCATGCAAAAAAATTGTAATGAATGAGCACTACCTTTATTTTGTGTAGATGCATTCCTGGCCGATTCTTCAATCTCTATCCATTGAATCACTTGAGCCAAATTAGCAGGTTTCAATTCCTCTGGTAAAGAACTCAATCCTGGTTCATATAGTTCACAAAATAAATCAATGCATTCATAATCATTAGGTCTTTGATCTATAGGAATTTGTATTAAGATTCCCATAAATCTCAAGAAAAACTCATATGGTGATTCCTTCTCTTGCCTTCTCATATCATACAGTTCTGATGCACAAGAAACTTGATCATCATCACTCAAATTGGACTGGGTTTCAACTTGGGTTTCATTATCATCAAACAACATTGGTGGAGTTATAACAATTCTAGCAAGCATTTTATCATTAGTTTTTTGAATAGCTAGCCCTAACATTCTATTAGTACTAGTTAGGCTAGGGTAATCAATACTTGCAGCCAGATGCCTCTTCATCATTGAATATTTCATATTATTTTCAATCTCCATAGCTAGTTGGTATGCTTGGTGCAGAGTAGTAGGCTCTTTATCCCTTAATAAAAAAACTCATCCTCTTTTCAAACGCACCAAGATAGACAACCAAGCTTTTAGCCTCATTTGGTCTTATTTCTCTTAAAGCTCTTGAAAACCTGAGATTAAAATACGAGACTAATTCCTCTTCTTGTATGTGAATTCCCATAAATCCTTTTCTCAATGTGTTGGGATTGATTCTTTCACCAAATTGTTCCATAAAATCCATCACCAACTGATTCCATGAATTAACATAAAAGGTAGGTAGATAGGAAAACCAATCCCTAGAATCACCTTTTAAGGATTGCACAAATAGTTTCATGACAACATCCTCATGACTGATTTCATAATCACCCATTACATCTACAAAGTGTTGTAAATGCTTAGAAGCCGATTCTGCAACTTGCCCTGTATATTGAGGCAAAAACTTCCTAATTTTCTTAGGAATTGAATTAGGGTAATCACTGATACCACTAAACATAAAAGGCATATACCTTTGAGTTACAAAACTCCCCAAAGGGCTTAATACAACGTGCTCTTTTGGCATTTTTATGTCTGGCCTTACACATGGGAGACTACTCAACATCATATAATTATTAGGCACATCACTTATTAGCTCAACCAGGAGTTTATTAATGACTAACAATAACATTCCTTGCTTTCCAAGATTTTATGCAATACAAACATGTTTCATAAATCCTTTTACATGTTGCACTACTAGAAGTATGGTAAAACCAATCATTGTTCCCTTTTTTGATGCTCGACATCTAATTTGGAACCATTTTTATTCTTAATCAAAAACACCCATTATCATTAGAAATAGTGAACTATTTTAGTTTTGATGAAATACCTGGTAGTTGTTTGCAACATGTATCAACCTCTTTTCCAGACTATAAATAACACAAATCTGGAACTATTTCTTGATTTATTCATTGGTTCTTCAGACAGAGTTGCCACCTCATCAATAGAGGATGGTATTTAAAAGAACTCTTTGACATTCTATTTTCTGAGTTCTGCTAGATTCTGGGTTTCACTACCCATTACAGAGTTGCATCATACCATCAGTAATATCTTTCACAATCATAATCAATTATCATGGAATTCTAACACCTATCTTCACTTTGAACAACAAGTTCGGGATAAGCACCTCCAACCTCTATGGTTCGTCTATCTTCCTTCTCTCTCTCTTTTTTAAAAAATTTCTCAAAATTTCTCCCCCATAAAATCATCCATCAATGAATAACTCTAGAACTCATGAATCCTTTCCTTACAGGAAACCATATACCACAAAATTATCAAGATTATTTTGAACATGCCTCCTTTCGCTTGGGCTGAAAACATTCACTATGTAAATTCAGAACAGCATATCATTTAATATGACTCTATAACCATTTGCAATCGGTGATTCAAAAATTTTCCCTACTAGAGTCACCATTATGTTGGTGTTTTTTCCCACATAGAGATTGCAGTGCTCTAAGAGGTAGCCAACCTCTATTGTGGATGATTGCAAAAGGATAGTGGCCAACTAATGAGAGTCAGTTAAAGACTAACCTCTCCTACACTTTTGGCTCTGTAGGACCAAGGTGGGTAAACCTAAATGTGTTCATAAGAATGCCTTATAATTGGTAAGAACACTTTCTGTATACAGATTACAATCCCTACACACTCAAGGGGATAGTCATTATTCTTGGTATTGGCAGACCAGAGAATAATTATAGGAACCAAAGAGCAACGGAATTAACCAACTCAAAGAAGGAATTACTTCCCATAGGAAGACAAGGTTTAATATGTGGTTATGTTTAGCACTTGGATCACCATTCTTAGAACTATAGTCTTACACCAAAAATAAAGGTTGCAAACATTATTCAGTGCCTCATCCATTAGACAACGGAGTCATACAAAGTATAATTCTGATACTATGAACTTATCTTCATATAGCCTTACTACCATGAGATATTTCAATATATTAAAATAGTGCTTCTTAGTGAATCTTGAGGATATACAACCATGAACATGTAATTTAGCTTTTCAATCATTTGATTAAATCATTAAGTTAAAGCAAGAAAACAAATTACACTTTCAATTAATCATTGAAACTGAAGAGAGAAACCCTTGATAAATCCATTCATAATCCATGGCACACACATAGGAGAGCAAACCATCTTAATTTTGTAGATTTCTTTCGATATCAGTAATTAAAAATAATAGCATACTAACTTTATACAAATCCCCACCCGGGATGATTTCCTGAACAATGTTCACAAAATTCCCACATTAAAACTAACTGTACAGACTCCAAGGTTTCAGACCCAAAATTCTGACCCTAGAATGAGCCATGAAATCTCCTCTATATAAGAGGAGAGCAACAAGCATTAGGCTACATTGTTAGTACAAAATTGAATTTCAACCCAAAGTGAAATTCAAATTCACATTCCTTATCATTCGATAACATCGTGTATGATCAAAGGAATAAAAAACAATTACACAGTAACCAGTCAGAGAACAAAATTTCGTGCAAATCATGCGCACATCCACGTCCACATGATGAAATAGCAATAAAAGACACGTCCAACAAACCCACCACCGGTAACCATCAAAAAAACACATGGCCTCGGTACAGGCGACCACTTTGAGTCTGTGCCTGAGACAGCGATGAAACCACCTTTCCCTTACTAGCCTTGTCAGCACAACCCCTAACAACCAGACCCAGTGCCAATGTAGTTATAGGTCCAACTGCTAGGACCTCCTCAGTTACTCCCATGGGCTCTGTTAAGGTGGCCAAGTAACACCAGTAGTCTGAAACGGTGTCAGATTTATTACCATCAGAATTAGATATGACCACAGGGGACGAGCATCGTATTAGCTTCTTTCCAGTATTCCTAGTACCCCTGGGCACCATGGGAGTAATTGGCTCCATCACGACAGGCAACCTTCGGGCTCCTAGCCTTGCACTCCTGCTTTCAATCGATTTGTCCATAGAGAAAAAAGGCCTTACAATGCACTGGATAAGAAACCTTCCTGCAGAAGAACAAAAGAAAAATGCAATGCTAATTGCACATAACTTGGTCAGCATTTATAGAATGGCTTAGTGTGTAGGATATAATTGCTCGAAAGCAATTCAAGCACTTGAACAATTAGTGGCTAAGACAACCATGAGTGTCTTCAGCAAGATGGCATTGTTCGCACGTCGGAGAAAATCAAGAGGAGATCCTCGGGAAAAGGAAAATTTGTGCCATTAATGAAACAAGCAATAGCAAGGCAACATATGCCACATAGATGAATCGCACACCCCTCCTTTGAATTTGAACCACTGATTCAAAACACATCTGGCGAATCGGAGGGTTGAGATCAAGTCAATGAGTATTGGAAATCCACTTCAGCGCCTTGAAAAGACATCCAATCAAAACCCACGAAAATAGGAGGTCTGAACCACACATTGGGGCCCACATAGCCCCCTTGGCCTAGGAAGAAAAACCACATGTCACCCCATCGTAGACCTTGCAATACTATTAAGAATATTTACTCCGATCATGCGAGGTGTGCGAGAGGTCATAATTAATCCCATTATTAAAGACCATCGCCAGTGAAGAGACGACCATACGTCACCGTTAACACCTCGGGTAAAACCCACTCATCCATTCATGTCAGATGGCAACATCTCGCAAACCTTGCACCACTTTGGTGACACTAGCAGGAAAACCTACAAGGTCTGTGAGAAATGACCCAGATTAAACTTGCAATCAGACGGTTAGCCAGACTTTAGATGAAACATTCAGGTGGGACCGGCCAGTGAAACTCCCGACGGTATAAAACATAAGCCGTCTTGGCAGAAAAACCAGCAAGATAGGTGAAAGGGGCCGGTAAAGACATGAACCGAGAGGGATAAAACCTCACTTAAGTGACCGGTTACCCTCGGTAGTAAGTCATTGTTGAAACATAACAAAAGGGTTTTCAAAATTCGATAATTAAAAACACCATGGGTAACTTTGAAACCCCAAAACCCCAGCTCGCATCACTTAAAAAATTAAAAGTCCCATCACCACCAATGCTTGCCCTACCTGGGTTGTCCTTAGCAGCCCCATCAAAATTAAGTTTAAACCATCCTCTATCCGGAGGCTCCCATTTAGTATTTTTCCTAGCTAAAAGTTTCGCATTATCAAAGGAGTTAGCCTTTAAGTCTTGGTGCCATTCTTTAGCCATTTTTATTTCATAATTCATCAACCCCTTCTTCGGGAGTTTCCCATTAAAGAGGGATATATTCTCCTCAATGAGCCTAACTCCAATGCCAAAAACCTCCTTGGGGCTCCTCTGAATATTCCTGAAAACCCTGTTATTCCTCTCCTTCCATAAACACCAACCTAAAATAGGGGGACCTGCTTCCAAATTTTGCTAGGCAGAGGGTGGAAAATGGGCCATACCAACCCAGAATAAATGAAAAAAGGTCCTTACTCATAACCCAAGAGACATCAAGTTTCTCAAAAGCCAGCCCCCAAACTTCAGCAACAAACGGGCAATGTAATAAAAGGTGATTGACAGATTCCTCCCCTTTCTTGCAAAGGAAGCATCTATTGGGAAAAGAAAAACCCCGAGTCCTCAGATTGTCTTGGGTTAGAATCCTATTATGATAGGCTATCCACCAGAAAAAATTAATTTTAGGGATCATATGACAATTCCAAACCTTCTTCCAGGGTTCCACAATAGAAGTTTCATTGGTCAGCAGACTGTAAGCTGACCGCGCAGAGAGATCCCCTTGTTTATCCAGAGTCCAAAAAAACTCATCCTCCTTGTCATAGGAAGGAAACCTGATGCTGGAGAGAATCACCTGAAGGGATCGAGCAAGACAAAAAAGGTCAAGAGAATGGGGGCAACAAAGGGTAAGATCCTTCCAAATCCTAGCTCCTGGGGGTCTAGAAACATTGTCACTGATATGTATGCCAAAGAATCTTTGAGCCGCTCCCATCACCGACCCAAAGCCAGAGGAAGCCAAAGAGGAGTCAATATGCCAAGTATCTTCCTAGAACCTGATTTTAATCCCATTTCCCATTTTCCATTTAATTCCTTTCTTTAGCAGGCCTTGTATGCAACAAATGCTCCTCCAAACAATAGAGCCCTGGGGGTGAGATTCCGAGAGATAATCAATCAAGGTCCTATTTTGGAGATATTTGGCCTTCAAAATTTTACACCAGTCCTTAGTGTTCCTTAACTGGTCCCAACCAACCTTGGCCATCAAAGCCCTATTAGAGTTAACCATCTTCCTTATTCCAAGCCCACCACAATTTTTAGCCTGGCAGACCCTATCCCATTTCACCAAAGCGAGTTTCTTTTTTTTCTCAATACCAGACCATAGGAAATTCCTTTGAATTCTTTCAAATTTATCAGAAATACACTTAAGCATCTTAAAAATGGATAGAAAATAAGTGGGGATACCTTGGATAGCCGCAATGAGCAATTGGAGTTTTCCAACATCGTTTAGCAAAAATCCATTCCACCCAGCCAACTTCCTTTGAATCCTTTCCAGAACCGAATTCCAAAACTCCGTGGGTAGCTCCTTAACCGTGAGGGGGAGCCCAAGGTACACCGATGGGAGAGAATCACCAACACATCCCAGAACCGCAGTCACCCTATTTTTCAAATTAGGCATGCAATTGAAAAAATAAATCTTGCTTTTATTGTAATTGATGCATTGACCAGAGCACGAGGCATAGTTGTTAAAACAAGCTTTCCATTTCATGGCTTCCACCATAGAGGCCTTCCCAAATAGAAAGGTGTCATCCATAAATTGATGCACAACAATCGGATTTAGAGAGGAAGCTACTCTAACACCCAAAATGGAGCCCTCTGACAGCAGACCCATAAAATTCCTATTGAGCACATCAGCAATCATAATGAAAAGATAGGAAGATAGAGGGTCTCCTTGTCTGAGCCCTCTACCAGTGGAGAACCCACAGGGGAATCCATTAATCATAATCAAGAACTTAACAATACTAACACATTCCATAATGAGTTTGGTGACCAAACTGTTAAACCTAAACATGGCCAAGACCTTCGGGATTAAGTCCCACAACACTTTATCATAAGCTTTGGAAATGTCAAGCTGGAGAGCCATCCCCACATTGTTACATCTATCCGTAGAGTGGAGCAGTTCATGGGTTGTCAAAGTGGCATCAAGAATATGTCACCCAGGGACAAACCCCTTTTGAGTGTGACTAATCATTTTATCTAGGAGAGGTTTGATGTGGTTAACCAAGATCTTAGAAAGGATCTTATAAAAGGTGTTACAAAGACTAATAGGTCGGAAGTCAATCATAGAAAGAGGCTCACTAATCTTTGGGATAAGAACAATGAATGTGGGGTTCAATTGTTTAAGGATCCTACCAGATTTGAAGAAGTCCCTAGCTGCAAGAACAAGGTCCCCGCCCACAGTGTCCCAGAAAATGTGAAAAAAGTAGGAGGAAACCCATCAAGCCCCGAGGCTTTGAAAGCCCCCATGCTAAAGGTAGCCAGATGAACTTCTTCCATGGAAACACACCTAAGGATTCCCAAGTTATCTTCCTGAGAGATGGAGGTAGGGAGATGTTGAAGAATTGCACAGTCCAAAGCCAGGTTGGGCGCTTCAGCTGGAGCCGAAAAAGCCTCCTTGAAGTAGTTCACCGTACATATCCCAATTTGAGCTTGATTTGAAAGAACCTCCCCAGTGGCATTTTTCAATTTTTCAATTTGGTTCCTTTTCTTGTGCTTGATGGCAGAAACATGAAAAAAGGAGGTATTCCTATCTCCTTCCTTTAGCCATTGGACCCTTGATTTTTGTTTCCAAAATACCTCCTCATTTTTTAGGACACGTTCCCATTCCATTCTAGCTTCCCGTTCTTGGATGTGAGTCCGCTAACTATCATCACCCTCATCCAATTTTTTCTATAAGGTCCTCAACTTCCCTTCAAGGAATTTTTTCCTTTGAAACACATCCCCAAACACATTTTTGTTCCATCCTTTTACCATCAGTTTAATATGTTTAAGTTTAAAGCAGATCCTAAACATAGGGGATCCTTGGACAGGAATATTCCACCATTCAACAATTTTCTTTTTGAAAATAGGATGAGCGTTCCACATTATTTCAAAGCAGAAAGGATAGGGGCCCACAGTAGGATGGATATTAGTGGTTAGCAGAAGAGGATTATGGTTAGAGACCATCTTGGGCAAGGTTATAAGGTTCGAATCTAAGAAATTAGTCCAATGAGAGAGTAGAGGAAGAGGTCAAGCCAAACCTGAATCAGGTCACCACTAGCCCGTCTATTAGACAAAGTGAAATTCTAGCCCAGGAGCTCAATATCAACTAAACCTGAAGAGTTCAAAAAATTAGCCAGATCCGACATGCTGTCAGTGTAATCCAGAAGGCCACCACTTTTCTCTGATGGAAATAGGGGAGAGTTAAAATCACTAGCAACAAGCCAATGACCTCCCTTGTTCAGATTGATCTTAGTCACCATATTATCCCACAAAATACTCCTCAAGTTCCTTTGATTAGGAGCATTAGTATTATTTATAGACCACGCTTCTCCAAGATAAGAGAATGAAACCCCAACACTATTTTTATAGTGAAATAATTCAGAACCCTGCAGACAAGAAGGGTTCCAAAGCATAACCAAACCCCCCAAACCTCCCTCAGCATCACTATAGACATAGGAAGCATTAGGCCAAAAAAAGTTAGCAATTTTTTCAAAATTCATAATCAACATTTTGGTTTCTTGAAGAAGGCAGACATCAATCTTATGTTCTACAATATACTTCTTCAGGGCACATTGTTTGTGTGAACTATTAAGTCCACGAACGTTCCAAGACATAATCCTCATTTCTAACCTTTTTTCGAGGACACATCCAATGTCCTCTGTTTTCCCAGAGCAATCTCATTTGTTGTCTCTCTCATTCTAGTGGATCTCTGAGAAGGTCTCCCAGGCTTAGATTCACCTCCTACATCTACCTTCTTCTTTCTTCCTTTCTTCTTGGGCACAGTCCATATCCCTTCATCCTCAAATTTCTCAAGCTTTAAACTCCACAAACTTTCAGTAGACTCTTCAATCATACCAGAGCTCTCTTCCTCCCATATTTCACAAATATGGCTTCGTCCCAAAACTCCAAAGGAAACCCCGATAGCCTAACCCAAATAGGAGCCAACTTATTAAGATCAGTAGTAGGGTCAAAACCAGGTTTCCATTTGCACAAAGCTAGACTATGCTTTCCAAAAACCCATGGACCGGATGACAGAGTCACCACTAAGTCCTCCGCAACAGTGAATCTAAACAGGAAAAGACCACCAGCCATCGCACAAATCTCCACACTACCCTTAAGGTGCCACTTCGCTGCAACCCATTTTCAAACCAAATCCACCATTGGACGGTAAGAGAGAAATCTTCCCACAACAGCATTCTCCATAGAGGAGAGGATTCTTTCACTGATTGAATCAAGAATGTCAAAAACAATACCTGAGGACAAAACAATCTCAAGAGAAGATGGAAACAAGGACAAGACTTGTTTCCCATTAGAAAGCACATCCTTCCAACTGACAGTTGGCAGGATCTCCACCGTCGGCACAGAAGATTCACTCGGAGATGCCAAAGACTTTGAAAAGCTTGAAGGTGAAAGCACTGACCTCGCAGGGGGGGGGACCCGTCAGATACGGGCCCAAAGGAGGGGAGCACGGGTCAGAAGGGGGCAGAGGGGGACCATTGGATACCCTCAAGGTAGAGTCCACCATGCATGCAGAAAATTCAAACTCAGAGGAGCAGGAGAATTCAAAATTAGAGGAGCGGGATCATATCATTCAGATCCACTACTCACAATGTTGCGAAGTTGACATAAAATGTTATTACTTTTCTACAATAGCTACTTCCAGGTACCTGAAGGAATATCTTTGGTTAGATTCAATATGGTTTTTTGGAGAAATTCTCATAAATGTGTGGTGCAAGTTTAGAGGATGTACAATGTGCCTTGAAATGAATTACTTGTGCTCTCTGACAAAACCTAGGGTTTTGTAGATAAATCCTAAATGCCTAAATAGTAATGATAATGAACCAATTTCATATTTTAATGGTGATTAGGTATTGGTGATGATAGTTCATTCAAGTTATGACATGATCCATTGGAGTCATTGGTGTGTTTGACCCTCTTTCCTAAGATCTATGGGTTTATCCAATGATGAGGTTCTATGGAAGATCAATGATGCACATTGGAGTTTGTAGATCATATGGCTATCATGACCATCCTTCACATCACGTTTTTATATCCTCAGCATAGAAGTGTTTATGTGATATATGATAAATGACTATGATCAAGGCGTGAAGATCGATGGTGCTCGCTAGCCTACGACGCATATGGTCAGTCTCTATCTAAGTCCCATAAGATAGAAGGTAAAAATGGAGATCAAATGGTTTCTGATCAAATGGTGCACGAGATATAATGTAGGCACAAAATCTATAAGTTGATTATGACATCATGTGGAAACATGGCAATATATCACTCAATCGCTTCATATCACTGTTGTGAAGAAAAATGAAGAGACGTGATCAACAATGAGCAATGAACTTCAAGAGATAGTGGAATGTGACATAGGCTAAGGACATATGGAAGCTTCTCGCAGTCCCATTATGGATATAGTGGGTCCCTAGCTCAACCCTATGATATGGAAAGCACATGACATGTGGAATGGAATACAGTTGGTAAGATCTTATAACATCGTGTGGGTTCTATGCATTGGGATAATGAAATTTGGAGGCGTATGCATTGCAAGTAGCAATATGCGATGAGAATGAATACAAAGGAAACCATATCAATGAATTAGGTTTAAAAGAAGACAAACTAATGATTATTTTTTAAAGTTGAGGATGGTGACTCAGGAATAGTTGATCGTGGCGGGAAGGCCTCAAATCGATGAACTAGATTTAAATTTGAAGATCTCAAATGGCTAAGTCTGTGTGAACAAGGGTTTTGGCTCCTCACTTGAATTTAATTGGTTGACCTACACCCATGACCAATATAAATGAAGATTTGATGTGTAGAATGGTGGCACATATAGCAAAAAATATTGGGATCAAGATCAAATTGAATGATCAAAAGAATATATTAAATGCATATATGATCTTAGGGTTTTATGTAAAGCAACATTTATAAAATGCATTATATCATAATTTAATAAGTGTGAGGATTGATGCAGAGGTAGGGTGATGAAGAAGATTTCAGGTAAACCCTAACAATAGATCTGTACATAGATGAGAATCTTGAGGAAATCACTATAGGTTGATGAAGGAGATACAAAACAAAAAATCAAAATTTTGATTGTGTGGGATACAATGAAAAAGATTAAGAGAGAGGTGGGTTGTAGAAGACATAGTGCATATTGTAGAAGAGTATTTTGAGCTTCTTTTGGTAGACAAAGAATGCACTAATAGAGAAGAGGAGGTGTAGAATAGAGCATAGAGGTGTAGAACATTGTGTAGCTACAAAACAAATTGAAATAGTGAACTGAAATCAAATTATAATATCTTGAATTATAAACCTAATTGGTGGGTTCCAATAGATATCTAGGTAGGTGCTCAGAATAGGGAGTGGGTGCTCCTAAAACTAGAGGATTGGTGTCTCCTTAGGTTTGGTGCCCTGAAAATTTGTAACTAAACATTTGATAATGAGGCTAGATTAGGATAGTAGTTTGTTGGAGTACGAAAACACTGAGAGGGTGGTGAATTAGTGTTTTAATAACCAAATTCGATTTAATTATTTTTCAAAACACAAACCTTCTTTATAATCATGGAATGTTGAGTTTCAATTAGGTTTTCAAATGTGATAGTTAATTTCTGATTCTTAAACCACATGAAATACTCAAATGTTGCAAAGTACATAAAAGAGGTTGCAATACTAAATTGCATGAATCATGATAACCGCATAGATCACAAAAGAACCATAACACAGTATTTTCATGAGTGAAAAACCCTCGTAGGGATAAAAAACCACTCGAAAAAATGCCTCATTAGCTTAATACAATCCCACTTATTACAGAGCCTCACTAACATATACTGGCACTGATCAACAATCAAGATAAAGAGTAAAGTACAGAGGGTTGGTCTGTTTCTCTAACACTCATGGAATTTTTCTTCCTTAATACATTTTGTGTCCTATAGGCTTCATTGCACTTGAAACCTAGAAAACACAAAGCATATTAATTTTTCTTTTTACAGTTTTTGTATACAACCTTTCTTAAAATAATATTTAGTTCACAGTCCAACTACATTCAACATTTTTAAAATTTTCATTTCATAAAACTAGGGTTTCAAGAGAAACCTCCACATTCAAATCATAATGATCATATAATCAGAAAAGAACTGAACAAAAAATGATACTTGATATCTCAAGTTTTTTATCTTACTGTCTAACCAAAGCCTAAGCTTGGGCATCTCAAATAAATAGCCAACATTAACCTAGCAAAACTCGATAAAGAAATACCTCCACTTGTAACTAAAACAAATTAAAAAATTTAGTTGCACAAACCACTAAATCTTCCAACTATCCATAGCCAACTCTGATTGTCAATGTAATCTTGTAAATTAGCTGCCACATACACCAAGCTTCTAATATTCATTATACTCAATAAATCATTCTTTTGCAAACCACATAAACTTAACTTGTTGAATCGGTAACCCTAGAAAGGGTCGATAAATACAATGTAATAAACACCTCTTCAACCCTTTCACAAGAACCTTTAACCTACTAGTGTAGGTCACTCCCCTATAAAAAAACTCTTTAGTTTGATATTTTAGAATTTATACATCAATTCAAAAAGGCCTTCAAGGTATACATGTGAATGTCCAATGGTCTCATCTAGCCACCATGTATTTTGATAATTTGATACTTTGATGCTTTCTGAACCTTTATATTTTCAATGCTTTGTTATGTAGAACACCAAATTACCCACCAACAAATACCAATGCAAGATTCTCAAAATGTCTTCCATGAAGAACATCAAAAGTAGAATGAACAATATAAAACCGATAATGAAATGAACCATGAAGGACACCTTTAGATATATGTATCATGTCAAATGAAAACCAAGAAAATTAAACAAGTATTAAGGTCTTATTGACATTAATGACAAAAAAAATCCAAATTTAACAAACTCCCCTTTGGTATTGATGTCAACAACCAAACCTTTGTTGTTCCCCCTTTGAAGATAAACCACTTGTTGCCTGTAAATTCACTTGAAAAAACCTTGACATGGAGAAAATGTTAACCATTGTCAAGACAACCTAGAAATGTCCATTATAATCACTTTAAATGCACATTTTACTGATAAATGCAATCACATTATAGTAAATACAATGACACACACAACTCCTCTTACTATCCTCACATGACTGGTGACTATCAAATTACATGACTAAAATGAAATGACTGAAATGATACGAGTTTTTCTCCCCTTTTGACAACAATTCAAAAGGAACAAAAAAAATACTACCAGACTATCCAATAAAAATTAAAAAGAAGGATGTTTGATACTAATACTCTGTCATGAAGAAAATGTCCATCGCTATTAAAGCTAATATGCACACTATCCAAGCAATTGTTTACCTAAATTCACTGTCACCAATATAAGCATGAATATCACTACATTTTGTAGGTATCGAGACATAGTACCACTGTCACAAAGAAGGAACTATCAAGACATTGAGAACTATTAGATCAAAGAAAATATTCTACAATGATTGACAAGCACACCTAAGTAGATCACTACCATGATATCAACAATACTAAGAAAAGGGGTGATCCCACAATACTGGTTTACAATTTTTGGACAAACTGGTCACTGAACTTATTTTTTTAAACTAAATCTTCACTTTTGGGCTCCTATAGCGGCTAAACAGTGACAAATTTGAAGATGATGCAAACTAGTGATTTGTGAAGTTTTGTCTATAGATTCTAAATATATTTTTTTCAAAAAATTTGGAATTAGATTGCACTTTTTTTTTCATCTCCTTTGAAAACTAGTTTTTATCAGTAAACAACATTTTTAAGGAGTGATGCTCACCGTATACAACATAATTTTTTTTGTATGAAGGATAAAATTCTATTTTCTTAGAATTTAGATTTGTAACTACGATATCTAAACAATTAATTTGGTTTCATAGTATTTTATTAAATATTTTTTCCTTAATCAAGTTTCGAAGTCAAACCAATTACAATTCAGACATAGGCAGACTGTATATACAACATAACTTTTTCTATATGTATTGAAATTCATTTTTTTTTAATGGATCAAGGAATTCAATACCCAACCTAAACAAATTTTTTAAATTTTTATTTTGATAATCTACTATTTTCCCACATGTGTAGAATAAAGACCTTGATTTTTGGTGAAAACCCTACATTCACAAGAAATAAAAAATAAATATAATAATCAAATTTAATTTAATTAAAATTATACTTTTTTGGAAGGTTATAATAAGGAATACATACTTAAAAAAAATAAATTTTAAATGAATTCATTTGATCCCCCAAAAGGTAAATCAAAATTGGTTTTTTATCATCATTTTGATAGGTGTAAAGGAGACTTCGTTATAGGTATGGTTTAAAACTAGTGGGGTTTTATCCAAGGGGGCTTGGTCTAAGGTGGTTTGATCAAATACTCTTCAATTGAAACCCTTTAAATGGATTTTTTCAAGGCTTAAATCATTATATTTTCTAAAAATATGCGATTTCAGCAAAAATCAGGATCTCCAAAAAAGTGTAAACCACTATTGTGGCAGCACCCAAAGTAAAGCAGAATAGTACTAGTATTGAGCCACTGATTGAAGAATATGAATGAAATGGTAAAAAATATAACCATTCATGAGTATTTTATGCTCACCTTGAAACTTTTCATAAATGACTTGTGCTATTGAAGAAAGTCAAGGAAAGGAACACCAAGTCTATCCCATGATAGCAATCTTGATAATATGCAAGATTCACATTTGTTCATTGTCACCAAGATTGTTAAAATTGTAATTCTATTATCTCAAGTCCTTCCTGTGCCTATTCTTCCTCATTAGATAACTTTATCTTCTTTGGAATTGGTGGAAGTGTTATCATAAGGTCTAGATACTCATACTTAATGCCGACAACTTGAATTTTCTTTCATCATTTTACATCACCTTTCATTATTGTTTTGATGAGATGTTGTTGCTCTTCCATTGTTATTTCTCGATTATGATGTTTCCTCTCAATTTTTTTCCAATTTATTGGTTTGAATGTACAATTTTCTCTTTCCCATAGTTTAGGGTGAATTTCCTTAGATGAAACAAGATGAACTTGTAAAATTTACTCAAACAAAAGATAATTGTGCATGTAATCTACTATAATTTTTGCAACCTTGGGGGACTCAAACTAAATGAAAGCATAGTTTCTTGAATTCCTTGTCCTTTTATTCCTTGAAATTCAAAGACATTTGATGGTCCCAAACTAGCTGAAAAAACCTCTCATCTGCTCTTCTTAAAATCCATGTGGTATATGACTTTGATATAACGAACTGTAGGCTTCTTTCCATTGCTACCCATTTGACCTTCCTTTGGCACTTTTTTCCTTAATAGAATGGGGTTAAATATGATCTCCATTATTTCCCTCCAATGGAAAAAAACCATCCATTCCTTGTGCCACCTCTCCCACCACCTTCTTCTTAGTACCCATTTCTATCACTTTTGAGTTTTTCCTTTCAAAAAAACATAAAGAAAAAGTTGAATCTTGATATGGGGATTGCATTGTGGTAGACGTTATCAATCTTTGAGAGAATCCTTAATCACTATCACTGAGGCACTATTCATCATTGTGAATCAGCAAACATAGCATTGGTCTAAGTCACTCTTCAACAAGATACACTAAAGACAACTAAAACCTCCAATAGAGAAACATCATCATTCACTACCAAGCCTTTGACCTCCAAAAAATCCTAGAATTTTATTTTGACTACCTCCTTGAACACACATTTAAACATAGTGATTGCACCTTTAACTTGAATTGAAAATAGTAAGCAAGACAAATATTCCAAGAAGAGAAAAAAAAAAATTGCCACTAATTTACAAGACAAAGAACTCCTATTTTTGTGCCTTTAAATGCATTGAGACCGCCATACCACTGTCACTACACCATAAAGATCATTATTCTACTAAAAACAATAGCACTTTCATGGTATCTCAAAAGCATTGAATGAAGACAAGGTTTGTATTAGAGGAGGACAAAGAGAACATGACTCAATTGGCACTTGGCATACCATTTTTAAGAGTATTGTGACTATCTAATGAAATGGTTAGTTAAAATTTCCAAATTTTTAAGATGTTGCCACTGAGTATCATTACTTGGTAAACCAATTCCACTACACTTACTCCATACAAAATCATTGTATCAATACTGCACACTAATATCACAGATTAAAGTGCAAAGTTTCTATTAAAAAAATGAGAAAACCATTGTATAAACCAATGTCAATGGGATAATCCATCCACTATGTATAATCTACATATAAATACTTGGAAAGTGCAAGAATGAAAAAGGAATAGTACTAGTTACCATTGGTCTCTATCAAAAGATTGAAGGCAGTGATCACTTAAATGTGTGATTATCATGATGAGTGGTTACAAATAAGTGTCCAATTATAACTGCACCACACCAATGAATTATCATGTTGACTACACACTAAATAAAAGAACTTCCACTTAGCACTTTTAAGCATATTTCTCACTATTTTCAATCACCTTCAGCATTAGAAAACTTGAATACCATGAGACAAGCTGAGACTGTTAACATGTGACAAGCTGCTTCAAACCACAATGATGTAAATTGTGAAAGAAGCTCCTGATTTTCATTGGAAAATCATCAACTACTAAAGAAAGATCACCATATTACTTCCTTTGCATGCTATGACTACTTATGATATTATGAAGGGTTCTTCTGAATATCTATCTCTTCTCCTTCAAAGTTATCACACTAGTTATGTCCAAGTATAAACATGTCTGTTTCAAGCATGTAGATGATAGTAAAATGACTATCTCATTTAAGAACCATTGAAACTACACCTTATAATATCACTTCATTGAAGAAAACATTGACATCACAGTTATCCCATGCAAATACATCATCCTTGTCACTAAGAAAGGTACGTAGTCCACTACAACCTATGTTTTACAAACTGAGTTTTGTAAGCATTCCATTGTTACTAAAAATATGAATTGAGATGACATGATAAACACTTTTAACATAAACACTTTACATTTCACTGGGATCCTACTAGGACTATCAACAAACACCGATCAAGGTGCAGTCCTAATAGAAATATAACAGTTAGTCATTACTACCTTAAGAACTATCTTTAAATCACAATATCACTATCTTAGTGAATCTTGAATCATTTCTCAAGAAATGATACTGTCAGAGATCATACACTATGAAGAAGTAGACTACCAGTTAGAAGCAATGGACAAAGTAATTGCATTGAGAAAACAACTATCATAAGGAATACCCAAGATCTCAATGTTTGCAACAACACTATTATACTGTTTATGTTGATTTGAAATGCAATGTTCATAATCATTTGCAAGTTATTTTTCTCAACTCCTACAAACCAAATTGGCAATAGATCTCATAGAATTCCTTTATGATAAACTAACCTTGACTTACTTTGATAACACTTCCTTTGAATGATCAAGATCTACCTTCTTTTGCACCAACAAAGTATCTTTTCCTTATTTTGGACTAACCACAAAAATGATTATTAACGACCCTCATAAAAGAACTAACATCATAATCTTATGAAAGTATATATGCTTGATATGAAATGATCAAAGTATTTTTCAAACTTTCACTATTTCTCCTGAATGAACATATGAGAATATAAAGAAAGAAAAACATGGATGATATACCAGTATTCAAAACTAACACTTCTTTATTTTAACCTAGGGGTAAAAGATGTGACATTGAACATCTCCCCCTAACTCCATGCTAATTTTATGAATTTATAGAAGTCTCTTGTGCAACATGCACAAGATAAGGATATTTCTATTTTTGTTTAGATTTCCTCCAAACTTTCTCAGGCTCTTTCCTTTTCTAAACCTTCTTCTTGGATTTCTTCTTGTCAGCAGATGCTTGTGACTTTGTGTTTTTCTTATGTGAGGAATCATTTATTTTCTCCTAGTTCATAGACCTATTACTACAATAATTTGCAACATGACCATGGTTATGATAGTTATAACATATTGCATTCACATTCCTAGAGAATTTATATTGACTCCTTTTAGTAGTTCTTCTACAATAACTTGATTTATGCCTATAACCATTACATAAATAACAATAACCAAGAAATGAATAACTATACCTCATTGATTGATCTTTCCAAGTAGGTGGAGATCCTATGAACCAGTTGGCTCTACTTCTTCCTCCTTTGTTGATGTCCTTGAATTGTCTACCATCAATAGTCTTAGGGACATCAGAATGATAATTTAAATATATCTTCACTCTTGGTGTTTTTTTCACTCTAGATTTATGTCCTTCTACAAAGCCCAAACCAATAACATCCTTGTGATGTTTCTTCTTACTTAACATCTCATTCAACTTTCTGGTGCTCTCATCAAATTTTTGATTATTTTCTAACTGTGTTCTAACATTCTCAATATCTTTCCTTAGAGAGATTATTTATCCTTCAAGCTTCTAGAATTCAACTGTTTTGACTTCCAAATCAGACCTTGTCATATCTTCTATCCTCTTGTTTTCTTCAATCCCGAATTTTGATTGACAATCAACTCATCTTTTACAGCGTTTTATTTTAATAGAGAGTTTTCCTCTAGTTATTTTCTTAGAGATAACAATTCAATCTCTAGCTTTTGACAATCTTTTGTTTTGGTTTGCAATTTTATGATGGTAACTTCTTCAACTCTTCTAGACTATGTCAGTTGTAATTTTAGATCTCGATTCTCCTTTCTGATTTTATCAACCTCATTAAGGGCATGAATAAGTTCACCTTCAAAATCAATTTCACATTATTTTTTAACACACTCTTGTTCAAAATCACTCACTAAGTGATATCCTTGTTTGTCTACACTATTCACTACAAAATCATCTTTTGTACTAGGTTTAAGTGGTATTTTTTGTTCAACATTCTGCTAGGTATTTATTTTTCTCTATTTCTTTTACTTTTCTCCATAACAAGTACTCCACTATTAGGAATCCCTAAGTTGGTTAGACTTATGCAAGGGTGTGGCTCTAATACCACTTGTTGGAGTATGAAAACCATGAGAGGGGGGGTGAATTAGTGTTTTAATAACAAAATTCAATTCAATTATTTTCAAAACATAAACCTTTTTTATAATCATAGAATGTTTAGTTTCAAGTATGTTTTCAAATGCAAAGTTAATGTCCGACTCTTAAACCACATGAAAAAATCAAATGTTAAAAAGTACATAAAAGAGGATGCAAGACTAAATTGCATGAATCATGATAACCACATAGATCACAAAAGAACCATAACACATTATTTTCATGAGTGGAGAACCCTCATAGGGATAAAAAACCACTTGAGAAAATGCCTCACCAACTTAATAAAATATCACTGATTATAGAGCCTCATTGGATGCTTTTTGTGCCTCACTGGAAAAGCCTCACTGACTACACAAAATGCCTCACTAGAATATCCTCACTGGCTACACAAAATGCCTCACTGAAAAAACACAACTGCCTCACTGACATATACTAACATTGATAAACAATCAAGATAAAGAGTAAAGTACAAAGGGTTATTATGTTTCTCTAACACTCATGGAATTTTTCTTCCTTAATACATTCTATGTCCTATAGGCTTCATTGCACTTGAAACCTAGAAAACACAAAGCATATAAATTTTTCTTTTTACAATTCTTTTATACAACCTTTCTTAAAATAATATTTATCTCACTATTCAACTACATTCAAGATTTTTAAAATGCTCATTTCATAAAACTAGGGTTTTCAGAGAAATCCCCACATTCAAATCATAATGATCATATAATCAAAAAAGAATTAAAAAAAAAAAATGATACTCGATATCTCAACTTTTTTAGCTTACTGCCTAACCAAATCCCAAGATTCAACATCTTAAATAAATAGCCAACATTAACTTGGTAAAACTTGATAAAGCCATACCTCCACTTGTAACTAAAACAGCTTACAAATTTTGACTGCACAAACCATTGAATCTTCCAACTGTCCATAGCCAACATTGATTGTCAATGTAATCTTGTAAAAAAATTGTTGCATACACCAACCTTATAATCTTCATTATACCTAATAAATCATTCTTTTGCAAACTGTTGGTGTTTAAAAATGCAACCCAGCTAGGCTTTGCAATTCTCTAAGAGGTAGCCAACCTCTATATTAAAGAACCACAAAGGCTAGTGGCCAACTGATAGGAAATGGAATGGATACACATCTCCCCTACACTTCAGGCTCTGTAAGACCTAGGGGGTAACCCTTTAGCAACATCAAACAATCTAGATACATAAGTAACCGGATATTGCTTAACAGATTATGTTCTCACAGAATTGCTGAGAAACTTAAAATATCACTCAACATTGGCAAGATATTGAATGAATTTCACTAATCAGCATGGAGAACATGACAAACACAACTCAGCAAAATATAGTGGAAATGGTTTTTGATTTAAAGAGTTGGGACCAAACTGAAAACAACAGAAACATGATAATGGACCAGTGCCATAAAAATGGGCTCTGGAGTCATATAACTAGCATTCATATTTTAGTGTTGAACATGCTCTGAAGGTCTTGCAAATTTTGTCACATTATGACAACCAGACCACTTAAGCTTTCTATGATAATTCTTCTTATGAATCCACCTGAAACATAACACTCTTGTCACATTTGTCAAAGAAATTACACTATCCCTGAACAATAGGCAATAATAAAAGAAGCTTGTGCTTTATTAAATAAATTACACCATTCATAGAATAGAAGGAAACAACAGATGTAACTCAAATGTAGCAAATGTGCATGAACAGATTTAGACAATTTTATTATTGAATCCAAAACAGCATTACAATTCAGTCATGGAGACAATTATCAGCTAAAATAAACATAATAGAACAATTCAAAACATACACTTTTAGATTAAAATGACTAACAGTCATATTTCCCCTACCTTTACAATCTACCCATAGCTTATGCCTTACTTGCAGAGCTTTTAGAAATTGGAACCCTTACAATTGAGAAGAGAAAAGAAGATATAGAAAATAGAAGGAAATAGGAGTAGCCCTAGAACTGATTTGCAATTGCCATCTGGAAGCTCCATTTACCGTTGATCAACTTGAAAAGAATATCTTCTCTTCTCCCTTTGCAGCAACAAACATATTCCCTAAAAACAACATTTTCTCATCATTGCCCAGCAACAGAAAACATGCTCATGTGGAGATTCTCATCATTTTATCCAACTGCTCTTATCTCAACCTTTTCCTGTGCAAAATTATTTCTATTTTTTTCTCTTTATTTGCTGTAGCAATACTTTAGAAAATAATGAACTTTTGTTTACAAAGTGAATAAATTCACTTGTCCAATGAAAACATTAAAATATTCTTGAACATTGTCTTGGTTCATTTTATTTGCAACACATTACTTCCTAGCAAATAAAATATTTGCACAGTGAATACATATTCACTTTATAAGTTCTCCACATATCCAAACCATTTTAAAATATTTACCTCTTATTTTACACATAGTTGGGGAAATAAAATTTGATCCATGCCCATGAAAATAATATAACTTTGTTTCCACGATATTCATTTTCACCCATGTAAAAATAAAAGTCCCAACAGATACTCTCATTTTGTTTTACCTTGATATTCACCCAATTGCGTTATTGAGTAAATATTTAAAATTTCATCCATTTGATGAGGGAATAATAAAAAAAATTCCCAGTGGCCTCTAACTTTCATGGACAAATATTTAAAAGTTTTTGCCACCTCCACTTGTTTACCATTTAAAATTCTACGCCAAGCCCACCCCGTTTTAATCAGACAACATTTAACCTTTTCAAAAATTTAAAACAGGCATGCATTTTCACCAATTCTCGCCAACCTCACACCTTATTTGTGATTTCACCAATAATCTGGCGAGGTCAGCGAGGTTGGCCCTAATTGTGTTTGTGATCTCACTTGGCCGCCATTCACGAGCTCTGCATTTTTTGTTCCCTTCGATTGGCCTCACCTACCAATTCCACTATACGAGCCTCCTTTTTCTTCTCTAGTGGGAGGGGTGTCTTCACTTCCTCTTTGGCTGGCTACGGGCTTCCTCTAAGCTTGCGTACCCCCACCTCCATGCGCTCATCTTCTCCCACTCTGCTTGGTCGCCACTCTAATCACCTGGCCGCGCCTTCCCTTCACTAGTGTGGGCCTCTCACATGCTCCCAAGCTTCATCTGTGGGCTTCCTTTGGTTTCCTGATCTCTGCTCTCTACATGCTGCTCATGCCCCTACTCTCTACTAAGCGTGGATCTCCCATTTTCCTTGATGACTGGTCGCACCCCCATGCATTCATGTGAGCCATCCAACCTGCTATGCGCGTGGCTTCCCCTAAGCCGCGCCTATGCTTTCACTTGCCCGAAAGCTTCTAAAACCCTATCAATAAATGTATTTGTGCCCTGCACTATGAGGGACCTCCAACATGGCACGAGCACGACTGGTAATACACCTGTCAACATCATTTCCTGGGAGTTTCAGAAATCTTTTTCAATAGAAGCACTTGCTTGCTTAGGCGCGTTGATGCATTTCATCACTAAATCCATTCCTTGAGTGACACTCAAAGACTCGAACTGGGAAACATGCCCCTACAAAATATTTTCCTTCTCAAAATTATGTAGCTCCAAATAGTGCTATCAAGCAATAGTGTTGTGATTTTATCCCAGAATGGTTGCTTCATGATTTGAGAATAACCAGAATATTTGCCTAGTTAGTTTCACTGTACAATACTGTGTTTTAGCTTTCTCATGTTGCAAACCAATGCAACCCATTGAACTCATTTGATTCACCATGTATAGCTTGGATTTCTCTTTTCCACCATATTAAAGTTAAATGTTAAACATTCTTAATATGTCAATAATTCCATATATGCATGTCAAGCAAGGCACTTACAAATACATCATTTAACAAAGTTACGCCATCCACAAAATACTGATTGTTGCCCATATTTTGCTCCAATACTCTCCATGTCTAGTACTGTACTTTCCTTCATCTTATGATGATATTTCCACATCTGAAAGGTTGTTCTCACTTCGCATTTCAAATCTTGAAGGCAAACAATTTCACAAAAGTGCAAAGCATGTCAGACCCTATGTGGGTCCGGCTAAATTTTTTTGTTTTCAAACAAGTTTTAAACCCAAATGATATGACACAACTTCCAAGTGTCTTATCCATTGAAGAAAAAACTAGGTTTTCATCAAAATCCATTTTATGGCACTTTTGCAAAATGGTCAAAACAGGCCAAGTTGCCTCAGGAATCAATCTGGGAAACTGGTCAAACGACCTCCAGGAGATGTCAAAACTTGGAAGAATATAGTCATTTGACCCAAAAGTATAGTGCAAAAGACAGCTCATAAAAATGTATTACGAGGTGGAAAATATTAATCGTCAAAGTTGCCCAACTAAACCTTCCTGAATCAGCAGTTGTTCTGCACCAATTAAAATGCATTCAACTGCCAACTTGTGAAAATAGCAAATCAACTCCTGGCAAGCTGCCATTAGACATGTAAGTTTATTAAGGTACCCTGAGCACATGTGCAAAAGGAATTCTCTTGAATCATCACCGATCAAAAGTTATTAACGATCAAAATTGACCACTCAAAAATGTTGTCAGGAATGTAGCTACAAAACAGAACAAACTGCATTTGGTTTCGATCTGCTAAAAATAGAAAATCAGATCATGAAGTTCTGAAAACTAACAATCGAGATCACTTAGGTATGGAGAATATGGAACAACACTCATTTTGACATGACAGTGAACTGAAGGTGAAAACCAAGCTCAAACAGGAAGCAACTTTGCAGAACTGAACATCTGCAAACAACAGAACAGTGCAAAAACCTTCTAGCTTCACTTTTCGAAACTCTGTCAAAACTTATCATGGGAAGCTAAAATTTGACATGCCTGCTCACATATGTCTACTGAGTATGTATGCAAATGGGTTTTGCACGACAATCGATAGGCTTTAAATCATAATCCTCCAAAGCAAGTCAGTCAAGTACACTTGTCAGGTGCACCTTTGAAAGTGCAGAGACAAATTTTTTTGAAATAGGCATCTCAAATTTGGAGAATTTGAGAGTGCCATCACAAACCACATGAACTTAACTAGTTGAATCGATAACCCTAGAAAGGGCTGATAAATATAATGTAATAAACACCTCTTCAACCCTTTCACAAGCACCTTTAACCTACTAGTGTAGGTCACTCCCTAATAAAAAACACTTTATTTTGATATTTTAGAATTTATACATCAATTCAAAAAGGCCTTGGAGGTATACATGTGAATGTCCAATGATCTTAGGTAGCCACCATGTATTTTGATAATTTGATACTTTGATGCTTTCTAAACCTTTACATTTTCAATGCTTTGTGATGTAGAAAACCAAATTACCCACCAAAAAATACCAATGCAAGATTCTCAAAATGTCTTCCATAAAGAACATCAAAAGCTTAATGCATTCTAAAAATGTCTTCCATGAAGAACATCAAAAGTAGAATGAACATGATTCTAATACACAATCGGTAATGACATGACCCATGAAGGACACCTTTAGATATATGGATCATGTCAAATGAAACCAAGACAAGTAAACAAGGATTAAGGTCTTATTGACATCAATGAAAAATATTTGCAAAGCTAACACAGTTCCTAGCAATAATTTTCACTATGGTTCTTCCCATCTTGAGTTTTCCATGTAGATCCTATGTTATGTGATGATTGTGTGTGTGCATGTGTATGTTTTTGTATCTTAAATCTAATTTTCACACTAAGAGTTTCAAGAATTAATCTACTCAAAAGACTTAAGGGTTGAAGTTTTTAATATCTATTGATTCACCCCCCTCTCAATAGAATTTTTTGTTCCAACAATTGGTATCAGAGCCCCAAGTTCCCTAGGAGAAGCTCAATCAACTCATGTAGATTTTGGTGTAGAGAACATAATAAAAATTCAGGAAGGTTCCTCTACAAACAAGGCACCTCAATTCGATGGATTAGATTATTCCTTTTGGAGCATATTGAGGGAGGCCTCTCTAGGATCTATTTGATGTTTGGATGTCTATTAAGAACAATTATATTCCTCCTGCCACTCCTCCCACAAATGTTGTAGGAAAGAAGGATTATGAGAATAATGAAAGAGAAAGGCATGCTATTATATGCAATTTGTCTAGATTAGTGCTAGGCAAAGTGATGCATTGTAAAACTATGCATGATGTCTAGGATAAGTTGAAAAAATATTTGAAGGAGATGATAAAGTAAAACTAGAAAAAAATACAAGTTCTTAGGGCTAGGTTCAAAGGTCTAAAGATGATTGAAGAGGAGAAGAATGTAGATTATCTTCTAAGATTTGAAGATGTAGTAAAATCTATTAGAGGATACAAAGAAGAAGTACTAGAAAATATTATTGTACAAAAATTTATAAGTTCAATGACAAACAAATATGATCCTAGGAATTTTTCAATAGAGGAAGGAAGATGAGTGGATACACTCACTCTTGATGAGTTGCATGGTATATTCACTGCATATGAGATGAGGATGGGATATGTAGAGCCATCTAGAAGAGAATTTGCTTTCAAGCCTACAAGAAAGAAGAAGGATGAAGCAACTAAGAAAGACAAGACTACAGAAACTACATCTAGGCATGATGAGATTGATGAAGAAGAGGAAAAATGTATCAGAGGACTTAGAAGAGACTCTAGAAATTTCAAGGGTAAGTTATCCTTCAAGTGCTTTGATTGCTGCAAGGTAGGTCATTTTGCTGCCAAATGTCCCTGCAATAAGAAAGGTAACTCTGAACAAGAGGTAGATGATAAAATGAAGAAACCCCACTACCTTAAGAGGTGTTTTTAGAAGAAGAATAAAATTATATACATCCAAGAGGACAATGATGTATCAAATGACTATAATAGCTCAGAGGATGAAAAATATTGTGCTTTTGTTGTGAGAGAAAATGGATTTCTCTTCATGGAAAAAGAATTTGAGGAAGACAAGAATGGAAATTTTGAAGACCTTGGTGAAGAAGGTGAAGAAGAAGGATAAGTTGAACTAGAAGGATAACTCATGTATGGTCTAGATGAGATTGATGATCTCAAAGAGGAGATTGAGAAGTTGAAAAGGGAGAATAATCACCAAAAGAAACTTGCTCAAAAAGAGTTAGATAAGCTAACCAATATAATCTTGAAGAATCTAACTAGAATGTGTTCAATTTGAAGATACAAGTTGAAGAATCCAAGAGAATGGAGGATATGATCAATTCCAAACTACAATCTAAGGTTGACAAATGCATGAAGCTTGAGGACGAAATTGTTTCTCTGAGAAAATATATTGAAAATGCTAGAGAGAAAATATAGAAAGGACTAAATATTACGGGAGGCTCAAAAGTTTTAGATGAGCTATTAAACACCCAAAATCCATCAAACAAAGAAAAATATGGACTAGGGCTTGATAAAGGTAAGAATACCTTTATGGATACTTCTGCAAAATTGTATGAAAGATTTAGAGCAGGAGAAAAGTTGAATTCTGGCAATGGAAATGATTGCAAAGAGAATACATCTAAAGAAAAACCTATAGAGGTAGTGAAAAATAATGAAGGAAAGAAGCCAACTACAAACAAGAAAGATAACCAATCAGTTCCTAATCGGTAGAACAAAAGTAGAACTGACGTTGATGGTTTTACAAGGGTGAGAGATACAAGGAAACAATTGCAAAGAAGACCTCCTCATCCAACACAAGGAAATGTTATGACCAAGTATTCCTCATAATTTTATGCATATTGTTATACATGCAATTATTTTGGTCATAGGGATAGAGAATGTAGAGTCATTCCTAAGAGGAGTACAAACTTTGTAAGAAAGAACCCATTTGCTCCCTTAGTTGATATGAATATAGTATGTTATAATTGTAATACCTTTGGTCACATAGCTAAAAAATGTAGAACAAAATTTGTAAGACCAAATGTGAAGAATGAGAAAAAGAAAAACCCACCTCCTAAAAAAACAAAGAATTTGAAGTCATGGAGGAAAAGGTGGAGAAGGAAAAATAGAAGTCAAAAAGGGTGTGGAAAGAAAAAGGGAAAAGTTTCACACAATCAATGATTGCACAAATGGCACTACATGCCAAGAAGAAAAATCAATGGGTGATAGATATGGGCTACTCCAAGCACATGACTAGAGACAAAATTAAACACATCAAACTCAAGAAATACAATGGAGGATCAGTGAGTTTGGGTGATAATATATCAGTCAAGATATGTGGAAAAGGAATATTGAGCTTAGATGGTAAAAATCCAACCAAATATGTCTTGTATGTTGAGGGATTGAAGCGCAACTTATTGAGTATAAGTCAGATGAATGAAAATGGTTCTAAGGTGACATTTGATTCAGAAGGATGAAAAATAAGGAAGAATGGAGAGAAAATTGCACAAGGATTGATAATTGATAGTAATCTTTACAATCTTTGTGAGGTGAAAGGTCAAAGCTATTTGATAAACCAAGCTAATGAAAGTTGGTTGTGGCATAGGAGATTAGGGCATGAAAACTTTGATAATGTGGTGAAGATTAGTTCAAGAGGTCTGGTAATGTACATGTCTAAAATAACCAAGGCTACAAATATCATATGAAAATAATTTCAAAAAGGAAAGCAAACAAAGCCTAAATTCCCAACTAAGGAATATTCAACTACTAAGCCTTTATAGTTGGTCCATGTAGTAAGGGAAAAAATATCCCTTTTTCTTTAATTTGGTAATGAATAAATAAAATGGACTTAATTATTCCTTATTTAGGGTGTTGTAAAGTGTTTCTTTACACTTTCACACTAATCCAGGGCTTTAAAATTTAATTATTTGAGGTTAATTAAGGTTAATTGGCCCCTTAAATACAAATCCAAGCCTTATTTATTGCATTTTTTGAGGGATAAAATCTGACACTCATTAATAATATTTCACAACACTTTATTTGGCAAGGTTTGTGTCCTAGGATAGTGACCCAGGGCCCATTCACCACCTAGCGAATGGGTCCTCACTAGGTCCTAGGACCCCCTTTTGGCATAACATTTCACTATCCCCGAAACATGTCCTAATTAAGTATGTTAGGACCCATTCACCCTATGGAAAATGGGTCATCCTTAACTTAAGACACCCACTTTTGGATGTGTTTCTAGTACTATTTTAATAATTTAAAATCCTAGATTTGATGTCAGCTTGTGTTATTTGAATTTAGAGATTAGATCTTAAGATAAGTATAAATATAAGGTTATTTTAAAATTTTTTGATCCTTTAAGCAATACTAGATTTTCATAAGCAATCAAGAGTATTTTCACAAGAGAATTATAGAGCATTCAATAGCATTCAAGAAAGTATTCAAGGGTATATTGTTAAATTTTATTGCAGCATTCAAACATCCATTCCATCATGTCAAAGGCATAAGGCATCATCCATGTTTTTGAGCTAATGTAATGTTGTAGCATTGGTGATCAAGTTCGAGTATTCAAAGGCATTATCTTAGGTCAAGTTCACGATAAAAATATACACTCATTGAGGCCATTTCATGCTAAGTTTCATATTTGAAATACAAGGATCAATTGAGGATTGGTGAGTTGTGACATTGCATTGCTCATTTTTCTCTCCTTTTATGAATTGTTTCTCTAACAATAGAAATAGTACGCGCCACCTTTGAGGAATGGAGCACAAGGGTAGGATTCCTATTTCACACTTGTTACACTCAACAAAATCTTAGAGATATCAATCCAAATGTATAAAGGGGGAAATATATCTTGCAATAAGGTATCCTAGGGTGTGATTAAAGATGATAAGAGGGTTCACCACCAAGCTAGGGCCTGGAAAGACAAGAAATGAATGTAACATGAAAAGTACTATGAAAGACCTAACTAAATGAGCTAAGAAATGAAATTGAAATATGGAATAACTAATTGATAATGAATAGAGGTGCACTTGGAAGAAGAATGAGGTTAGAAAAAGCTCCAAAACCTTGAAAAAATATTGTTTAATTCTCATTGGGACCCATACATCAGTCTAGGTGATTTAGTCCTAGACTAGGTTTTTTGTGCCAAAACTAGAATCTGTAAGTGTATTATCTAGATCTCCTGAAATATGGAAAAATACCTGTACTGGGACTCATACATGACAACTGGCGTATCAATCCCACTCTTCTTTTTTAGAGGGTTAAAGCATGAATCTACACTCTTATCTTTTCTCTTCCTTCCACACTTCATTTTTGGATATGAAACCCTAATTTGCAACCTATAGGTGAGTTTCCATGAAGATGACAACCTTGTGACAACTTGATGACTTTATTCAACCTTGAAACCTAATATTCAAAGGATATTCAAGCTCCAAGCCACCTAGATCTACAATCACACATGTAGGGAGAATAAAACATGTTGATTTTTAGGAAATAGGGGTTTGCCTTGGTCAAACCGTGTTTAGGTAATTAAACCTTGTGATGAAATAATGAAACATGAACATAAAACATGAAGTAATGATACCATGAATGATGTCTTGAGATGTAAATCAATAATCTAACATGAAGTGGCCATGTAGAATGTAGATCTTGATATTGAACTTTGATATGAAACAATGCTTGTAAATGGATCTTCAATGCTACATCACAACACTAGCTCAACAACATGCTTGATGCTTGATGACTTTAACATGATTATGGATCTTGAATTATTGTAATAAATGATGAATAATTATACCCTTGAGTGCCTTAGAAATTCTCTTATAAACTCTCTTAACACGCTTGTGAAGTCTTGGGATGCTTAACTATTGATAGCTTATGTTGATATAATGAAGGCTTAAGTGAAATAATGATTTGAAACCTTGTTTATATAGGAAATCCATCCAATTTACCATTTATTAGATCCCAGAAGCTAACATTCATGAAATTTGAACTTAAAACCTTGATTTCTTGCTCAAACCCCTAAAAAGGGGCCAAATGGGTCTCATACACAACTTTTTGAATTTAGGTCCCATATGGATAGGATTAATAACCAAGGTGTTGTACGGGTCCCACCAAGCTTTTTGAGGTGGAGGAAATGTCAAGGAGTTGAGAAATTAAGTATATTTGTTGATCTTGTCAAAATTTTGGTTGAAATAAGCCTTAGGATGCATAATATAGGGTATTAGGGGCCTATTAATGATGATATAAAGGTCATAAATGCAAGAGGGCCCAAATATCAATGTGAAAGTGTAAATAAATACACTTTACAACATTAAATTAAGGAAAAATTAGGTCTATTTAGCTTAAAAGGACCCTAAATCCAATGTGAATGTGGAAAGCACATTACAACACTAGATCAAGGCGAAATTAGGTCCATCTTAAAGTTAATCATTCAAAAATTAAATTTGAAAATGTAAATTATGACATTTTTCTATTCTACATTTAGCCCCCACTTTAGTGAAAGGATGAACTTGCTTCAAACTCACACTAATGTAGACATTCAAGAGGGGTCAAAGCATAACAATGCGGATTAAAAAGGATGACAAAGATCAAAGGAGGTGGAAAATCCCCCAGGATCCAAGATCCTACATCAAACCAACATAAGCACAAAAGGACATGCACAAGGTGTATGATATGGAGCAAAAGAAGATACTCAAACATTCAATGTCAATAACTAAAAGAAAGGTAAAAACAAAAACAAACAAAAATAAAAAGAGGTAGATCAAGCTTCGATCATTTGTCCAATGCGATGTGGATTAGATCTAAGTTTTTTTCCAAAGATGCATTCTCACTTTGAGGTAATGGAACTTCAGGCTATCTGCTAGATGAGTATCCAAAGTGTGGCTTAGTGAGAAAGTCATGCCTTTGTATTGACTTCTCACTACATAATGATTAATTCATGCCCAAATTTAGGCTTCTCATCATATGCAAACCATACCAAAGCTTTACCTCTTGATAAATTTTACAAGGCACCACAAATAATAAACTTTGAGCTTCATGAGGAAAAACAAAATTTCTATGCTTGGAACTCTTGAACAAACAAGATGGCACCACACACAAGCAAAGTGTGTTATGCAAGGTGGCCATATAATCTAAAATGTAAAAAGAGTGTAAGTTATGTTCAAAGGGATTTTTCTTAGTTCATGTAAGGTCTCTTCTTAGGGAACATCATGCCTAATTTCTCCAATAGAGGACAAGTCAAAGAAATATCATGCTCTTGAAGGATATCAAGCCCAATGACACCACCAAGAAAAGGATGCATTGCAAGAATAAAGGAAATCACACAATAAAACATGCCTATCAATGTAATGTGACATCCAAGTCAACTTGAGGCATTTCATCCACATCCTAAGCTTGATCTTATATGTACATGAAAGGTGATCAACCAGCCAAAAGAGACAAGGACAAGTGACATACGAGGACAAGGCTACCTATCCCCCTTGCCCCCACTTAGTGCAATACAAGGTTGAGCCGAGAAACATGCTAGAGTGAAAATAAATTTAAATTTAAAGGAATTAGGTGCCTCAACATAAGAAAGAGAACCACACTCCTTAAGATGTTGAATATTATCACTTAGAGCCTTACATTCATTAGTAGAATGACCATGAACTCTATGATATGTACAAAATAAATTATTGTAGTAAAATTTATTTCATGTTCTTGGATGAAGGGATATCAAACAATCTTGGAGGAGTCTCAAAATATATTCTCTTGATCAATGGTAGAAGATGTTTCCTTATTTACACATGATGTTATACACACACTAAATGATAAGGCCTTAGATGAAAATGAAGATAAAGGTGGTAAACCTAGATATTTCTTGAAAGAGTGTGGTATATCAGTTTGCTTCATGGTTTCATTGTATCCATGTTTAGGAGGAGGTTTTTTCCCAAGACCACAATAATCTTTCAATTCAGATGAAGGGGATTATGCTTTTGAGAAGGATTGGCTTCTTCTTGAGAACACATATCCTTTTTAGGTTTCTTAAATTTATGCATCGTCCTCTCCTAAGGGATGGGAGTTAAATAGCCTCCATCACTACCATGGGGTAATTTTTTTGATGTAGAACAAAGTTGAGAATATGAAACACAGGGTTTCTTTGGTTTAGATTGTGATATTTTGTACTCTCCCATAAAGGAGGGTGTAAAATCTAATGAACCCCAATCATCACTAGAACTTGTGTCTGAAAATGAATTGTTTGTATATGACTCTCTGGACTTTGAGGGTGAGATTTTGGATTCTTTATTGAAACAAGGAGTAAAATCTAATGATCCCCAATTATCACTAAAGAGTTTCATTGTAGGTGAAATAAAATTAGGATTAGAATCAACTTGTATAGGTTCAAATTTTTATTTTGGGATGAAAGTATTAGGGGAGTTGGAAGTGTTATGATCATATGATTTATAGCTTCATTCATCTACTTCAACCATGTATATATTATTTTTATATTCAAATTTCATTGCACGGTGAAGATTATATGGGACTCCTTTCATATAATGAATCAATGGTCTCCCTAGGAGAAGATTGTATGAAATGTCTTAGAATGATATTGATATGGGTAGGTAACACTATGGGTCTAACCTCAATGGGTAATGTGATCATTCCTAGTGGTTGCATATTAACATTGTCAAATCCATAAATATTAACATCATTAAGTTGAATGAGCCTCTTTTCCACACCAATTTTATCTAGGAGTTCAATGATAGAAACATTAAGACCTGCTCCATTGTTTACGAGAGTGCACCTAATTTTAGTTTCATTAATGATCACCTTTATCATCAAGGCTTCATTTTTATTTTTATTTCAAGTGAGGGTAATTCATGTTTATGGAATGTGATTTATGACTGTGTGACATGCATGTGATCAAAGGAGGGTGTTCCATTATTCAATTTCATATAATATTGGATCTTCTCCTACGTTATTTGCAATATTTCTTAAAATAGCCAATTGTATGTAGGTGATCATTAAATAAGTTGTCATATGGATACATTAGTGGGATTCTTTTTAATGTGTTCAACTATATTATGAAAAGGTGAATGAGGAGCACCTAGCACAAAATATGTTGATGCAATGTTAATGAAGCGAGAGTGGTTTGAAGTTGCCTATATATTTGAGCAGGTATGTTATAACTCGATTGTTGCAAAAAATTGTTACTATTAGATTGCATCATAGATTTCAATAAATCTCTTATTTTTTATTTGATTAACTAATGGGGGGTAACTTAGGAGGCTTTCTAGTTAAAGGAGATCCAATTTGTGTCATCATAACCTCAAAAAACTTGTCCCTATTTTCATGATCTCTTCGTGAAGAGGATTATGGTTTCACTTCATCATCTTCATCTAAGGAAGCCTCATTTTTAGTGTTTGAAAGACATGTGTCAACGTTCACATTTTCTTGCACCATGATATCCTCCCTAGAAGGAGAGTTTTTAGGAGAACTACAAACTACATGTTCATGAAATTCAAAGGTTGGTTCTTCTAAAATTACTTCATCATGAATAAGGGATTTATCAATGGTTGGATTGTCTTGTTCAATAAGGTTTTCCCTAAGGGACAAGGGGCAACTAATATTTTCATGACTTTCATCGATTGTATTTTCTAACATCAAAGTATCTTCTTTAGCGATAGGAGAGATACTAGAAGAAGGATACATATGGTTGTCATGATTATCCATTACTTCATGCCTTTTTCCCATAATGTCTTTCAAAATAGGATAGGTAGGGGAAGAAACATAAAGAGGTTTATTATACATCTTAAATGTTTGATTATCAAACACCACCACATCCTCATCATTTATAAAATTATCACAAGATGGGAAGATGTTGGGAGATGAATGTAGACTATTTGAAGTGTTGTGGAGGTAGATTTCAATGGTATTTTGTTGTATCATGTGATTTTCATCATTACTTATTTTTATGTCTTCTTGTTCAGTAATTGTTTTCCTAATAAGAGAGATAGGAGGAGAAAAACAACTAGGGTTCTCAAAACTCTCATCAATTGGTTCTTCTAACACCAAAATATCTTCTTCACAATTAGGAGAGATATCAGGAGAAGAAAAATGTGATTTTTATGATTACCCAAGCTTGTATTCTCTTTCACTAGACTAACCTCACTCATAGAAGGGATACTAGGAGAGGGAACAATGACGAACAAAAAGAGAGGGGAGAGGACTTCATATTCATATGAATTTAACAAAAAATTCTTACAACACTCAACAAGATCTAAAAATACAACATTAAGTATGATAAATATAGATTTTTGCAATGAAAATATGATGTAATGATTGTCCTACAAATTTGAAATGAAACAATGATAGAGAAAACATGCAAAATGATAATGCAATTTTCACATTTCAAACAAGGTAGTTTACTAATTACACTATGCAATAATCTAAAAGTGAAATGTTGTAAATGAAAATTTGGAATTAAGTAATGAATAAAATAAACCTAATTAAGGTAGATCTAATGAAATGCATGTAATAGAAACTCAGCCAATTGAAACAGATAACTAATGGCAGCAAAGAAAAGTGCAAAAACAAGGTTTTCAATGTTGTAAAAGGCAATTTTAGGGACGATCTAGGACTAATTCTCCTAGAGGGGCCTATGAGTCCCAGTCAGGTTATTTTAGGGGTTCAAATTTTGAAAAATACACAACACAAAAATGCCAAAAAGTAGGAAAAACAACTTGTATTGGGACTAAATCACCCAGAGGGGTGTATGAGTCCTAGATTAGGGTTTCTACATCATTTTTGAATTTTTTTATGTGAATTTTATGTTTTCTAGTTAGGATTATGTCTAGGCTAAGTTCAAATGAAGATTTTAGATGAAACTCAATGATGGAAGATGCAAAAATGCAACCTACATGCACTTTCACTAATAAAGGATTTAGAAACCCTAGATGCAAATTAACTAATACAAATCCTAATGAAAAGTTAATGAAAGATAGATCTAGCAATATGATGCACTCCAAATCAGAAAAATGGGTGTTCATGTTGAGTTAACCAAAATGTAACAATAGAAATAGTACACCCCACCTTTGAGGAATGGAGCAGAAGGGTGGGGTTCCTATTTCACACTTGTTACGCTCAAGGAAACCTTTGAGATCTCAATCTGAATGTAGAAAGGGGGAAAGAGATCTTCCAATAAGGTATCATATGGTGTGATTAAAGATGATAAGAGGGCTCACCACCAACATAGGGCTTGGAAAGACAAGAAATGTATGTAACATGCAAAGTAGTATGCAAGACCTAACTAAATGACTTAAGAAATGAAATTGAAATATGGAATAAAAAATTGAGAATGAACAAAGGTGCACATAGAAGAAGGGTGAGGTTATGAAAAGCTCCAAAACCTTGAAAACATGTTTTTTAATGCCCACTAGAACCCATACGATAGTCTGGGCGATTTTGTCCTAGACTAGGGTTTTTATGCCAAAATTGGAATCTATTAGTGTATGATTTGGATCTCCTAAAATCTGGAAAAATCCTTGTACTAGGAATCATATGCCACAAGTGGAATATTAGTCCCACTCTTCTTTTTCAAAGGGTTAAAGCCTAAATTTTCACTCCTATCTCTTCTCTTCCTTCCACACTTCATTTTCAAATCTGAAACCCTAATTTGTAACCTATAGGTGAATTTATGTGAAGATGGCAACCTTGTTACAACTTGATGACTTTCTTCAACCTTGTAACCTAATCTTCAAAGGATCTTCAAGCTCCAGGACACCTACATCTACAATCACACATGTAGAGAGAGAGAAAAAAACTTGTTGATTGTTAGGAAATAGGGGTTTTCCTTGGTCAAACCACATTTAGGTAATTAAACCTTGTTATGAAATAATGAAACATGAAGTAATGATACCTTGAATGATGTCTTGAGATGTAAAGAAACAATCTAACATGAAGTGGCCATGTAGAATGTAGATCTTGATCTTGAACTTTGATATGAAACAATTCTTGTAAATGGATCTTCAATGCTACATCACAACACTAGCTCAAGAACATGCTTGATGCTTGATGAGTTTGACATGATGAAGGAACTTTAATTTTTGAAACAAATGATGAATAATTCTACCCTTGAATGCCATAGAAATGCTCTTATAAACCCTTTTAACACTTTTGTGAAGTCTTAGAATGCTTAACTCTTGATAGCTTATGTTGATATCATGGAGGCTTATGTGAAATAATGATTTGAAACCTTTTTTATATAGGAAATCCATCCAATTTACTGTTTATTAGATCCCAAAAGCCAACATTCATTAAATTTGAACTTAAAACCTTGATTTCCTACTCAAAACCCTAAAAGGGGGCCAAATGGGACACATACGCCACTTTTGGCATATAGGTCCTATTTGGATGGGACTCATATGCCCAAGGTGGCATACAAGTCCCACCAAGCTTTTTCAGGTAGAGGAAATGTCAAGGAGTTGAGAAATTAAGCATATTTGTTGATCTTGTCAAGATTTTGGTTGAAATAAGCCTCAAGATGCATAATATAGTGTCTTAGGGGCCTATTAATGATGATATGAATGTTATAAATTCAAGAGGGCCCAAAAACCAATGTGAAAGTGTAAATAAATAGACTTTACAACATTGAATTAAGGAAAAATTAGGTCTATTTAGCATGAAAGGACCTTAAATCCAATGTGAATGTGGAAAGTACATTAAAACACTAGATCAAGGTGAAATTGGGTCCATCTTAATGTTAGTCATTCCCAAATTAAGTGCAAAAATTTAAACGAAGACATTTTTCTACACTACAGTTTCAATTCAAGATTTAATTACCAAAATGGGGTTTGACCAAGGAAAACCCCTATTCCCTAACAAAACAACATTTTTCTTCTCATTTGCAATGTGATTACAGGTTTTAGGTTGAAAATCAGGTGGAGAGAAAAAGTTGTCAAATTTTCAAAGTTGTCATCTTTCTTGCAAGATCACGGAAAGTCTTCTACAAAATTTATTTCTAACTTTCGAGAGCTGAACATTTAGGATCTAGGAGTGTAGAAATTGAAGAACAAGACCTAGAAATTGATTTTCTAGAACCCTAGTGGTGACCCATTCACCACGGGGTGAATGAGTCTTCAATAAGGCCCAAAAAAGCACTTTTTGCAATAAGTACACATTATTTTTCCATCTTAAAACCTACATTTTTACTATTATATTAGTTAGGATTTGTTTTTTGATATTTATAATTTCTGCATTATTACCCTCATAATTGAATGAAACATTAGTAAGAAAAATTGTGGTTCATCATCTTGTTGATTCATTTTTGTGAACCTATTTTTTGGTGTTTCATTATGGTGAACCTAACCTTTTTGACCATTGTAGCTTTCTAATTTTGGAGTCTCCTTGGTATCTTAGATTAGATCTTGCATTCATTTTCATTAAATTGTATTGGATTAGATATCATTTAGGGTATTTAGTTTGCATTCAAATTTGCATCTCATCTAGGATTTTAGGATTGCATTGTTTTACATTCTTAAAATTTGAAAAATACCAAAAAATTCAATCATCTTGCATATCATTTACTTGTATTTGAAAATTGAATTATTTTTTTCATATCAAACTAGGTCTTTTAGTTCACCATTTTGTCACATTTTCAACTTGTATTTCACATTACATTTACAGAAAATTAAACATGAAACTTATTATAGCAAACCCGAATCTTAAAATTATTAGAAAACACCTAAAAATCTATAAAACTAAGTTTCAAAACCCTAATCAAGGACCCATTTTCCCTAGGGTGAATGAGTCCTTGTTAGGGTTACATAGGAAACAAGTTTTTAGAATTCCTAAGCTTCAATATCAGATTCAGACTTTCTCAGAAAAGCATACTAGGACTAATTCCCCACTTGGTGAATGAGTCCTTCGAGGCCTGAGAAAACCAACTTTTATGAGCTTTCTAGTGATATTTTGTACTTCGTAGGATTGTTGGTAATGTATTGTATTAGTCTGGAATGTTTCAGGAATTTCTATTTCATGTATCTAGGTAAAATCATCCATTTAGTGTGGTCATTTTAAAAATCATTCCAGAAACTCATTCCAGATCTGTAGCACATTTGTTTACACATTTGAACCATTGCGTAAGTAAGCTTAATTTTTCATGTTAGCATGTTTCCTTTTAAGAGATGTGGTTTTGATATGGTTAAGAATGGATTACATAAGTACAACATCCCCTCCTATGAGTTCAATTTAGAGTACAACAATAAGGTCATCAAGAAACATGTAAGCCATCCTTCCATTATCTTTCCTAGTTATGAAAACATCTTAGAGAAAGAGAATTAAACCTTTAAAAAAATCCTTAATATTACCTTGCCTATCTCACACCCCATTATCTCTCCCATTTTTATGGATCTGTTATGATACAAAAGTATACAAGAATAGATAATCATGAAAACAATAATTGTACTTCTCTTGATACCTATCCTATTGGTGACAAAGGTGTCTTGGTGAAAGAAGATACAATTATTGAGAATCATGAGGGTCTTGTTTAACCTTCTCCACCCCCCCCCCGCCCCTTGGGAAGATATTATTAAAAAAGAAGATGGGATTATTGAAGCATTCCCTAACATTACTTTACCTAGTCTCCATTCATCTACCAACACTTCCCCTACTTGTGAAATGCTTTAGTGAAAGAGGATACAATCGTGAATGCTCATGAAAAGCACATTTGTGTGGAGGATATGTTGATATTAATAGATCCAATGATTGAGAGTTATGGAATTCATACCTCTCCTACTTGGGAAGAAATTATAAGACATGGGGATGTAGTTGCAGATAACCATGACAATCAATTTTTTTCTTTTCCTAATATCTCTCCTAGATGCAAAGAAGATAGATTGGTGTTAGAAGATACACTTATTGAGATTCATGAGAATCTTGTTCCTCCCTTTCCTAATGCTCCTACCATTTGGAAATATCTATTTGAACAAAAAAGTCTTGAAACATCGAAAATAGGGGAAGGGGGACTTTTATCCTTGAGGAGATATGATTCCTATTTTAATCACTTGTTTCACTCAAGAAAACCCTAGAGATCTCAATCCAAGGATGGAATGAAAGAAATAGATATGCTAAAGGTCGTCCTAAGGTATGATTAATGAATAAAGAGGGGTTCACCACCAAGCTAGGGCTTGGAAAGACAAATAACATAAAAGACCTAATTATGAAACTTAATGATGTGCAAGACTTTACTAAATGACCTAGAAATGAATGCAAAATGGAATAACAAAATGAGAGATTAGGGGTGTGCACCTAGAAATCTGTAGAAACTTGAATGAAGGTCTGAAATACTAAAAATAATTAAATTAATACAGACTAGGACTCATATTCTAGGCTAGGCCATTTATTCCTAGATTAGGGTTTCTGGTTAGGAAGATAAATCTAGTGAAGACAAGTTTGTAACTCTTGCAATCTGGAAATTTCATTGTACTAGGACTGATATGCTAGAAGTGGCATAGTAGTCTAGTTTATCTTTTTTAGCAGATCAAGATCTGAATCTACTCTTCAATCTCTACTTTTCCTTCTGAAACTAATTTCTAGATCTAAAATATAAAATTCTACTATGTATATTTCTTCCAATGATCTTCTAAGCAAGGTGACAACTTGGAAAACTTTGAGAACTTGAGAACTTCTTTACAATATTTCTCCTTAGAGGATCTTCAACCTAGATCTACAAATCACACACTAAAGAGAGGGAAAAATATTTTTTTGTTAGTGGAAAGGGGTTTGCCTTGGTCAAACCCTAATTTGGCAATCAAACCTTGTAATGAAATGAAATGGAAAAGAGGAATGATGAATGAAGAAGATAATATGTTGCAACTCATGAAACCCTAGAAATAAAGTGTTGCAAACACATATGAATGGCTCAAATGGATGTAGATCTTGACTCTTGCTTGAATGTTGTAGATCTTAAATTGACTTCTTGCTTGAATCATGAAACCCTACATCACAAATGCTAGCTAAAAAAAAAACATGATGCATGATGACTTTGACATGATGCTCGATACTTGAATAATGCTCCAAAACACTTGATGATCAACTCTTGAAGACTCTTGAATGCTCTTGTAAGCTCTTGAATACTCAATTTTTCTATAATGCATGAATACGCAAGCTGATAGGTCACTTGATTGCTTGTTAGGAGAAAATATGTGAAATAACCTTGTATTTATACTTGTTTATGTCAAATTTCCCAAAATTAGAACACTACAAGATGACATCAGATCTAGGAAGATAAAATATCACCAAGAATTTGAATTAAAATCAAGTCTAAGCTAAGTGGGAATAATACACCAAAAGTGGCATATGAGTCCCATTAGGCTAAGCTTGGGACACATTTTTCAAGAAAGGATTAGATTCATGTGAAATCTATAACATGGCCCCAAAACTTAGGTAGAACCCATATGCCCAATGTGGCGTATGATTACCAAGTCACTAAATCTAGGTCATACAAGCCAAAAAAACCTAAATCATGATTGTATGCTAGTTTATGTCGAGATTATTCTTGGAAAGATGGATCAATTAAGGCTTGTGGATGAAAATTAAGGCTAATTAAGGTATAAAGAAGCCCAATTAATAATGAAAACCCTAGATCAATGTGAAAGTGTAATACAACACTGTACAAAAGCTTAAATAAGGTACAATTAGGTCCACTTAGTTCACAAGGCCCAACACCTAATGTGAATGTGTTAAACACATTACAACACTAAATCAAGGCAACATTAAGCTCAAATTAACAAGGAGGACCCAAACAACAACAAAAATGTAGAGGGATACTTTTTTCATTGCCACATTTAGCCCCCACTTTAGTGAGAGGAGGAACTTGCTTCAAAATCACACTAAAGTAGATAAACTTTCATCAATCAGGGTTCAAATGTACCAATACTAGTGAGATATGATAACAACAATCAAGAGGGATGATCAAGCGCCTAGGATCAAGATCCTACGACAAACCAACATAGGCACAAAAGAACACACATGAATATGATATAAGGAGCAACAACAAGAAGGCACATGCATACACTACCAAAGACAAAGAGAATAAAGAAAAACAAAACAAAAGGGGGTGGATCAAGCTTCAATTGCTTGTCCTACATGTTGCGGATCAGATCTAGGTTATTTGTCTAAAAAATGCACTCACTCTGAGGAAATAGAACTTCAGGTTATCCATTGGGTGAGTATCCAAAGAGGTTAGACACATACACACAAGAAAGTGGCTATGGGAAATTCATGCCTAGGTTCAACTTCCCATTCAACCAGACCAAAGTTATACCTCTTGATAAATTTTTCAAGGCACCACACACCAATGAACTTCGAGCTTCTTGAGGCAAGAAAAGCTTCGTATTATTGAAACTCATGAACAAACAAGATGGCTTGATAGGCAATAAAAGTGTATTATGCAAGGTGGCCATATAATTGAAATGGAAAATGCAACATAGTGAACATTCAAAGGAGTTTTGTTTAGTTCATGTAAAGTATTAACTTAGGGAACATCATTCCTAATGTCTCCAAGAGAGGACCAATCAAAGAATATAAGATTCACAACTTAGAGGATGTAGTGTTTCGAATCAAGATACTAGGAGGATTATAATATGCTAAGAGAGATCACTCTTTTGAAGGACATCACACCCAATTCCATCCACAAAGTGAATGACACATCACATGAAGTAAGAAGACTACACAATGAAACATGAAATGCAAAAGAATAATACCAATGTATGCCCCCAATCTAAACAAATTGCTAAACACCATGTTGTGAGATATTACTTTAAAGTTCAAAATGATAAATGCTAACAATTAAAATGACATGAGAGCCTACTTGGAAATATCTAAGCTAAGTCATATGTTTCCAAATAAATCCACGTCATGAAAAAACGGAGGGGGTTTCCCCCAAAATAAAACTCCAAACACATGAGGGATCCATGGATTTGGGGTTAGTATGTTCTTGCTACAATGTTTTTAGAGAGCTTGAAACTGTCATCATTACCCAAATAATCATGGAATAGGAAGAATGACACAAAGAGAGCGAAAAAAAAAAGAAAAATCTTTGAGGTCAACATGGAGGAGACCTAAATGTCTCAACACCTTGCATCCTCCCCAAAAGGAAAACACAAGAAAAATGAAAACAAAACAAAAAGGAAAAGCTTTTGGGTCAACATGGAAGAGACATGAATGTATCGAAGCCTTGCATCATCCCCAAAATGAAAACACAAGACAAAGAAAAGATAAAGGAAAATGTAAAATATTTATGACATAGGGAAGAATGTAGATACAAATAGAAGAATTTCACAAAGAGAGAGATATACATCAAACATAATGGTATAGGGGATCACATTACACACATGCAATCAAACACAAAACATGAAAGGAAAATAATGTAAAAGAATAGTAAGCCATATGTGAGTCTGTTGAATATCAAGATATGAGAGGGGGGTGAATCAATATCTTCTTAAACTTGTTGAAAAAAAACCATCCAACTTCTCAATTGTATATAACAATAAAGATGAGAAAAAAATTAACAGAGCATGAAACCACACAACACATGAACACCAAAATTTTTACATGGAAAACCGAATGAGGGAAAAACCACGATGAGGATTAACTCACTAGATATAGTAATTCCAAAATTGGATACAAAAGAGGCTCACTACTTACAAGTAGGACTCAATATCTAAACAAGGAGGCTCACTGCCTACAAAAGATTATAGTAACAAAATGGCTTACAACCAAAGTATGAACCGATGAAGTTATACCTCACAAGTGCAGATTCAGTTCCTTTTATGCTCAAAGAATTTTCATGTTAGTAGACTAATCTTCAATCTTATTCATATTCATATTCAATCCACACTCTCCACTTATTTCCTTCAATCTCCAAAACACCCAATATATATATGACTTATCCACAAGCATTAATTAGGTTGGACTAATTAGATGTAATATTTATTTACCAAAAGGCTAACGGTTTGCTTCAAGCATGTACAAAAATTCTTCAAAAGTATGTCAACCATGTAGCATGCTATATCATGTTGACATGGACCAAATATAGGTCACTCATATATCCACAACACAAAATAAACCATTATACCACCAACTATTTATTAAGTTAGCCATGGATAGACCTAATAACAAAAAATGCAACACCAAACCAATGCCAACATGCCATACGATCATATGAGCATATAGGATTGTATACTTACAATCTTCCTACATTCATAAACCATTTGCAAAAACCACAAATAGTGGTGATCACCAGAGGGGAAATGTAGACCAAAATAGCAAACCAAAAACACCGGAGGATGTAATTGTTCTTCATACCAGTTCAGAGTACCAAATCAAGCTAACACCTTAACCAACATGGTGACATCAATGAAAATATAGAGTATGATATTCTTCATTCTTCCAACAATCTCCCCCTTTTTCATTGATGGGAAAATGTGCCAAAAACCTTCACACATTTCTTCATTCTTTTCATTCCAAATCTCTCCTCGACAATTTCTCCAAATCTCTCCCCCTTTGACATCAATGGAAAATGGTGACCAAAAACAAAGGATGTAAGCATATGTATATGGTGACATTGCATATACAAAGAAATTATATCTTCAAAAAACTTCCATAACTCAAAAACTTCCAAAACTCAAAGAATTCCAAAACTCCCCCTTTGTTCATCAATTCAACTTATCTTCTCATCTTGTTTTTATTTTCCTTTTCATTTTTCTCCCTTTTCTTTCCTTTTATCTCCTCCTTTTTTCCAAAAAAAAAAAGAAATTTGAATATTTAGAAACTCAAGTAAAAATAACGATTTTCACCTGAAACACTTTATTGTATCTTTCTCTAATAGTTGGAATAATCTGCTTCCAATCTAACATAGCAGAATCCATTCTGCTACACAAGCTATCCAACAAAGCCAACAATTTGAATGAGGATGACTAATCCACAAATAAGAATTGTTATTCACAATCTTCTGCATCATGGAGTATTCCAGAGAGATAATCTAACCAAACCTCAACAATTTCTTTAACAAGCCAAAAAAAATTCACCACATCATCCCTCTATCTTTGAATAGTCAGTAATTTAGCTTGCAATTCTCCAAATATTATTCTTTGTTTTCCTTCTTTTTCTGTAAAGAAGTCAAAATTCTTTCCAAGACTATTCATTTCAGATTTAATTACTTCAATTTTGCTTCTAAAATTGTCAACTCTAGCAAGCCACTAGAGACAATACTTGTAGATGTACGGCATCTCTTTAATGAATTTCCTCATCTCATTAATGTGTTTAGATAACTTATGCTTAGCTTTAGCACATCTTTTCTAGACCATGGCTTCAAACTTATGTCCTTCCAAACCTTCCAGCAACATTCTCTCTTCAACAAATTCAACTAGATTGTCCAATAATGAATTAGAAATGCTTGAAATATCAATACCTTTTCTGAGCAGGTACTCAACTAGAGCATCATTTATTTTTAATCTATCCATTGGACAGGACACACTCCATAATTCAACAATATTCTTCATCTTACCTTTATCTAACATTGTATGAATATCATCTAGATTAGAAGATTAAGATCCAGGCAAGGATTCTTATTCATTCTTATTTTCTTGTGGAATGGTGATGATCAATAAGTTTAAGAAGATACTGATTCACCTTCCCCCTCTCAGTATCTTGATATTCAACAGTTGGTATCAGAGCATGAAACCACACAAAACATGAACATTAGAATTTTTATGTCGAAAACACAATGAGGGAAAAACCATGGTGAGGATTAACCCACTATATATAGTAGTTCCAATACCGAATGCAAAAGAGGCTCACTATCAGATACAAAAGCTCACTTTTTAAAATTAGGACTCACTATCCAAACAAGGAGGATTACTACCTAAAAAATATTACATTAACAAAATGGCTTACAACCAAAGTATGAACTGATGAAGTTTCACCTCACAAGTGCAGATTCAATTCCTTTGATGCTCAGAGAATTCGCATGCCAGTAGACTAATCTTCACTCTTATTCATATTCATATTCAATCCACACTCTCCACTCATGTCTTTCAATCTCCAAAATACCCAATATATATACAACTTATCCACAAGCATCAATTAGGTCGACCTAATTAGATGCAATATTTATTTACCAAAAGGCTTTATCCCACTAGGTTTTCCTTCTCTACCTCATTATTGCATTTGTACATGGGTACCTGATCAGGCCTTGTTGTCGGGACCCATTTCCAGGACCCATTCATGCTTTCTTGCATTCATCTTAGTTTTAGGTGCATGCTTATTTAGTCTCCCTAAGTTGCACTTATGGGGGGTGTTAGTGTAATTAATATTTAATTACACTTGCATAACTTTAGTTAGGTTTTTCTTAGGTAATAATTAGTTTACTTAATTAATAAGTAAGCTTTATTTAGTTGAGTTGTTTTTAGGTCAACATTAGGGTTGCATACATTGCTTTTATAAAGCAATTCTCTTATTGTAATTTATGAATTCCTAAATAATATCAATTTGCACATTTCATGCAAAGCTCTTATTTTTCATTGTTTTCCTCTTCTGTGGAAGGTGTTTAGGTTTGCATGTCTGATCTTGGTTTCTAACATGGTATCAAAGCCTTGACATGCAACCCCTTCTCAAATTCTGGAGAAAATCATTGTAGAGTTCATTCGGGGTTCCTCGAGGATTTCATGCCTTGATCTCATTTATGCGGCATTTTGGATCAGATTGGGCTTCATCATTGGATTCAGAGTGCTAGAAAAAGTCAGGATTGACTTTTATTTTGCAAATTTTGGTCATCATTTGCCAGATTTGTGAGGGTTTTAAGTTCGGTGTTTTTTTGGAAGCTCTAGAGGTAGCCTATTTTTTGGAGCATCTTGGAGCAAAACAGACACTACCATTGTGTTCACAGTGCCCCAAAACCTTAAGAATGCTTCTCATTTCATCAATTTTGGAGACGTTGGTTTCTGAGGCAAAACAATTTTGCCAGAGAAGTCGTACGAACTCCCTAGCACGCTTCACGAGGTAGAAACGACACAAAAATCCAAAAAAAATATCAAAAACCAACTTGGTTTATATGCCTCCAGTGTTGTAGGAAAGCATCACCTGGCGGCCACTAAGTGGCCACCAAGTAGCCACCGGTCCGCCACCGCCGAGCAGTGCTTAGCCCACCCGCCGCTAGGTCCGCTTAGCCCCCGCAGGCCCAGTCTGCTCCACCCACGGTCATATGGGGGACCGGGCGCTATGTGCCCAGCCCCCAGCTCGCCCCTCAGCCCCAGCCCTAGTCATATCAGTGACCAAGGGCTCCACTGCAGCCCCTAGTCGCCCACAGGACCAAGGGCCAAATTTTTTTTAGCCCCCTAGGCTGCCTGTAGGCCAAATTGGCCATTATGGAGCACTTTCACCAAATCAGGTAGAACTTTTGTGTACGGACTCAGTTTTTCACAAATGAGATATCATTGGAAAGCTAGTTCCAAGCCCATTTTGTTGAAGTAGGTTATTTTTCCTGAATATTTTCCAATTTTTATGTTGCAGGTCCTTGAACTCAGATGTTGTTATTTTTACTCTGGAGGGCATATCTTTTGACTCGGTGATCCTTTTTTCGCCATTCTTGCAGCATTGGAAAGCTGGTTCAATCCTCTACACATCTCTAAGGTCTTTTTTAATTTTATGTTTATGAATTTTTAGGAATTATCTCCTTTTAAAATCATTGGGTATTGTAATAAATGAGCTGATATAAAGTTCCATCAGGGGGGTTTCTTGCATAATAATCTGATTAGAGTGTGCATGCACTTTGATCTTCATATTGTATTGGTGAAAACTCACATGGGTTGTATCTAGTTTCTTAGTTTATTTTGGCCATATTTTTTCTTAGCTTGACACATATCAATATCATCTCGGTTCACACTTTAGATTGAGAGCCTATGGTTAATGATCCGCATCGGATCTATCTCAGTTTGAGGGCCACTTAATTTGTGGTTAATGTTCCAGAATATTTATGGTACTTCTTCCCATGGAAATTTTTTAGTCTCAGTTTGGCATTGACATCGAGATTCATGGCTTCTAGATTCTATCATCATCATATCATCTACTATTGCTTTATGGATTCCAGGGTTGTTCGAGTTTGGTGTTTTCGAGTGTTCTGTGGCATCGGGTCTACTGTTGGATTATTATTATTTCGATATGGTTTCTTGTAGATAGAAGTATCTTTCCTTGCTTGTCGGATTGCGGTTCCAGTGTTACTCCATAGTGTTCTTCCAGTGCTTCTTTGCAACAGTCATCTCATTGTAGGGGGAGTTTGTCCCACTGTGTTTTCCTTCTCTACCTCATTATTGCATTTGTACATGGGTACCTGATCAGGCCTTTTTTCCAGGACCCATTCATGCTTTCTTGCATTCATCTTAGTTTTAGCTGCATGCTTATTTAGTCTCCCTAAGTTGCACTTATGGGGGGGTGTTAGTGTAATTAATATTTAATTACACTTGCATAACTTTACTTAGGTTTTGCTTAGGTAATAATTAGTTTACCTAATTAATAAGTAAGCTTTATTTAGTTGAGCTATTTTTAGGTCAACATTAGGGTTCCATACATTGCTTTTATAAAGCAATTCTCTTATTGTAATTTTTGAATTCCTGAATAATATCAATTTGCACATTTCATGCAAAACTCTACTTTTTCAGTGTTTTTCTCTTTTGTGGAAGGTGTTTAGGTTTGCATGTCTGATCTTGGTTTCTAACAAAGGCTAACGATCAGCTTCAAGCATGTACAAAACTTCTCCAAAATTAATTCAACCATATAGCATGCTATATCATGTCGGCATTGACCAAAGATAGGTTTATCATATATCCACAACAAAAAATAAACCATTATACCACCAACTGTTTATTAGGTTAGCCATGAATAGACCTAATAACAAAAAATGCAACACTAGACCAATGCCAACACACCATATGATCATATGAGCACACAAGATTGTATAATTTCAATCTTACCACATTCTTAAACCATTTCCAAAAACCATGAATAGTGGTGATCACCAGAGGGGAAATGTGGACCAAAATACTAGACCAAAAACATCTCATGATGTAAACTTGTTCTTCATACCTGTTCAGAGTACTAGATCAAGCTGACACCTTAACCAACATGATGAAATCAATGAAAACATAGAGACTGATCTTCTTCATTCTTCCAATAGATTCAACCTATTGGCAGGTCATCTGCATCCTAATCATGTTCATCATATACAAAAGGTTGACAACTAGCCAAAGGGACAATAGTAAGTGCCGAACTAGGGTCATTACCAAGTTCAACACTCTTCCTAGGAGAATTGTCATTTAATATCATATAAGAGGAAGACAATGTATTCAATTCATTATGCACCTCCTCATCAATTTTAGCAATATCCTCATTTTCATCTAAATTAATCGCAATAGGAGGTTTAATGATAATGTCCAAAGAAGGGTTTAGCTCATATTGCAGTTGCAATATGGGACCTTTTTGTTATGAAGAGGGAGAGCCATCATGCATTGCATTAGTCAAGTTTGGATTTTTATTTTGTTTTTTTTTTCTTCATTTAACCTATGAGAAAGAGAAAGATGTCTACGCCTATTCTCTCTAGTATTTATGTTTCTTTTAGTACAAATTTCAAGTTGCATTTGTGTAGGAGCGGGTTTATCAACCATAGGTTTTTTTTCTTACCTAAGGGGAGTTACAAAAGAAACCATGGAAGGTTGTTCAACCACTTTCTCTTTAGCTTTGTAAACTTTTTTTATGTTAGGAGGCATGACAAGATTGTTTTTTTGTTATCTCTTGGTCTTTTGTAGGAAATAGGCAAAGGATTTGTCTTAGGTTTGTGTTTGTTGTTTTGGATATCTTTAGGCTCAATCATGGTTTCCTCAAGGATGGTAGGCTTGGTCATATGTTGAGGCACCTTTTTAAGGAATAGTTTTACTATGCAATTTTCCTTGAACTTTTGGTAAGATTTGAAAAAGAAATCTTCTCAAGGTTTACTAGGTTCCATAGGCTCGGTCTAGAAGAAATCTACTGAAATTTTCCCTCGGGAAGTCAAAGGGTTAAAGCCACTATGATGCATGGTAAATATTTCATTGTCAAAGGGAAAATTTAAGCATTTATGCAGACTAACGAGACAACTTCCATGGAGCATAGCCATGGGTAACCAAGCTTCATACAAAACTGATACGACGTCAAAATGATGGAGAATGAGACATCTAATGTTTTTAGTTCTATTTGTAAAGGTAAGGTGATTGACCCAATTTTGGGACAAGCGAAATCATTATGTTCCTTTATCCATGCTTTAATTTTATCATATGATTCTTGATATAGTTCATGCACAAGTAGAAATTTGGTGTAGTCACAACAGGAGGGTCCTCAAAGGAGAACAATCTATACCATGCAACAGAGTAACACAATAGAAGCAACACAATTTATGGAGGAAAATTAAGATGTAAACATTCTCATCATCAAAAATCTTGATTGCATATAGTCGGCCACATCTGGGCTTCTAGATTTGGCATACAGGCCTGATTACAATATGCTCAAAGTAAAGTGCTCATACATGCGATAAAAAATCCTACAGATCAAACTTAATATACATCATATTCTACTTGATCATGATTCACTACCAATCTAATGATTCATTAAAAGCTTTCTATCACATCTATGGGTCAAGAAACATCCACGTCGACCAAAGATCATTACAATCTCTGATGAAGAAAATGTAATGTGTGCAAGAACAGGTCGGTCTCAAATCCTAAAATTCTTTCACAATAGATGTGCATGATGAAGTGTGGACCTAAGTGTAAGGTCAGGGACACTCCATAGAACAAATATAAACACACCATGAGGATTCGTAAACCATGGGCGAGATCTACGATTGATCCAACTAGTCGTTAGGGTTCGAAATTATTTCGGGGCCAGCACCAAAAATAGTAACTTAATCCCAAAGTGATAACTTGTTAGAAAAAAGATCCAATCGAGCTGAAAATTTGGAATAAGGAAATTGAATATTTCCACAATGAAATCCTAGCCATGCACGATCTAGAAAGAAAGCATGAAGAAATTCTAGACCTACCAATGCAAACAAGAACAAGAACATAACATGAACAAAACTGATAGAAAGTATTTTTGGTTGATGCAAGATTGCCAAGAACCAAGGATTCTCTTGCATAAGACATATGGGTTTAGTGAAAAAAGAGTCCCTCACTTAGTTGGGGCCAAAGGAAACCCAAGACGGTCTACCTCAGCCTACGAAATCCAAGAAGAATCCTCCACTGTTCTTCCCTTCCATCTCATAAGATATTCTTTGTACTGCTTCCCATGGGTCCTCCTTCCATCTTTGACATCCAAAATCTCTTCTATCTCATCAGATTGGTTCTTAGGAAGTTGTTCTTCCTACTTCACCTGACTGTCTTCACTGAATTCAACTTGATGGTACTGATAAAGATTTTTGACAATGAATATAGGTGAAATACTCATGTCATCTGGTAATTCTACTTCATATGCATTTCTCGAATCAAACTTCCTCACAATCCTATAGGGTCCAAATCTCCTCATCTTTAGCTTACTGTTTGTGCCAACTGGGAATATTTCCTTCCTCAGATGTACCATCACTTCATCTCCAACTTCAAATTCCTTATGTCTCCTATTTTTAGCAACCTTCTCCTTATACTTATGGTTCATGTTTTCCAAATGTTGTTTCACTTGAGTATGCACTTTCTTCATATTTTCTACAAATTCTTCTACTTCTGCACTCCTTTTACCTTCCTTACTGATGTTCCTTAGTTCTAATATACCTATAGGGTGAACTCCAGTAACAATCTCAAAAGGTTTTTTTCCTATACTTTGGTTCACTGAAGTATTGTAGGCAAACACTGATTGTGCAAGGACTAAATCCCAACTTCCAGTCTTCTCTCCAAACAAACATCTTAGCAAATTTCCTAAACTTGAGTTCACCACCTCTATCTTTCCATCCATCTATGGGTGAAAAGTAGAACTAAAATTCAAATCTGTCTTCAACCTCTTCAAAAGTGTTCTCTAGAAGTAACCAATGAACTTTGTGTCTCTATCTGAAACGATACTCCTAGGTAATCCATGCAATCTGACCACTACTCTAAAAAGAAGGTCTGCTACATGTACTGCATCTTTTGTCTTCTTAAAAGGTATGAAATGTGCCATCTTAGAAAATATATCCATCACCACAAATATTGAATCATTACCTCTTTGTGTCTTAGGAAAACCAAGTATGAAATTCATGTTGATATCTTCCCAAGGTCTTTCTAGTAGTGTCAAAGGTTTATACAACCCAATGTTCTGACTACTCCCTTTTGCAACTCTACACAAATTTCCTTACATCCTTTTGAATCTATGGCCAAAAGTAGTTCTCACTCACGAATGCTACTATCTTGTCAATTCCAAAATGTCCTACTAATCCTCTACTATGTTTTTCTTTTACTAGGCTATCTCTCATGGAACTTTTGGGTATACACAATTGATTTCCTCTGAAAAAAATATCCTCTTGAATGAAATAATCCAACCATTGACTTCTATCCTCCAAAACTAGTTCTTTACATGCTCTCCAAGGTTGTGCAAAATTTGGGTCTTCCTCATACAAGTTCTTTAGTTCATCAAAGCCTAACACTTTCAATTTCGTCTGTGCCAACAAATTTCTTCTCCCACTCAATGCATCAACAACTCTATTTTATTTTCCACTTATGTGCTTCAAAAGAAAAGTATAACTCTACAAGAACTCTACCCATCTCATGTGTTTCTGATTCAACTTACCCTGACTATTCAAGTGCTACAAAGCTTGATTATCTATGTACAACAAAAACTCCTTAGATAACAAGTAATGTCTCCACTTAATTAAAGCTTGAACTATGGCATAAAACTCCTTATCATCTATTGAATATCTTATCCTTGCATCATTCAACTTCTCACTAAAATTGGCTACTAGTCTTCCTTCTTGACTTAGTACTACTCCAATTGAATTTCCACTTGCATCACAATCTACTTGAAATACCTTATCAAATTTTGGTAAAGCAACCATAGGCTACTCAATCACTTTTTGCTTCAACAATTCAAAACTTTTTGTCTACTCCAGATGTCCATCTAAAATACTTCCTATCTCCTCTCATTGTCTTTGTCATAGGACTGCAAATAGAACTGAAATTCCTAATGAAATTTCAGTAGAAACTAGCCAATCCATGAAATGATCTTACTTCACTAATGATTTCAAGTGCAGGCCATTCAACTATAACTCTTACCTTTTCAGGATCCATCTTCAATCCATCCAATGATATTACAAACCCCAAATATACCAACTCCTCCTTCACGAAACTACACTTCTTAATGTTTATTAGCAACCGCTCTTCTCTCAACCTCTGCAAAACTTGTCTTATATGCAACATATGTTCTTCTCTAGTCTTACTGAAAATCAAGATGTCATCCAAGTAAACAAACACAATTTTACCCAATAATTTCTTCAATATATCATTCATCAACCTCATGAAACCTCATGAAAGTACTCGGTGCATTTTTAAATCCAAAAGGCATTACCAACCATTCATATAACCCTTCATTTGTCTTGAATGTTTTCTTCCACTCATCTCCTTATTTGATTCTGATATGATGATATCCACTCTTCAAGTATATCTTTGTAAATTAATTAGCTCCACTCAAACAATCCATAATGTCATCCATCTAGGGTAAAGGAAATCTATACTTCACTATGATCCTGTTTATGGCTCTAGAATCTGTACACATTCTCTATTCTCCATCCTTGTTAGGTGCCAACACAACAAGTACTATAAGAGAACTCAAGATTTATCTAATCAAACCTTTCCTCAACAACTCTTGCACTTGCCTATTCAATTCTTAATTTTCTGCTGATGTCATCTAGTGTGTTTCTTTATTACGCAAACTAGCTCTAGGAATTAGATCCATGCAATGACTAATACTCCTCATAGGTGGTAATCCATCAGGTACATTATTTGAAATGATAGCCTCATATTTTGTCAGAAATTCTTTTATCTCCTTTGGTTGTTCTTCTACATGCTTCAAGTCTTCAACCTTCTTAGGAACTAGGGCATAGCACATGTTCTCATATCTCGGTCCATCCAGAAATCTCCTTTTGTCCACCAAATAGATTCTAGCAGTTGTACAAATATTAGCTTTAGGAACATCTTCCAAGGGCAGAAAATTTTTCTTCATACCATTAGCAACAATGGTGTATATGTTCTTTCCATCATGAAAATATTTTCTATCATGTAAGAGCTTCAAATTGCTTTGATACCATGTAAGAGCTGAAGATATTAGCTCGACACCTAGGAACACTTGCAAAAACAATGATAAACCTTCCACAAGAGGATATGCAAGAATGAGCTTGCTTGATATTAAGACCTCTCAAATGATGAGGTATGAAGTATGATACAAATGATACAATAACCCTCCTTATATAGGAAAGGGTGAGATACAAGATGCATTAAGATGTTGCCATGCGTCTTGATCTAACAACGTGTGACAACATGAAACCCTAACTAACTACCTAGGGAATGATGACAAGATAGAGATAAGTTCTAGAAAATAAAAATCATTTTCTAGAAGGGAATCTTATCTCAGCAACATTATTTATGATTTATTTAATAATGCAACCTAGGACTAAATTATTAAATGCAGACCTAAGTTAACTTATGCTAGTGTAATAAATAATTAATTACACTAACACCCACCCATAAGTGAAACTTAGGGAGGAAATGAAAAATGCAATGATTATGTAGAGATGATGGGTCTCGGCTACATGATGGAAATTTTAGGTACCCATGTACAAATGAGAATGAAAATGGAACTAATCTCCCACAAAAATAGAAAAGGGGAAAAACCAGTGGGAAGAAAATCCCTCTCCAAAAAGGAGATGAAATGCAAAAAAGTGAGGAAGGATGGAGGACTCCCAAATACCCCCCAAGAACACCATACATCACATGGATACAATATAATCATTAGTCCCCCATAGGGAGGAAAATAGAGAGACTATATAGCCCCCCCAGAGTACAAGATCACTTGCAAAAATGGTAAGTTCTTGTAGACAAAACAAGATCCAATGTCGAAAAAAAACTTCTCTCCCTTTTGGAAGAAATAAAACCAAGTAGAAATGCAGGGATGCTTCCCATTCCGGATAGGAATTGAAGGAAGGATGGATGAATATGGATGTTGATGATGTCTTTGAAAGATGCTCATGTGTATCCTTGCTTGATGAAGATGAAGATGCCACAATAAAATTAGGTACATTCCCAATCAATGAAGAAGGTGAAAAATCATGATGATGTGGAAACTGATGCTGAACAATATCCAAAGACCATGATGGTTTGAAAACAGATGTGCAATGGTTGTCACCAGACAGGAGAGATGTCCCCTCAAATGTGTCCTCCAAATCTGAAATGTGAGACTCCACAAACAAGGATGCAATGTTTGATAGATAGGAATCCCAATTAGGAAGACAATAAGATACTGATTGTAATGATTCATTGGACATGCTCAATGAATCACTACCATGAGAATGTTCCTAGTGAATAGGAATGATAGGAGTGTCAATCAATGAATCTGCACAATGAATCACTGAAGGTGAAGGTACATCATCTATCTTTGATGGAGAAGTAGTGTCTGAAGAACCCTCATCATCCTCATCTGAAGATTCAAATTACTCTAGATATTCAAACTCCCACATAGTATCTGCATCATAAGGTATCTTGTTTGAAAGATAAAGAGGCACAAGACAATCTGAAATAGGATCATCTGGGAATGGCTGAGTATCATGATCTCCATGCATCTCCCAAATTTTAGTCCAAAGAGTAAGAGGGCAATTACAAAGATCAACACTTTTCAAAGTAGAAACTTCAATATGCATTACAATGAATCCTAAGACATGATCCCTTTTCCAATTCCAAGCAAACTTCTTACTGTCAGTACTAGGAGGGGAAACAAGATTATACAAATGTGGCAACAAATGAAGCCATCAGAGATGTGTGATGATACCATTTCTCCATTGTGTATAGTTTCCCTGTTTCAACATGATCAAAGCAAGATGAAATGAAAACCCCATAATGAGCTATGAATGACCTCCATAATTACAAAGACAATATCCTTCAAAATCAAATAGAAACTCCAAAAATATGATATATACTACAAATGAAGTCTTCCAAAATTGATAGAACCTCTCCAGGACTCAAGATGTCCAAGTAATCAGTCAAAATGCCAAATGTGCAAAAAAATAAATAAATAATAGCTGGTGTTTAATCTAGAAAATGTGCATTGACACAATGATAGAGCTCTTGAATACCTTCCAAATGCAACTTGAATCACCAAAATTGGAGAAACTGATTGAAAGTTATGAGCTCGGAGGTCGAAATGGGAGATCTGACTTTACACAGAAATAAAATATTACAAGAATAAAATATGATACTAATTCCTACACCACTAGATAGAGCTCGGAACCAGCTTTCCAATGATATCTTTTTTACGAAAATTTGATACCCGAGTCAAAAATTGTGGAGATTTTAAGAAAACTGCCTAATTAAGACATGATGGGGCTTCCATGACGGTCATTTGGCCATAAAATTTAAGATAGTCTCCCAATTTAAAAAAAAAAATCACCAAAAAATAAATTTACCTCAGAATATGAATTATTTTGTATGAAAATGGGGGCTTTGGGCCTTTTGTACGCAATGGAAGGGTCGGATTTTACCCAATTTGCTCCAGAAATTCACCCAAGATGCAAACCCTCCAACCATACAAAAAATCACCAAGATCTTACAGCCATAGCTCAATCCTCAAATTTGGGAAGAGTCTTGCAGGAAGGGCTCTGATACCATTTAAGAGCTTCAAATTTCTCTTATACCATGTAAGAGTTGAAGGTATTAGCTCGACACTTAGGAACACCTGCAAAAAAAATGATAAACCTTCCACAAGAGGATATGGAAGAATGAGCTTGCTTGATATTAAGACCTCTCAAATGATGAGGTATGAAGTATGATACAAATGATAAAATAACCCTCCTTATATAGGAAAGGATGAGATACAATATGCATTAAGATGTTTCCATGTGTCTTGATCTAACAACATGTGACAACATGAAACATTAACTAACTACCTAGGGAATGATGATAAGATAGAGATAAGTTCTAGAAAAGACAAGTCATCTTCTAGAAGGGAATCTTATCTCAACAACATTATTTATGATTTATTTAATAATGAAATCTAGGACTAAATTATTAAATGTAGACCTAAGTTAGCTTATGCTACACTAACATATCATACTTCCAAGGTCTTCCCAACAAAATTTGGCATACATCCATAGGCATAATATCACACAAAACTTCATCATGGTAATTTCCTATCTTCAATTTCACCAAAAATTGTTCACTTACCAGTATCTTATGTTCATATTTAATCCATGCTATCTGATAGGGTTTTGGGTGTTTCAACCTTTCCAACTTCAACTTGGTCACAATCTCTTCAGAAGCCAGGTTCTCTGAACTTCCATTGTCAATGATCACTTTGCAACATTTACCAACTACCTTGCATCTGGTCCAAAACAAATTCTTCCTCTACAATGGTTCTTTCTCTAATTCACTTTGACACAACACTATCCTATTCACTAATACTTCTCCTTCTTTTAGTTGGTTAGATGATCCAACATAATCCTCCTCAACAAAGGTTGTTCTAAATTTTTTCTCAGTCTTTCTACTTATCTCTCCTTGTTTGCATTCAAATGATCTATGTCCTTCTCCACCACATTTAAGACAAGTTCCCCTAAATCATCTTTTCTCCTACCCTCTATCATCTTTTCTATATCCTTCATTTTTGTAACCACCATATACTCCTTTTCTATAAGAGTTTCCATCATCTCTTTGGTATGAGTTATCATTCTTAATAACATCCTCGTCCTTACTCTGATCTACATAATTTCTTCTTCCTCCTCCTGTAAATATTCTTCCTCTCTAAAATCTTTCACCTCTTCCTCTTTGTCTTTACTCATGTCTTTTATTCAACATCTCTTATGCTTTTAGGGCAAACTGATATGCCTCATCCACACTCAACAACTTAATCAAACTGATCTCATCTTGAATAGACAACATCAAACCATTCATATATATAGCTACTTTTTGGTCTCATCTTCTGAATGTCCAGATCTAATGTTAAAATTGTAGAACTCCTCAATATACTCTGTCACACTTGATTCCTTCTGCTTCGGGTTTTGCAATTTATGGAATAAACTGATCTGATAGTTTGTAGGCATAAACTTTATCTTCAACTTGTTCATCATCTGATCGCATGATCTTATCTTCTCCTTTCCTTTTCTCTGTCTATCTATTTGCAAGTGTTCCCACCAAAGGGATGCATGTCCTCTAAACTTTGTACAAGAAAACTTCACCTTCTAATCTTCTAGGTTACCTACAAAATCAAAGTACTTTTACATCTCTATTATCCAATCTAACAATTCATATGAATCCAACTTACCATCATAATCTGGTGGATTAAAATGTGGCTTGGTGTTCAATCTAGTTAGGGCTCTTATGAACCTCTCTTCTCCTTGATCAAGACCAAGTTGCTTTTCTCCTACAACTTCTTCTTGTTCTTCTACTTCTTCATCACTTACATCTTCAACTAGTCAACCTCTTCTCTGGTCTATTTCAACTGCTTCTAATCTAGCTGCAATTCTTCTCAACATCTCCATTAAAGTTGGGTCTGCATTTCAACGCGATCCATTTCCTCTACCATTTCTTCTTCCTGCCATATTTACACAAGTCCTCTACAGCTGCAAGTCAAATCCTCAATCAGCCACCCTACAACAAACCTTCAACAAGACAATGTAAATTATGATGATCTCACAAGGAACGAATCACACTCTGATACCAATTATTGTAGTCATGGTAGGAGGGTCCTCAAAGGTGAACAATTTGTACCATAAAGCAAGAGTAACACAACATAAGCAACAAAATTTATGGAGGAAAATGTAGATGCAAACATGATCATCATCAGAAATCTTGATTACATATAGTCGGGCACATCTAGGCTTACAGATTCAACACACAGGCCTAATTACAATATGCTCAAAGTACAGTTCTCATAAATGTGAGAGAAAACCCCATAGATCGAACTTAATATAGATCATATTCTACTTGATCATGATTTGCTACCATTTTGATGATTCATTACAAGATTTATATCACATCCATGGGTCAAGAAACATCTAAGTCGGCCAAGGATCATTACAATCTCTGATGAAGAAAATGTAACGTGTGTAAGAATAGGTTAGTCTCAAATCTGAAATTCTTCCACGGTAGATGTGTATGATGAGGTGTAGACCTAAGTGTAAGGTAGGGGACACTCCATAGAAAAAATATAAACACACTATGAGGATCCACAAACTATAGGTGAGATCCACGATCGATCCAACTAGTCATTAGGGATTGAAATTATTTTGAGGCCAGCACCAAAAACTATCACTTAATCCCAAAGTGATAACTTTCCAGAAAAAGATCCAATCGAGCTGAAAATTTGGAATAAGGAAATTGAATATGTCCACAATGAAATCCTAGGTTTGCATGATCTAGCGAGCCAACATGAAGAAATACCGGACCTAACAACTCGAACAAGAACAAGAACTAAACAAGAACAAAACTGATAGAGGGTATTTTTGGTTGATGCAAGATTGCCAAGAACCAAGGATGCTCCTACATCAAAATTCCTTGATGATCACATTCTCTCCACAGATGGGATCAATTAATATCCCATTAGTGGGCTTGTCATTGATTCAACTGGCTATGTGAAGAGGACCATCGAGTGCGTGTTTAAGTATATCTTTAGATGAGAAAACAATGTCAAGAGGATTTTTAGTTCAGCCCTTACGATGTTGAGTTTTGACCAATGCAACCAAACCATCAATAGGATTTTGTTCGATAGGATCTTGTTTATCAGTATCCATAGGAATTTGTTGAATTGTATCCATGTTTCCATCATCCATGTCAACATTCATCACATCATTCTTTGAATTTTCACTAGATTTGACAAATGAAATATTATGTTTAGGTATAGGGTTGGTAAAGATTTGCAAGTTTTGGTTGGGAGGGGCATTAGACTTATTTCCTTGATCATTAACACTGCCAACTAAAAGACGACCAAAATCAATGAGGTCTTGCACATGATATTTAACACTTAAAATGTTTCATGTCATGTCCATTTTGTCAATGATAATGTCAATAAGCATTTGATCTAAAGTTTGAAGGTAGAGGATTATTAGGATCTAGAGTTTTAATGGGAGGAAAAGTGATCATTTTTTGTTCTAGAATATGTGACATTATGTTATGGATGATATCAGGTAAGGGAGTGAATTGCCTAGTCGAATCCCAAAATGCGAAAGGATTCATCTTCCTTATAGCAACCACTTGGGTATCTACATGTTAAGTTGGTTGAGGGGGATTTAGTTGAATGAAGAATTTATTCTATTTTATAAAAGGTTGGTAATTATTTTGGTTTGTGGATTCAGACTTCCCAGGTCAGCTACAGGTGGGTGTTGTTTCATGACTACTAATCAAATTTTGATAATCACAAAGGGTAGTACACAAGTGTACGAAGGATGGGAACTTCATCATGGTAAGATTATCTTTTATCTTAGTTTGCAAATTCTCAATGAACATCCTTTGAAGGTGAGTGTCGAGAATATTTACGTCGATTTGGGAATAAAGCAATTGGTAGCATAAAATTAAGTTAGTAATCTTTTCATCATCTTTTTGCTTACATCTCATCAAATCAGCTAGAGTCATCTTAGGATTTATATGCACTTGAAAATGGTTTATAAATGCCTCAACAAGTTCATTGAATGAACGAATTGAGTTTTTTGATAATGAAGAAAACCATTCTAAGGTGGTATCCTTCAAGGATCTAGGGAAAAGTTTAGCGAAGAGCTTATCCTCAAGTATATAGTCACTACATAAGGCTATATAAGCAGAAACATGGTTAGAAGGATTTCCTTTCCACCCATATTTCTTGAATCTAGGCACCTCTATACCTTGTGGCATGAGTGTTCTCAATCTCTCCAAGATAAGGGATTTCTTTTGACATAAAATGTAGGTTGGCCATTTTAATTTTGGTTTATGGTGGAAACTTTCTTTTGAAGGGATGAAATTGTAGACACTGAAAATTGGTCTAGGCCTCCGAGTACCACTTTCGACATAAATTTCTAATGTCCATGGTCATGACTAAATAATGTCAATTATTTAATTACTTCCTAAACACATCTTTCCTCTATTAATTAAATAACCTTTTAATCATTTAATTAATTCATTATGACCCTTATTCAGCTTTGATTAATTAAATAAATAATATATAGTTAGTTATGTCGCTAACTAATTAATTCTCTTTCTTACTTAAATAATTTATTATTTAATTAACCCCTTTGTCATCTTTTAACTATAATTAAATATTCCTTATTTAATTATTCAATTAATATTTTCAACAGTCAATTAAATAAATCATTTTTACTTTTGAATGTTGAATTAAATTAAAATTTCATTCATAATTAATTGCTTTTGTCACATTCTTCTGTCACCCAGTTATCTAATTATTCACTCACCATCTAACTCGAGATCAATTTAAATCCACCAGTTATCTTTGGATTCAATATCTGATCGTCTCTCTGAAAGGACTCTCTATCACAACTAGTTAGTTAACTAGTTCTAACTCATATGCATGAACATATTTATTAATTAAATATCTTTATTTAATTAATTAATTCATGTGTGCATTTGAACAGATTATTCTTTGAGTTCTAAATTTATCATTTTCATTCAAAGTCTAATTCTTCTATTTTCAAAGACTTTCAATTGAAGATTAAATCATTTATTTAATCTTGAACTCGTGTTCTTTCTATTTTTGAACAATCTTAACACTAGATTAAATTATTATTCTAATTTAATATTTATCCTGCATAATTTCCCAACTCATTTTATAAGTAACACAGAACTCACATTGCATGGCATTCATCAATCTCGATCATTGATCTCTCTTTCGAATCTGATTCGATCATTCGAAAACCCAATTTCTATAAATTGACCTGTCATTGTCATTATTCCTCCTCTCCTGAAATCAATACTTTTGAGAAGAAATTATAATCTTTGATATTTTGCTTAGAAAATACATCCAGGCTATGATTGCATACATACAGAAAATTTGAGGGCAATAATATCGATACAACAAAATGGAGAAGGACAATCAAGATAATTCGAAGAGGTGGACTGATATTTGGTGACATTGTTTCATATTATCGTTTTCATTCTTTTAGTTTATTTGATTCGTTCTTTGTTGTTTGATTTAGATTTATGCTTGTTAGATTAGATTTAACCATCTTATTGTGCAGCAATCCATTTTATCTACGTTACATTTGGTGAACCCGACGTGAAGCACACTTCAAACTTCACGACTCCTTTCCATTTTTCCATTTTTTATTTTGTAGATGTCATATGACAAACTGCATCTAACTGAAGAAACAACGCATTTGAGTTCGTGAACCACATATGAAAAATCCTGCAACGCATCTGACAACACAAGCCACATCCGTGACATTTTGTAATGCATCTGACTATCAACATTGTGATGCATCTATGAGTTGAAACGACGCATCTTCCTAGTAAAGTTTTCATTTTTTATTAACTTCCCTATTTTTCGTGTTTTTGATTTTTCTTTTTTTTCGTATTGTTGTTGTTTTTCACTAATGTTTTATTTGCAGCTATGTTTAGGAGGATAACATTATTTTTGCAGGATGAAGCATAGAAGACTTTGAAAAAAACCAAAACATCTTCTTTTCTGTAGGACAAAAGTCGAAGACACAAATAAACTACTAATCAGTTGCATGCATGACCTTTTTTGAAAGAAATTGATTTTGTTTTTCTAAATTAAGTTAACTTTTTTGTTTGGTAGATTAAAAAATTATCATTTGGCTTAAAATTTACTAGTGTTTTCTTTGTTTGGTATGAAAGCACATTTTTTAACCCTTTACGATTTTGTATATTGAAGTATCCTCTCCCCTTGCACATTCGTGCGATCCTGGGTGTAAGAGAAATGGTTATTGACTCTAGAACTTGGGCCTATCTTGGTGGGAAAAAGTGCTCACCCCAAGATGACTCAAACTGGTAACACACTTTAGCCAGTGACTTCCACCCAGTATATAAAAGGATTTTTGGGGGAAACCCCAAAAATCACATTCATTGTTCCGACGAGAAGGGCAGAAATGGTCTCTCACCATATGGATGGTGCCCCATGAACGAAATTCCCTTACTAAAAACCATGTTGTATTTTTTGCCAAAATCTTATCTATTTGTTGGTGCAGCAGGTTCGGACCTATGAAACCATCTTACATTCTTAAGGTTCATGTGTTGAGATGATATGTATGCCATGGGAGTTTCATGGGTATAGTAGCTTGGTTGCCTTGTATAAGTGAGTGTCATGGAGGGGAGCCAGTGGGGTCAAGCTACTAGTCATCCGCCTTGAATATGCGTAGCTAGATTTATCCAAGTAAGAACTCAGTAAATACTATCCAACACAGCCTAAGTTGTAATTGTCTTCTGGTTTTAACAGATTCAACATATCAAACTAAAAACACTTTGTATTCTGTCATTTTTTTTTGTTGTATTCATCAAAAACTTGATCATTAAACTGAGTCAGTCATTAGAAAACCACAATTGTCAAACAAATTCACAACTATCCTATTTCGAACCGCATGTGTCTTAGAGAGTTGCAACTATTCAGCTTAACAATGCATGTGTTTGTGAAAAAAAAAAAAATTCACAATCTAGTTTTTGAGCTGCAATTGTCATATTTCGAGCCGCATGTGTATCTGTGAGCCGCAGCTGTTAAACAAAAAACCGCAAGTTTCTGTCAATAGGTTTAGTTTCACAGAGGTCATATTTCCAAGTCACATCTGCCATAAAGTAAACAGCATTTGTCAGAGAAAGTCACAATTTCCTATCAACATTTGAAACCTAGTTTCATCAATTCATCGCATCTGAAAGGTGAACTACAATTGACTGTCAACAAAGAAATTCAAAAACTGCAAACTCAGTCCAAAAGAAAAATTGTCTTTTTCTCTTTTGTTTCTTACGATCAACCTTGGACAAAAACTAAAAAAATTGCTCAAAACCCTTTCTTTATTAGGTGTCATTTACGTCTTAGTCATAGTCATCCTAAGTTACAAACATTTAGACACTTCCTAGGAAGTTGCATATCATAGAATAGAATAACTTTCCGCGTCATTGGATACGTTCATGCTCCGATTTTTCATTATCATTGAACCTAGTCACTATTATCCTATTAGTGAATCTTTCTAGCTCAACAGTCTAGTTTGGGAAATTCGCCTTATTAGTTATCTTTGTCCTACAATCAAGTTCCTTGGTAAAGTTAGATCATTACTTGGATTTATTCCATAGATGGTAGGTTTACCCATCTTAGAATCATTTACCATCATATTCTACTCAAAATTTTGCATATTTTCCATCCTAGCATACGTCATCTTAGTATACATCATTTTAGAAATCTTTAGCAACATCCTTTATATTCAAAAAATCCAAAAAAAATATAGAAATATGACATATTAGTTTTTAGATATAGTTTGCATTACCCCATTTTGAGCAACTTTTCATGGTTCAAACAAGGTCTAAAAAGAAACATAAAGCAATGTCAGACCCTAACGAATTTGGCAATCCTTTCGAAAATCAACCATCAAGGAAAGAGAGACCACACAAAACTTTCCTTGAAAAACACGTCACTAGAGACACACATGGACAAATTTATGTTGAAGACATAGACGCCACCATACAAGATCCTAATTTTGCATCCTTTATGGATGAGTGTTTTGCAAATGATCCCCAACAATATCTAGCAAACTTGCTAGTAGAAGGTGCCACACTACCACTAGGATTTGATATTCATAGTTTGAAAACACCATCTACTCAACCAACGCAAACCATGATGTCAAGTGTTTTTGTTCCTTAGATTATCATAGCAATACCAACTCGCATACCTACTCAAACATCGTCAATTGTAAGCACAATCCCTTTTAACATAATACAAGGTTTACAATTTACTGTGGGAGAAAATTCATCAAACCCCTTTGGCACAAACACCCAACACAAATATCCATTTTGGAACTGTTCACCTTATCACTTGATCATCAAGCCATTCTCAACAAAGCGTTACAGAGCATGATTGTCCCTACCAACTTAGATGTCAATCATTTCAAAGAAATGGTAGGATACTTAACCAACTCCCATCATGCCAAATTTTCTCAACAAGATTATTCAACAGAAAAGACCGATCATAATGACCCATTACATCTTGAAGTCCTAGTCCATCAAACCAAATTCAGAAGAGTCTTGGTAGACGGAGGAGCAGGTTTAAACCTATGCACCCTAAAATTGGTTAAGGAATTAGGATTTTCAGAAGCATGCGTAGACACCTCTAAGAGTATATTCATCAAGGCTTATGATGATGAAGAAAGATCATCCAAAGGAGTTGTCACACTCCCTATCAGAATTGGCCCAGTAGTTATGAACACCAGCTTCCAAGTCTTGGATCTCACCCTTCCATATAACTTGTTGTTAGGTATACCTTGGATACATGAAGTGAAAGTCATACCTTCCACATATCACCAGTGTCTTAAATTCCCATATAATGACATCAAGATCATAATTGATGGTGATCCATATCCTTTTCAATATTGTACAAGCCTAATGGAAATTCCACAATGACAGGTGCCAGTTAATCAAGAAGCTTCATCATCCACTTTATCCATTTATGTTGATCCATCACATCTTACCAAGTCCATTTCATCAAAGCCACCATCATCCACTACTAAGATTGAGATCCAAGACAAGGGTTGTGGAGAATATTACATGAAGGCATCCTATTGTGTCAGTCAGCTGGTTCCACCTAAGGCATATGATTTACCCATGGCAGATAGAAGACAATCTGTAGTCACATTTCATGTTCCCCCTACAATGAAATTGACCAAATGTGGAGAGTTAAGTGAAGAAATTGTGGACCACGGTGATATTACTTCCTGGTTGTACTAGGAAGACAATGAATACCCCTCACCGTCTATTTAGATAGATAAGGATCAATATGGAAAAGGCTTTAAGATAAAGCAAATAAAAGGCTATGATGGACATAGTGGGTTAGGACTACATCAAAATGAAAGGACCGAACTGATCATTGTCTCACCATGACCGAAAGGCCTAGGGATAGGGTTTCAACCACTTAGAATTGGCTTTCCTAGTACTTTGTCACCATTTCAAGAGGAAATGAGTGCTTATGAAGACATCGAGATATCTCATGAACCACTTCCCCCAGTTTATGATGAATCCCCTAACTCAAGCGACTATGAATGGGATTTTCTTTCCTCTACCAGCACCATGAACCTAGATAATCTATTTGCAGAACTCGACCAAATGATAAAACCCATACCAAATCCATCTAGCCCCCGTAATAAAAAACCCTTGACCAAAGAAGAATGGCTTAAGAATTATTATTGGGAAACCCTTGATCATGCCTCTTGGGCACCTGACAAACCATCTTCTAATGACCTAGCCATTAGAATTTTCCCACATCAGAGTTTACCTACCCATAGGAAAAAGAACAAGGAGTTAGTCCAAAACTTATGTGACCATGTCAACCACTCTATATTCACCTTGCCATCCTTCACATTCAATAACTCGGATGATGACATGCCCCTCGTATATCCCTAACTTATCGATTGGGATCAACAAGGTACACCCATTTTAGACATATCTGAGAACAATGAAGCAATAGCTGAGTTCATGGGACTTCAAGAAGGCATACCAAGAGGGGATCATAAAGTTTTTTTTAGCATAGACTTGGATGATAAAGAATATTTTGGGCAGTCTATTTACACCTCTAGTCACAAAAATGAAAATAAAAAGAAAAATAATGAAAATGAGCAAAATGATGAGTCCCTAGGTGAAAACTGAAAGGCACCTTTGGATGAAGAAATAGTAAAAACAAAGGACATATTCGAGGGAGAAAACCTCTCTGAGGAACCCAAGGATGGAGGTTTGAATATTCTCCCCATTGCTCAGGAAAAGTCACTGATGTCAACATAAACACAGAAGAAAACCCTCGGGTAATATACTTTGCAGCCTCTTTGATAGAGACAAAACAACAAGAGTTTCAGGACTTCTTTACAAAGAGACAGATAAATTTTGCATGGTTGTATGCTGACATGCCTGGGTTGGATCCAAACCTTATATTGCATCACCTACCATTGCAGCTAGGTATTAAGCCTGTCAAATAGAAGTTAAGGAAAATGCATCCACAAATTTCTCTACTAGTCAAAGCAGAACTTAAGAAACTATTGGATGTTGGATTCATAAGATCCATAGACTATGCAGGCTGGATTTCAAATCTTGTGCTAGTGACTAAACCAACTGGGGGCATCTGCATTTGTACAGACTTTAGAGATATCAACAAGGCATGTCCTAAGGATGACTTCCCTTTTTCGAATATTGACATGATAGTGGACCTTACAGCAAGATACGAGATGCTATCCCTCATGGATGGTTTCTCTAGGTATAACCAAATCAAAATTGCAACTGAAGACCAACACAAGATAACTTTCACATGTCCATGGGGAACATACTGTTGGAATGTTATGCCTTTTGGACTTAAGAATGCAGGAGCTACGTATTGATGTGCAATGACGACTATTTTCCATGACTTTGTACATACTCTCATGAAGATTATGTCAATGATATTATAGATAAATTAGTAACAAGGGTAGATCATTTGAAGGTTCTAGACAAGATATTCTAGAGGCTAGAAAATTAGAATGTTAGACTAAATCCAAAGAAATGTGTCTTTGGAGTGAAATCAGGGAAACTTCTACAATATATCATTTCTAGAAGAGGCACTGAAGTAGATCCAGAGAAGGTAAAAGCTATCGTGTAAATGCCTCCTCCAGTCAGCATTGGTCAACTAAGAACACTACAGAGAGGATTACAACCTATCAAGCGCTTCATTGTACAATTAGCAGATAAAATACACCCATTCCAACATTTTCTCAAGAAAGGAGTACCATTTGTATGGACACCTAAATGTCAGGAAGCTTTCCAACATATCAAGGATTATCTACTCACTCCACCTGTCTTAATGCCACCTATAGATGGAAAACCATTGATACTATACATTTCAGTAACTCAGTCAGCATTAGGAGCCCTTCTCGCACAAAATGATGATCAAGGTCATGAAAGGGCAGTGTATTACATCAGTCGTACCTTGGTGGGATATGAATTAAACTACAGTAACATAGAATGTGCCTATCTTGCGGTAGTATTTGCTACTCAAAAAATTCAGCACTATATGCTAAACCATGAAACCATGTTGGTCACAAAGATTGATCCTCTCAAATATCTTCTAAGTAAAGCAGCATTAATAGGCCCATTGGCTAAATGGGTGATGATACTTAGTGAATATGACATCCAATATGTGGAGAGGAAAGCTATAAAAGGACAGGTAATTGCAGATCAGTTAGCGAATTTCCTGATGAGTTTATCTTCAAAGTTGATGCTAGAACCAAATGGAAATTATAATTTGACGGGTCACATACTAATCATGGTTCAAGAGCAAGCATACTATTTGTTACACCTCGAGGAAATAATATTCCCAAATCATTCAAAATTTCTTTCCCTTGCACCAACAACATAGCAGACTATGAAGCCTTAGTCACTGGACTAAGAATGACAACCCAATGGAAAATTAAGAGTCTACATGTTTATGGGGATTCTTAGCTAGTAGTCCAACAAGTAAATGATGATTATGAAACTAAAGATGAGAAACTTGCCCCCTACAAGTGCATGGCCGATATTTTTAAAAAATATTTTGATGACATAAAATTTCAATAAAATACCATACATTCATAATAGGGCAGCAAATGTTATGGCAATCATGGGTTCCTTATTGGATATTCCAAGCAACGTGCCTAAGTTTGAGTTTTTGGTCGAGCAACTATTGGTCCCTACCTATGATGTCCGTGATTTTGTGACGGTGTGTACGATTGTTGGTCCTACTTCCCCTTGTACAAGGACATATTCGACTATCTAAATTCCCAAATCTTACCTCTAGATGTGTCAAACAACCAACATAGAACCTCTATCTGTAAGTTAGTTAAATACACCATCATCAGAGATACCCTATATAGACGTACCTTAGATAACACCCTAATGAGATGTCCCGATGCTGAGGAAGCACAAGCAACCTTGTGAGCAGTACACAAGGGTATATGTGGATCCCATTCTAGTGGTCCTACTTTAGCCTATAAGATTATGAGATTAGGTTATTATTGGCCTACAATGGAAAATGACTCATATATCTTTGTAAGGAAATGTCGATAGTGTCACATACACGAAGATTTTATACAAGAACCAGCACATGACCTTCATCCAATTACTTCACCATGGCCCTTTGCCCAATGGGGACTTGACCTCATAGGTAAGATACACCCTCTATCATCCAATGGCTATAAATTCATCATAACCGCCACTGAATAATTCACCAAATGGATTGAAGCTATTCCCATGACCTACATAACCAGCACACAAACATCCAAGTTTATCCTAAACTATATCATTTGTCGGTATGGTGTACCCCAATCCATTATCACAGACAATGGCCATCCATTCAAAAACCAAGAAGTCTGCCATCTATGTGAATAATTCCATATCAAACATCATTTTTCCACTCCATATTACCCACAAGGTAATGGCCAAGCTGAGGCATCTAATAAAACCATTTCCAAAATCCTAAAAAAGACTGTCAATGATGTTGGTCATGAGTGGCATCTATAGCTTAATCTTGCCTTATGGGCTTACCACACAAGCATCCATACTCCCACTAGCGCCACTCCATACTCCCTAGTATTAAGATCTGAAGCTATCTTACCTATTGAGGTTGAAATTCCTTCCCTAAGGGTATCCTTGAAAGGTCATATTGATGATGAAGAATACCATGTATCCATATTACAAGAGATAGATTTATTGGATGAACGAAGATAGAAAGCACTAGACCATTTGCAAGCATATCAAAATCGTCTTCGTCATAGCTATAATAGGAGAGTTCTAAATTGACACTTTGACATTGGTGACCTGGTCTTAATGGAGAACCCCAAGAATCAAGTTGAATGAGAAAAGCCAGGTAAGTTTGAACCTAACTGTTTAGGGCCCTATATTGTCACAAAATCTTTTGGATCAGGAGTGTATCAACTCTCTACCCCTGAAGGAGAACCACTTTTTTCACCAATCAACAGCTTGCATCTAAAGAGGTTCTATATGTAGCTTCTGAGAGTCTTTATCTTAATCGGAAAAATACAAAAAAATGGAAAAACAAAAAAATGGTTACCTTAATGAAAACTTGGCAAACATGCATTTTGTAACACCAAAAAAATTAGAAAATCAATGAAATAGTAAAGAGAAATAATTTGTCCAATAGTGAAAACCACTTCAATGGCTCTATGGATAAGTACCATGGTGAAAACCTGGCAAACAGGCGCCATGAGTAGTCAACTTTTCTCCTTCGTCTACCATAATTCTAATCATACTTTTCACTTTCACTCATAATAAATGGTCATATTATCCATTGTTTGGAATGATTGACATCAAGTCCACTCTGTCACATTCCCCACTCCATCCTATATGCCTTATTCCTCATTGGGGGAAAATCATTGTTCTATGTCATGTGGACCTTGTACATAGAATTACACCATCAAAAAATGTCCTAAAAAAATCCAAAAACATTAGAAAACCCCAAAAGACAAAAAAAACATGTCAAAAAATCCCAAAAACAAAGTTAGAGTCAGTTATGCTAAGTCACTCATAGACATAGTCAAACTACATTGCCTTTGTGACTAGACGTAGGCAAGGCCATCTGTCGATGTTCCCCCAAGGCATTAGGTCTGTCTATCTAGGTTTATCATGTATCACACACATTAAAATCATGACTCTTTGTACATTCAAAGTCATTGGTCGTGTTAAACTACAAGGTCTCTATGTGTAAAATGTAGGCAAGGCTAATCAATCGATGAGCCCCCGAGGCCGCACTAGGTTTGTCCAATAGGTTTTATCATATTCAATATCACACATGTCGCATATCATCAACTTAAGTACATCTTTTCAGTCACTTATGTCAATTAAAGTTTCATCGAACTACGAGGTATCTGTGTGTACAACGGAGGCAAGGTTAATCAATCGATGAGCCCCCGAGGCCGCATTAGGTCAGTCCTTTAGGGTACATCATCTCAAGTCATACACAAACATAATCATAATAGTCAAGGAATCAAAACAAGTCATGAATCAACAAGACAAGCATCTCAAAACTCTCATCAAGTCAAAATCAAACACACTGTCAAAGTGATCAACTTATGTCTTAAGCAAGATATGTCTTTCTTGTCAACATACATCATTAAATTGTCATAGCCTCATATAGCTTGTAACATCAACATCATCAGGATCAAACATCTTATACGACATGTGTCTTTTTGAAACTAGGATTTGTCATGCCTTACATAGATAGTCACGAAGTCGAAACTAGAATCAACGTCTTATGCGGTATGTGTCATCCCTCACATTAGGCTATGTCAAACATCAAACAATCCCACAAGATCAAGTTTTGGCAAATACCTTTATTTGGCTTTATGACTTTATATCTTATTTTGTCTTATCTTTTTATCGATTTGTGCATAAGTCTGGTTACTAGCTTTCTCAAGGATGTCCCTTGAAGGATTTAGAGAAGCAAGGATGTCTCAGGACTCTTTTTCTTTGACTGTTGTCTATCAACTATCTTTTAACTTTGGATTTTGAGTCATGTTACTAGTTTCCTCAAGGATGTCCTATCAAGTATTTAGAGGAGCAATGACATCTCATGACCCATCTTTTATTTGTTTGATGTATGTGGTTTTTCTAGATAAAACGACTGGGGAAATCTTGTCCTTAATTTGAGTTAAGACACTCCTTGTCTGGGACTATCTATTTTTCGCATATGGATGACTTTGTACACTATGGTCTATCTTATATCATGGTGTGTACTATCCATTTGTGTCATATCCTACCAAATGATGATAAAATGAAAAGCTTAGTATATATATGGAAAAATATCAAAGATCATATGTCCTTCAAACAACCTTCTTTGTTTTGTACTAACATTTTGAATTATTCGTGCTAACATTTCTTCTATTCTGTATCTTCATCATCCTTATCTATTTTCCCCTAGTCTCTTGTCCTTCATATTCCAGTCCTCTCATTGATTTTGAGAGCACACTCATGTTCTTCAAACCCACCTATCCTCTCGAGGGGGCATACCACTACCTCCTCATTATTCTCCCTTTCACTGGGGCATATCTTTTTTCAATTTCTTTGACACAACATGATAAACAACATTGTATCAAAGAGGGGCAAACAATAGACACTGAAATTTGGTCTAGGCCTACGAGTACCACTTTCGACATAATTTTCTAATGTCCATGGTCATGATTAAATAATGTTAATTATTTAATTACTTCCTAAACACATCTTTCCTCTATTAATTAAATAACCTTTTAATTATTTAATTAATTGATTATGACCCTTATTCAACTTTGATTAATTAAATAAATCATATTTATTTAATTATGTCACTAACTAATTAATTCTCTTTCTTAATTAAATAATTTATTATTTGTTAAATTAACCCCTTTGTCATATTTCAACTATAATTAAATATTCCTTATTTAATTATTCAATTAATATTTACAACAGTCAATTAAATAAATCATTATTTATTTAATTAAATCATTTTTAGTTTCGAATGTTGAATTAAATTAACATTTAATTCATAATTAATAGTTTTTGTCACATTATTCTATCGCCTAGTTATCTAATTATTCACTCACCATCTAACTCGAGATCTATTTAAATCCGCCAGTTATCTCCGGATTTGATATCTGATCGTCTCTGCGAAAGGACTCTCTATCACAACCAGTCAGTTAACTAGTTCTAACTCATATACATGAACATATTTATTAATTAAATATCTTTATTTAATTAATTAATTCATGTGTGCATTTGAACATATTATTCTTCGAGTTCTAACTTTATCATTTTCATTCAAAGTCTAATTCTTCTATTTTCGAAGACTTTCAACTGAAGATTAAATCATTTATTTAATCTTGAACTTGTGTTCTTTCTATTTTCGAACAGTCTTAACACTAGATTAAATTATTATTCTAATTTAATCTTTATCCTATAGAATTTCCCAACTCACGTTCTAACTATTACAGATTTCACATCGCATGACATTCATCAATCTCTATCGTTGATCTCTCTTTTGAATTTGAGTCGATCTTTCGAAAACCCAATTTCTATAAATTGACCTGTCATTGTCATTATTCCTCCTCTCCCAAAATCAATAATTTTGAGAATAAATTATAATCTTTGATATTTTTCTTAGAAAATACATCCAGGCTATGCTTGCATACATACAAAAAATTTGAGGGCAAGAATACTGATACGGAAAAATGGAGAAGGACAATCAAGATAATTTGAAGAGGTGGACTGATATTCAGTGAGATTGTTTCATATTATCGTTTTTATCATTTTAGTTTATTTGATTCATTTTTTGTTGTTTGATTTAGATTTATGCTTGTTAGATTAGATTTAACCATCTTATTTTGCAGCAATCCATTTTATCTACGTTATAGAAACAGTTTGCAATAGTTGGTTTATGAGAGGACCATTGTTTGCATTTTGAGATGAAGGTGAATAAGGTGGAGGTGTATATGTGTTTGAGGGAAAAGTGAATGGAATGCTTATAGGATGTAAAGTGGTAGGAGATATGGTGTGCAATGCCACAAAGGTACTAGGGATGCTAGCAAAAATGCCAAAGGAAGGAATCACATTACTAGTGGGTTGCATTGTTGTTGAAGCTTGAGGGTTGGTATATGTAGGGATAGAGGCAATTTTTGTGGGAGGAGGAATTTGAATTCCTCCTTGACTTATAACATTGTTTGAAGGTAAAGGACAACTAGTGGCTGATGTAATATTTGGTCCAAAAATCTATGTTATGCATAAGATCAACTCCTTCTTCATTTTCAATCATGTGATGTATGTTATCTATGGTAGGGATAGAATTGGTTGAAATGTTTTTAGTACTTATTTGATTTTGTAGGTTTGATAAGTATTCATGAATTTGGATTATGTTTTCTTGTAGAATACTAGAAATCATTGTTTCAACACACATCACACTAGTTGAAGGCAAAGAGTTGTTAAGGGTATGGTCCATACCCAGTGAACTAGTGTCAACACTAGTAGTGAAAGAGCTAGATAACCAAAGATCCATAATGATTTTTCTATTGTGAGAAGACATAAGTCTTGAACTACGTCTCACTATAGTATTAGCAATAGGACACTAAGTAGAAAAGATCATACAAGGGACAATCAAGGAAATACAAGAGGTAATGAATGGAAGATAAATGTTATGCTCTAATTTTGATTCAAACAAAATTAAGCTAGATGCAATGAAATGAAGAAAACAAAAACTCTACAAAATGAATAGGTAACTAACAGTAGTAATCAAAAACATAGAAATAAAGAATTTAATGTTGTAAAATGTAGTCTAAAATCTAAATCGAGACTAAATCGCTCAGAGGGGCATATGAGTCCCAAACAACGTTTTTCAAATTTTTGAATGTTAAATAACAATCACCACAAAATACCTAGAAATTAGGCAAAATCACCTATATTGGGACTAAATCACCCAGAGGGGCGTATGACTCCCAATTTAGGGTTTTTGCTAATATTTCAAAAAATTCTATGTGAAATTTATTCTTTTGGTTTGTATGATGACTAAACTAAGTGAAAATGTAGGTTTCAAAAGAAATTCAATGATGCAAGATGCAAAAATGCAACCTATATTCATTTTCACTAATGCAAGAATTAGAAACCATAGATGCAAATTAACTAATGAAAACCCTAATGCAATGTTAATACAAGATAGATCTAGGATTATGATGCAATCCAAATTAGAAGTAAGATGTTCTAAATGCAAGTTCGCCAAAATGGAACATCAAAAATAGGAGAAGGGGGCTTTCTATCCTTGAGGAGATAGGATTCCTATTTCACATGCTTGTTTCACTCAAGGAAACCCTAGATATATCAATCCAAGGATGGAATGAATGGAAGAGATATGCTAAAGGTTGTCATAGGGTATGATTAATGACTAAAGAGGGGTTCACCACCAAGCTAGGCCTTGGAAAGAAAAATAACATGAAATATCTAATTATGAAACTTAATGATGTGCAAGACTTGACTAAATGACCTACAAATGAATGTAAAATAGAATAACAAACTAAGAGATTAGGGGTGTGCACCTAGAAATTTGTAGCAGCTTTAATGAAGGTATAAAATGCTAAAAACATTGAAATTAATGTAGACTAGGACTCATATGCCGGGCTGGGAAATTCAGTCCTAGATTAGGGTTTCTAGGAAGGAACAAAAATATGGTAAAGACAAGTCTGAAACTCTTCAAATCTATAAATTTGACTTTACTGGGACTCATACACCAGAAGTGGTGTATCAGTCTAGTTTCACTTTTTTGGAAGATCGGGATTTTAATTTGCTCTTCAATCTACACTTTTTCTTCTCAGAATTGATTTTTGGATCTAAAATATCAATTTTTTATCTATAGATGTCTTCTAATGATCTGAGGGAAAAATGTTTTTTTGTTAGTGGAAAGGGGTTTACCTTGGTGAAACCCCATTTTGGTAATTAAACCTTGTAATGAAATAAAATGGAAAAGAGGAATGATGAATGAAAAAGATAATATGTTGCAACTCACGTAACCCTAGAAATAAAGTGCTACAAACATGTATGAAGTGGCTCCAATGGATCTAGATCTTGAATCTTGCTTGAATGTTTTAGATCTTAAATTGAATTCTTGCTTTAATCATGAAGCCCTACATCACAAATGTTAGCTCAAAAAAAAAACATGATGCTTGATGACTTTGACATGATGCTTGATACTTAAATATTGCTCCAAAAACCTTGGCAATCAACTCTCAAAGATTCTTGAATTCTCTTGTAAACTCTTGAATTCTCAAATTTTCTATAATGCATGAATACTCAAGTTGCTAAGTCACTTGATTTCTTGTTAAGAGAAAATAAGTGAAATAGCCTTGTATTTATACTTGTTTATGTCAAATTTCCTCAAATTACAACACTACAAGCCGATATTAGATCTAGGAAGCTAAAATCCCACAAATAATTTGAATTTAAATTAGGTCTAAGCTAAGCGGGACTCAAACGCTAGAAATGGTGTATGAGTCCCATTCTAGGCTAAGCTTGGGACACATTTTTCAAGAAAGACTTAGATTCATGTGAAATCCAGATCAAGGCCCCAAAACTTAGGTGGGACCCATATGCCCAAGGTGGTGTATGAATCCCAAATCACTAAATCAGGGCCATACAATCCCAAAAAACCTAAATTATGATTGGATGTTGGTTTATGTCAAGATTATGCTTGGAAAGATGCATTAATTAAGGCTTATGGATGCAGAATAAGGCCAATTGAGGCATAAAGAATCCCAATTACTAATGAAAACCCTAGATTAATGTGAAAGTGTAATGCAACACTTTACAACACCTTAAATAAGTTACAATTAGGTCCACTTCGTTCACAAGGGCCAAGACCTAATGTAAATGTATTAAACACATTACAACACTAAATCAAGGCAACATTAAGCTCAAATTAACAAGGATGGCCCAAACAAGTATGAAAATGTAGAGGGATACTTTTTTTGTTGCCACAAGTCCACTCATTAGTAAGCATGGAAGTCATAGTTTCTCTTCTCTTGATGCCTCCCTTATTTATGATGAAGCTACTTTATAAAATCTAACCATAGAATGCAATGAACCTCTTGTTTACTCCTCTCCTAAAATATCTCCTCCTAGGGAGGATATCATGGTGTAAGAAAATGAGAACATTGACACATGTATTTCAAATAATAGTGACATGGCTTTCTTAGATGAAGATTATGAAGTGACATTAGACTCCCCTTCACTGACAGATCATGAAAATATGGATAAGTTTAGTGAGGTTATGAACATTAGAACTCCCTCAAGATATCCTAGAGATCCTTTAATTATTGCACCTCTTGAGGATAAACTCATCATTTATCCACCCTCATAGCAACCACAAGTTCAAAATAAACATGTGCTTATCTTAGAACCACTTAAAAGGCAACTTGATAATGTAATGTTTTGTAGAAACTAAGATAAAATACCATTTGTCATACATATAACACTAGGAACAATCCACAACCAAGAAAAACAACTCCAACATCCCTCCCATTACCTCAACCTATCTTACCTATTCCTCCTCATTTTCGCTTACATAGTGGAAAGGGGTATTATATTGTTGAACATCTAAAAAATACTCCTACTATGATATCCTTATGGGACCTTATTCAAGCCTCACCTATTTATCATAACATGCTTAAGAGTTATTTAAAACAAGTTCCTACCCCTTCGAATGTGCAAAAAAATGATGTGGCATCCCAAATTCAAGCTACAAATCTAGCCACCTTAGACATTACTTTTTGTCAAGATGAGTTACCTTCACTAGAAGAGAAAAAACAAAATTAATCTTTCACGATAATAGCTCAACATAATCAAATTGGGATAAAGAGGACCCTTGTTGACAATGGCTCTCCCATTAATGTGTGTAGCATAAACCTTTTGGACAATATTGGCATAGATAAAATCCAAATTCAACCTAACTCTTTATCCATTCATGGGTTTGATAATGTAGGAAAGCAACTGCTTGGTGTGATTACATTACCTATTAAAGTTGGAAAGGTTACATTGCAAACTCCTATCCATGTTATGCCTCACGATATTTCATATAATCTTACTTTAGGAAGGCAATGGATTCATGCAATGAATGGGGTGCCTTCTACCCTTCATCGTAAAATGAAGCATGTCTACAAAAATAAAGTGTATACAATCAAGGCTGACTCTGAACTAGATAGTTTTCTCATTGAGAAAAATAAGGAAAATCCTTTGAAAAAATTGACACCAACCATACAAGTGGAACCCATGCAAGAGAAAGAAAAAGAGAAGCATGTTGAATAAGTTACAAATTTATTGGAAGATGATTGGAGTTCCTTGGATTTCACACCTCCATTCATGGGAAAATACAAGATCACAACAAAAAAGAGTTTGAAAAGGAAAAATAAAAAGTGGTAATTTCAACACAAAATTAGAAATCATAAACTTCAACCACTTTAGAAGAAGAAGAAAATTACACAACACACTTTGATGAAGTTTATTATGAACAACCACCAAATCTGAAAGAAATGAAAAAGCTTTATGGAAGAGGTTACAAACTTATGAAAGAGCTTGGGTATAGTGGAATAAGAAACAACTAGTGGTCTTGGTTATTGTCCTTTAAACAAAATAAACACATAAAAAAAATCCTTCACTCAATAGAAAAACTATTACAAAGGATTCGGGTATGGTATGTGCAGGATCATCATGGAAAAAATAGGCCCTTAAGTGGTGAAGAAAATTCAAAAAATCAGAGTTAGGAAACTTGACGTAAAAATTTGAATAAGTTATCTATATTATTTCGAAAATATGTAAGAATAAAATTTGTAGAAAATTGAATGTAGTTTCGAAACTACCAGGATTATTTAAAAACAAAAAAAAACTATTTGGTAAAAATTTGAAATTTCAATGCAGTAGTACTTAAATTTCAGGGAAAAAATAAGTAGGTGTATGTTTGACCACCCTAACCACAATAAAATGATAGTATTTTTTTATAATCTATTTTAGATATAAGTAGAGGACTCATTTCTCGATTTGATGCATATTTTTTTGTAATTTTTTTCCAAGTAAATAATTAAAATTATGAATTTTTTATTTCAATTTTTTAAAAAATATAAAAACTTGTATGTCTGACCACCTTAACTTGGTCAAAACTTCATGAAATTAATTTTTTTAATTTAATCCTATAGTATGCGAAGCATAGAATGTGATGCATGTTTCAGATTCAAAAAATTTGATACCATTTGAAAGCTATAGGTTTTTTTCAATCAGCCTATCAATCAGGACTTTAGTCATAATTCAAATAGAAAATGAATAATAATTATTTATTAAATTCAAAGTAAAGAATAATTTATATTGGTGGAAAGCTGAGAATATCCTTTAAAAACCTTTTTCATTTCATCAGTTTTGGGTTAAAAAAAGTCGTCAGCCACATGGACCATCATTTCTCACATATAACCACTTTTTGGCCCATCATGATCCTGCACATACCCATTCTTCTAAGACAACTTTAACTTTGGTGCATCTTGAACTAATAGATACTACATGTGGGAATATCTCATTCGATAGGCATCAAGTTGATACTTTTTCTACTCATTATGATCAATAATATTAGTTGTTTCTCCTTGCCATGTAATACTCACTATTGCATGTTTTACATTAATTTCAAATCATTTCCTTTTTGCAAGGAGTAGCATATCATCAATCATCTTTGCTCATCCTTGTCTTGCACTTAGTGGGGCCAAGGTGTTATATAGCCTTGTCCTAGTTCTGGCATGTGATGTTGTCTCTTTGGCTAGTTGTCCACCTTCCACATATACTAACATAGATTGGGATGCAAACGACCTACTATAGGTTGACTTGCATGTGCCTTACTAGTCTTTTGCATTATTTTTATTTTTCATGTTTCTTTGTGGTTGCATGTGCATAATGTGATCCCCCTGTAATGTTTCATTTGACGTATCTCTCTCTCTTTGTGCATTCCTCTATATGTACCTACATTCTTCTATATGTCATAAATATTTTGTCTTATTCATTTGTCTTGTGTTTTTCTTTTGGGGATGACACAAGGTGTCAAGACATTTAGGTCTCTTCCATGTTGACCCGAAAGTATTTTTCTTTTCTTTTTCTCCCTTTTTGTTATTCTTCTAGTTCTATGAGTATTTGGGGAATGATGACATTTTTGAGCTCTATAATAACATTGTAGAAATACATATTGATCCCACATCCATATATCCCTTTTGTACTTTTGGGGGCAACCTCCCTTTCCTTTTTCATGACATAGCTTTATTTCGGAAACATATGAATTGTATAGGGTTTTTTAAGGAAAGATCTCATGTCTGAGGAGTAAAATAGTGGCTACTTTAAAGCAATTTCTCACAAAAATGGTGTTAGCAACCAATTTAAAGTGGGGGCATACATTGATGACATCTTTCAATTTTTTTGCATATTTCATGGTGTGATTTTATTTTTCTTGTGATGTGTCCTTTTCTTGGTGGTGTCATTGGGTTTGATGTTCTCCAAGAGTGTGATATTTCAAAGCATATTAATTTCCCTTAGTGGCATGATGCGAAGTAATCCATTCCATTAGTGGTAATCTATTATTTTTGACTTGTCCTCTCTTGGAGACATTAGACACTATGTTCCCTAAGAATAAGAACTTACATAAACAAAGAATCCCCTTGAAATAAAACCTATAGACATAATATTCGTAAGCATTCAACATTGTGGTTCCTTGTTGAAGTTGTTAGAAGGATAAATTTGATATGGTATGGGAGCCTAATATGATTATCTCATTTTCCACCCTTTTGGGATACTCACCTAATGGGTGGCCTGGGGTTCCACTACCCTAGAGTGAGTGTCCATGTATCATTTACATAGTGGACATCATGTTCTACTTGTGAACATTTTTGGACAAATAGTTGAGATGTGTTCCTCATCATGTTGGACAATTGAGGCTTGATCCTTCCCCTTTTCTTAGACAAACAAAATCATTCCACATCATGTTGGAATTGTCAAAGGTTGATCATTTATTCTATTGGTCTTTGATAGTGTATGATTGTGTATCTTTGTCATTTCTACATAAATAGGTTTCTTGAATGTCTAATTTAGTGTAATTTTGACATGGGGTCATACTCTCACTAAATTGGGGAAAAATTGTAGTAATGGAACAATATCCCTTTTTCCTTAATTTGGGAATGAATTAGTAAAATTAAATTAATTATGCCTTATTTAGGGTGTTGTAAAGTATTTATTTACACTTTCACACTAATCTAGGGCTTTAATTAATTAATTGAGGTTAATTGAGCTTAATTGGCCCCTTAAATTCAAATCTAGACCTTATTTATTGCATTTTTCGAGGTATAAAACTTGACACTCATTAATAATATTTCACAACATTTAATTTATCAAGGTTTGTTTCCTAGGATAATGACCTAGGACCCATTTTCCACTTGGTGAATGGGTCCTCACTAGGTCATAGGACCCCCTTTTGGCATAACATTTCACTATCCCCTAAACATGTCCTAGTTAAGTATGCTAGGAGCCATTTGCCCTATGGTGAATGGGTCCTCCTTAACTTAGGAAACCTCCTTTAGGATGTGTTTCTAGAGGGATTTTAATAATTTCAAATCCTAGATTTGGTGTTAACTTATTTTATTTGAATTTTGAGATTAAATCTTAAGATAAGTATAAATATAAGGTTATTTCACATAGTTTTGATCCTAAGCAATACTATATTTTCATATGCAATCAAGATCATTTTCACAAGAGCATTATAGAGAATTCAAGAAGGAATTCAAGGAAATATTATTAAATTTTACTGCAACAATCAAAGATCCATTTCATCATGTCAAAGGCATAAGACATCATGCATGTTGTTGAGCTAATGTGATGTTGTAGCATTGGTGATCAAGTTCAAGTATTCAAAGAAATGATCTTATGTCAAGTTCATCATCAAGATCTACACTCATTAAGGCCATTTCATACTAAGTTTTAGATTTGCAATCCAAGGTTCAATTGAGGATTGGTGAGTTGTGGAATTACATTGTTCATTCATCTTTCATTTTATGCATTGTTTCAATTCAAGGTTTACCTACCAAAACAAGGTTTGACCAAGGAAAACCCCTATTCCCTAACAAAACAACATTTTTATTCTCCTTTGAAGTGTGATTGCAGGTTATAGGTTGAAGATCAAGTGGAGAGAAAAAGTTGTCAAAGTTGTCATATTTCTTGCAAGATCATGGAAAGTCTTCTACAAAATTTATTTTTGACTTCCAGGAGCTAAACACCTAGGATATGGGAGTGTAAAATTGAAGAAGAAGACCCAAAAAATGATTTTCCAGAACCCTAGCAGGGACCCATTCACCACTAGGTGAATGAGTCCTCAGTAAGGCTCCGAAAAGTACTTTTGCAATAGGTACACATCATTTTTCCATCTTAAAACCTACCTTTCTACTGTTATATCTGATTAGGTTTGTTTTGTGATATTTATTTATGCATTATTTCCCTCATAATTGAATGAAACATTAGTAAGAAAAATTGTGGTTCATCATCTTGTTGATTCATTTTGGTGAACCCATTTTTCGGTGTTTCAGTCCATATTGCTTTATGTGGAGCTACAAGGATAAGAGGACTGAAAGGAGAAAGATACTTCATGTTGCTAATTGATGACTATAAAAGGATGACATGGGTAACCTTTCTAAAAGACAAGTCACAAGCATTTGAAAGATTTAAGATATTCAATAAAATGGTTGAGAAAGAGATGGGAAGAAGAATCAAATTCTTGCGATAATACAGGGGAGGAAAATTCACATGAAGTGAATTTGTTGAGTATTGTGAGGCACATGGAATCAAAATGAAATACTTTGAACCTAGAAATCTATAGAAAAATGGAGTTGTGGAGAGAAAGAACAGAGTGGTTAAAGGCATGGCCAGGACAATGTTGAATGAGGCCAATTTAGCAGATATGTTTTGGATAGAGGAAATTCATATTGTAGTTTATATTTTGAACAAAGTTCAAATAAGAGAACACAATGATAGTACTCCCTATGAGTTGTGGTAGTACATTCTAGCTTATATTAAATACTTCAAGGTATTTGGCAACAAGTGTTATATTAAGAGGGATGATGTAAATTTGGGAAGCTTTGAATCAAGAAGTGATCTAGGATATTCTACCTAAAGAAGAGCTTACAAATGCTATAACAAAAGATTGAATAAGATTTTGGAAAGAATCAAAGTTAAAATTGATGAGAGTATAAAGCATATCAAATCTAATAGAAATGAATTTGAAGATGAATCAGATTATGAGGAAAATGCAGCAAAAAATGACAAATAATCTAAATAATATGTTGAGAAGGCACCTACAAAATATGTGTAGAAGGACCACCACAAAGATCAGATAATTGGGGAAAAAAATGAAGGAGTTCAAACTAGGAGAAGACCTGCAAAAAATAAGGAAAAAATACATTTTTCTCTCTTGTCTCAGATTGAACCAAAAAGTTTTAATGAAGCCAATAAGGATGAGAGTTGGATAAAGGCCATGGAAGAGTAGCTAAATCATATTGAGAAAAATAAGACATGGGAATTGGTTCCCAGACCCCCAATAAAAAATGTAATTGGAACTAAATGGGTATATAGAAACAAACTCAATGAAGATGGAGTTGTTGTAAGGAATACAACAAGATTGGTGTGCAAACAGTATGCACAAGTTGAAGGCATTGATTTTAAATAAATATTTGCACTAGTTGCAAGATTAGAGGCAATTATGATGTTTCTTACACTTTTGGTGTACAAAGGATTTAAAGGATATCAAATGGATGTTAAATTTGCATTCTTGAATAGAAACCTAGAAGAGGAAGTCTACATAGAACAACCAGAAGGTTTTCAGCTATCAAAAGATGATGATTATGTATGCAAATTGAGAAAGGTGTTATATGGTCTCAAGCAAGCATCTAGAGCATGGTATTAAAGGTGAGATCAGTACCTGCAACAATGAGAATTCAAGAAAGGATGTGTAGATAGCAATTTATATTTCAAATCTAAAGGTGAGAACATGATTATTGTTGTTGTATATGTGGATGAAATCATATTTGGAGGCAACAATGATAAAATATGTAAAAAAATTTCTACGCATATGCAAAATGAATTTGAGATGTCAATGTTAGGAGAATTGTCATTTTTCCTTGGTTTACAAATTGCAAAAAATGATAATGGGATATTCATATCTCAAACCAAATATGTTAAGGAAATTCTCAAGAAATCTGGTATGGAGGATAGTAGATCAGTGAGTACCCTAGATGATAACTGGTTGTAAGTTGAGAAAAATAGATGAATCACCTAATGCAAACCAGATAATGTATAGGTCAATGATTGGAAGATTATTGTACTTAACTGCATCAAGGCCATACATAATGCAAGCAGTGTGTATGGTAGAAAGGTTTCAGGATACACCAAAAGAGTCATGTCAATGCAGTAAAAAGAATTTTCAAATATATCAAAAGCACTATTGACTATGCGTTTTGGTATGCGACGAGAGAAGATTTATCTTTGATGGCATATACAGATGTTGATTGGGAAAGATGTGCATATGATAGGAAAAGAATAAGTGGAGGAGCATTCTTTTTGGGAAACAAATTGGTTTCTTAGATGTGAAAAAATCAAGAATCAACCACTCTATCCACAATAGAAGCAGAGTATGTTGCAGTAGTAGCTTATTGTACTCAAGTTCTATGGATGAAGAAAATAGTCAAACACATCAAGGTTGAGTACAAAGGGTCGATCTCTATTCTTTGTGATAACTCAAGTGAAATAAACATCTCAAAGAATCCAGTGATGCACTCTAGAACAAAGCACATATCGATCAAGTATCACTTCATTAGAGAGAGGGTTGCAAACAAGGAAGTTAGCATGGAATATGTTCCCAAAAAAGAGCAAGTAGCTGAAATTTTCACCAAGCCTCTTCCCAAGGAACAATTTGGATATCTAAGGAAAATTTTGGGAGTCAATGTTCCCACATCATATCACTAAATATTAGTGATAGGGCATGGGTCTCAGGGGATCTTCATTGGTATTTTATTTATCCCTAGAAATGTTAGGAAAGATCAAGTCAAGTAAATATAGTTTTACAAATTCCTAACAAATTGATGGTTGTAGATGGTCTTTCTCTTTGAGTTGTTTGTCAAAGGGGGAGAACATCTATAGGGGTAGAGCGGTGTTCCCTTTTCCATTGATGTCAAAGGGGGATAAAGTTGTACAAATGCTCAAATATTTGAGCAAGGTGGAGAAAGTGGAAAAGCTCAAGAAGGAGTTGTTTTTTTTAATTGGTACCGAGAAATTAGTACAAAGAATGAATTGCAATATCTTTAATTGGTATAATTCCCAAATCATAACATCTACAATTGGTACCTGACCCAATTGGTTCTATCTAATTGAGAATTTATTTTTTCCATCAATGAAAAAGGGGGAGATTGTTGGCAATTTAGTTTTCATTCATGTCAAAAGTTTCATTAATATCAAAGGAGTGTTTGAGAGATTAGTGGATTTGGTTCTAGATGATTTGGTGTAGGTTGGTGGCATCAAAAGCATGGCTCTGTGAATGTTGTGATGTTTCTTATAATATTGTGAAGTTGAAATAAAATGTTGTCACTTTTTCTGCAAGAGTTTCTTCTAGGTATCTGTAAGAATATCGTTGGTTAGATTCAATATGGGTTTTCTGTGAAGTTCTCATAAATGTGCGGTGTAGGTTTAGAGGATGTACAATATGCTAAGAAAGTAATTACTTGTGCTCTTGGACAAACCTAAGGTTTTGTAAATAAACCTTAAATTCCTAAATAGTCACAACGATGAACCAGGTTCATATTTTAATAGTGTGGGTATTGGCAGTGACAGGTCATTCAAGTTATGACATGAGGCATCAGAGTCGTTGGTGTGAATGACCCTCTTTCTTAAGAGCTATGGGTTCATCCGATGGTGAGGTTCTATAGAAGATCAATAGTGCATGTTGGATTTTGTAGATCAGATGGCTATCACGACCATCCTTCACATCGTGTTTTGATATCCTTTGCATTGAATTTTTTGTGTGATATGTGATAAATGATTATGATCAAGGCATGAAGATCGACAGTGCCTGCCAGCTTGTGAAGCATATGGTGGGTCCCCGTTTATGTCCTATGGGATAGCAGGCATCAATGGAGATTGAATGGTGTTTGACTGAATGATGCACAAGATATAATGTAGGTCTACAATCTACAAGTTGATGATGAAATCATGTGGACAGATGGTGATATATCATTCGGTCGCTTCACATTGTTGTTGTGAAGCGAAATGGGTATGTGCAGGATCATGATGGGCCAAAAAGTGGTGATATGATGGGTATGTGGCTGACGACATTTTTTTACCCAAAATTGACGAAACAAAAAGGGTTTTCAAAGGATATTGTCATCTTTCCACCAATATAAATAATGCTTTACTTTGATTAATAAATAATTATTATTCATTTTCTATTTGAATTATGAATAAAGTCTTGATTGATAAGCTGATTGAAAAAAATCTATAACTTTTAAACAGTATCACATTTTTTGAATCCAAAACATGCATCAAATTCTATGCTTCGCATACTATAGGATTAAAAAAAAAATGAATTTCATGAATTTTTGAACAAGTTAAGGTGGTTAGACATACGAGTTTTTATATTTTTTAAAAGTTGTAATAAAAAATTCATAATTAATTATTTACTTGAAAAAAAAATTATAAAAAAAATGTGCATCACATCGAGACATGAGTCCTCTACTTATATCTAAAATATTATAATAAAATTTTATCATTTTACAGTGGTTAGGGTGGTCAGACATACACCTACTTCTTATTTTTTCCTTGAAATTTAAGTACTACTACATTGAAATTTCAAATTTTCACCAAATAGATTTTAAAAAAAAAAAATAAACCTAGTAGTTTAGAAACTAAATTCAATTTTCTATAGATTCTATTCTTACATATTTTTGAAATAATATAGATAAATTATTAAAAAATTTACGTCAAGTTTCCCAACACTAATTTTTCTAAAAATTTTGCCACTTAAGGGCCTGTTTTTTCCATGATGATCCTACACATACCCAAATGAAGGGATGTGATTAGCGATGAGCAATGAAATTCAAGAGTTATTGGAATGTGATGTAAACTAAGGACAAATGGCAGCCACCCACTACCTCGTTACGGATACAAAGGGTCCCTAGCTCAGCCTTGCAATATGGTGAGTGCATGACACATAGAATGAAAGAAAAGTGGTGAGATCTTACTGCATCACATGGGTTCCATACATCGTGATAATGAAAGTTGGAGGTATATGCAAGCAGCGATATGCAACAGGTATGAATAAAAAGGAACCCATGTCAACGACATATGTTTAAAATAGGACAATCTAATTTCGATGTTTTAAAGTTGAGGATGATGAATTAGGAATGGTTCATCATGGCACGAAGGCCTCAAATTGATAGCCAAAATTTAAATTTGAAGATCTCAAATGGCGAAGTTTGTGTGAACAAGGGTTTTGGCTCTATACTTGAATTTTATTTATTGACCTGCACCCATGACCATTGTAAATGAATATTTGATGTGAAGAATGGTGGACTAAACAACAACAAATATTGGGATCAAGATCAAATTGAATGATCAGAAGAATATATTAAATGCATATCCGGTCTTAGGGTTTTATGTAAAGCCACATTTAGAAAATGCATTGTATCAAAATTTAATAAGTGTGAGGCTTGATGCATAGGTGCGATGATGAAGAAGATACCAAGTAAACCATAAAAAGAGATTTGTATGTAGATGAGAATATCAAGGAAATCACTGTAGGTTGGGGAAAGAGATACAAAACAAAAAATCAAAATTTTGACTATGTGGTATACAATGAAAACGAGTGAGAGAGAGGTGAGTTGTAAAAGACATAGTGTATATTGTAGAAGAGTATTTTGAGCTTCTTGAGGTTGATAGAGAATGCACTAATAGAGAAGAGGAGGTACAAAACAAAGCATAGAGGTGTAGAACATTGTGCAGTTGTAAAACAAGTCGCAACATTGAACTATAATCAAATTATAATATCTTGAATTGTAAATTTGATTAGTTGGTGCCAACAGATATCTATTAGGTGCTCAGAGTAGGGAGTGGGTGCTTCCTTGGAGTGGATTCTCCTAAAACTATGGTATTGGTGTCTCCTTAGGGTTGGTGCCCTTAAAATTTGTAACTAAACATTTGTTTGTGAGGTTGGATTAGGATAGTAGTTCAGAGTTCCTAGTAGCAATTCTCACCATGGTTTTTCCCATCTTGGGTTTTCCACATACATCATGTGTTATGTGATGATTGTTTCTGTGCATGTGTATTTTTCTATATCTTACATTTAATCTGCACACTAATAGTTTGAGGACTTAATCTGCTCAAAAGACTTAAAGGTTGAAATTTTTAATATCTACTGATTCACCCCCACTCTCAGTAGATTTTCGTGTTCCAACATCGTTTTCATGACTAAGATCCTTTTTAGATCTCTATTCTCATATTCTACTTTATCCAAATCATACAAGGTATATTTGAGTTCTCCTTCCATGACAATAACATAATCTTTTTGAGTAAATCCTACCATAGGAATTTCTTTTGGAGGGGTAGGATATATCCTAGTAGCCATGTGTTCAATTCCAAGATCTATCTTAGTGATTAAGCCAATTGAAGGAACCAAGATTTGATATAATTGTTGAACACCTAGAATACTAAGAGGGGGTGAATTAGCATTCTCTGAAACCACTTAAACATTTAAATATTTAGTACACACATCATATTCAAACTACAGTAAGGAAAGAAACTATGAAATAAATTGTCAAAGCACATAACACATGGACACCAAATGTTTACATGGAAACCCCAAAAAGGGAAAAAACACGGTGAGGATTAGCTCACAATATATTACAATCAGTCATAACATATTATAGAATGGCTCACTGCATTTTGGAATCACTATCCAGAGAAAAAGAGAGAAAGAAGAGGAGTGGCTCACTACCAAGATTTGAACTACTAATAATTCATTTACAATATGCATGAGATACAATTCCACTGGAGCTCAAAATATTGAATCAACACACTTCATACTACATCACTTTCACTCTCTACTCTACTTTACATTTACATCACATTCACACTATACTCAAATACTTCACATCATAAATTTTCTACAGTATCCATGAAATATCTAGAACATTGAAATGAACTTATATATATACACATTACATCCAATTAAATTTTCAACATCAATTAGGTCAGTCTAATTAGATGTACCATGCATAACATAACTTGTTAGCTCAAGATTTAATCAAACACACTTTTTGGAAAATAATAAAATTTTAATACATCCAAATAGGTTGTCATGGACCTATAATAGATCCCACATAACTCATCTACACTTCCTTTAACATTGAACGACCCAAAACTTATTACGTCAGCACCGTTGTGAAGATAGTACCAAAATACACCAACTGATTATCCACAAACTTCCATGCAAATCTCCAAAACACACACCCCTTGGAGTACACACCCTTCTGACACTTGTAAACACTCCCATAAAATTGCATAACAAAATATGCTTCTATGGTGAAATCCAGACCAATGTAAATAGATACTTTGCATTGGTAACACTATCACTTGCAAACCCAATATTCTATCAACCATAACTTTTGCATCAAAGGACAAAAAGAAATGAAACTTTGGATTTAATGTCCTCAAACATGTACCAAAATTTCCTTAGAACCGCAGATAGAAATACCTTGAGGAAAACCAATGCAAACCAAAAATTTGATGCTTAGTACATTAAAAATTGTATTATGGACTTAGTCAACTATTCAACATATCTATTTTGCACTAGAGAAAAACCTCTAGACATCTTTGTGCTAGATTAACATCTCCATGCTCACTCATGCTTCACCAACCAATTGTACTTCAATGTATAATTCTATTCAAACCATAGTGTTGAGATCAATGACAACATTGTATAAGCTCATGCTCATGTTGCCAATAGCCATACCAATGAAAATCTCCTCAAACTTCCAACAGGTAAGTCATTGGACTTGTAGATGGCTTTTGTTTGCTGGGCAAGTGACTCTTATGAAATAAATGGTTCAAGATCCTCCTATTTATAGGTTCTTTGTGTAGGTTTCCCCTTCGAGCTTTGTTAAAGATTTTGATGCCCTTGCCCAACAATTTATTTGGGTAAACAATTTTTCCTCTTCGAAGTGGATCTTAGTTAAGTGGGGATTTTTTTGTAAGCCAAAGCAGGAGGGAGGTCTTGGGCTTAGGCCTGTGGGTTTGAATGGGTAGATCTTAGCTTCCTTACTAATAAGTACCTTCGAGTGGTGAGCCCTTGTTATGTTCCTCAGTGTGCAAATTTTGGGGAAAGGATCTATTATTTGGAATACTCTCAAAAGTGGAAAAAATCTTGTCAAAGAGGGTTTATTTTGGATTTTTAATAAAGGCTTTGAAGCTATTTTTTGGCATGATTCTTGGGATGGGTTCCCCCTATCATAAAATGTTTCCTCACTTACAATCCCTTTGTAACAATTTTCTTGATTTTGGTTGGAGTAATGTTGAGGACTTTAAAACTACTCAAGTGTTGGGATAGATTGAGGTGATGCATTGGGAGGATCCTCAAGAGTGGTCGTTAGGTTGTATTGAAGAGGCTCAATAGGAGATTGCTAATATTTTGGCTAGTAGAGTGTGTAATTCCCTTAAAGGGAGGAATACTCTCGCTTGTGGGCTTAATCCAAAGGGAAAAAATTTAGTTTCCATGGGTTACTTGGTATTGGATAGAAAATTGTATGGGGCAGTTCATGTTCCCTAGTGGAAGCAAATTTGGAATAAATTTTCTTGGCCCAAATGTAATTTCTTCTTATAGTTGGTTATTCAAAATAAGTTCCTTACTTGGGAGAATTTGTGAAAGAGAAGCTTCCAAGGCCCTTCCATTTGTGTCCTTTGTAACAAAAGTGAAGAAAATACTTCACATCTCTTTTCCTAATGTCATTTTTCTAGGGAGATTTGACACCTCTAGTGGGGGGCTTGGAACCATGCTTGTGTTCATACAAATTCTTTGGTTGAGTTTTGGGATGGTTTGGGTAGGCCTCCTACTTAGACTTCCATTCTTCAGATTGATTGGGATATTGGTCTCTCTTTCATTCTCTGGCATCTTTGGTTGGAAAGTAATTTAAGGATCTTTTAAGATGTGAAAATGGTGATAGTCCTTTTATGGCATAAGATCATTTATACGATCTAGGAGAATTTTTGCAAAATGTGATATTTTTGTTTCTGTAGATCCTAGTGATATAGCTATTATTTGGATTTTAATTTGGCTAATAGTGATTCTAGTTATTCGATGGATAGAAGGGCGTGATTGGCCAAAAAGAAGATTCATTGGGAGGGTTAGTGGCTTCCTCCTCCTCAACGAGTTCTAAAGGTAAATACCGATGGCTCTTCAAGGGGAATCCTAGACATTTGAGGGTTGGTGGTATTGGTAGAGATAGTGATGGGGATGTTTTATTTTTCTTTTCTTCTTATAAAGGGAAGCATATTAATAATTTAATGGAGGGCCTTTCTATTCTTAATGCAATTGAAAGAGGTTGTTCTCTTGGATCGAAAAATATCATTTATGTATTAGATTCCTAGATTATGGTGGATATGTATAATGAGCACAAGGTGGATGGACCTAATTAGCAGTTGGTCATAGTGGTGAAATAGATCTTGCATCTGTGTTTCTCTCTAGAATATATTTCCTTTTTTCATATTCCTAGAGAATGGAATAGAGTGGTAGACTGCCTAGCTAAGTGGGCTACAAATCACTTAGAGAGGTGGTATGTTGGTGACTAGGGATTATTGTCTCCAAAATATTCTCGAGACTTGGAAATGTTAATTTCAAAGGACAAAAATAGGTAGTTGGTTTTCCTAGGGGTACCTTCAAGACCTCTTTTTGGTTGTTGGTTGCTCTTTGTGGGCCTATGGCCCTTTTCTTTGTAATTCTTCTTTTTGTTCAATAAATTTTTACCCACTTTCTTTAAAAAAATAGCATAGCATTAGGAAAATTCAAAATAACACACCAAAGTGAGCCAAAAACAACATTAAATTGCAAAGGTGCATATTTTTTTATGCTACATGCCATAATGTGTCCACTTCAAAAATATTAGTATGAGCAACTTAGAATTATACTAATATTAGAATAAATGAGTTAGGAGGATGAGGAGTGGAGTAAAAAAACTACATAGCTATAAGACTACCCAAGATATGAATGACTAGGATTGTAGGATCACCAAGATCTTCGTTCATCTCCCAAATGTTGATCTAGTTAGCACAAAGTCTATCCATATTAAGACAATCAATAATAAATATCATCTTCAATATCATCAAAATCACACATGTCATGTCAATAACCTTATGGAATTTCATCCTTTTTATTTTCCACTATTCCTTCTCCTTATGATCACTAGGTTCAGATCCATAGAGATAGGGTAATAACTCCTTCAATACTTTAAATGAAATTGAAGAGCCTATCTCACCAAACTTTATAACTATGCTCATATAAATAGATAATAGAATAAAAATAATAATAAAACATGATCTACTTATGATGAACTCTAAAAACTGAAATCAAATATAAAAGAGAACTATAAAATCATAGGAGAAAACCTCAAAAGAGGAACTTGATATCAATTCATAGAATACAAAGTGCTCAATATAGATTACACTACCTAATAATTAGAATGTTTTAGCACTTTTATCTTATTTTGAAATGCATGAGAAAAATAAAGTTTAAGGTGTAAAACTAGAAGAAATTTAATAAATAATGTCTCACTAAGACATGGATTTTGGAAAGAGCTTTCCAATACCTATAAGAAGTCTGAACATGAATATATGGAACATAAGTTACATTTTTTTCTTCGTAAAAAGGAACCTTGAAGAATGCACAATAATACTATAATCCTAATGTAAAATGGGAATGACATAAAACTAATGCAAATACTAAGGTAGCATTGTGTTGACACAACATATAACAATAACACATAGTTACATATAAAAGACAAATACTTAATTATATTTCATATAATTTAAGAGAGAGAAATTAATTAAACCATTCATATATGTGAATCATCTTTCAAAAATCTTTATTCCTATTTCGACCCCTCTCCACATGGGTATTTTCTCTCTCTCTCTCTAAACTATTTTTTATTTCTTTTGACTTTATAACAAAAGGAATGTAAGTGTTGTGGAATAAATTTCCACTATTAATATTTGAAAATTAGCTTCTTTAATAAATATATCACATGATAGACTTGTGAAGTATTCATAATTTTCGAAAGGAGTCATAAATAAATAATTTTTTTCATATTTTAAAAAAAAAAAAAATTATATAATTTGCATTAAGAAAGTTGAATTGCTTTCTTTATTAAAATCTATGATAGAATTTATTTTTAGTGTTATTACATATTATATTATGAATAAATCATAATTAAGATATTTAGTAATAAGACTTTTTTTATCAAATGATTTTTAAAATTAATATTTTATTATAATTTATTTCATCATAAATCTAATAATTATAAATATTAAAGAATTAAAATTTAACAAAATTTAATTGATTTAATAATATTAACAATAATTATTAAGTAGGTAGTAATATCTCCATATCAGATTTTATGTCAAAAACACCTTTTTCGACCCACGTTTCCCTATGAACCCGTGGAAACTTCACAATAAAGGATTCTTTCGTTTTTGCTTTAGTTTGGTCTCCCTTTAAGCACTATGTTTATATTCGAGTAACCAAAGAGCTTTTGGGATTCGAACCAGGGAGCTTTCATATATTATGCTCGAGGCCTGTGAAAGGAAAACACACAAACAATGGAAACTTTGCAATTAACAAAAAGGCATGCTTGCACCATTTTGTAAGCTTGGCTTACTCAAATTTATCTTCTTATTCTTTGGTGAATTTCTATTTCAATTTTTACTTCTACGGAAAGAATTATTTCAATCTGGGAAAATGTGCTGAGTTTTTTCTTTTTGATTTTGATATATGTTGCTGATTATGTCTTCAGTTCGAAGAGAAAATCGATGTCGAGCTGGAGCTCGACAGTGGAAGGCGTGACTGTGGTTCTTCTACTTTTTCTCCTCCCCACCTCGCTTATTGCCCAAGCCCAGACAAATTTTATCTTCAACCAATTCAATGCGTCGACTCTCGAATTGTTCGGTAATGCTTCAGTGCAGTCCAATGCCATCTCCCTTAATCAACGATCTCAGTATAGTATGGGCCGTGCTTTCTATCGACATCCTGTGAGTATGAAAGCTCGTGGCTCTTTGAATTCGACTTTCTCTTTCAGCACAACTTTTGTGTTTAGCATTGTTCCTTCTTCGGAATCACAATCTGGGTTTGGACTGGCGTTTATAATGACGCCCAACAGATCTCTAGAGGGAATTTTACCAGGTCCGTACCTTGGCTTGATTAGCAATATTTCAACCATGGGACAGGCCTCTAATCATCTGTTTGCAGTCGAGTTCGACACATTAAAGAACTTGGAACTTAGGGATATCGACAACAACCATGTTGGCGTGGATCTCAACGACCTCTCATCTGCAAACTCTACGCCTGCAGGCTACTGGATTAACAGCAGCCGATTCCAAGAATTGGATCTCGACAGCGGACAGAATATTCAAGCCTGGATTGATTATGACAATCTTCAAAAGGAGCTCAAAGTCACTATTACGAAGGCTGGTGTTGATCGCCCACAAAAACCACTCTTATATACGAAAAATATATCCCTGTCTAACATCCTTGAGGAAGAAATCTACGTTGGTTTCTCAGCAGCTACGGGAGTCAGTTTTGAAGAGAATTACATCTTGGCCTGGAGCTTTACTACAAACGGAACCGCCCAATTCCTGAATATATCTAATCTTCCATCCTTTGTACAAAGAAAATCCAAGAGCTCAAACTCCGGACTGATAGCTGGCATTAGTACAGCTTGCGTCTTCCTCATCCTCCTGCTGGTGGCAGCATCACTTGTGCGGTTGAAGAGAACCCAGTACAGAGAAGTTATCGAAGAATGGGAAATGGAGTATTGGCCTCACAGGTTCAAGTACAAAGACCTACATATTGCAACCAAGGGCTTCCGAGAGGAAGAACTTTTGGGATCTGGAGGCTTCGGTCGGGTATACAGGGGAGTCCTTCCAACAAACGCCCTCCAAGTAGCCGTGAAATGTATCCTTAGATAAACCTATGATGGGATGAAGGAATTCATAGCAGAAATCTCCAGTCTTGGTCGCCTTCAACATCGAAATCTTGTGCAGATCAGAGGGTTCTGCAGGCGGGAAAAGCAGCTATTCATAGTTTATGACTACATGCCAAATGGGAGCCTGAAGAAAATGATATTTGGAAACCCAAAGAAGGTGCTCGACTGGGATCAAAGGTACAGAGTCCTCAGAGATGTGGCTGCAGGTTTGTTGTATCTTCACGAAGAGTGGGAGCAATGCGTAGTGCACAGAGACATCAAGTCCAGCAACGTTTTGCTGGACTCAGAGCTCAGGGGAAAGCTAGGGGATTTCGGGCTTGCCCGTCTGTACGAGCATAACGAAAACTCACACACTACTCGTGTGGTAGGAACGCTGGGGTACATCGCACCGGAGCTCGTACACACAGGAAAGGCCAGCGCCGCTACAGATGTGTTTAGCTTTGGTATACTTATGTTGGAGGTTGCATGCGGAAGGACACCTGTCGATCTGTCCCTCCAATCTGATCAAACAGTTATGGTGGAGTGGGCGAGAGAGTTGCATGCCACAGGCAGTCTCATAGATGCAGCCGACCCAAATCTTGGTGGGCAATATGTTGAAGGTGAGATGGAGAGAGTGCTCAAAGTGGGGCTGATCTGTTCCAATCCTCACCCAGAAGGCAGGCTTGGCATGAGACAAGTTCTCCAAATACTTGAAGAAGAAGCTCCAATACCAGATTTTGACTCTCCGTTTTATTTGAATACCACTCCACACGGCAGTACTTGGAACTCTTTTCCATATTACAGTCGCAGCACAGATGCCTCCATTTCCCAGTCAAACTCGCATATTGACGGTGTCGCTGTATAAGATCGATCTTTGTGTCGCTTCTTATTGCTATTGTAACCTCCCGATGAAAGTATTTGTACAAAATACATAATTATTGCTCAGTATTTATTTACCCTAACATAAATGTTTAGTTTCTTTTCAATTTGCAAACAGTTCATTATCAATTTTACTAGTTAAAATTATTCATTTCACTTGACTTTCGATGTAACTATTAAAATCATTTATTTCACTTGACTTTCGATGTAACTATTAAAATATCCTCCTTCCCACACCTTTAAACTCCTTTCTTATCAGATTCGATCTAATATCATTTACTTCCGCATACAACAAAAATCTTGTTGACTTACCTCTTCCACTTCACATGAGGGCTGAAAGCATTCGCCATTTAATTAAAGACAGTTTTGGGTTGAAAAAACACTTCATCATGGCTTCCTACATACTTTATGTTTTGTCTTATTTCTGACGAGGCTAACCATGATTATATTGGCCTTTCGTATAACCATGGTTGTCATTCTCGAAATCTTGCTCGTCCTTCCCATATCGCTCATTGGAAGAGCACATAAAATTTATGTTTTGACCAAGCGGGACAATAGTTAGAGTTGTACTAGGCATCTCACCTACAACAAGACATAAAAGGAGTTAGTTATAGCAACAACATCATCCTAAATGTCTTGCAAGGTAAGTGTTGGGTAATTATGTGAAGATTGTTGATGGTGTTACTATATTTATAAAGGATTTAAGCATCCAAGCTTCAAGAGAGGAAGTCTAAGAATCATTATAAAGATACAAGAGAAACTATAATGATTGCTAACAATCAAAACAAGAGTAGGAATAACAACAAAAAGGTGAATTCTCTATAAATGAGGAAGTAAGGATAGAGTTATATAGGAAGCGTTGAAGGATGGTTAAGATTGGGTTTATGGTTAGCAAGAGGGGGACGAAATTGTGTTTTCTACTTGGGTGGAGGATGATGTATATTGATGTTGATAATGGCAGGATAGAGGACATCAAGAAAACCTGGTGTTGGATGCAATGGACAGGGACAAGGGAAGTGAGTATAGTGCTAGAGATAACATTAACATTGGGCATGTTTAGAGGCTCAAAGAATGGAGGCACATAAGGGGTTTCAAGAAAATTTGGGTCCATCAATGAGGCTAACATTATTTGAACTCTTTTAAGGTTCTTCTCAGTTTGAATAGGTAAGTAGTGATAGAGAGAGCCAAATCAGAAGAACTAACAAGGGGAGATGAAAGAGGAGTAATTAATAAGTTAGGAGGTGGTCACATGGGAGGGGAATGATCAATATTGAAGATGTACTATCAAGTCTTGACTTCCATCTTAAAAAATCTTTATTAATCTCTTCAAGTTTGTTTTAAAAGCTAGAAACCTCCCTTCTAAATGTGATGAAAGCTATAGACATGTTTCCCAATTTTTCTAGTGCATTGCAATCAAAAGTATATTTCTTAGATAACTCTTTTGATATCATGTCTTTGAATGTTTTATTTACAATAGCAATATTTTACAAGCAAGTTTTATTTTTCTCTAATTTAAGATTAGCTTCAAAAGATACACAATTAAGAATGAGATCAACTGAAATGGAATTATAAACATTGATTAGTCTTTTAAATTGAATGATAGATTATTTTTAAAACCATTAATTTTTATTCAATACTTTTCAACCCTTTATGAGAATCATTTTTATTTAGATTTACTAAGCACCTTCTCATTAAATATAATATTTGTCTCTATTTTCATAGTCTCTTACTCTTGGGGTGGGGGCCCTAGCTCGGTTGGCTAAATCTTTCCTGTTGCAGGAGGTTGGTCACGAGGTCTAGTCTCCCTCACTCCCGTGGTATCGGAGGGCGTGTCGTGCCAGCGCCATCAGTCATGTTAAAAAGTTTACCAGGCGCACTACAGTTTATAGGGGGTCATGCTACCTGATTCCTGCAGTCTAATAAATAAATAAATAAATAAAAATTAGTCTCTTAGTCTTCTTTCAATAAAAAAGTATAGGAAACATCCTATTTTTTCGTAACTTGACACTCAATATCAATTTCCTTCCTTTTTGAATATTTTCATAGAACTTCATAACTTCCTGAATGTATAGTAAAGGATTAAGGGTAATTTTTTCCACTAAGACATCTATTGATCTTCTATAAGCTTGGAGCTAACTAATCTTATCTATGATTTCTAAGATTATTCTAAGTAGAGACCAATCAAATGAAGTTGATGGTAGATCAACTAGTGGTTATGTAGAAGTATCAATGATGGATTTGATATAGAAACTTACATTTTTTACCTGATCCTCTATATTGTCATTCATTTTTTATTTATTTATCCATGCTTTCAATTAATTTTACAACTGATACTTGGAAATTCTAAATAATCCTCTCATGAGTAGATGGACCTAGATGAACTTTTGTGATATTAAAATTTGATTCTGCAACACTCTCCTCATTTTTATCGACTACAAGTTTAACAATGTTTAGAATTTGATTTCTAGAAGAATCTAAGATCAAAAATAGGTTGTGCAAACATTCCTTCATTGAGGAGTATCCTTTAACGTTGTTGCAAATTGATCAATACTTCGACCAACTATTTGGGCATTTTTCATTTTCTTCATTACAAACTCTTTGAGCCAAGGAGAAGGATATGATATTGTTTGGATGTTTAAAGTTACAAGAGGTAAAATATTTTATGGGACTGAATTAGTAATAATGTACACTAGTGTTGGAAATGAAGGAGGAGAAGGTAGAGGAATGGGAGTGCAAAAAGGAGATGTTTGTGGTAGAGAGGAATGTTGTGAAGGAAAAGAGAATGGGGAAGAAGAAATTAAAAATATGGGAAAAGAGGGAGATCAAAAAAATAGGGTGTCCTAGGTCCTTCATACAAATAACTAAGGAACTAAAGATATCCCTCTTCAAATAATTTTATTGAAACTGAGAGATTGCAAGTTGTAGAGATTGACTATTAACCCTAAGGTGAGCTAATCAGACTTGAATCTCTAGGTTCCTTAGGATAGTAGGACTTGGAACTAAATGAAAATGATTTGATGCAACTAAACCTAATAAACAATATGACCTAGATGGTAAAATCCAAGATCCCAAAACTGTAGGAATCAAATTGACAGTTTGTAGGAAGATTTGTGAAGGGTCTAGACATATACACCTCTCATAAAACTTTGGCTATGAGCACTACTAAAGGACAGGTTTTCCCTAGGGCGAATGGGTCCTAGTTAGGGTGTCTAGAATATGATTTGATAGTCCTCTGATGTTGGATCTTGGCTTCACTTTGGCATAGGTCCCACTATCAAAAAGTCATAAATAAAACTTGCAATTGAGTTTTCGCGACTTGGCGAAAATGGTGACAACTTATACAAAGTTGCAAAATTGCTCTGTAATATCCTTTCAATCCTTCTTTAACCTGTAATTTGCACATACAAAGAGAATAATTTTTTTTTGTTTTTGAATGGGGGTTTGCCTTAGTCAAACCCCATTTTTGGTAATTAAACCTTGATAGAATAATGACAATTGATAAATGGAAGGAATGATTAATGAATAATTGCTTGCTACAACTCACCAAACCTTTAATGGCTTCCATTAGAGGACTAAAGTCAAACACATCATCCAAGGAATCAGATCTTGCTTTGCTTGATTTGTTGGATAATTGAATTCGTGGATGTTTTAGGATCAATAATGCATATTATCCTTCACAAGATGACATGAACACACATAAGCATGAACATGATGATAGGATCTTGATTGCTGCAACAAATGTCTGATAAACCTGCTCTTGAATGCTCTTGCCAATAATATTTTCTCTTGAATTTGATAGATCATGTGTGTTAGGTTGTATCAGATTTGAATTGATAAAGAGACTATGTATTTATAGGTGTTTGTCTTTAAATCTCCCAAAAAATAGATTCCAAAAGCCAACAATTGCATTTGAAATTTGAATCATTAAAATATTGCAAAAAACATCTTAAAATTTGGGATTTAGGACTTCAGGAGGACCCATTTACCCTCGGCCGAATGGATCATGGACCAAAATTCTAGGACACATTCAATTCAAGGTGATTAAAATATTAAGTGCATTAATTAAATATAGGTTTCCCTTTGATTAAATGAGAAAAATGGGGCTTTGGAATGCGTAATTTGGAAAATTAGGAGCTTAATTAAGTCTAATTAATTAAGGGAACCAAACATAGTGTGAAATTGTAAAGGTATACAGTTTCCTACACTACATTTAGCCCCAACTTTAGTGAGAGTATGAGCTCATGCTCAAACCCACACTAAAGTGGAAAAATATGCATCAAGAGAGGTCCAAGTGTACAAATGATGGAAAGATAGGATGACAAAGATCAAGGAGGTAGCCAAGACCCCATGATTGAAGATCCCATGGAAAACCAGTAAGGAAAATGGGACACACAAGATGTGTAAGATACGTGCAACAAGACAAGATACACAATCATATGACTATGTTAAAGCTAATGTAAAAAAGAAAAAAAGAAAAAAGGATGGACTAGTGGTTGCATTATTGTCCATAAGAATGTTCACAAGTGAAAACCCTCTATCCACTATGCAAAGAAAATATATACTCACATTCTAGTGAAAATATGTTGTTCACTAGGTGAGGAAAAGGATAAGAAACACAAACTAGGTCTTCAAGGTGTGCACTCATAAAAAAAAGGTGGCACATGGGTAAAGTCATCACAAAAATTGTGTACCCATAAGTTAGTGTAAAAAATGATTAATGTCAAAATGAAATAATGCCAATGTACGCCCCCACTTTAAAGGAATTGCTAAACACCATGTATTATGAGCAATTAATTTAAAGTAGAAATGATATATTCCAATTGATTAAAGGGCAATGAGAGCTTATTTGGAAAGCCCTATGCCAAATGTATGTTTCCAAATAAAGTTGCTTGATGAAAAAAGAGGTTACCCCACATGAAATCTAAAGGTAACACATAAGGGATCTATAGATTTGGGGTCAGTGCATGTCTTTTCTACAATGATATAATAGAGCTTGGAACTATCATCATTCCCCAAATACCTTGTGGAACAATGAGGAAAAAGGAGGAATGACACTTAGAAAGATAGAAGACAAACAATCCTTTTGGGTCAACATGGAGGATACCTAAATGTCAATATACTTTACATCATCCCCAAAAGGAAAACACAAGAGAATGACAAGATGATGTTTATGACAGATAGAAGAATGTCACAACATATTCACTTCCTTTGTATCCTTGCAGCAATGGAGTAACAAGGGTCATCAAAAGAAATCTCACAAACATAAAGACACACCAAGCAACACATGGGGATCACATTACGCACATGCAATCACAAAGAACATAGAAAGAACAAAGCTAGTATGACACATGTGAGCCAACCAAAATCAAGTCATCCACATCCCAATCTTGCTCATCATATGCAGAAGGAAGCTAACTAGCCAAAGAATCAACAAGTGCTATACTAAAAAAATTACCAAGTTCAACACGTGGTGATGCACTCTTTTGAGGAGGATCATCATGGTTGTTCCCATCTAAGTTCATGGAAGAGGAAAGTATCAAATTTAAATAATTATGCACTTCCTCACCAATCTTAACAATCTCATCATCATCATTCAATTTAGTCATAGTAGGAGGTCTAATGACAATATCTATTGTATGCTCATGATTTTGTTGTTGTGAAGGTGGAGAACCATCATGATTTATTTGAGTTAGGATTTTATCTTGGTTTGTTGGTTTGTTATTTTCTTCTAACTAATAAGAAATAGAATGATGTCTATGCCTATGTTGTTTAGCATTTTGTTTCTTCTTGCATAGTTTTCAAGTTGTGATGGTGTACGAGCGGATTTATCAACCATTTGTTTCTTTTCTTCCCACACGGGAGAAATGAAAGGAACCAACGAAGGTTGGAAAACCATTGTCTCTTTAGGTCTGTAAACTTGTTTGATCTTAGGAGGCACCAAAGGAGCTATATTGTTATCTCATGGTCTCTTATAGGAAATGGGTGGGTGAATTGTGCTGGACTAGTCTTGGTTACTCATAAGGGCTTTTGGTTCAAGCATTGGATCATCAATGATACGTTGGGGAGGAGAAACAATCATGGAATTACGAATTTTGCTAAGAGATAATTATATGTTATATGTTTTTCCTTGAACTTTTGATAGGATTTTGAAAAGAAGTCTTCACGAGGCTTTATAGGTTCCGTAGGTTTGAGCCAAAAGAAGTCCAATGAAATTTTTCCAAGGAACACAAAGGATTAAAACCACTATGATGCATAGTAAAAATTTCATTTCCAAATGGAAATTTTAAGCATTTATGAATTACCAAAGGGATAGAATCCATGGAGTGTATCCATGGATAGCCTAACTTCACACATAATTTATCCGATGTCGAGATGATGGAGAATGAGACATCTAATTTCTTTGGTCCAAATTTTAATGGGAGAGTGATCAAACCTATTGTAGGGCGAGCAAAACCATCATGTGTTTTGATCCATGCTTTCGATTGGTCATAATAATCTTGGTAAAGTTCATGCAAAAATAAGAATTCCTTACTGATCATATTCTCTACACATATGAGATCAATTAATATCCCATGTGTAGGCTTGTCATTGATTATTTAGGCTATATAGAGAGGACCATCAAATGTATGTTAAAGTGTATCACTATCTTAGAAAGAAATGTGCATAGAAAGCTTGGTTTAGACCTTACAAGGTTTAATGTCAATGAATCCAATCATGGTATGCAGATCATCTTCATTATCACTATTGTCACCATCAATTATGTCTTGTATGTTACCAACATTCATCACATCATTCTTGGTATCACTAGCTTTAACAAATGAGATGAAGTGGCTTGGTATTAGACTGGTAAAGATTTGTAAATTTTGATTGGGCGGGGAAATGATATGTTTCATTGATCATTGACACTGCCCAATTGGATGTGATTAGAATCAATGAGGTCTTGCAATAAATGTTTAAGACACCTAAATCATTTTGTATCATGTCCAACTTGTCGATGATATTGAAAAAAGGCATTGGGATTATGGTTTAGAGGTAAAGGTTTAGTGGTGTCAAGCGGTCTAATGGGAGGTAAGGTGATTAAGTTTTTTCTTAAGACTTGTAACATGATTGAATGGAGGGTATTGGCCCCCGTAGCAAGGTGAATTGCCTATTATTTTCTCTAAATGGGTATGGATTTCTTGTCTTCATGGAAACCACTTGAGGTTCAACATGATGGGTTGATTGAGGTTGACTTATTTGTATAAATCTCTTGTTTGGCTTCTTAAATGGTTGAAATTTTTTATGATGCACAGTTTCAGATTTTTCAAGATAGGTTGAAGGAGTTTTATCTACACGTTGGTAAAGTGAGTTCTAATAATCATGGAGAGTTGTGCAGAAGTGTGTAAAGGAGGGAAATTTCATCATCCCAAGCTTTTATTGAATATTTTTTTGTAAGTTATCAATGTACATCCTTTGAAGATCAACATCAAGAAGCTCAATGTTGATTTGTGAGTAAAGTAGTTGATAACGAGCTATAAAATTAGTGACCTTTTCATCTACTTGTTGTTTACATTGCATGAGATCAGATAAAGCCATCTTAGGACCAATTTGCACTTGGAAATAGTTTATAAATACATTGAAAAGCTCATTGAATGATTTGATTGAGTTATTTGGTAAAGAATAAAACCATTCCAAGGTTGTATCTTTAAAAGACCTAAGAAAAAATTTAGACAAGAGTTTATCTTCAAAAATGAAGTCACTACATAAGGCTATGTATGCTAAAACATGGTTAATAGGACCTAATTTACCATTGTATTTCTCAAATCTAGAAATCTTTATACCTTGTGGCATTTGTGTTCTCAAAATCTCCAATGATAATGGGTTTCTTTTGACATATTATGAATTTTGGCCATTTTGATTTTGGTTCAATGTTGTTATTTGTTGTTGGAGGGTTGTGACATTTTGCAAAATTTGGTTTATGATGGAATCATTAGTTGTGTTTTGAGATGGAGGTGAATATGGTGGAGGTGTATATATTTTGGGAGGACAAGTGAATTGTAAGTTTTTGGAAGGTGGGGGCCTTGGAGATATGATATTTGAATTCACAAAGCTAAGAGGATTTCTAGTGGAAATACCCAAAGTTGGAGTGATATTGCTAGTTGGTTGCACTGTTGTAGTCATAGTTGAACTAGTATATGTAGGAATAAAGGGTATGGTTGAAGAGGGGGGAGCTGAATTTAATTTCCTCCTTCACTTTGGGTGTAACCAAAACTTTGAGCACAACTAGTCACTATAGGAATATGGTTATCAATAATATGAGCTAAGCTATGCACAATCTCTATTCCATGTTCATTATCAAGCATTCTTCTCATGTTATCTATGATTGAAATCACAATACCAACAATATATTATGTACTCACACAATCTTGAAGTTTTTCTAAGGCTTTGTCCATTTGTTTTAGTTTCTCTTAAGGGATATCAACAATATTTTTTTCAGCATCATTAGAAGTAGTGGTAATAGGACATGTGATATCAGGGATGGAGTCCAACATGGGTTGACTAGTATCAACACTGTGAGTGAAGAGTTGGAAAACCCAAGATCCATAGCTAGTGTTCCAACACAAGATGCCATGAGTCTTGAACTATGTCTCACTGAAGTATTAGCAATATGACACCATGTAGTAATACTCATAGAAGTTTCACCAAACAAAAAGTGTACACAAAATGGATAAAAAGCACTAAATTGAGATAGTAAACACTTAGAACTAGGAAACATAATGCAAGTATTGAAGAAGATATTACAATTTTCAGATCTGAATAGGATAATTCTTAGATTTTAAATGCAAGGACCTAAAAATGATTATTTTGAAATTCCAATTTTGATTTTAAACAAGCACTTTTTCTCACTAATTGAACTAGATGCAAACAATGACAGAAAACTACAATTTTTGAAATTGAAACAAAGATCTGCAAGTATAAGAAAGGAAAGTAGACAAACACTAATAAATGTGTAGAAATTTAGAAAATTTACTGTACAAGGACAAGTTCACCCTAGGGCGAATGTGTCCTTGGATAGGGATCTGAGATATTAATTTATGTGTGTTTAATTTGATATTTAAGTCATTGTTCCGAGTTGCAAACATATTCTTCAATAATAGAATTTGTGGAAAATCATATGAAATAAAAATGCAACTTTGTGACATTGTATGAACAAAATGACAAATTTTTTCAATGCAAATTTTGATGTAATTTTGACCTAAATGACTAAAACATGCTTTTATACAATCTAATATGGAGAAAGTATGCAATTTATTTGGATATTTATGAATTTGAATGATGCAAATATGTATGTTGTAACCCTAAATGTAATGCAAAATTAGATAATGAGAAACCTAGATCTATGGTTTCAATGGTCTCTAAATTAGAAAAGACGTTTTACAATGTTAGGTTCACCTAAATGAAAAAGATGTGAAAAGAGGGAGATCCCAAAAATAGGGTGTCCTAGGTCCTCCATACAAATAACTAAGGAACTAAAGATATCCCTCTTCCCATAATTTAATTGAAACTAAGAGATTGCAAGGTGTAGAGATTGACTATCAAGCATAAGGTGAGCCAATCAAACCAAAATCTATAGGTTCCTTAGGACATTAAGACTCATAACTAAATGAAAAATATTTGATGCAACTGAACCTAATGAAAAATATGACCTAGATGATATAATGCAAGATCCCAAAACTACATGAATTGAATTGATAGTTTGTAGGAAGATTTAATAAGGGTTTGGACACATGTACTTGGCATTAAAAAATAAAATTGAGCACCGCAAAAGGATAGGTTCTCCCTATGGAAAATGGGTCATAGTTAGGGTGTCTAGAATAAGCTTTGATAGTACTTTGACGCTAGATCGTGGCTTTAGTTTGACATAGGTCCCACTATTAGAAAGTTAGAAATAAAACTTGCAAGATTTGGCAGTACTCTAATGCTAGATCTTGGATTTAGTTTGACATAGGTCCCACTATCAGAAAGTTAGAAATAAAACCCGCCATTGAGTTTTTGTGGCTTGATAACAATGGTAACAACTTATGCAAAGTTTAAAAATTGCTCTTTGATATCCTTTCAATCCTTCTTTAATCTATAATTTGCACTTACAAAGAGAAGAAAATTTGTTTTCTTTTGAATGGGGGTTTTCCTTAGTCAAACCCCATGTTTGGTAATTAAACATTGATAGAATAATGATAATTGATAAATGTAAGGAATAATGAATGAATAATTTCTTGCTACAACTCACCAAACCTTTAATGGCTTCCCTTAGAGGATTGAAGTCAAACTCATAACTCCAAGGAATCAATATTTCTTTACTTGATTTGTTCGATACTTGAATGCTTGGATGCTCTATGATCAACAATGCATATTATCCTTCACAAGATGACATGAACACAAATAATCTTGAGCATGATGATGAGATCTTGATTTCTGCAACAAATGACTAATAAACTTACTCTTGAATTCTCTTGACAATAATATTTTCTCTTGAATTTGATAGATCATGCATGTTAGGTTGTCTTAGATTTGAATTGATAAATAAACTATGTATTTATAGGTGTTTATCTAATTTCTCTAAAATTATATTACAAAAGCTGACAATTGCATATTAAATTTGAATAATTAACATATCACCAAAATCATATTAAAATTTGGGATCTAGGACTCAAGGATGACCCATTGGCTCTTGGGAAAATAGGTCTTGGCCCAAAATTCTAGGAAATATTCATTTCGGATTGATTACAATATTAAGTGCATTAATTAAATATAGGTTTCTCTTTCAAAAAATGAGCAAAATAAGGATTTATAATGAATAATTTATAAAATAAGGAGCATAATTAATTCCAATTAATTAAGGGACCTAGACATAGTCTGAAATTGTAAAGGTATATAATTTCCTACACTACATTTAGCCACCACTTTAGTGAGAGTATGAGCCCATGCTCAAACTCACACTAAAGTAGACACATTTGTGTCAAGAGAGGTCCAAGTGTACAAATGATGGAAAGATAGGATGAAAAAGATCAAGGAGGTGGCAAAGCCCCTTGGGTCAAAGATCCCATGGCAAACCAACATAAGGACAAAGGGACACACAAGATGTGTAAGATACATGCATCAAGACAAGATACACAAGCATACAATGTTAAAGCTAATGCAAGAAGGAAAAAAGGATGGACTAGTCGTGGTTGCGCTATTGTCCATAAGGAAATTCACAAGTGAAAACCTGTTGTCCATTGTGCAAACAAAATATATACTCATGGGCTAGTTAAAATCTGTTGTTCACTAGATGAGGAAAAAGGATGAGAAACCCACACTAAGTCTACAAGATGTGAACTCATGAAAAAAGGTGGCACATTGGTAAATTCATCACAAAAATTTTGTACCCATAAGCCAGTGCCAAAAATGATCAATTTCAAAATGAAATTATGCCAATGAAATAATACCAATGTATGCCCCCACTTTAAAGGAATTGCTAAACACCATACTATGTGCAAATAATTTAAAGTTGAAATGATATATGATAATTGATAATTGATGAAAGGGAAATGAGAGCTTATTTGGAAAGCCCTATGCCAAACATATGTTTCCAAATAAAGCTACTTCATGAAAAAGGAGGTTACCCCCACATGCAATCCAAAGATAACAAAAGGGATCCACAGATTCAAGGTCAATGGATGTCTTTTCTGAAGTGATATAATAGAGCTTGGAACTGTCATCATTTTCCCAAATACCTCATGTAACAATGAACACAAAGGAGGAATGACACATAAAGAGATAGAAGACAAACAATCTCATAGAACTTTTCTAAAAATTTGTGGTCCTTGGTCTTGTTTTCTCCATTTCTAAGGTTTTGGGTGAGATGTGTGTGTTAGGGTTTATTAAAACAGTGTTTATGGTTTATCTTTACTTGAAAAACCTACAAAAGGCCTACCTCCCTAGTAACTTTTATTTTTTGGTCTATCCCCATATTACCCGACCCCTTTTTCCTAGTGATGTTGTTTAATTCATCACTTTGTGAATCTTCAAAATATTTTAGTATGTTGACCTTATTTTATGTCTAGTCATGTTCCCTTTAGAGACATTTTAATTTATTGAAATATTTAATTAAAATCCTTAGTTTGAGTCACACATATTCTTTTATTAAGTAGCCACTTGTTCATAGAACCTAGGAGATGTCCCCTCTTAAAAATAACTTATATGCCAATGCAAAATAATTCACTTAATTTACTTGATCCACCACCCAACTTGCACCATGTGGTTGCATTGCATTCCATCACACTACTCCTTTGTGTCACATTTTCTTCAATCCTTGTTATTTCCCTTGGTACGAAATGTGATGGCATCGTTGATCTTACCTTGATGATAGATGTTGTAATCCTATGCCATCACAATGCTTAAATACATCACATTTTCCACACCGAATGCTTATAGCTAGGTGCTATATGCATGATCAGCCATGATTGAAACATGTGGCCAAATCTTATCTCATCACATTCTCCCTTTACATCACATTTGTGAACTGAACAACCCATATCCGAAATATGATGTACGATGAGAACAAAGAAAGAAAGAAATGAATGAAGAATATACTTAGGGAATATTCTATATAGGTATCTGCCTCTCATTGCATTGCAGGGTTCCTTCTCATCACAATCTTTCTTCTATGAGAGGTAGAGGAAAGTGCGATATGCATTGAGTACTTCATATTATAACATGTTTTGTCATCCTATTTCATTGCATGGATTTAATACATCACAAATATGGATGAAGGAAGAATACCAATAAATCTAATGTGTGATGAACATTAGAAGGAAGGATCTATACCAATGAGAATATCTTGTGCAAGTGTCTTAATGCTAGTTCATCATAGCAATCTTTCACATCATATTTTCAACTCACCGGACCTAAAACAAAACGCAATGTGTGATGGCCACAAAATGAAGTTAGGAAAAAGGTTCAAAGACAAAGGGGGTACGTGGAAACTTCTTAGCTCATCACATTTTATGTTTGAAGCTTTTAAAGAAAAAAGTGATGTGTTGAGGGTATGTGATTACTATCGATCTTGTTTTAAAATAATTTGATCAATGACCAGAATTCAAATGAGAATGGCTAACTAATAGATTTATGTTCTCACTCAAGTGAGTCATCTCTCTATATTTAATGGTGTATCCATTCAATTCAAAATCCATAAAGTTGAGAATTAAGCTAATTTTCATTATCTTGGAAAGAATTTTCAAGCATTTAAGAAAACAAAGCTCCAGGAAAATAGTTTGAAGTGAAAAACAACTAAGGTTTTTGGGTAAGTCAAAATTTTCTTCCTCTTGTGCAGAGTTTCAATTAGGTAAAAGAGAAAAGAGGGAGTTGTTGTAAACAAGTTTGAAGTTGGGTTGTTGCAATAGTTTGTGTGAAATTTTAAAAGGAGATCTTTTATCCCTAGTCTGTGTCAAAGAATATTTATAGTATTTTTTGCATAATTTGAGTTGCAAGTTTGCATAGTCTTGGTATGGTATTGATAATTTTGAATCCCTAGCATTTGAATTGAATTGTAGAACCCTAGTTTCATTTAAGACTACAAAATGAGTCAAGTCAGTGGTCCATCAAAGGAAAAACCAAAAACTAAAGGAGATAAACCTAAAATTAAGAAGACAAAACCTAAAGAAAAAGAGGCTAACCCTAAGACCAAAGTGGTAAAGCATGACTTTACCAGGTTGATAGAAGATGACCTTATGGAGTTATTCCTAAGGGTAAATACAACTAAAAAAAGAGTTATTGGTGAAGGTATTCTGATTGATCATTTTGAATATTAGGTGAGGAAGATTGGAGACATAACAGTACCTCAAAGTGGGTGGGAGTTATTTTAGTATGCATACAAAAGGTCTAGGTATCCTCATCCAAGTAGAAACTTATGGACATGTGATTAGGGCAAGCTCATTGTGCCCAATGTTTTGTTGAAGTGGATCTGATTAAGGAAATTTCAAGGTGTTATGACCTTGCTACCAGAATCATAAGGAGTATGAAGGGGACACCAATGTTGGATATTAGTAGAAGTCAAATTGTGAGGACTTTTGGGTTGAACCTGTCTACCACAATTTTCATTTATTTTAACACATTGTGCTAGGAATATGAGAGAAACAAATATGGGTACATAAATTATGATTTTCCAAGGCATAGGAGAAGGTACTTGGGTAATAAGGGGCAAATTTTACACCAAAGGATTTTTAGCCATTCAATTGTGATGGATTTGAAGATTATTTTAAGAAAATTGTCTTTGGTTTATGCTAGGTGCTTGGGAAGAAATATGATTTAAGAATAGATATTGCAATGATGATGATGGAAATGGATATCCAAGATAAATTTAAAATAGGGGTTTTGATTATGCCTCTTATATATATGAGAAAATTCATAAACAATTAAAGGATTTGAAAGATCCCAATTCCCCATTGGTGTTTACTCATTATTCTATATTGGGGTATGTGCAAGATCATGATGGGCCAAAAAGTGGCGATATGTAAGTGATATGATGGCCCATGTGGCTGATGACTTTTTTTTACCCAAAATTGATGAAACGAAAATGGATTTTAAAGGAGATTCTCAGATTTCCACCAATATAAATTATTCTTTACTTTGAATTTAATAAATAATTATTATTCATTTTCTATTTGAATTACGACTAAAGTCCTAATTGATAGTCTGATTGAAAAACATCTATAGCTTTCGAATGGTATCACATTTTTTGAATCCAAAACATGCATCACATTCTATACTTCGCATACTATAGGATTACAAAAAATTGAATTTCATGAAGTTTTGACCAAGTTAAGGTGGTCACACATACAATTTTTATATTTTTTAAAAGTTGTAATAAAAAATTCATAATTACTTATTTACTTGGAAAAAAATTACAAAAAAATATGCATCACATCGAGACAAGATTCCTCTACCTATATATAAAATATTATAAAAATATATTATCATTTTATTGTGGTTAGGGTGGTCAGACAGACACCTACTTCTTATTTTTTCACTGAAATTTAAGTACTACTACATTGAAATTTCAAATTTTCACCAAATAGATTTAAAAAAATAAATAAACCTAGTAGTTTAGAAACTATATTAATTTTTCTATAGATTCTATTCTTACATATTTTTGAAATAATATAGATAACTTATTCAAATTTTTACGTCAAGTTGCCTAACTTTGATTTTTTGGATTTTCATCGCCACTTAAGGGCTTGTTTTTTTATGATGATCCTGCACATACCCATTGATGCATATGTTTCTATTGATTGAAGAAAAATCATGGTCCAAATTCATGGACTTAGGAAAAAGGATGAATAGGGAAATGATTTTTCGTGTGTAGCTATGCTTGTATGTCTGGGATTAGAACTGTCGTGACTCAAATTATACAACTTTCTGTAATGGATTGGTATATGGTATATTGGATAATTTGGGGTGCAAGCCAATATATAGGATCTCAAGAAGCATCAAGGAGATCCTAACACCTTTGTATTTTAAGGATAATACCACTAGTTTAAACAACATAAATAAATGACTAAAAAACTACTAAAAATTGGTCACATGACCATTAGCTTGGTCACGTGACCATTAGTAGTTTATTGCTAGTCATTTATAGTGCGACCAAATTTATGACTAAACCAAATTTAGTCATTTATTGGTTGTTTTGATTGATCAATTTGGTAGTATATTTAGTCATTAATTTAGTCATTGATTGTTGTTTTAAAACTAGTCATTTATTTAATCATGGTAGTCATTTATTTAGTCATGGTAGCCATTTATTTATTCATAGTAGTCATTTATTTAGTCATGGTAGTCATTTATTTAGTTATTTTAGTCATTTATTTAATCATGTTAGTCATTTATTTAGTCATTTATGAACTAATACTTTCATATGCGTATGTAAACTCCTATGATTGAAAAATTTGTTGTTATTGAAAGATATAAAACTTTAAAGCTCTTATGTTATACTGGAAAAATTAAACTGAAACAATCATAAAACTTTAAAAAAAATTCTCAAAGGATTGAAACATCATTGAAAAATAATTCATTTATATAAAATATGTTACAAAGAACTCTATATATAGAGTTTTGAATATAGAATCTTTCACAATATGCAAACTATTGATTTATTATACTTTTGAAATTTTAAAAAATGAAAACTAAAGCTAAAAAGACATCAATGTGAATGCATGTATTCAGTGATGCCATTGTTGCACATGAGGTGGGCTGTAAATGCATCTAGTAAGGCACTACTTTTGCATTTTCTCCTTGTTTTGTACCTATCCACAATAAAAAATAAACATATTACATCATTTTAGGATGATTGATTGGATGGTTGATTAAATGATTAGATTCCTCTTCTAAATTTTCCCATTTTATAATCCAATAATAAAATTGCTGCAAAAAATTGCTATCCTATGATAATTCTACCCTCAAACTAATACCCTCTACATCTGTGGTGGGGATTATTCGCAACTCTAGATTACCTCTAGTCTAAGAAGAAAAAAATGGGCACATAAATCACATAGTAATTGGAAAAGCCCAATTCATAGAGATCGCAAGACCGAACAAACCTTCACAAACTTTTTAGAGAGTTCAAGATTAAAATTCAAATAGTAGTGTAGGACCTTGACTATTCTCAACAATGACATGAAGATTTAATCAACATATTTTATTTCTCAAAGGCTTCTATTGGTTACAAGCAATTCGGTCTTTGATGTAGCGATTTCCTTCATGTTACAAGGGTGTTCAAAACACACATATGCTAGGCATCAATGATTGTCCTGATCACAAATAATTCCATTGTTACTCAAATGTTGTTTCTACTCTTTTCTCAGTCGATCAAAGTCGTTGTCTCCTAAATGATGCCCATGTTTCCACCATTCATTGCTTCTTAGTATTTAGATCCCACTTTCTCCTTTAGCCTCCAATCTTCAATGAATATATATTCTCTTCTTGTCAGCTCGAACCCCCATTTCATCACCCATTCCTTTACAAACGTTGTCCATCTTCATCTCCCAAACCATTAACCATATTGTAAATTGTCATTCTCCTAGCAAAACCGACCACCAAGCTTAATAAAACATTTAAGAAATAAATCACAATAAACAAGAAATTGAATCTACCAAACTAAATACATAAACAAAACCAAAATGAAGAAGGAGGAGAGTGATGCCCTACATCAAAGTATGTTTATTAAAATGAGAAAACCCCATAATGAGCACATTTAGGTTTTTACATTACCTTGTCTCTTTCTCATCGCTATTGGTTTCACCTCCTCCAAAATCTTCCTCACACTCTGGTTTGACTCCTCCAAACTCTTCCTTGCTAGTATTCACTCCTTTGTCGATGTGTAATTAGGGTTTATGCCAAGAATGAGGCAGGCTCAAGCTATTAGAGTTTATTTTTTCCCTCTTAATTTTACTTTTCCCGCTTCACTTTATTTTGAAATGGAATCCAAAATAAATATATTAGAATACATAATGACGTGCTTATTTACATAAGAAATATTATTAAATATATTATTATATAATATTATTATATTATATAATAATATAATATTATAATACAATATTATAATATTATATAATATATATATTATATATATTATATTATATAATATCATATTATAATATTATATTGTAATACAACCCACTCTCTCAATTCAATTGTTTTTTTTAATTATCACTTTAATATCATATTGTCTAATTTTTATTTGTGTGACTAAGTATTTAGTTGTGTTTTTTACCCAATGATCAAATTAGTCATTTATTTAGTCATCTTTAGTTGTTGTGACTAAAAGTGTTAGTCATGTAGTCATTTATTTGTCAAATTCTACTAGTGTACAAAAATTAGCCACAATTGGGGAGATTGGTATCTCCATACCACATGTAATGTTTTCAGATTTTATGATGCTTTGATGCAACCACATTTCCTACCCATTTATGTCTCAGACAAGCTTGCATTTATGGAAATTATTTGGTAGATGGGTGTAATGGATAAGGAGTACTTCAAGGGTGCAAAGAAAGGGTCATTCCTGACCAATTTTCTTTTTCTCATATCAGGGTTACCTCAAAGGAAGGTTTAGATAATTTTGCAGATATGTTGAAGGCATATAGGATGAGGATTGAGAGGGTCATAAATTATGACCCTGAGGGATTCATTGATAAAGAGAGAAAGGATAGAGGTAGATTTACTTTTTATCCGCATTTCTTGTATACAAAGGATGTGATCATAAATTTAGCATTTGATGTAGAGGTGAATGAGAGAAAGAAGCCATAGATGCATATACTTAAGATTAAGGAGGTAGGGCTTAAAGTGAACCCATTATATGTAAGCCCATATGCTCAAATACATGATCCTTTTCAGAAGGCTATGGCGATGTTGGGTGCATATAAAATGACACATTTATGAACCTGATAAGGTAGGATACGGAAGCAACAAGAATAAATAAGGAAGATAATATGGCCAAGGTTCAATGTAGGCCAACTCAATCTACTACTCAGGGTCGTTCTGTTCAACCTATAGAGACTGAAGAGGTTCAAATGGTTCACCCCCTTATTGATTATGTCACTAAATCAAAGGAAGATGACATAATGGAGGAACAATCTACTGAGTATGTTCCTAATGAAGAAGTGCATAAAAAATTCCCCTCTCCCCAATTCATTGATGAGATGGTTTATTTTGTTCATTCCAATAGAATTATTACCATTGTTTATGATGGTAATAATGTTGTTTATTATGATATCAGGCTAAAAGCCTATCAAGAATTCATGAATGATGAGTCCTTTGTTCAAACAAAGGAATTTGAAGAATTTGTAATTCACATTAAAGGAAATGAATTCAAAAAATAAATGAGAAAGAAAATGAAGGAATCTATCCTTTGTTACATGAAGAAGTTGAGAGGAAACAAGAGGAAAAATAGAAAAAGAGATTGCAGAGATTTCCCCTACTCATGACAGGTTATTGGTAAAGACAAGTGGCATTTTGTTGTTGCCTAGTTGGGATTTATCTTTTTCCATTTCTCTTGATACAATCATACATGATGCTAAAGCATTCATACTAGAAGAGAAATATGACAATAAGGGTTTTGGCTTTGGTTTCAACCCAAGGTTGCACACATTGGCAATTTGGTCCTTGGGGCCAAATATAGGAAAACCAAGGGTGATCAGATCAATTGGGAATATAATTGATGATATGGTTATAAAGAGCATCTAAAATTACCCCCACATGAGCCAAAAAGTTAATAGTACATGTTGCTATGTTAACTATTGAAACAACAAAAATGTTTGAGGAAAGGTATGATCAACTTTTGAATAAATTCAATAGGCTACAAGAGGAGTATAATAAGTTGAAAGCCAATTCTCCTCGACAGAAACTTCCAGGGAAATCCCTTCCACCCTCTACCTCCACATAAGAGCTCTCCACACAAGATAAAGACATTATCCCTCAGGATAAATAGATTAAAATAAGAATTAGATATGGTTGAGAGAGAGCGAGAAAAAAGATGAGGAAACAAAAAAGGTGGTAACTATTATTATGATGGAATATTGGGGAATATGCTTTCCTATATACTCCACAAGCTTTATAATGTATGGAAACATTCATGAAGCTCATGAGAAGCATTCTGAAATCTAGGAAAACTTTCAAAATGTGTGGAGAAAATGAAGTACAAGGGTTGATGCCTTGAAAGAAATAATAAAAAATATGGAGATTGATCCTAAAGGACCTGCCAATTTGCCACAATTATTTCAAGCTATTGGATTATTGGGGAAAATATGAGATTTCTAGAGCAATTTGGACATGTAATTTAAGAATAAAGTGAAGATGTTTAGAGAAATGGAAGGAAAAGGAGTGCCTCAAATTCTAGATGAGGTGGGAGAGCTCAAGGACTTCATTAAGTGGAAAGAGGAGTTTGGGTTATTGTTCCTTCCTTGTTTTCTCTCATTTATTTTTTAGGAAAGCCTGAATATACAACATTGAATAGTTCCATTGATGATTTGTTCAAAATGGAAGTTGATTTGGATGTGTTTATGAGAGAGGCCAAGGCCATAATAGATGCAAGGTACAACTTGCACAACTCAAAGGTGTAGAAGTTGTTTGACATTCACTAGCTAGAGGAGTACAACACATTGCTCTGAAAATTTTATAGATTAAGCCTTTGATATAAAAAATTTTAAGGTTGTCTCCTCAGTTGGAAAGTTGTTTGATTTGGTATGTTGATGTGGAAGTTTTTTTTTTTTCTTATTTTATGGATTGGGTTTTGAAGTTTTGAAAGAACAGGAAGATGAGGTGAAGAGAATATTTGGTTTGATGTAAAACCATAGATTCCTCAATAAAACTCCTTTTGGAAGGCGAGACGTCTTCTCCAACATCATAACAAATTTTTTCTTTTGTAGAATATACTCCCCACAAGCAGTTATGGTCCTTTTCTTGTAACGTATTTGAATATCAAATGAAAAAGTCATGTGTGTACTTGGCCCAAGGCTTGTTCCTCCATTTTCTTATAAAAACGAATTCAAGGCTAGTTACATGGATCTTTTGGGGAATTTAATAATGGTGAATGTAGAGAATAGAGCTTATTGTCTTATTTTAGGTTACTGAGTCTAAGTCTTTTGTAGATTCCGCATGTTGTATAACAGTACTAGAATTTGATGAATATAAATGACATAATTTTTAATCTAATTGTCTCCTATTGTACACCTTACACAAATTATAAATGAAATTGATCAAATATCATTCAATTTTTCTCCATTTACCTTTTCTTATGGATGTATATTTCTGTTAATGCTCTTATTCAAAGAATCAGTTAAAATCTTTAATGGAAATGTAGGTTTGTGTAAATGTTTGTAGGGATTTCATAAGAAGGATTGGCTAAGAATTTCTATGTATAATGGTGTAATGCATCATTGTAGAGCTTCTAATGTTTGGGAATGTTTGGGTGAGAATATTGTTTTGCAACTTCAATTGCATTATTTTTGACTCCTCTGTTCTAGGTTAATGTGCTGATCTTTTGCCTTTGTGTCTAAGTTACAACTCCAAGGTCAATCAAATTAATACTTTCAATCTCCAAATTCAATTGAATTTTTTTGTTGAATTGAAGTCTTATCTTGTTGTATTGTTTTGAAAATGTTAAATGCTTGAAAGATGATGCCAGGTATTTTTATTTTTCATAATCCTCAAGAAAATATGCATAGAACACATCTTTTATTTACTCTATTTGTGATTATTGGCATAGGATATAGGTGAATACTATCCGAGATCACCCTCTTTGGTTTTGCAAAGCCTAAAGTGTAGAGGGAAAGTTGTTTTAAGTTTCACCTATTCGTTGGCCAATCCTTCTAAATAGATAATAAAATTTGAATATGGAAAGATCATAGGTTACTTGTGAGATCTAGTTGGGAATTGAAAACCACCAGCACAATCCTTTTTGGTCAACATGGAGGAGACCTAAATTTCTCCACACTTTGTATCAGATGTCCCCAAAAGGGAAACACAATACAATGAGAAGATGATTTTTACGATATATAGAAGAATGTATATACAAATAGAAAAATTTCACAACATATGACATTCCTTTTTATCCTTGCACCAACAGAGTAACGAGGGTCATCCAAAGAAATCTCACAAACATAAAGACATGCCAAGTGGAAAAATATGAGGGATCACATTACACACATGCAATAACAAATAACATAGAAAAAAAATCTAGTATGAAACATGTGAGACAACCTAAAGAAAGTCATCTACATCCTAATCATGTTCATGATATGCAAAAGGTAGATAACTAGCCAAAGGAGAAACAATGAGTGCCATACTAGGAAAATCACCAGGTTCAACACGTGGTGATGAACTCTTTTTAGGACGTTCATCACATTTATGCCCATATAAGTTCAAAGAAGAGGAAAATAAAAAATTTAACTCATTATGCACTTCCTCGTCAATCTTAACAATCTCATCATCATCATCTAAGTTAATCAGAAAAGAAGGTCTAATGGCAATATCCATTGTATGCCCATGTTTATGTTGTTGCAAAGGTGGAGAACCATCATGCTTATTTGAGTTAGATTTTGATCTTGGTTTGTTGGTTTGTTCTTTTATTCTAATTGGTAAGCAACTAGTATGGTGTTTATGCCTGCACTCTTTAGCATTTTAGTTTCTTCTTGCATGGTTCTCATGTTGTGATGGTGTAGGAGCAGATTTATCAACCATTGGTTTATTTTCTTTCCACAAGGGAGGAATGAAAGGAGTAAAAAAAAATTGGGAAACCATTATCTCTTTAGGTTTGTAAACTTGTTTGATCTTAGGAGGAACCAAAGGAGTTATATTTTTATCTCATGGTCTTTTGTAGGAAATGGGTGGGTGAATTGTGTTGGACTTGTCTTGGTTACTTAGAAGATATTTTGATTCAAGCATTGGTTCATCAATGATAGGTTGGGGAGAAGAAACAATCATGGACCTAGGAATATTACTAAGAGATAATTCTATTATTTTATTTTCCTTGAACTTTTGATAGGATTTGAGAAATAATTCTTCATGAGGCTTTATAGGTTTCATAGGTTTGGGCCAAAATAATTCCAATGAAAAAGTTTCCATGGGAAGACTAATAATTAAAACCACTATGATGCATAGTAACAATTTTATTTCCAAAAGGAAATTTCAAGAATTTATGAATTACCAATGGGATAACATCCATGGAGCATAGCCATGGATAGTCTAACTTCACATGGAATTGATATGATGTTGGGATGATTGAGAATGAGATATCTAATTTCTTTGATCCAACTTTTAATGGGATAGTGATCAAACCTATCATACGGCAAGAAAAACCATCTTGTGTTTTGATCCATTCTTTCAGTTGTTCATAATAATCTTGGTAAAGTTCATGCACAAATAAGAATTCCTTGGTGATCACATTCTCTACATATATGGGATCAATTAATATCCCATTTATAGGCTTGTCATTTATTCTTCCGACTATATAGAGAGGACCATAAGGTACATGTTGAAGTATATCACTATGTGAGAAAGAAATATCCATAGAAAAGTTGGTTTGGGCCTTATGAGGTTTAAAATAAATGAAGAATCATGGTATGTAGATCATCTTCATTATCACTCTTGTCACCATTTATTATGTTTTGTATGTTGTCAACATTCATCACACCATTCTTTGTATCACTAAATTTAACAAATGATATGGAGTGGTTTGGCATTGGATTGGTAAAGATTTGAAAACTTTTATTGGGTGGGGAAATGTATTTGTTTCCTTGATCATTAACACCACCCAACTAGATGTGATTAAAATCAATGAGGTTTTGCACTAAATGTTTAAGATGCCTACATCAATCTGTACCATGTCCAACTTGTTGGTGATATTGATAAAATGCATTGGGGTTATGATTCAAAGATAAAGGTTTAGTGGTGTGGAGTGGTCTAACAAGAGGTAAGGTGATTAAATTTTTACTCAAGATTAGTAACATGATTGAATGGAGGGTATCGAGTAGCAAGGTGAATTGCCTATTATTTTCTCTAAATGGGTATGGATTTGTTGTTTTATGTCAGCCACTTGACATTAAAATGATGGGTTGGTTGAGGTTGACTTATCTATATAAAGCTCTTGTTTTATTTCTTGAATGGTTGAAATTTTTTATTATGCATAGTTTCAAAATTTTAAGGATAGGTTGAAGGAGTTTTTTCTACATGTTGGTTAAGTGAGTTATGATAATCATGGAGAGTTGTGCATAATTATGTAAAAGAGGGAAATTTCATCATCCCAAACTTTTCTTGAATATTTTTTGTAAGTTATCGATGAACATACTTTGAAGATCAACATTAGGAAGCTTAATATTCATTTGCGAGTAAAGGAGTTGATGACGAGCTATAAAATTAGTGACCTTTTCATCTACTCATTGTTTACATTGCATGAGATCAGGTAAAGCCATCTTAGGACCAATGTGCACTTTGAAATGGTTTAGAAAGGCATCAACAATCTCATTGAATGTGTTGATTGAGTTATTTGGTAAGGAACAAAACTATTCCAAGGTTTTATATTTCAAAGAACTAGGAAAATTTTTAGCCAAGAGTTTCTCTTCAAAATTGAAGTCATTACATAAGGTTGTGTATGCCAAAACATGGTTGATAGGATCTCCTTTACCACCATATTTCTCAAATATAGGAATATCTATACCTTGTGGATTTTTTGTTCTCAATACCTCCAATGATAATGGGTTTCTTTTGACATATTGTGAAGGTTGGCCATTTTGATTTTGGTTCAATGTTGTTATTTGTTATTGGAGGGTTGTGACATTTTGAAAAAGTTTATTTTTTATGGAATTGTTTGTTGTTTTTTGAGATGGAGGGTGTGAACCCCAATCCTATACCTGCACAAACATGGCAAACAAGCACAATATTAGATCCATTTGCAATGCTCAAATAGGAAATAAAATAAAGAAATGAACAAAGAAAGCAATGGAATCCTATTCTAAGATGCACACTCTTGATCCCATGGGGGAATTGGTGCCAATTATGTGTAGAAATTGGCCCTTTCCCAACTCCTATGCAAGGTTTGATGAAATTTTGGCATAACCTTGCTATGAAACCATGAAAATGATGAGCACTTGATATGAAATGGATAAGTTGTGGATGAAATGAAGTATAGTAGACTTGCTTGGATTGTGGATGAAAGAATGAGAAGAAGAGTCTCTCATTTATAGATTTCCAAGTTGGAAGAATGAGCAAGATTGAGCAATGCGGGATCATTCAACACCCAATGGCCAAGTGTCACTTGTCAAGATGTGAATGGTTGAAGGTTGTGCAAGTTTTGATCAAAGTGCCAATAAATGACATAAGGTGGAATTTGAAATTAGTGAAATGATTTGTTGGAGAGGGAAGAAAATGGAGTTATGACCACTTGGCTCAAGGAAAAAGGACTTGTAAGGTGAATTAAATGCTTTGTTGGAAGGACCAAGCCCACTTGAATTTGAATTCAAATTTGAGGGAATATTCCCCTTTTATGCCATGTGGGGGAAAATAGAGATTTAATAAATGAATTAAATATATTTTCATGTGCAAGTGGTAAAAGCTAGAGGATGGGACTTGCATTAAGATTAAATTAACCAAAGTTTAATTAATTTTAATGAAGAATTTAAGAGATGTGACAATTTTGACTTAAATTTATGAGTTAATTTAAATCAAGAATTAGGAAGAAAGGTTTAATTAAATAAATGATTTGATTTATTTAACTAAAGGGGATAATTCTAGATTAAATCAGATAAGGTTTAATTTATTCAATTTAATAAGAAGACTTTATGGATTTAATCAAATAAGATGAATTATTTAATTAAAGAGGGATTGAGGATTAATTAAATTAAATTGATTAATTTAATCAATAGAGGGGATAATGACTTAAATAAATAATGATTTATCTAATTAAGAGATGAAAAGTGATGATAAGTTGGGAGTATGATTTAGGATGAAGCGATGTTAATAATTAGGATCAAGTGCATTGGTCAATATTCCATGTCTACATTTTGCCCCTTTTTGAAGCAATACACTCGTTGTATTGGTTCAAAGAATAAACTACTGTGATCAAAGTTAAAAATTTCTTGATATTTTTGAATGCCCCACTACTGACCCAATGGAAGGATTATGCTGATATGTTGCCCCCTTGAGAGGTCGGACAATTTTTTTGATTTTTGGATGATCTTGCTAAAAAAGAGGATAAGGTGCCCGACAGGTCCAAAAATGCCCTAGGATGCCAAAAATGAGTTAAAATACCAAAAAAGATGCAACATGGCCCTCGGTTGGACAAAAATAGGATTGGGGGATGAAAACCCTAGCTAGATGGTCAAATTAGGTCAAAAAACCCTAATTTGTAGGCTTAAATAGACCTTGAGGGGTCACTTTCAATTCATTTGCATACTTATCCTTTAGAAACTTTTGCAATTTGAGCTCTAAGTTCTAGTTGAGATGGCACAACGATAGATTCCTAGGCATGAGTAAGAGAGGGTCTAAGTGCACCAGTGACCAACTAACGCAAGACTCATAGTATGTACTCCTATCTCAACTTTTAATTTCCTCATTTTATGTGCATTTAATAGGGTCCAAGTCAACTTTAGGTCAAGTGGCGCTATATAGCACCACTGCAAATGCTCAATTGGCACCATGTGGCCTCAAACTATGCCACATATGAGAGTAGCGCTGTCGCGAGCTAGTTAGGAGAATTAGGGTTTCGGCCAACTCCACCGCATATGCAAATTAGACCACGCGACACAGTTTGGAATCGGGGTTTGAGTACAAAGTTAGTCGCACATGCAAATCGGACCGCACAGTGCACTTTGGAATTTAGGATTTGCTAAACTTTGTTGCGGCAGTGTAGTTTAGAACTTTACAAACAACACTGCATTTGTTGTTTCAAATGTGAAAAGCTAATGCGGGGGGCAGATTTTTTTACGACACTTGAAGCGATGGCTTCCCTTGTACAGGAGGACCTTGACATACTTCATTCGAGGGAGCACAGATTGCAGGTGCTCAGCATATTACAGGGTATGCACATATTCCTTGAGGAGCAACTTGGTATGCTCACTCTGTAGTTCATTGTCTACGTTCATCCTATTCGGACCCACTTGCGGATGATGAAAGCCTTGGTAGAGCGATGGCACAATGAGACCTCCTCCTTCCACCTTCCTACTGGCGAGGCTACTATTACTATCGGCGATGTTTTGCGCATCCTATGACTACCTATCCATGGAGTGAGAGTCATTTATGATCCAAATGTCGGTAGGGATGCTTGCTACAATGTGATGGGTCTCGATGAGATTTAATTTTCTGAGGGATAGATAGACTTGGAGAGGTACTGGGGCATAGTGCCCACCTACAGATTGATTGTTGCAGCCATCATTTCAGGTTTAGTGGCACCAGATCGGTGAGGCTGATACTTCAGTCTAGGCTGGGGGCTAGCTTGGGAGAGGATGGTCATCTGCAGGGAGTGCTTTGCTTGGGGGCCAATGATGTTGGCCTCACTATATAGGGACCTCCACGAGTTTGCATATCTTGATAGCAGGGCCATCGGGGCTGGGGTCACTCTACTACACATCTGGGCATGGGGATAGATTCCAGTCCTAAGTGCAGTTGTCACACTGATTGTTCTAGATATTGATGATCCTGTCGTTTGGTGGTATGGGGGATCCTAGATTCGCTTCACTCATACAAGTACAAGAGGCATTTCCCATTGGTGATGTGTTCTTGATGAGATGTGAGAGGTTTTTTGGAGGCCCTAGATGGGTATAGGCCTGTGGTACGATGATCATGAGTAGCTATTCTTTGCTCGGTAGGATAGATGGATGCAACGCTGCGAGAACACCATGATAGAGCGGTAACTCCCAGATAGGGTGTCCCAATAATTTGGTGAGGTTCAGAATAGGCTATATGACAAGTACGTGGTGATCTTCACCCATTCTACATGAGAGATAGCATGGGGCTAGCCGATTCCAACACCGAAGGTAGTAGCCTTGTTTAGGTAGGTAGTGGCCAAGCCATGGCCATATGATCAGGGGTTGGCAAATACAGGGGTTACCCAGTGTACAAAGCTTGGTTCAGGTCTCCTCTCAGATTGAAATTTCTAGGCACAGTTCTTCCATGATGAAGGCTGAGAGGCAGGTCCCTCGGTAGGAGCAGGGGATAGGGAGGCAGAGGTGACGGTGATAGAGATGGTGATGGGGACAGGGGAGGAGGTGGCCCTCCTCCACATCAGACACCACCGCAGGTAGAGATTCATGAGATCCCTGCACATGATGATCAACCCAGAGATGGGGATAGATTGTTCCTAGATCACTAGCCACCAGGATAGCCCGATCATAGAGATGCACTAATCCAATAGTTGCAGGGTCAGGTTCATATATTGACTGCAGAGAGAGATCAGACCAGACAGTAGATTTTGGCAGTCAATGCTGAGAGGGACCAAGCCCGGTCTGAGAGAGATCGAGAGATCAGCTGGAGGTGACAACTAGAGAGTACAACCTCATCCGCCCAGGGAGAAACAGTTTCTTTGAGAGCATACTAAGAGGTGGTTAGAGAGGTTGAGTAATATCGACAGCATTACAGGCATGTAGTTCCACCAGCTGGTCGAGTGTCAGAATTTTCACAGCAGACAGGGATGAGGCCTCCCAAGGACCATGGTGAAAGGCTAGAGGGAGAGGGGAATAGCTAGCAGGGCTAGCCCTTTGATCATAAACAATTATCCATTTTTGATTCCATGGTATCTTTTTATTGCCCCTATTGTATCATGTACTTTGATGTATATACTTGATCCAATTTCTGTATCATGACAGTTGTATATTTTGATGATATATATATGATATGATCCTACTTATGATATTTTTTATGATGTATGATGTATGGATGCATTTTAATTTCCTATGTGCAATGAGATGTTATGAAATGTTTTTATTTTATGCTCATGCAATATGATGTATGTTTCTACATGATGTGATGATGATTATGGATGCATTTCTTTTTGTACTTTTCTATGCATTTTAATGACAATCATATGGATGCAATGTATGCAAATGATTATGTATTGATATGAAAATGATTAATGATGCAAATGATATGCGACCAATTATGTAATGATAATGGATGTTAATGATTTCTATTATGCCCTTAATGATTTGTGTAATGTATGATATGAGATGAATGTAATGCAATGATTTCTTAAGATACTTATAATAACAAATCTATATTATTCCTCATAACTTAAGATGATGATAACACATGATGATATGATGTGGTATGATCTACATGATATGATATGCATTTATGCTGATGATTTTATGGATACAAGGTAGATGCATTAGCGATGTTCTAATTAACTGTCATGGTACCAAGTTAGTATGGAAAGAAAATAGAAGAAAAGAGATCCAACAAGTCATTAAATGTCAATGATTTTCTTACCAGGAGTTGGTATTTTCAAAGGGCCAATTACTTTATGTTTGATAACAAACATGGGTACGATGCATCAAGGTATAATGAACTAGGATGGTGTTGTACCTAGTGTGATGAAATTTGACTCAACAATCAGATAGGAGTATTCCTATTCACACTTAGCATACAGAACCTTATTCAAGATGTAGTTTAGACATTCCAATCATCTCAGACCAAAACATAGAAAAGAAAGCCTTCCTATGTGGTCAACAAGATACCTAAGACACCCTCCCTACAAACCAAACAAAGCATGCATGACTAAGTTATTTTACAAGAGTATCCGACAAGCACAACAAATGAAAAGATAATGATCATTGCCCCATTCCTTTCTCTCTAAACCTTTTTTGTTTAGGCATCATCGAGAGGTCCTTGGAATGAGCACAATAAAAAAAAGTGAAAGAAAGGATAAAGTAAACAAATAAGCTAATGTTCTTCACACCACTAGCCAAGGCTAAACTAAGGTGATACCTGATGCTGATGTCCAGTGTAGGAAGGATGCATCATAGGACATGTTGTGATCAGGGTTTTGATGGGATTGACTAGATGATAAGCTATACTATGAGTAGATCAACTTGCTTGCTTACTGACCTAGGTTTGAGACTTCTGACAATTAGGTGTTCACTTTGGAACCTACTAGATTTGCTTCTAACTGAATCACCAAAGGGTGAAGGAAATGATTAATTTATTAGGAATGATGATTATTGAGGGTGAAAGTGAGATGAGATGAGTGCACCATTTTGGGTTTTTTCAAATGTTTTGAGGCTATTTTTAGATTTTGAGATTTTCCAATTTTTTGGATTTTCAAGATTTATGATGAAGAGACTAACTTAAAGACCTATCCTAGGGGTCTCGGGAGTTGATCAATAGATTAGCCTTGCCTATGTTATACACACAGAGACGATGTAGTTCGACTAATTATAGACTCGATTCGATGATGATATAGATGGGAAAATGGGTTGCCATTGGACGGACGCCTACAGGATTGACCTATGGTGTCTCGGGGGATGATCAAAGATCAACATTTCCTACGTTCAAGCTCAGAGATGACGTAGTTCAGATAGATGAACTTGTTTTTGATTTTTGTGATTTTTGACATGTTTTGAATATTTTTTGATTTTTTGATTTTAAAGAAGATCTCAAGAATATACATGAATTCGATTTGATGCAGGAACATGAACATGGCCCTAGCGTGATGCGATAGACTACTTCGATAAAGGCAGGACAAATTGACCTTAGGAATATGCCAAGTAGTACTAGGGTGGAACATGATACAAGCACAAGATCAAGCTATGGTACGGTATGTAGACAAATGGTGGAAGGATAGATGGAATGTAATGGATAAGTGAGTGCATAGAATAGGCCATGAATATCTTGGTGGATGGAGAGTGCTTTATTTATGCTTGGCACCTGTTTGCCAGTTTTTCACCAAGGTACTTGTCCAAAGTGCCACCGAAGTGGTTTTCACTAGAGGATGATTTTTTCTTTACTATTTTCAATCCTTTTTATGATTTTATTTTTTTTGGATTTTTGTATTTTTCAATTTTTTTGTTGCCACCAAGATGCCTGTTTGCCAGGTTTTCATTAGGGTGACCATTTTTTCATGACATTTTTTGAATTTTTTGTACTTTTTGGTTCTATACCTTACAATATTTTAGGCATAAATTTTTTTGAGATGGGAGTTGTTCATCGGCTCCTGTAGGGGTTCACCTTTTGGTGTTGATAAATGATATGCCCCTGATTTATAGCTTGTTGTGATGATGAAAGGTCCCAACCAGTTGGGCTCAAATTTTCCTTTGCTTTTTGGATTTGGCACATTCTTCTGGTTCTCCTTTAGCACAAGTTTGCCAACTTGGAAGATGCGTCTCTTGATCTTCTTGTTGTAGTTGTGCTTTAGGCGGTTCTAATAGACTTGTAGATGGTTGAGGGCATCCATGCATCGTTCATCTAATAACTCCAGCTCATTTAACCTTGAAACTCGATATTCCTCATCTGTAATGAGGTTTTCCAGTGATATCCTTAATGACAGAAGCTCGATCTCAATTGGGAGGATGGCTTCTGATCCGTAAACTAGGGAGAATGGGGTGGCACCTATTGGCATGTAGATGCTGGTGCGATAGGCCCATAAGGCAGGATTTAGCTACAGATGCCAGTCACGACTAGCATCATTGGCTATCTTCTTAAGGATTTTCAAGATGGTTTTGTTGGTAGCTTCTACTTGGCCATTTCCTTGTGGATAGTATGAAGTGGAAAAGTGATGTTGGATTTTGAAACTTTTACATAAGTCACGAACATCCCAGTTTTTGAAAGGTGTCCCATTATCTGAGATAATAGCTTGGGGAACATCATATTGGTAAATGAGGTAGTTCAAGATGAAATCGGATATCTTCTTTCCCATTATGTAGGTCATAGGAATGGATTCGACCCACTTTGTAAAGTACTATGTGGTGGTGATGATGAATTTGTGGTCATTGGATGAGGTGGGTGTGATTTTTCCGATGAGATCGATCCCCCACTACGAGAAGGGACAAGGTGTAACAATAGGGTGGAGCTCTTGAGCTAGTGCATGAATAAGGTCTCCATGTGGTTGGTACTGTATTTTTTTTTTGACAAAGTCGTGTGCCTCTCTTTCCATTTTTGGCCAGTAGTATCCGGTTCTCAACAACTTCTTAGCCAAGGTCATACCACTCTAGTGCGAATCACAAATGCCAATGTGTACCTCAGTTAAAGCAATCAAGGCTTCCTCAGTGTTCAGGCAACACAACAAGGTTCCTTCAATGCTCCTATGATAAAGGGTTTCTCCTAGGATGACAAAGCGGGTGTACTTTTTGATGAAGGCTCATTTAAGGTTTGGGGTTATATCAGTGGGCAAGACTCCTATTCTTAAGTAGGTGTATACATCATGATACCAAGGATCATTGGGACCAACGAGTTCACACACAAATTCAAACTCCAATACCTTGAATGCTGGTATGAGAAGCTGCTCTACCAAGAATTCTTGCTTTGGGACATTGCGTGGGATTTCCAAGAGTGATCCAATTATCGCCATTACATCCATTGTTCTGTTGTTTTCTTTAGGTAACTGTTCAAATGTGATATCAATGAATGAATCTTTAAGGTTTGCGATTAACTTCTTGTATGGAGTTATCTTATCATATTTTATCTGATATTCATTATTTACCTAATTTATTACGAGTTGAGAGTCCCCATATACCTTTAAAGCCATGATCTACCATTGTACTGCAATCCTTAAGCCTATGACGAGAGCCTCATACTTTGCTATGTTATTTGTGCATGGAAATTATAGTTTGTAAGATTTGGATGTGCAGTATCCTTGGGAAGTTATGAAGAAAATTCCTACTTCTGATCCGTGTTGCATGTAAGATCCATCAAAGTACATCTTCATGTAGTCTGCAACACTTAGTCTGAATATTGATTCATCTAGGAATTCCAAAACGAGTGGGTTCTCTACATAAATAGGAGCTTCTACTAGTTGATCTGCAATTACTTGTCCCTTGATAGCCTTGTGCTCCACATATTCAATGTCGTGTTCCATCAATATCATGACCCACTTGGTTGCCCGTCCTATGAGAGTGGATCTAGGAAGTAGGTATTTGAGAGGATCTATCTTTGCAATCAGCTTGATTTGGTGAGCCAAGCGTTTGAATTTTTGTGCAACAAATACAACTACCAGATAAGCCTTTTCAATGAGAGTATAGTTTAGCTCATGTCCCACCATAGTTCTTCTGATATAGTATATTGCTCTCTCTCTTCCATTTTCATCATGTTGAGCTAATAGAGCACCGAGAGCTGCCATGGTTGCTGAAATGTACAGGATCAATGGCTTTCTTGGTTTAGTTGGCATTAACATTGGTGGTGTAAGTAGATATTCTTTTATTTTACTAAACACTTGATCACACTTATCGTCCCACTTGTATGTTACTCCCTTGTGGAGCAGATGAGAGTATTGGATCTGTTTATCCGCCAGTTGTGCTATGAATTTGTGGATGGATTGGAGCCTGCCTTGTAAGCCTCTAAGTTGTTTTAGTGTCCTGGGTGTGTCCATGTTGAGGATCACCTTGACTTTGGCAAGATCCACCTCTATTCCTCTCATTGATACAATATATCCCAAGAGTTTTCTTGATTGCACCCTAAAGATGCATTTCTTGGGGTTAAGTCTAACCTTGTATTTCTCCAATCTATCAAAGATGGCACTTAGAGCTGCTATATGATCCTATCTTTTCCTTGACTTGGCCAATATATCATCCACATAATCTTCCACATTTTTTTGAATCATGTCATGAAAAATTAGTGTCATGGCCCTTTGATATGTTGCTCCCACATTCTTTAGCCCAAATCGCATCATGTTCCAGCAGTAGGTGCCCCATGGACATGTAAACATTGTCTTATGTTGGTCTTCCTTTGCTATCATAATATGGTTGTACCCTAAGAAGCCATCCATCAGTGATAGCATCTTGTGTTTGGCTGTCATGTCCACTATCATATCAATGTTGGGTAGTGGAAAATCATCCTTAGGACACGCTTTGTTTAGGTCTCTAAAATCGGTGCACATACGAATGCCCCCATTCGGTTTTGAAACTAGCACAAGATTTGACACCCATTCCGAATAATCAATTGGTCGTATAAAATTGGCATCCAAGAGTTTTTGTAATTCCACCTTGACTAGCAAGGCTATCTGAGGGTGCATCTTTCTCAACTCCTATCTCACTGGCTTTGCCCTTGGGTAGACAACTACGTGATGAACCACGACTTCTAGATCAAGACCCAACATGTTGGCATAGGTCCACATGAAGTTCACCTTTCTTTCCCTTAGGAATTATACCAATAGTTCTTGTTAGTTTGGGAGAAGTGATTCAACATAGAAGATGATGTGTGGCATTGCTTTTGTTCCCAGATTGATAGGATTGCACTATTTTGCTAAGACTGTTGATTTCTCTTGATGAAGTGTAGTAGGGAGGAGATTGAATCCTTCATCCTCTGGTGCCTCAGAGAGGTTTTCACCATTGGATTCATCCTTTATTTTTACTATTCTATGGTTAGAGAGTGCCACAGTGTGGTTTTCACTCAATGACCCTAAGCTTATTCTCATTCTTTTTCTTTTATGACTGAAGGACTCAATCGTCTCCCCATAATAGGCCTGTGTGTCTAGTGTGATGTTAAATCTAGATTTATGATCTCTACATGGTACTATATCCCTTAGTCCCATGAATTCTGAGAGTGTCTCATGATTTTCAAATGTGTATAGAACCGGTGGTCCTCGTTGAACGTAGTCGATGAGTTGTGGGTAAACTAGGTTTATTTTATCGATTTGGTGGTCTGACTCAATGGGTGAGGCACTAATCATGAGTAAGGAGGAGTCTTCAAAAAGTGTGGGTAGGCCAATTATGGTATCCTCATCATCACTACTACTACAAACTTTAGTTATGTCGAAGGTGAAATTATCTAGGGGCAGACCTATTGATATGGCTAGTTGAAGAGCGACTGCTAATAACTAAGGGGGAGACTTGACTGTTCTATTAGGGGTACCTCTACCACATATGGTTATACTCAGAGGGGTACATCCAAGGCCAAGATTTCTCATTCATCTTTCTATAATGATGGGCTCTAGTCATCCATCATTGTTCTTTCAAAGGCTTTCATTTTTGTTGTAGCCCATACCAAGCATCATTTGTAATCCTTTGCTAGCTTCATCCATGGGTAGGGTGGGTGTGGGCCTTTCATCTTGGTATAGTGATCTTGAAATGTCTCTTTCATCCACATTTTCCCAACTTAGATCTCCCCAACAGTGAAATCTAGAAGGGTCTACCCTGAAACTGTGGATAGGTGTTTCAACTGGTTGGGGTTGCCCATGTGATCTAGGAGATTGAGGTAACTCTCCTACAACAAAGGAATTATTCTTCATTCTGTAATATCCACACCCATTTTCTTGGATCATGAGCTTGATATCGAATATATCAGGGATGGAGGGTGTCTCTATTGTAGAAGTGGAGGCGAGGTTAGATTGATCTATATAGGGAGTAGAGGGGCCTTCATCATTCTTTGGCACTTGGGGAACTTTGTAGAATTTGGCCTCCAAGTTTTTGCAATCGGCGAATGGCTCTGAATCACCATGTATTGTGACCTCCGCATTTTGATATGAAAATTTTACAAATTGGTGAAATGTTGAGGCGACCACCTTCATTCCATGGATCCATGGGCATCCTAGAAGGATGTTGTAGGGAAAATCAAGGTCAAGGACCTAACATGTGGTTTCCATAGTAACTGGCCCTACTTGGATTGAGATCTTGATAGTGCCTTGAGACACTCTTTCCTGGCCATCATATGCTCTGATGGTAATGCCTTTTTTTTTTGATGGAGTATTCTGAGATTCCCAAGTTCTTTATAAGTTTAAGCGAACAAATATTGAGGCCCGCACCTCCATCCACCAAGACCCTTTTGACCTTTTTCTTGTGAACTAGGACTTGAAAGTGAAGTGCACAGTTGTGAGATGGCTAGGTGAGGAAGTCTTGATCGGAGAAGGTGAGGAGATTTGGGGTGATGATGTTACCAACTATAGCCTAGAATTGTTACGTATCAAGGTTAGTGGAGATAGTGGACACAACTAATGCTTCATCAAGTATTTTCCTATGGGCGACAAAAAAATTTAGTAACTCCATGATAGAGATCTAAGCGGGGGTTCTTTTTATTTGGTCAATGACATTATAATCATAGGGAATGACTTTTAGATTTGATATGGGGTCTTAGATGGTTGTGATGCCCCTACAATAGTAACCTTGCCACCGTGTGTGGTGACTCCACAATCAACATTGGCTCCTTTGACGCTAATGACAGTGACTATTTCATCTATGCATGTGATAATGTCTTCGTATATAAGGTTTGCATTGGCATACTTTTGTTTCCCTTTATTGTTCCCTTGGATATTTCCTTGATTGTGATTAGGCATCAGATTCATGTATATTTTGAGATCTTGATTTCCAATGGGTTTCTTGACATTTATGATTTTATCCTCAATGAGATCTTGTATGGTTTTTTTCAATCTCATGCAATTTGTAATTGTATGCCCTTTGATTTTATGAAAATTGCAAAGGATATTTTCATTGTACCATGGTGGTTTTGTCATGGGTTCCACATATTGTTCAAAATTGGAAATTTTGATAAGGTTCTCTTTAACAAGATTCTTCATTATAGATTTGATTGACTCCCCAAGGGCTACGAACTTCCACTTGGGTGGATACTTGTTTCGGGGAGGTGATCCTCCTTGATTGTTTAGGTTATTGATTTGATTGTTCAGAGGTGGTGGTTTTTGTGCTACCATATTGGTTTGCACATTATTGCGGTTGTGATATTGAGATTGATGATGGGTTTGAATATCTTGTTTGGGAGCACTGATGACAACCTTAGCATCGACCACTCCATCGTTTGTGGCATTTTTGTTCCTTGACCATGTGCAAGGTTTATCATTATAACTGGTGGATGGGCGGTTATCTTGTTGTGCAAGAAACATGGATGTGCCTCCTCGCGTAGTAAGGGCTCTTTTGATATTGAGCACTTTTGGGATCAATTGATCATATGTTGTAATGCATTTCATTTTTAGATAGAATGCCAAGTTTTCATCCAAATTGGTTATGATAGTGCAAAATTGTTGCTCTTCTGGCATGGTCCACTTGCTTCGATTGGCCTTGGATCACCATCTTTGCAAGAAGGAGGTGAATAACTCTCCTTTTCCTTTTTTGAGTGTTGATAGTTCCTCCAAACTAACATCCATACCCATGTTGAATACATAGTTTTTGAGGAATGTGTCCACCATTTCTTGGAATGTTTTGATGCCTGTGGGTAGATGAGAGAACCATTCCATCGTGGGACTAGTTAGACTCTAAGGAAATAGTCGCATTAGATATGTGTCATCATATGCAACTTCTATGCAATGCACTTGAAACTCCCTATCATGATTTTCAGGGTTTCCCATCCCATTATATTTGTCAAATTTGGGGATTTCAAATCCCTTCGGGAATGGTACCATTGAAATATTTCTATCAAAAGGATAGGGGTACAAATTTCTTGGCGTTCTAGTTGTTTTTCCTGACTGAAGGTCCAACACTTGCTGCGAGAGCAATTTGATATGTGTTGCAACATCGTTTTGCAGATCAAGAGGTGGCTTGAATGTGTTTTGAGGAATTTGTGGTGTTTGATTGACAAGTGGGGTATTGGTGGGGGTTTTCTGCAAGATTTGGTATGCATTTAAGGCCTGCTAATATGCTTGTATTTGTACCAACAACTCTTGTTGTTGGTCCTATTGTTGTTGTTCCAACAAAGCTTGTTGCTGGTCCTGCTGCTATTATTCCCACAAAGCTTGTTGTTGGTCTAGCTACTGTTGTTCCAACAAAGCTTGTTGTTGGTCTAGCTATTGTTGTGCCAACAAAGCTTGTTGTTTAGCTTATTGTTGTGCCTAAAAATATTTTACAGGGCTTGTTGGTATGCCTGTTGATGGATTGCTTGCAGTTGTGCATGGTACTATGCTTGCACCTGCTGAGCCTAGTGTTGGGATTGAGCTTGATCTTGTTCTTGTTTGGATTATTGTGCCACTTGTGCAGCTTGTTGGGCTTGTGCAGATTGTGCAGCTTGTGTAGCTTGAGTGGCTTGTTGGGTGGCTAATTGCGCTTGTGCTTGCTAAGCAACCAGTTATGCAACTTGTTGGTTTTTTTGAAGTACCCTTTGGTGGGTGGTTTTTGGACTGCTTGAATCATGGTGATGAATGAGTTCGTCATGTTAGCCTTTGGTGGAATCGGCGGTGGATTGGGAGTGGTGTTGAACGTTCTGATGAGAGAAAGGGTTGTGTTGGTGATTGGGGTTTGGGTTGTGGGTGGTGTGATCAAGATGCTTGGTCCTTGGGAAACCATGCTTTGAGAGATTTGGGGACAGGTGGATGTGTTGACTGTTGTAGTTTCTTTATGGTTGCCATTTTTTCTTGTGATACTGATGGAAAAATGAGGGGGTTTGATGTGATTCTTAGATTTCTTTGGTTTGGAAGATTGGTGGCGGGTAGGGGGGAAGGCCCAACCCAAAAGGTGATATAGATGTCAGAGGTAATGGAGGGAATGGTGTTGTGTTCCCTTGGAAAAGTGATGACAAGGACGGATCAATGACTCCCCTATCTCGAATAACCCACCCTCTCCTTGCGAAATCATGGGGAGAGAAGTTTGTATGTTTAGCGGATAGGTTGGTGTTGCATGAAATGAGGATGAGTCTACATGATTATGTAAAGTAAGTGGAACATACGAGTGTAATGAATTTACCAGGATAGAGTTATCTGGTGTGGTGTTGATATTCATTTCTCTGTTGTTTACAAGGCAATACTTCTGGATTTCGTGAAGCATGGCGCTTCCCTTGTTAACAACTGGTAGAGTTGAAGCGATTGTTGATATGATTTGGGGAATATCTTGAGTAATGTTTGGAAGTGATATTAGGGGTATGCTCTCAAGAGGCCTTTCCATATTGGTACTCAAGTCAAAGTCAAAAGGGAGTTTGGCCCCTTCTTTCATTAACACACGTATATATAGAGAGGGATTAAGTTTCAACATGGTGTTGACGATTATATGATTCTCAGGATTCCAAACCATTTCAGTTATTTCCTCTTGCATCATTCCCAAGTCATTATCGGTGATGTCCTCTACGTGGCCTTCCTCTTGAGGGTTTTGCAATGGCAGAGAGGAGTTGTTTGGAGGATTTCTTGATCTTTCAAGGTTTATTTCGAGAGTCGTTTGACTTAGGTCACTTGAATTTGATGTTTCCTTAGTGATTTTCATGTTCCTCTTGTGTTGTGATCTTGTTTGAACCATAAAATAGAGATCATTTGATCTTAATATTAGGCACAAAAGGAGAAGAACTATGAAAGTCTAAGGATGAAAAGTGATGATGGGGATGAGATAAATGCAAGATGGATGATGAAGATGAATGAAACTCTTGAAGAAATTTGGGGGGGATGCTAAAATTTTTAGGGCTTGAAATGATTTGATTTTGATTTAAGGATGGTTTGAATAAATGTGTTAAGCCAAACAAGATGATAATGAACTTGTAAACCCTAGGAAGTTGTGTTATCCTAGAGTAAACTCATACAAGAGAATGATTTGACAAAGTGTGTTAAGCCAATCAAAGTGATTTTGAACTTGTAAACCTTAGGAAGTTGTGTTATCCTAGAGGTAAATTCGTTCGAGAGGATTGATAATTTGACTAAGTGTGTTAAGTCAAACAAGGTGATGCTGATTTTTCTTATAAGTTTAGCATGAATGATGTTTCAAAGTTCTCAAGAATTTGTTGGTGAGATGAGATTTGATTTTGATGATTGAGGGATGGATGAGAGTGATTATTTTGATCCTAGACTTGATCTAGACAAGACTCTTTCTTACAAGACCTCAGTATTGAAGAACATGCCATACTTCCTATGTGAGAAAATAAAACCTTTGAAAAAGATTTGGATTCTATTGATAATAGAACTCGTACAAACTTGGGTTGTTCTTTGAAGCTTTCTTGTAGAAATTATATACCAATATTTCTCTAACCTCAAGAAGCATAGAAAGATGCTCTTCACGAGCCTTTGGACTAAGCTTCTTGAACCTTGGTTTTTGGATTTTGATTTTATTGGAAATCATTTGAGAGAACACATATGTGAGGTCCAATTGTCCTTATATTTTCTTAATGAGCTCCTTTTATCGAAAATATTTCTTAATTATGATTTCAAACTAAGTGTCTAATGTCCTAATTTCTTCTCATCCCACAAGGTCCATTATGTGGAAATTTGAAGAAATCAAGGAAAATTTTTCCTATTTGTTGAATTTAGTAGAAACAAATGATGATTAAACCCAAGCACTTAGAAACCTCTAAGGATGGAATCCCTAAGGTAAGCAAGAGCACACAGATTCATCAAGGGTGTTTGTTTCCTCCAAAGGGTTTGAAATTTTGAAGCTCTTTATGAGTGTTTGTTTCCCAATGTTTTAGATCCAAGCAAAGTGTTTTGATTTCAATGATATGCACATCCCTAGGCTAAAAATACAATATTTGTTGGGTTCCCAATTGGACGAATCCAACTGCACATATTTAGTGTGAATGATTAGATGCTTGACCACACTGGCTCCCCCTTACAGTGCACTCACTTCTTGGGTCAATTAAGCATCAATACCCATGAATCTCCCATGGCATACTTTTAATCTCTACAATAGAACCGCATGTATACATGGGGCAACTTCAAAGGATATGACCTTTTGCACCAACAAATAGTTAAGGATTTTGGCCTTTACTAAACAAGGGTTTTAATATGAGCATTTAATTCATGGGGGACTATCCAGTACGGTGAGAGACCATTGCTGCCCTTCTCGTTGGAATAATCCTCATGATATTGGCCTTTGTTCCAATATCCACACTTATATCCTAGGTGGAAGTCGCTTGGCTTTAGCGTGTTCCCGGTTGGGTCATTCCCTTGGGTGATTACTTTTTCCCATAGGCCTGCTAAGATAAATAAAAGTGAGAAAGCATATCCTGTAGTTCAATCGACCTTCATTAAAAAACAAAGGGAGAACACTTGCAATATACCACGCTCACACTCGCAAGATTGGTTCAATTTTTAGGTACCCAAAATAAAATGTGGAGGCAATTACTTTACTCAACTTAAGATCACCAAAAGGGATTTTGATTCTCAAGATCATTGTGAGGCGTGAGAGAAGCATATACGTCCTTTTGATGGTATTACTTTGAGTAAGAAATTACAAAACAAAATAACACTTTAAATCCACAAAGCAAATGTGAATTCTTTCTATAGTACCAAATCAAATGTGGGATTTTCCTTGTTCAATTGTTAAACCTTAAACCAAATCTAGTAAGTTGTTCTAAAGTTCTTTTTAAGCCCTTTATTTGCAAAATTTGAAAAAAAATTGTATTGTTCTTTTTAGAGCCCAAAAGGAAAATTAGTGTTCCCTAAAGCATGAAAGATAACAAATTTCTTAAGAGATATTGAGAATTCTCTAAGAGTGTTAAACAACACTAAAGTGTTTAAAAAAACTTGGTATAAGATGAGAATGATTTCATAATGTAACCCTCCACTTTGCTTTCCTCCTTGCCCTAACCTACAAAATGATTAAAACTAGAAGATATAGAGACAACAAACAAGTTAATTGCTCAAAAAACTGAAAACAAAAAGGCACATGTCAAAAAAAATTAAATTTGAACCTTTTATTGTCACCTAGTGACGTAGTTAGCAAATGTAGAAGAGTTTAGAAACTCCAGTGACGTGATATAGTGTTGCTGACGACTGAGGGTGGTGCTCTGCAGCAAGACAAAGAGCGCAAAGGTGACACTATTTTAGCCAAGAGACGCAGTTTGGAAATTTGAAATTTGAAATTTTTGGGCGAGAAGACTCTAGTGGTGGAGTTTGGAGTTTGAAGCAGTGCAATATAGCGCCGCTTGACTGATAGTGGTGCAATATGGCGCCGCTGGACTATGGGCAGTGCAATTTCCTATAGGCACAAAAAATGTCAAAAAACCATGGATTTTTGGAAAAACATGATGAATTTCTCCAAATCAGTCTTCCTTCTAGTGCCAAAAAGTGAACCCCAATCCTATACCTACACAAGCATGGCAAAAAAGCATAATATTAGATCAATATGCAGGTAATAATAAGGATTCCCCACGAAATCCATTTGCAATGCTCAAATAGGAAACAAAATGAAGAAATGAACAAAGAAAGCAATGAAATCCTATTCTAAGATGCAAAATCTTGATCCCATGGGGGAATTGGTGCCAATTATGTGTAGAAATTGTCCCTTTCCCAACTCCTATGCAAGCTTTGATGAAGATTTGTAGATGATTGAAGCTCCTTGATAAAATTTTGGCATAACCTTTCTATGAAACCATGAAAATGATGAACACTTGATATGAAATGGATAAGTTGTGGATGAAATGAATTATAGTAGACTTGCTTGGATTGTGGATGAAAGAATGAGAAGAAGAGTCTCTCATTTATAGATTTCCAAGTTGGAAGAATGAGCAAGATTGAGCAATGTGGGATCATTCAACACCCAATGGCCAAGTGCCACTTGTCAAGATATGAATGGTTGAAGGTTGTGCAAGTTTTCATCAAAGTGCCAATAAATGACATTAGGTGGAATTTGAAATTAGTGAAATGACTTGTTGGAGAGGGAAGAAAATGGAGTTATGGCCACTTGGCTCAAGGAAAAAGGACTTGTAATAAATGCCTTGAGCCAAGTGGCCATAACTAAAGGGGATAATGTAAGATTAAATCAAATAAGGTTTAATTTATTCAATTTAATAAGAAGACTCTAGGGATTTAATCAAATAAGATGAATTATTTAATTAAAGAGGGATTGAGGATTAATTAAATTAAATTGATTAATTTAATCAATAGAAGGGAGAATAACTTAATTAAATAATGATTTATCTAATTAAGAGATGAAAAGTGATGATAAGTTGAGCATATGATTTAGGATGAAGCAATGTTAATAATCAGGATCAAGTGTGTTGGTCAAATTTCCATGTCTACAGAGGGGAATATAGTGGAGGTGTATATGTGCTGGGAGGACAAGTGAAGTGCAGGTTTGTGAGAGGTGGGGGGTTTGGAGATGTGATATTTGAATTCACAAAGCTAAGAGGATTTCTAGTGGAAATACCCAAAGTTGGAGTGATATTGCTGGTTTGTTGCATTGTTGTAGTGATAGTTGATTTGGTTTATGTAGGAATAGAGGCTATGGTTGAAGGAGGATGAATTTTATTTCCTTCTTGACTATGGATGTAACCTAGAAATTTTAAGCACAATTAACCACTTTAGCAATATGGTTAACAATAATATGAGCTAAGCTACACACAATCTCTATTCCATGTTCATTATCAAGCATTCTTCTTATGTTATCTATGATATGAATGACAATACTAGCAATATATTATGTACTCACAAAATCTTGATGTTTTCCTAAAGCTTTATACATTTGTTTAAGTTTCTCTTCAAGGATATCAACAATAATGTTTTCAACATCATTAGAAGTAGTGGTCATAGGACATATGATATCAAGTATGGATTCCAACATGGGTTGACTAGTGTCAACACTATGAGTGAAAGATTTGGAAAACCCAAGATCCATAGCTAGTGTACCAACACAAAATGCCATGAGTCTCAAACTACGTCTCATTGAAGTATTAGAAATAACACACTAGGTTTTAGTACTCATAAAAGTTTCACCAAACCAAAAGTGTACCAAAAATAAACAAAAATCACTAAATAGAGATATTAAACACTTATAACTAAGAAGCACAATGCAAGTATTGAAGAATATATTGCAATTTTTAGATCTAAAAATGATAAATGATTGATTTTAAATGCAACATGACCTGAAATTGATTATTTTGGAATACCAATTTTTATTTTAAACAATGCAATTTTTCTCACTAATTGAACTAGATGTAAATATTTACAAAAAAATGTAATTTTTTGAAACTAAAATAGAGATCTAGAAGTACAGGAAAGGAAAGTAGATAGACACTTAAATGTGTAGAAATTGAAAAAAAATCATGTACAAGGATAGGTTCACCCCAGGGTGAATGTGTCCTTGGATAGGGGTCTAAGAAATTATTTTCCGAGTGTTTAATTTGATATTTAAGCTCATCGTTCCTAGTTGCAAATATATTATTCAATAACAAAATTTTCATAAATTGATATGAAATGAAAATGCAACTTTGTGACAATGTATGAACAAAATGAAAACTTTTTTTTTAATGCAATTTTTGATGTGATTTTCATCTAAATGAGTAAAAAATACTTTTATGAAATCTAATATGCATAAAGTATGCATTTTTATGAACTTGAATGATCTGATTTAACAGATCTATGACAGATGCTTTGAATGCTTAATTATAATCTGAAAGTGCTTAATTAAAATTTAATTCTTAACAAAATTAAATTAATGAAATTACAAAGAGATTAAAGAAAGAATAGAATGAGAGAGAGAAAGAGAATGCAAATGAAATTGATAATGGATTTTGTCATTTAAAATGACTACGTCTTCGGGCCCCTCTCCAATGAGTGGACCGGTCCAATTATTCCTTCAGAAATTCGATTACATTCGTCGGCAGAACCTCCTCTTGGTTTACAAAGAAATTCTCAAATGCACTTCCAAAGTGCATGGAAACAAACTTCTCTAAAAGCACGGAAATACAATAATTCCTCCAAGGAAAGCAACTCTCACACTTGCAAAGTTCTTCCAAAATCACTTACTTCACAACCCCCATTCTACCCCTTTTTATATTACATTTTATGCCAAAATTGGTGTAAAACCAATTAACTACCCAATCTCCCTTACATGAAAAAAATTCAATAATATCCTCCTTTAATAATTTCCGGAAGGATAATATTCTTAATATTTCCATGTAAAAGGAAATATTCTAGGCCTCTAAAAATATGGGATAATTTAGGCCTCTAAGAAAAAGGGATTTAGCCTTATTCTAAGGGTTTGAAAAAGCAATTAAATCTTTTAGAGAAAATGGTGGGTGGTGATCCCACCATCCTCTCCTCCTTTTAAGTTTTTCCCCTAAAGGAAAGGGAGACTTCCCATATAAGGTGGGCTACCCCCTATTCCTTAAGTGGCATCCCACTTTAATAGGTGGTGCCCACTTTATAGATTTTTTTATATATATTTTTTTCCTCTTTTTTTTTATGCTTTTATATTATTCCAACAATAATATTTTCATGGGATGCCATGTATCAGGGGCTGATTGGTTGTTGAGATGATTGGGTGTTGACGTCATTGGGGCAATTTTGACCCAATCTTTGACCTTCCGTAACATCGCCATACAGACTCTGTTTTTCATGAAACGAACTTTGCTAGAATCGTGACAATGAGCACTACAAAATGGTGTTGACTTTAACTAGTTTTGATGACTTTGATTTTTGCCCTTTTTTTGGTCTGGGTCTAGGACTTGACCATAAGTTTGACCATAAATATCTTGAGCTATGGGACTCCGATTGACTCCATTCGAGTTGTGTTGGAGTTAGGATCCCTAGCACTTCTTAATGATACCAAAACTAGAGAAAAATGGAGTATTTCAAAATTTGACAAAAATCCTCCGAATCATTGAATGATGAAAACATGAAAATTATAACCCTAAATGCAATAGAAAACTAGATAATGCAAAACCTAGATCTAGGGTTTCAATGATATCCAAATCAGAAAAGATGTTGTACAATGTCAGATTCACCAAAATGAAAAGATGTGAAAAGAGGTAGATCCAAAAACAAGGGTGTCCTAGGTCCTTCATATAAAGAACTAAGGAACTAAAGATATCCTTCTTCCCACAATTTCATTAAACCTAAGAGATTTCAAGGTGTAGAGATTGACTATGAACCATAAGGTGAGCCAATCAAACATGAATCTCTAGGTTTTTTAGGATAGTAGGACTTGGAAATAAATGAAAATGATATGATGTAACTAAAACTAATGAACATTATGACCTATTTGATAAAATGAAAGATCCTAAAACTACAAGAATCAAATTGACAATTTGTAGGTAGATCTAGAAAGGGTTTGGACACATGCACTGGCATTAAAATTTAGTTATGAGCATTGTTGAAGGATAGGTTTTCCCTACAGTGAATGGGTCCTAGTTAGGCTATCCATAATAAGCTTTGATAGTCCTTTGATGCTAGATCTTGGCTTTAGTTTGACATAGGTCCCACTATTAGAAATTCAGAAATAAAACTTGCAATTGAGTTTCCATGGCTTGAAAAAATGGTGACAACTTATGAAAAGTTGAAAAATTGCTCTTTGATATCCTTTCAATCCTTCTTTAACTTGTAATCTACACATACAGAAAGAAGATTTTTTTTTGAATGGGGATTCATCTTAGTTAAATCCCATGTTTTGTAATTAAACCTTGATAGAATAATGATAATTGATAAATGGAAGGAATGATGAGTGAACACTTGCTTGCTACAACTCACCAAACCTTTAATGGCTTACCTTAAAGGACTGAAGTCAAACACACCACTCCAAGGAATCAAATCTTTCTTTGCTTGATTTTTTGGATACTTGAATGCTTGGATGCTTTAGGATCAACAATGCATATTAGCCTTCACAAGATGACATGAACACACATAAGATTGAACATGATGATATGATCTTGATTGCTACAACAAATGACTGATAAATGTGCTCTTGAATGCTCTTGACAAATAATATTCTCTTGAATTTGATAGATTATGCATGTTAGGTTGTACTAGATTTGAATTGATAAAGACACTATGTATATATACATATGTATTTATCTAGCTTCTAGAAAATTAGATTGCAAAATCCAACAATTGCATATGAAATTTGAATCATTAAAATACTGCCAAAAATATTAAAATTTGGGATCTAGGACTTAAGGAGGATCCATTCACCCGTGGGAGAATGGGTCTTGGCCTAAAATTCCAAGAAATATTCATTTAAAGGTGATTAAAATATTAATTGTGTTAGTTAAATATAGGTTTCCCTTTCAGTAAATGAGAAAAATAGGGCTATGGAATGCATAATTTAGCAAAATAGGAGCTTAATTAAGTCCAATTAATTAAGGGACCCATAAATAGTGTGAAATTGTAAAGGTATACAATTTACCACACTAAAATAATATGAACTATGTATGGATATTATTCAACATGAGCTCAAGAAATTCCCTCATCCTATGAAGGGGGATCTTGTTTAATCTCCAACTTCTTCCTTGGAACATGACTTTCTCCTTCACATGTTTTCTATAAATCAATTCCATTTTTGAGATATTCCTCTTCACCATATCCTATTGTAGCTAATTTAGGCCTTGAATAATATGTGACTATAATAGGTGGGCCAAAGAGACAAGATGCCAACTTTTTTCTACTTAATATATTATCTTTAGAAGATGGTCTACTGGAAGTATTTTTAGAGGCTTTAAACCTAATTCACCTTTTCATTTTCAAGAACACATGTTCTATTCTCTTTGATATCAACTATTTATTTTTCTACTTAATTAATTGGAGGGGGGTTTACATATGTAGAAGTGAAGATAAGTTCCATTAAATATTAACCATAATATTTTATATCATCTATATTCTATTGTAAATTATAAATTTGGACTTAATACATACTTATTCACATAGAATCCTTTCATATTACTTCAAATTTATCTATAGAGTCCTTCGAAAAATCTTTAACGTGGGTTACAGAATTGCATTAAAAATATAAATTTTCCTTAACATAGTTCTTTTTATCAAAGGAAACATTAATTGTATAATAATGTCTTCCTATATTTGCAATCAATATTTTTGCATTTTGTTCACCTAAAAGAGACTAAAAGGTCTAATAGATAAGACTTACAAGAAAGTGATAACCTTATTTTTCATCTCTCCACCTTGTGTTGCTGTTATCATCTACCTACATAGTTTCATGAAGATGAAATGATCACCTACATACTTGGGAATATTATATGGAGCACCCTCAAACCCACTTAACCTAAGATATTTGAACTTGACAAGTTGAAAAAATGCTACCATATTATTTGATCAACTAAAAATATTTATATGAAATTCTTAGTCCAATATATCCTTCAAGTTATTTCATAATTAATATGTTGAAAGAATCAATAACTCTCAAAAAATCCTTATTTTTAACATCTTGTTGAAGCTAAGGATAGTATTCATAGATTTGTATGGTGTTATTAGATACTTATTTTGTTTGAAAACCAATCCACTCCATCCTTGCAATATCATAAAATAGATAGGAAGACACACACACACATATATATTCTAAAAATTGATCAATTGATCATGCAAATGATCACTTATTATTTCCCCCACTTAACATATTCTAACTCATAACCAATTGTGAGAAAAATTTGAGACATTCAATATTAAATAACTCCATTATCTATATTACCAACAACCCTATTTAATAGAGTGATTATGTTAGATACCCCCTCTAGAAAATGATCTTCACACAAGAATTTGAGGATTTGAGTTTTCCCATTTTAGATAACTTATGAAATTTTGACAATATTGTTAAAAAACCATCCACATTGTTCAGTTCTAAAAATACTGCTCCATTTCCTAGAAAAAAGTATCACATTCATGGATAGGTTTTTCATCATGAAGGTGAAACTTTATCTTTCAAGAAACATGAAGGGTTAAAGAACAACTCTACAAGAGAACATTTTATCTCCTAATATTTAAGATTAATTTAAAATTGAGAGGGTATTTCTAGAAGTTTGTGAAAATAAAATGGATACTTGAAATCAATTATAGATAAACTCAAACTATTAATTCAACTCCAAATATTGTCATTGAGTTGAGAGAAAATAGTTATACTAATACCTCAATATATATAATTTTGACATAATTTTAGTGAGTGAAAGGTGGGGGAAAGATACATGATTCATAGGATATAATATGTAAAGTTTATGATTGTTATTCCTTGTTCACTATGAAATCATGAAATACAAGGAAACTAAAATTAGACTAGAAATATTAGTTTTAAGATATTTTTCTTTTAATTATAAGATTGCATTCCTAGATTGGTGCCTTTTAATGAGTCATAAATTTAGTCCAACAAGAACAAGTTATAGTGAAAAAAATGTAGTGAAAGATAAAATGAAAAATAGTTGACCAAAGCGTAAGATGCATCAAGATTAGGGTGTCACTGATAAGACATACTTGTTGGCCCCATGGTTGTCATTGCACCAAAAGATCAACCTGTTAATTCCCAATACAACCGCTAGAGTTAACGGATCCATGAGAGGCAGTTAGTCCATGCCACGAATCCTGAGGGGAGCGCTGACCATTTGCCAATAATCTCCCCCTTAGTGTTCCTTGAGGGGATTCGAACCTGACACCTTTGGCTCTGATACCAATTGTTGGCCCCACGGTTTTTATTGCACCAAAATATCGACCTGTTAATGCCCGATACAACTACAAGAGTTAACAGATCCACGCGAGGTGGTTAGTCCATGTCACGAATCTCGAGGGGAGAACTGACCATTTTCCAAAAATACTTAGTTATCCACTATTGAACTACACAAATTCACATGTAAAATAAAGGGTGATTATTACAAAGATTGTAATATTTTCAAAATATTTCCACCTTTATCAAATTAAATTTTACACTCATGAAAAGAGTGTTAAGAGGAAACTCTATTGTACTAAAAAATATTCCCTATGTTGAACACCCAAAATACTGAGAGACGGGATGAATCAGTATTCACTGAAACTCATTAACTTCATCAATTTAAAAATTCATTCAAATAATCACATTAAACTTATAGTAATGGAAAGGAACATATAAAGCATGCATCACATCACAGAACACAAGAACACCAGATTTATGTGTAAAACCCTTGAAAGGGAAAAACCATGATGAGGATTAGCTCATAATATATTATAACCGGTTACAATAGAGATTACAAAATGGTGGACTCACTATATAGAAAGAAATAATGGCCCATTTCCCAAAATAGAAAAGGATAGAGGAAAGGGTGGCTCACAACAAAAAAGAACTACTAATAATACATTTGTAACATGCCAAAGATATAGTTCCAATTAATCTTCAAAAACTAACTTAACACACTTCATAATTCGCCACCACACCTTTCACAATTTACACTACATTTGATCTCACACAAACAATCTAAAAACACACACACACACCTCTCATCTCATCTCATACTTCACACAATGAATTAACCTTGTGTATATACCACAACCAACCAAAACATCAATTAGGTTGGCCTAATTGCATGAACCATGTATCATATCACTTGTCAGCTCAAAACTCTATTCCACATGCTTTGCAAAATAAACCAAAACATGTACAACTTCAAAATAGGTTGGAATGACATATAATTACTCCCATCAATCCGTTCTTTACATACTTCAACTCTGCATGACCCCGAAATCCTTAGGTTGGCACCACATAGCAAAATTGGTGAAGCAATAACTGAATGAACCAAATCTTCATTTCCAACTCGACATGTAGACAGCCAAAACACTTGCCACTTGGAGAACACATACTTCTAACATATGTAAACACTTCCTCAAAACTGGATAGCATATTATTCATCCACGGTAGAATGAAAAGCATTCCAATATACACTATGTACCAGTAATACTCCCATTATAGAGCCTGATACTATATCAACATTATATTCAATTGTGGAAGACATACAACCTTGAAAATTTGTATTTAAACACCTTCAATCACATTATCAACATCTCAAAACCACATAACAAGATATTTTATAGAGGAGCACTGCAAACCCCAAAACTGGTTCACTGTAACACTGAAATTGTAGTCTGAGACTTAGTTAATTATTCATATCATTTGTTCTTCTTTGGTGTAATACCCCTCCATTTTTCTCTTTTGATCGAACAGTGTTCTGTTTTGTTATGCCTTACTTTCTATTAGTATTTTGACTATGGTACTTGCTTACTATTTGATCGCTAACTATAAAGCGATGCGAAGGTTATATTTTTATGTGATGGTATTTTATTCTGATGTTATCATTATGGCATGCTTTGGATTAGCATAGTGGATATTTGAATTAATGTTGTTTTATGCTTTTGATTAAATTATTGATGTCAAATTCGTTAGTTTTTAACACTGTATTGGTGAAGGGGATAGAATTGCATCACTCGCTTGCGAGTGCCCTGTGATTCCACGATTTCCTCTTCACGGTGTGTTTTATTATGATATATATATATATGCATGTGGATATACTCTTTTTTCATAGGTTGACAGGTATAGGACATCGACTCCACCTGGGTTCACAAGTTTGAGCATGTCCATTTCCCAACAACATTCGATTGGGAGATAGTAGCTAGGTTTTTCGTGCCAAGTCATCACCTTGGCCATAGTGTGTCGTCAGTTTTAAGTCGGGTTTAGTTGCTTTAATGTTATTCAATTTCACTTTGATATTATTTAATTGCAAGCTAAAAAGGTAATTAAATGGATTTGTGTATTTAAGTGGTTTACGATGTTAATCTGGTTTATTATAAGATGTTATGTAATTAATTAATTAATTTAATTTAATTAATAAAATAATTTAATCTTGGATTAGATTTATTTTATTGAATAAATTAAATTAAGTTGAATTGAACTAAGTTATTCATTTTGGAAATTAATAGATATTTGATTGAAATTAAGTTTGAAATTTGAAAAAGGTTTTTAATTGCATTTTTGAAAATTTTAAATGCAAAAATGAAATTTTGAGATATTTTTTGTTTTTGTTTTTGAAAATTTATGATGGTGGTTGAAAATCAGATATTTTGATTTTCATAGAGTTTTTGATATAAGCATGAAAAATTGAAAGAAAAATAGGAGAAAGGATTTTGGTTGTGAGTTTGGATTTGGATTTTTTTTGGAGAAGCTCAGTTGGATTGCTCAGAAGGATCTTGAATCTGAGGAGAAGGCTTTGCACCATTATCAACTTATCAAGCTTTTGGAAGAACCAGGTTTTCTTTTATTAAATTAGTTTCATTTTGGAAAAGGATTCACAATTTTATATGTTGTTGAAAATATATAAGCTTGGTTGATTTGCAAGTAAACCCATTTTAGATCTTGTTTCAAAACTGGGAAACCTTTGTTTGGAAATGATTTTCTTCAAGAAAAATGGTGTTCTTGACTGCAAATAATCATTTTAGAATTTATTTGTTCAATTAATTTTGTAAATCTCATGTGTGGGTGTTTATATATATATATATATTTTAATATATTTTCATATTTGAGCTTATGCTATTAATAAAATAAAATAATTTTTTTTTTTACCCCCTGTCGAAACTCGGATTTTGAAATCCGTAGGGGTTTCCTTAAAAAAAATAATAAAAAAATAATAAAAAAATAAAAAATTAAATTAAATGAGGTTTGGGGGGGAGTTGTTGGGAGCTCACCCTAGTGCGCCCGCCATGGGAGACGTGTGGGGGAGCCGCGTCCAACGCACCCATCCCCACAGCCGGTCGCGCCAAGGATGGGGCTTGGTTGTGTTTTACACACAACTGCCCCATGGATATGGGGTTCGGTTGTGTGTAAAACACAGTCGCGCCCCCAAAAGGCTATGCGTGATTTCCAAAATCTGTGATGCACAACTCGAGGGAAAAACATAGTTCACTTTTTTAAAATTCTTTTTTTTTTTTATGTTTTATAATATATATATATATATATATTAATATAATATTCAATATTATATTATATAATATTAAATTATTAATATATATATTTGATAAAATATATATTAATATTTTATATTATATTCATATAGTATTAAAATATTAATGTGTTAAATAATTATATATATATATATATATTATATACATGAATATATATATATATATATATATATATATATATATGTATATATTGTATAAGGATATATATATATATATATATTAAAATGTTGATTTAAATAATGGCAAGATTTAAATGTAATTGGGAAAATTTTAAATCAATATGCAATAGTTGATGTAATGAATTTATTTTAAAATAATATATATTTGGAAAGAACAAATATCTGATTTTCAGATATTGTGTTTAATAGAGAAATTAATTGGTTTTTTTAAAATGATTTATTTTGAAAAGAAGAAATAGAAAATTTGAAAGTGGCGTGTTTTAAATCGAGTAATGTTTATTTTATTAATATTCAGAGAAATTAAGGAATTAAACATATGGTTTAAATTTCATCCTTGGTCTGAAAGAGATAGTGTTAAATTAGTATAATTGAGACAATAAACTATTGAATTTTATTAAAGGTAGTGGGTTTATGTTGTTTGTAAAAGTAATCATGGATTTGAATTGTTTATTAAAATTAGTTTTCCCTTCTCAGTAATTAGAAAGGCAATGACTTATTTTATTTAATTATTTTGTTAGGGAAATTGTTTTCTTTACTGTGAAATGAATTTTAAAGGGAAATGGATTTAGTATATCCAAAATTAGTTATTTCCTCACAATTGCTTTCGAGATTATTTCCTCTGTGCTTTATTTTGAGAAATGGGTTAAGTGAAAGTTAGTAATATGTAAGTCTTCTAGAGGATCTTTAGACCATGGGGGTTGTCATTTTGTTATGTCAGCTTGTTTTGAATTCCTTGGGTAGTGCATGGTGTCTAGTCAATGTTTTACCCGGTTTCCACGAATGGGGATGTTATTTACCTCCTTTAGAAGGAGTGGACTATGTGAATTGTTGCCTCCAATGTTGGAGTGAGTTTCAATATATGTTTCCTCCTAGAGTTGGAGTGGTTGTCATATCTATTTTTGTATGCACTTGGGTTCCCTTGGTAATTGGTTTGAATGTGTGCTGTCAAATAGAAGAGTGGATCTGTTAGGGGCCAGAGCCCGTAAGGGGTAAGACTGGGTAACCTTCGAAGGTAGTTTAATCAAGTGATAACTAAAACAATGTAATTAGAGGATTAGGTATTATATCACACTAATCAAGATAAGTTCTAGCCTCACTCATAGTCTCAAGTGCTTGCTTAGGCTTGGGGTGTGTGGAAAGGCCTGGAATGGCAAGGTCATCTATCTTGTCTTTATGAGAGGTATTGATCATGTAACAAAGGGAAATTTCTATGGTTAGCAATGTAATATGCAGAACATAAAAACCCAAAGTATGGTAATGGAGTGCATTGGAATAGATGAACAACCTCAAAGGTTGTCTTCATCCTCCATGACTAACCTCCATTACACCTTCTAAATTTGCTGAAATAAATAACTTGCCCTCAGATTTACAAAGAGCAAGTCAATAGAAATGACAAGCCCTAAGCAAACATTGAAGGATTTGATAAACTATATGCTATACTATGCCCTAATGCAATTAGTAAGCATCTAACATTTCTAAATATCAAATGAAATCTAAACTATGCTATGCTAAATGAGAATAATAATGCTATGAAATGCAAACAATTCTAAAAATGCAAAGGACAAGAGATGTAAGAGATGAAATATGTGAAAATGACAAGAGATAATAATGGATAGCCAGTGATAGATATGAGACAAAATTGACATTTTATAGAAAATGCAATTTTGTATGGACGGGTGAGATTAAAGACTGATAAATGACCTAGAATCTATGGACAAGATTCAATATGACAACCCACAATTAGGGTTAGGGCAACATTAGGTCAAATTCGAAATGAATGGACAAGATTGATTTTAAGAAAAATCAAATCAAGGGTTGACAATGCATGTGACAAGGCACACAAACCGAAATTGTTGGGGAATCAAATAATAATTTAAAATTATTTAATTCAAGAGGGGTTGTTGACTTTTTAAATTAAAAACTATTTTAATTCAAAAAGGGTGGGGTCATGTGACAGTAAATAATTTAAATTAAATTATTTACAAAAGAAGGGATTTTTAAAGAGGGACTTATTTTAAATAAATAAGATTTATTTAAAATGAGCACAATAAAAGAGGAGAAATTAAATAATAAAATTATTTAATTTAGGTGGTGGGACTTATTTTAAATAAATAAGATTTTATTTAAAATGAGGAGAATGTGAAGATGGCCATAATTAAATAAATAAAAGAATTTATTTAATTACAAGAGGACTTTAAATTAGAGACATATTAAATAAATAAAGTTATTTATTTAATAATCAAGAAGACATAATGGACAAGGATAATTAAATAAATTAGGAAATTTATTTAATTATAGAAAGACATTAGACAATTAGTGACGTAATTAAATAAATAAATAAAATTTATTTATTTAATAATCATGAAAAATAAAAAAGATATGAATTAATTAAATAATGATGAATTATTTAATTAATAGTCGAATGTGGACCAAGGACATAATTAAAATGTCTTAATTATGCTAGGAAGAAAGAGATTAGAAATAGAGCTTGCAAGCCTAGCTCATTTTTATGTCTACATTTGCCCCTCTTTGTCATAATGCAGCCTATCGCATTGTGGCAAAGAAAATAAGTCAAAAATATGCCCCAGTGCAAGATAAGATGAGGAAGAATGACGAGGAGGGTTGCGGTATGCCCCCTCGAGAGGACAGTTGGGTTTCAAGAACACAAGTGTGCTCTCGAAATGGAATGAGAAGAATAGAATACGGAGAAAAAGAAATATTAGTGAAAAAGATATGGTTGATGATATGAATGCAATGCCTACATGAGATGCATGTTAGTTCCTAAATCAAATCCTTCAACGTTTGCCAGAGTACTAATTGCTCGAATCATCATTGGGCGGTAAAAAAATGACACAAATGGACAACAAACACCATGGTATGACATAGACCAAGGTGTGCAAGGTCATCCACTTCCAAAACAGACAGTCATAGACAAGGAATGTCCTAACTCATACTAGATGCCCAATTGCCCCAGTCCTTTTGTCAAGACAATCCACAGACAATAGTCAAAGAAAAATAAAATAGGTCAATGAGACGTCATCGCACCTCTAAATCCTTCAGGGGACATCCTTGAGGTAGCTAGTAACATGACCAAAAGACAAGTCAATAAAAAGATAAGACAAAATAGCCAAAAAATTAACAGCCATTTAATTGTATTGCCAATGTTTGTTTGCCGAAGATTAATTGTTTTGATAGTTTGACAGTTTTGACAGTTTGACGGTTTGACGGTGCCTAAGGTCAGGAAGGACACATCCTGAAAAGGCAAATGACATTTTGATGAGGTCCAAATCCAAGAAGGACACATCTTGAAGAGGACCAAAAAGGTGACGAGATTGATATTTTGACTAATGCTTTGGCAAGCTGACTGATTTTGACTGTATGATTGAGTGGCTTATGTTGTCTAATTTTGACCAATTTTGACAGTGATGTTTTGAATGACTGTCTTGTGTCAAGTGTGACTATGTCCACTTTATTTGACTGACGCAACCATGTTTGACTTATGATTTTATTTTGACAAACCTAAAAGGACTGACCTAATGTCTCGGGGATTCAAAGATGAATCTTGCCTACGTAGCAAATGCGCAGAGACAACGTAGTTCGGACTTGGACAAAAGATTGACTGATGTGATTGATTGAATTGATCAGATTGACTTTGACTTTGTTTTTGGGATTTTGACATTGATTTGGATGTTTTTGTATTTTCTCAGGACATTTTTCAATTTTTAGGTCTTTTTTCAGGACTTTATACAATTTTTAGGATTTTTTTAGGACTTTTTCAGATTTTTTTGATTTTTTTGATGTTTTACGAAAATTATGACAAATGCATGTGAATGATGCCGACGCGCATGAATCCAAGGACAACCATGATTTTGCTGCTAGCCAAGCTGAATACCGACGGACAGGTGATGATGACGATGACAACGTTGTTTGACGTGGGAAGGACACATCCCGAAACAACTTGAAAATGACAAATGTTGTTTGACGTGGGAAGGACACATCCCGAAACAACGTGAAGATGACAATGATATTATTTGACAAGAGTATAAAAGTCTGCAGCAGGTCTAGGGACAAAGCCAAGGAATGTTTTGGATAATGCGCCAGGTTTTCCATATTGTTGCATTTTGAATGACTTAAGTGAGGACTAAATGGGATGACGGAGGATCTATAAACCATTGACAAGGGAAACCAAGATGGGTGATAGGTATAAAGCAAGAGAGACTGATGACTTGGACTAGGAGAATTATCATATGGTCTCCAAGGATGATGTAGCATAGTGAAATAGAGGCTATGAAGGTAATGACATGATACTTTGTGACTAGTGTATGACCAAAAGATAGACATGTCAAAAAAATTTCCAAAGCATGATTTGTATTTTTGCCCCAGTCTTTGTCAAGATCAAAGTAGGTGGGAAAAATGGATGGACGTGATAAGGTTTAGATGGGTGAATGGAAAATGTCATGGGAAATGCATGGGAGATGAGACAACTTGCCCCCAAGTGTAATGGTCCACATAGATGATTTATTCTACACGTGATGCCTGTTTGCCAGGTTTTCATCATGGTACTTATCCAGAGCGCCTGTTTGCCAGGTTTTCACCGTTGGATGAAATTATTTTTGTCTTTTTTTATCTTTGTCAATTTTTTTGTATTTTTGAATTTTTGCCGAATAGCCTTGATGCTTTACATGACCTCTGACTATGCTGAAGCTTTTGACGATGCCGATGTAGAGACTGGTGTCATGACATGCCAATAATGATCTTTCTGAAGTAGTTGCCTTGTCAGGATGATAGCACTTGCATAGAGCTGATTGATGTCATTGTGATCATTTTTGATACTAGAGTTGGCCTTATCAAAATACGCACATCGTGATAGAGTGTCATGAGAGTCCTTATGATAAAGCGTTGCTGCCAAGATGCGATGGATTTGTGACATGGGACGTTTGGTCTTTAAGGATGATGTAGGATTATGATAGATGACGGTGGACATGGACGGGTTGGTGGGATGTTTGGATGTAGCCGTTTTTATTCTCCAAACTTGGGTTAATTGATGATGGAGGTTGGATCTTTGATAGCGTTTGGAACCAACACTTTTATATGTCTTGTTTGATGGCCATTTTGAAGGAGGTGGACATTGATTATATGTGGGAGTCCTCTTATGCTGTGGCTCCACATTTTTCTTGACTTTTGGATTGGGCATATTTTCGTTGCCTGGTTTATTCTTTTCTTGACTTGACTCACTTTGTTTTGGGATCCATTTTAGCTTCATTCGTCCACTTGACTTTTTGTCTGATTTGATGGCCTTTGACATTTGATTTTGGACTTTAGACTTGTAATAATTTTGCTTTTGTTGGTTCCAAATGGAAGGCTTATTCTTGTTGGAATGGCGATGTATGGTGTGGATGGAAGGAGTGTTGGCAACAACCTTATGACAAGGACTACTCATGACGTCCATTTTGATGTTTGTATTAGATAAAGTTGCCCCCAATATCGAGGAGGTATCATTAACATCATTAGATTTTCTGACTGATGAATAACCAAGACCTTGATGTCTGTAATTTGCTTGAACTTGTATAGGTTCAATAATGCCTTGTTCATGTAGGCCTAATCCTTTGCCTTGATAATGCATGTTTTGACAGATTTTGTTGGCGATGGGATACTTGTTATTGTGGAAGCAAGATGCTAACCCATCTTTATTGTGGAAATGATTGCTTGAAATCTTCTCATCTGTGAGAAAGCCTACTCTGACAAAGATAGATGATCCTAATTGATAGGATGTTGTAGCTTCATTGACATATTGGACAGATTTTTGACTGACATCTTCGATTTGATTTTCTGTCATATCAAATTCTGATGATTCTGTTGGTGCTTCCAAGTCTATGTCAAAACCGTCTTCATGGTCATTGTCATAGAGCCCACTGAATTCAGTTATAGCTTGATCATTTGCAAATATGTCCATGCTAGGAGACTCTTGTTCTAGGGGAAGATCATCTATGTGTTCCATGGAGGCAAGTGTTTCATTGTGGAAAGTGTCAATACTTGAAGTTTGGATGGAATCATCTTCAAGTGTGTCATCATGAATGGCATATAGGTCAAGGAGTGGATCATTTTGGACTTCTTCAAAAGTAGTGTCTTGATCAAATATGGGCTCAGTTGAAATGACATGATCGAAAATAGGGTCTTGACCAAGGATAGGTTCGTCTTGAATGACATGGTTTTGGATGGACTCTTGACCAAGGATAGGTTCATCTTGAATGACATGGTTTTGGATGGACTCTTGACCAATGATAGGTTCATCTTGAATGAAATGGTTTTGGATGGACTCTTGACCAAGGATAGGTTCATCTTGAATGACATGGTTTTGGATGGACTCTTGACCAATGATAGGTTCATCTTGAATGAAATGGTTTTGGATGGACTCTTGACCAAGGATAGGTGTATTTGGTATGCCATGATGGTCTAGGAGGACTTCTTGAATGGATGTAAAGATGGGGTCATGGAATGGACTACTTTGATCTTGACATGATGGTGATGTTATGACGTTGTGCTTTGGACTTGCCTCTTGACATGTATCCTCAAGTGTATGCAAGGAGATGGGACTTTGGAGACCATGACTAGATGTGTTTTCATGACCCAATGGAGTGTCTTGAAATGGATTGGTGCATGTTGGACTAGGATATGACATGGAAGTTTGGACTTGGTTGAGGGATGAAGGACTAGGATTAGAATAGGACATGACTTCATGACAAGGATATGACATGGATAAAGGATTAGGATGTGATGTGGATGGAGGATTAGGATATGACATGGATAGTTGGTTTGGATTGATGGATGGTTGATTTCCCTTGTCAAAGTTAGGGTGGGTTTGACTAATGGAAGTTTGTTGTGACTTAGTGCCATGGATGGTGTTAGGGGACTCTTGATAGTAGATGGATAGAGGACTAGGACTCATGGATTGTTGGCAAGATGGATAGATGGATGGAGGGCTAGGGGTTGTAAATTTGGACTTGGATTGAAGGTATAGTATTTTGAATTCCCTAGCAAGTTGTGCTTGACCCTTACTATTGAATTGACATTCAATTTGACTAGCAAGCATGTCATAGTGATTTGAAGACATGATGGTGGATGAAATGAGACTATGCTTTATGCAAGGTGACAATGCAAAGTGATAAAAGGGGATTCCTTATGCCAAATGATCTTTAGGAAAGGTTTTCTAACCACTCAAAGTTTGACCAATGTCTTGATTTGGATTGTCAAAGGACTGATTTGAAGGACAAGATGATAAAATGACAAGGTGAGATTTCCACACTAGACTTATGAGTTGGAAGCAGCTCACCAAAGGACAATGACTAAGGATTGATTTATTTGACTTGGTCCAATGACAATGTATTTTAAGACAAAGGTTTGACAAAGAAAGGAAAGTTTTCCTATCCCAAAGTGTGCAAAATTGAGGACTTGATTTGACAAATGTGGTTCATGATGGAAAATTCGTTGCAAAAAGTGATTTGACAAAATTTTAGGTTGATTGCAAAGATTTGTTTTAGTTTGGAAAAGTTGTTTCAGATTTTGGCAAGTTTGATGTTTATTTGTTGGAATTGTCTGAAAATAGTTGGCAAACACATGGTGTTAAAAATCAACCACATAGAAGTCATTTTACAAAATCTTATGGTTGCAAGGACAATATTCTTTTGGATCCCACTAACCGCATATCCTTAGCGGATGAATTCAGAAGCTTGGCCCCACAGGCTCCCCCTTACAGTGCACTCACTTCTCAGGGCAACCAAGCTTCCAACCTCCATGAAACTCCCATGGCAGATTGATCATCTCTACTAAGAACTGCGCAGGTGCGGGTGTCATCACAACGACCGTTGTTGTACCAAAGAATAGAAGGTTTTTGGCTTGCTAAAACAAGGGATTTAATTCGGACATCCGTTCGAGTGGTTATACATGGGGCCAAGATTAAGCTCCATTATGGAGGCACTCCAGCCTGAAGAGGTTAAGCTCAACAGGGTTTTGGGGAGTACTACTTGGTCCGTATAACATATCTGCACTCGTAATCTTAGGCTTTCCCTTAAGATTCACATTTATATACCGGTCGGAAGTAGCTTGGCTAAAAAGCTTCGTTGCCGGTTTGAGTCACTTTGGGGTGAGTACTTTTTCCCACCAAAGCAGGCCCAATTTTCTAAAGTTGACAAAAGCAAATTAGAATATTCATAGTTCAATCGATCCTTGTTTAAAAACAAAGAGTGAAAACATGAATATCCTAACTCACACTCACATGGTGTTCATTTTTAATCCCAAATCGAAATGTGTTGACAAACATAAAATAACATGGAGTTCATTTTAACCGTTTGTAGTATTTGTCAAAACATGGGGTTCATTTTAACTGTTTGTAGTGTGAGCTAACTAAGAGTTCATTTTAACCCAATGCTATGAAAATGCAAATTCATTTTAAACCAATGAGTTGTAATGCAAGTTGTGTTCTTTTTAGCCCAATGAGTATGCATGCATGTTAATTTTAACCCATGAATGTAAAATGCAAATTTGTCTAAGATTTGTGAAATAAACAAGAAAAATGTTAGACTCCTTGCCACAAGCTGCAAACAAAAAATTAGTAACCCAAAATCTTGAAGCTACTAAACAGAGAAAAAGTGTTGCCCTAACCCTATTTGACTTAGTGCATGCCCAATTCCTAGAGTCAATAACAGTTTCTCTTGCACCCAGGATCACACAAGTGTGCAAGGGGAGAGGATACTTCTATTATTGATCACTAGGGTTAGCTAGTCAAAGTAAATCTGATTTTTGGAACTAATTTTTGCATCAAAAGTAAAAACACAGAAAATAGAATTTTAGTGAAATTTAGAGATCTTTCCAGAAATGTAAAAAAAATCTGAAAAATTTGCTGTTTTGCATCCAAAATTAATTTTTTATGAAAAATCATAAAAAAATTATTAAAATTCCAAAACAGCTCTGAAAACTCTGATTTTTTAACTGAAGGTGCCTGACATCATTCCAAACCTGCAAAAAAAAATTTGTGAACAGATCTGCAAAATTGTGTGAGATATAAGTCAATCTTTGCAAAACCCTAATTTTTAAAGATCTATTTTTTGTCGAATTATTTTGCAGGAAAATTAAAAATATAAAAAACAGACCCCTATTGAAATTAAATGAGCTTTCCGAAAATGTAAAGAAATCCGAAAAATTCGCTAATATGCTCTCACAATTGATTTTTCATGAAAATAACCAAAAAATTTATTAAAAATTGAAAACAGATTGAAAAAATCTGGTTTTTGGACGGGAGGCTCTTGATAATGTCTGCAACCTACAAAAAAAAATTTGTCTGAAAATATGCAGCCGTTTGAAAGATATGGTTGAATCTTTGAAAACCTGCAAAATGGTGCTAAAACCTGCAACAAAAAGCCAAAAACACCTGCAACAAGAAAGATCCAACTCTAAAATTCTTCAAAATATGTCAAAATAGGTCGGGTTCACCAATGTAACAAAGGGAAATTTCTATGGTTAGCAATGTAATATGCAGAACATAAAAACCCAAAGTATGGTAATGGAGTGCATTGGAATAGATGAACAACCTCAAAGGTTGTCTTCATCCTCCATGACTAACCTCCATTACACCTTCTAAATTTGCTGAAATAAATAACTTGCCCTCAGATTTACAAAGAGCAAGTCAATAGAAATGACAAGCCCTAAGCAAACATTGAAGGATTTGATAAACTATATGCTATACTATGCCCTAATGCAATTAGTAAGCATCTAACATTTCTAAATATCAAATGAAATCTAAACTATGCTATGCTAAATGAGAATAATAATGCTATGAAATGCAAACAATTCTAAAAATGCAAAGGACAAGAGATGTAAGAGATGAAATATGTGAAAATGACAAGAGATAATAATGGATAGCCAGTGATAGATATGAGACAAAATTGACATTTTATAGAAAATGCAATTTTGTATGGACGGGTGAGATTAAAGACTGATAAATGACCTAGAATCTATGGACAAGATTCAATATGACAACCCACAATTAGGGTTAGGGCAACATTAGGTCAAATTCGAAATGAATGGACAAGATTGATTTTAAGAAAAATCAAATCAAGGGGTGACAATGCATGTGACAAGGCACACAAACCGAAATTGTTGGGGAATCAAATAATAATTTAAAATTATTTAATTCAAGAGGGGTTGTTGACTTTTTAAATTAAAAACTATTTTAATTCAAAAAGGGTGGGGTCATGTGACAATAAATAATTTAAATTAAATTATTTACAAAAGAAGGGATTTTTAAAGAGGGACTTATTTTAAATAAATAAGATTTATTTAAAATGAGCACAATAAAAAGGAGAAATTAAATAATAAAATTATTTAATTTAGGTGGTGGGACTTATTTTAAATAAATAAGATTTTATTTAAAATGAGGAGAATGTGAAGATGGCCATAATTAAATAAATAAAAGAATTTATTTAATTACAAGAGGACTTAAAATTAGAGACATATTAAATAAATAAAGTTATTTATTTAATAATCAAGAAGACATAATGGACAAGGATAATTAAATAAATTAGGAAATTTATTTAATTATAGAGAGACATTAGACAATTAGTGACGTAATTAAATAAATAAATAAAATTTATTTATTTAATAATCATGAAGAATAAAAAAGATATGAATTATTTAATTAATAGTCGAATGTGGACCAAGGACATAATTAAAATGTCTTAATTATGCTAGGAAGAAAGAGATTAGAAATAGAGCTTGCAAGCCTAGCTCATTTTTATGTGTCTCTGAGATCCACTTTAGTAAGTATGAGGGTCGGGGTGTATGAAGATTCCTAGAGGATATCCTAGGATGAGCTGTGTGAGGACACTCTGTCTAGGACAACAGTTGGTATTTGATTTTATGTGTATGGTTTCTTAGCCTACCTGATCTATTTTATATTTGGAAGAAATGTGACCATGTGAGAGTTGTACTTGTGTTGTACCTGTAATTGGTTGTGTCAGTATGAGTTAGTTTGTGTCAGCCTGTGTCTAGAGGTTGATGGTCTTGTCTACAAATCCTTGTTACTATCTCCTAGCATAGGGGGGTGGGCCTTCAAGTACCACTTGGTTGGGTGGAACATGCACCTTACTCCATTGGGTTTTCTTCTTGTTCGTGTTGATGAGATTTCCAGTTGGAGAGCTTGTGGGATCTAGTTACTCTTTATGCTTATTTTCATTTCAATTGATCTTGTAATTTATTACCCCTCATTGGTTATCGAGGTGGATGATGTAATATGTAATCATGCTTTTGGATCTACCCATTCGGGGAATGAGAAATTTAATCTTTTGTTAAATTACTTTTATTGAAATCTTATGGTATTCCTTATTGTGATGATGTAATTTATCTTGTATGGAATGTATGTGTTCTTAATATCTTAAGTAGATAAATGTTATGGATTCATTTATGCTGTTTGTGGGTTAATAAGTAATCTCAGTCTCGTAACCTTAGAGGTTGTTGGCAATGGGTAGTGAACTTGCATATTAATTGTACTTAAACAAAAAAAAGTAGTCCGTTTGAGTAGTTAATTGCAACTTCCTCTAGGGTTGTGTGGTGGGGCGTTACATTTGGACCAACACTTCTACATTTCTACAATGGGTTGAAATCAATGAAAAAACCATACACATCCAAACATCATCATTCTCATGTTTCCAATGATCTGCTAATGATAATGCTCATGTTTTCGACAATCTCCCCCATTGTCTTTGATTCCAATACACTCTCACTCTCCAAAACTACTCAAACTCCTCCCAAAACATTCAAAACATTCTCCCCCTTTGATGTCAAGGGAAAAGGGTGCACTATATCACTCTCCATAATTGATATATACATGAGAGTATCTCCCCCTTTCTTCTTCTCTCCTATACTCAACATACTTCTCTAACAATCTATCCCTTAGGAAATATTTGCATCAAAATGGTCTCCCCCTAATAATTTTATTTACCAAAAATGTATAGTAGAAACACCAACTACTTATGCATATATACATTGAAATGAGAAAACTACATAAACAAACCAAAAATGTACACTATTAAAAAATAAAATACCCTTGTTAGACACCTTCAGTTTGGCAAGGAATGCCTCCCAGTCTCTCTAAGCTACCATACAATCTTTCTTAGTGAAGGAAAGAAAAGAATTCTCACTTTCATACTACAAATGGATGTCTTCTCCTTCTTCCAGATGACTAGGCATCAAATTCTTTTGTTTCACCTTCTTTGCACTAGCTACAACTCTATTCAAAGATGTAAGCCTTGCACTCATGAAATATCTTAGCTAATTGTATTGAATTATAACATTCTCTGTTTGTTCTTGCAGTAAGGAAAATTGACAATGCAAATTTTCAATAGTTTCTCTTGTTGCACCATATGCATCATTTGTTAGATCATAAATTCCTTGCTGCATTGGAATATTTAGGAGCCATGTACAAACTACCAGTTCAAATTGTAGCTGCATATCCACTAAATCTTTCAAATAATATCTAGGAGATTTAGAGGATTCACCAATAAATTTAGTTATCTCTTCCAAAAGACCAAATTTCTAAAGTACTATTAAATAGTACTTCAAATTTTAAGGGACTATGCTCCCTTTTTTGAAGGAGTCTTCTTTTACTTCTTTCCCTTTCCTTAAGGATATTTTTCTCCTTATACAGAAATCTTTTCCCATCTCTAAAAAACAAACCTTTCTTTTCTTTCTCTACGTATTCTTCATTTTCAGTGTGAACTATGTCTACCTTTTTTCTCTTTTCACTTGTGTCTTTTGCAGAGGCTTGAGACTTCTTCTTCTCGATCAATTGTGGTCCTTCTTCTTGTACATGTTCCTTATCCTCATAGCTAATGTATCTCTCTTTGGTGGCCTTTTATTTTCTTCTTCTCTTAGGAGGAATTTGTTGCACACAGAGGCCAAATGTTTATTTCTTATTTGAACATCCTACGAGCTTTGTTCTGGATGAATTAGGAACTGTAAAAGAGTGGGAAGAGGTCCTTACTAACCTTCTTGTACTTTGTGTACACTACAAGCAATAGTAGTAGCTTATGATTTCTCTACAAAACCCTTAGGTGGGTTTACCATCTCTTCAAACTAAGATTTCATCTTCTTAACATTCTTCTCAATATATTTCTTACTCTTTCCTAGATTCACCTGACTAGATTTCTCTACAAATGTGCCAAATATATCCATAGAACGATCTCTTGGATTTTCCAACACAACTTCTACAAAATTAACAATTTGTACTTCACTTTCCTCATATCCAACCTGGAACCCAAAATATTTTGAGTTCAACTACTTCCATAATGAAGTGATCTCTGCTAACCATGAAGGTTATATCATTCTTATACTTCTCAACTACACTTGTTGGAATTCTATACCTTTCATGCATTATGCTCTAAAATTTCATAAATAAACCCCACAACATATAATTTTGGGTTTCTAGGTTTCCCAACCTTCTCAAATGATCTCTTATTTTCACAACAACTAGAATATTATCTAACTATACAATTCTCTTTGCTCTAGGCATTTCTCTAAGAAAGTGAAATAGAAAATAGATAAATAGGGTACAATATTGGAAGGGGTACCTTGATTCCCTAGTCCTCTATAGGTTCTCCATCAATTGTTATATTAGGATCTCACACAAATCAATGTATTCACCTTTCTTCACCATCTGGTGAGCTATATGGATTGTGGTAACCAACACAAAGTTCTCTATATTTTTATAGTAAATTGTTTACCCAATCATCATACATGCATACTTCACTTTTAGATCATCTATATCATTCACCATTAGACGTCATTTGTTAAACGTCACACCAGTGAGCTTCATTACCATGTCATTATTCATAGTCTTCACTGCCATAATTGGTCAATTTGAGCACAACCCCATAAAAAATCTAATTGCTTCTTTGTTTGTCAAGATTTAATATTAAATTAGTTGTCAAGATTTGATTAAATATTTAAATGTTTGACGATTTAAATAAATATTATTTTAATTATCAATATTAAATACTTTAAATAGAATAATATCTTAATTACAATATTGCAAAGATTTTAAATTAGCAATTATATAATTTGCTTATTTAATTATGGATTTATTCAAAAAAAAATAAAAATAAAAATTATTAATTATTAAAATTGAAAGAGGGTAAATTTTAAAATATATATATAAGATTTCTCAGTGGATGTAATTTAAATAAAATGTCATTTGATAAAATATTTTAAATATGGGTGAAAATTATTACGGGATGGAAACAATTAATAAATTAAACCTTAGTGGAGGGTAGATTTCTAAATTCTCTAAGTTCTTCCAGGTGGTTACGCAAGGTAAAAGATGAATGTCGGGTGTAAATTGAAATTTGTGAAAATTGCCACTTGTCTTGTTGAGTTATCCCAAAAACTATAGTCTTTTTGCAATTTATTTTGGGGAAGGCAGTAGAAAGAGGGACATTCGGATTGAAAATAGATATTCTTTTTATTTTACCCCGTAGAGTGCTCTGGTAAAAAAAAGATGAAGGGTTTTCAGCCAGGTGAAAATTGGAAGAAACCGAGTTGTTGGAAATGGAATTTGGACTACAAGAAGAGCTTGTTGCACACTCCGTTACCATCTCCAATTATAAATTTAGGTTGATTTTTGTATTGTTTGTATTTATACATTTAAAAATTAATATTGTTGATTTGTTTTAGCATATTTAGATTGTTGTTCATGCCATATCTGTTGCCTATATCATCATTCTTTTGTTGTATTTAGTTTACTCGATGTGGCATCTTTGCTCAAAGAAGGGAAATAATCAATGTTTCTTTTTCTATTATCATACAAATTTTCTCATTTTTTGTTCTTGTTGGGATATATACATATATAGTGTGTGGAGCATTTATATATATGTGGATACTTGGTTGTGTATAGGTTTTCTGAAATGATGATAATATTAAATTAAAATCTCTATATAATTAAATATATAAATATGTAGATATGTATGTGTATATACACAAGTATATATATATGTATATATATTTTTGTATATTTATATAATTTCTTTTTATATATAAAAAAATATATATATGTTGTGAATTCAATTTCATATAAAAAAAATATATATGCTGTGAAATTCAGTATGGTATATAAATTTAATTAAAAATATAAAAATATAAATATTTATATAAATGAATATGTGCAAGAATTTATGTACATGTAAATATTTTTATTTATATATATATTACCTACCTCTCCATACGACATATTTATATGAGTTTAAATTATGAATTTTAATTAAAAGAAAATTTGGTTATAAGAATGTATAAATAGTAATGTTATAAGAAATTCTTTTATGTTTAAAAATGTTTAATGGGTACTTACCATTAAGTAAATGTTGGTAACAATAATTAACTCTGATAAAATTTATTAGAAAGATAAATATTTCAACTAGTTAATGAAATAAGTCTAGAAAATGTATGAGATTATTGATGATTACTTTTAATTAAATTTAATTATTTATGAGTTAGATTATATTTTTCTTAAATGCAATATGTTGTTTGTCTGCCTTACAAACAACATAATAATACCTTTTAAAATCCTTTTTTATAGAATTATAATATATATATCTCGGTATTTATATATTTATATTTTAAGCATTTGTTTATACTTGCATGGGTAATTGTTATTAGAAGTGGGCAATTGAAATTGATAAAACTATAAAATTGAGTAAAATGTTTTAAATAGGTCATTTTATTACAAATTGGTTATGACTTTGAAGGGTAAAGTTTTATTTAATTAATTGATTTATGATTATTTCGGAAAAGAAATTTACTAGCATTAGAATGATTAAATTACAGAATTATGAGCAATAACAATCCGTTTGTAGGCATAAATCGGGAATTGTGTAAACCCTTAGTGAATTTAATAATGTTAAGTGGATGTATAATCTGTTTTATATTTTAAATTTAATTGAGTATGAAATTTTAGATAAAATTAACTTGTACTAAAAGTAGTTGGGTTGGGTAGTTTTATTGTGATAGATAAATAAATTGGGTAAAGAGAATTGACTTGAATTTTTACCTACATAGTTGCATGTATTGTTTCAATAATTGAAAGTTAAAATTACTTTTATTTTCAAGTGTATTTAAAATTAGATTTATTTTCAAGTATATTTAAAATTAAATTTATTTACAAATTCTTTAATGTTAGATCTATGATTTGCGTATGAATCGTATATGTTAGATTTTAATTAAATATATTTAGTAGAGGTAAACAAATGTATATGCTATATTTAATTATATTTATTATTTTGAAATAACAAATGTATAGGTTATATTTTTATTTTTATTATTTTGAGGTAAACGAAATAAAAACTTGTGATTCTTGATTATTTAATAATCTAAAAGTTACTGGGTGAGATTTGGTTTAATTGAGCTTTATATTTAAAGAAGTGTAAATAAAAGAAGTTTGTTGGTGTTTAGGGAATATTTAGTTATGTACAAAATATGTATATATATAGTTTCTTTAATCGTCTTAAATGATTTTAAAATATATTGTAAATAGTTTGATTGGAATATGAGTTCTTTAATTATTTAATATAATTTCATAATAAGTGAATGAATTAAATGTAAACTGATTGGTTTTTAAAGTGCCTTGAAATAGATACTTGAATGTGTTTTGGTAGGTCGTTAATTTATATTTATATATATAGTTATGCTGATGTGTATTGTTTTCCTGAAAATATGAAAAGATTAAATTAAGTGTTATTTATATATAACCATATAAATATAGATGTTCAAATCAAACATACAATTTAAATAAATTAGTTTGTAAATTGTCAAAGTTAAATATTCTTGTTGATGTCCAATTAAATTTATTTACTGCTACAATGATATAATTTAAGAAAATTAGTTTATGAAAATGGATAATTAGTTATTGATAGATTATCCTTTTAAAACTAGTTTTGTTTATAATCATGTATTGGATGATTTGTTGATTTCATGAATATGTTGGTTACTTGAGTGCTTGTTATAAATTAGTCGAGTAAGTTAGTGACTATGTGAGTGTTCCTTGATATCTAGTACCTTGAATATGTTAGTGGGAGTTAAGTATGTTTTGATGGTTCCAAATTGATGGGTTTTCCTCTTGAGTTGATTTTGTCTTGAGGGGATTTTATATGTCAAAGTTTTGTGTTGCAATCGTGTTGCTTTGTTTTAACCTCGTTTGTGGGTTTTTTGGTTAGTCGTTCTTCTTGGGCTTCTAGAGGAGGGGAAAGAATATGTTGATTCATAGTTGGTTTTGATTTTGGTTTTGTGAACATTTTCTCTTACGCTCATTTTGATTTTGGTGGGTTTAGCCTTGCACTTGGAAGTTGGAATTCTAGCATGAGATGGTGCATGCCTCACTTGATGTATTTACTTTTTGTCTTGGATGTTTTGTGCAAGTTGGCTTGCCCCATTTATGATTATGAGTCTTTTGTTGTTAGTAGGGGCTCGATAACCTATGAAGATCCGCATTGGGTAACCCATGTCGAGCTTATGTGATGACACTCCACCCTCTAGCAACCTTGTGTGTTTGTTGTTTTCCCCTCGTTGAAATTGTACCTATGGAAACTAATGTTCTTGTGTTTATTGCTTCTTTTGTCATGGAGTATTGTTAGCCATTGTTCACTTGATTTTCTTGGTTGAGGTTCTTTCTTGTCAACTCCTAGCATAGGGGGTGGGCCTTCGAGTCCACATGATTAGGTGGAACGTGCTACGCACCCCATTGGGTCTCCAGGTGAGGATTGATATGTGGAGGTTTGTGCCAATTACGGTGACTTCAGAGATGTGTCATAGATGGATCTAGTCTTAATAATTGTATCCTCCTTTTTAGTTGTATTACCCTATCATATTTTATTGTTCTTGTTTATGTTGGGGATCACTTTTGTATTATTGTAATTCTTATATGATGTAATGAAATGAAATGGATGTAATGTATTATGTACCTTGTAAACCTGATGTGGTTGATGATTTTGGTAGCTGTTATTCAATGTGTTGTATCTATGGAATTATGCTCCATTGAGTTCTCAGAATGATATTATGTTATGGTTATCGGAATTAAGTTATTCGTGTTATGTTGAATTATCATTTGTGGATGTTCCTTATTGATGGTGTATAATGTAATCTTGGTTCGTTCGTTATTGAAATGTTATGATTATAGGTTTCTTAATTTCGTCACATGTACCCCAGGGGATGTAGTTGATAGTGAAATTTTTTAATTTCTTTACATGTAATGTTTGTTCAAATGCATCTGGTGCAATGTTCTCCTTTAAAAAAAAATTAGAAAATTGTATGGAAATTTGTTATTTTAGGTTGTCCTTTGGGGCTCATACGGTGGGGTGTTACATCATTGGTATCAGAGCCTAGGTTCATACACTAGGAGCTCTGGTTTCATCTGAGCCCATTATGTTGTCTTAGTAAATTTGTTAGGTGATCATGATGATCATGACATTGATATTTAGCATCATGTAATTTTTGGAAAAGATGTAATGGTATGAATCACACCATTAATGGAAATAAGTGTACTTATGGAATTATGTATGTAATTGTCTTTCCCCTGTAAATGTGAGAAACTAGTAACTATGCATTGGTTGAGTGTTGTGAATAACCCATGTAAGACCCCTCCATTTTGCTCTTTTGATTGAATAGTGTTCTGTTTGGTTAGGCCTTTTTTTATGTTAGTGCTTTGACCTTGGTACTTGGTATTTATTCTGATGTTATTATTATGTCATGCTTTGGATTAGCATAGTGGATACTTGAATTAATGATGTTTATGCTTTTGATTATATTAATGATGTTAGATTCGTCAGTTAGTAATATTATATTGGTGAAGGGGACGGATCGCATCACTCGCTTGCGAGCGCCCTGCGATTTTGAGATTCCTCTTCATGGTGTGTATTTTATGCTATTCATATTATATGTTGTTGTTTACTTGATTTTCAGGTTGATAGGTATAGGACATCGACTCCACCTGGTTTCTCAGGTTTGAGTGTGTCCAATGCCCAACGACATTCGATTGGGAAATAGTAGCTACGTTTTCTGTGCCAAGTCGTCACCCTAGTCCTAGTATGTCATCAGGTGTTAGTCGAGTTATGTTGTTTTCATGATTGATCATCTTGCCTGGATTTATTTAATTGCAAGTTAAAAAGGGTAATCATATGGTTGTATGTATTTAATTTGTGAAATTGAAATGGTACTAGAGTTATGTTATAACGTAATTTATTTTATTAATTAATTTAATTTAATTAATAAATAATTTAATCACAGATTAGATTTATTTATTAATTAATTAAATTGATTTTGTTGAAATTGGATAAGTTCATTTTGAAATTATGAATTTTATTATGTGAAATTGAAAATTATGGAAAATGAGATTAAAAGTCAAATTAGAATTTGAAATTCAAAAAAAATCAAAAATTCAAAAGAAAGACTTTTGCTATTCTGTTTTCAGAAATTTATGAGGGTGTTTGTTGAATTTTAGGGTTTTATCCTTATGTTTGGATTTTGCATCAAAATTGGGGATTATGAAGTTTTTGGAAAAATGGAAAATGGAGGGAGGAAGTATTTTTGGATTCTGTGGGTTTTGGATTGAAGTTGTGAAAATGGCTGATCTGAAGAGGGAATCGAAGCCAGGATCCATGCATCATCTGGATCTTCTCAAACTTGGAAAAAATAATAGGTTCATGTTATTATATTGATTTTTGATTTTGAAAGAATTCATAGATTTGAATATGTTGTTTGAAAACATTTAAATCCTTTGATTAGTTGCAAGAAAAACCCAATTTAAATCTACTCTCAAACTTGGATCTTGTATTTAGAAATGAAATTTTATTCAAAATAAAAATGAGTTCTTGACTGCAAATTATTATCCTTGAAAATTTTATTTGCTCATTTTGTTCTATTAATTGGGAGATTTAAATTCATATATATATATATATGTATATATTCATTTTGACATATATATTTATATATAATGTTTTTATAATTCATTTTAGGAGGAGTTATGCTGTGGAAAGTTTTAAAATTAAAAATAAAAAAATCTAGACCCTATTTAAAAGTTCGACGGATTTAAAAAAATCCGCAAGGTTTTATTGAAAAAAAAAAAGTTTTAAAAAAAAATTAAATCAAAGTTTTGGGAGGGGCTGGGGCTCGACCCATAGCCGTCCCCATGGGAGGCGCTATGGGGAGCCGTGCCAACTGCCCCCGCTGTCACCCCTGCGGTGGCTTGGTACCGCCGCCACCACAGTGGTGGCCGGTTGTGCTAAGCACAGCCGAGCCACCCCTATGGGGCTCGGCGGTGCACAACTGCCGGTCACCTCTTAGGGTCGGCCCTGACGCCGCCCTTCCTTCGCTCTGCCTGTGCATGGCACCTCTCACTCCGCCGTCACCGTCTGATCATTCCACGACCGACGCCTTTAGCGAACGCCCAACCCTGGCACGTGGCCCGAGGTTCGTGCGGCCCAACCCTTAGGGTTGGCATGTGGATCGAGGCGCATGGGTGGTTTCTTTGCAAATAGAAAACAAAAAAAGGTTAAATGATAAATTTATTTTAATATTATACTTTATGTATTTTAATATATTAATAATATTAAATATATATATATATATATATTTAATATGTATATATATATTTAATATTTTATATTATAGGTATGTAATATTATAATATTAAATTAATTTATAATTCTTTGAGTTGCATAATTGTATAGTTGGGAAGATAAATTTGATAGATAGAATATATTTAAATTTATATGGATTTAAAGTGGATGAGTAAAATAATTACATATTTTAAATGTAATGATGGAATTTTAGATCAAGTGCAATAGCTAGAATTAAATTATTTATTTTGGAAAAAAATTTATTTGGAAAGAACAATTTTAGAGTTGAAGGGTTTTGTGTCTTTATTGCGAAATTAACGAATTTATTACAATGATATAGTTTTACAAAAAGAAATAATTATTTTAGACTATTTATTGTGAATTAATGAAGTATATGTTTTACCTTATTATTACTTTCACGCAATGAGGGATTAGATATTTGTTTAAATTTTATCCTTGGTCTAGAAGAGACATTATTAGATCAGATTTATTAGTGGAATAAATCACTGAATGTTATTCAAAGAAATGGATTTAATATATCCAAATTAGTTTAATTCCTCACAACTTGCCTTCGTGAATGTTCCTCTGAGTTCATGTGTTTGGGAAAGGGGTTAAGTGTATTTTAATCTATAAGTCTTCCAGAAGACCCTAGAGGTTGGGGGTTGTCGTCTTGTGATGTCGACTGTTTGTTTATTCCCTTGGGTAGTGCATGAGAAGTTATATGTTATACCCGGTTTCTACGAACGGGAATGTTTTGTTGCCTCCTAAGAAAGGAGTGGATTTTGTAATGTGTGCCTCCTTGTCAGGAGTGGTTCTGTTATGGTTGTTATCTCTAGTGTTTGGAGATGGTTTTACCTTTGTTGCCTCCTGAGAAAGGAGTGGATTTTGTAATGTGTGCCTCCTTGTCAAGAGCGGTTCTATTATTGTTGTTACCTCCAATGTTTAGAGATGGTTTTATCTTTGTCACCTCCTGAGAAAGGAGTGGATGTGTTATCTTTTTTATGCACTTTGTACCCTTGATGTTTGGATGGTGTGTGTGTGTTGTCAAGTAGAAGAGTGGCTTGTAATGGGGGATGACACACGAAGTGGTGCCAGGATAACTCATTGTAAGTTAGTTAATCAAGTGATAACTAAAACAATACTTAGAAGCTTAGGACTAACTTCTCACTAATCAAGATATTAATGCCTCACTCATGGACCTAAGTGCTCAGTTAGGCTTGGGATGGGTGGGAAGGCCTAAAATGGCAAGGTCATCTATCTTGTCTATACGAAAGGTATTTGGCTCCGCATGAGTGAGTATGGGGGCCGGGATTCGGTAAAGGTCACCAGGATAACCATTTCTTGTGGGGGCCGGAGCCTAGGAAGAATCCCAGAGGATAACCCATGACGAACTATGTGATGACACTCTGTCTAGGACAACAGTTGGTATTTATTTTGTGGGTATGGTTTCCTTGACATACCTGATGTGACCATAGTTGGTATTCAATTATTATGGGTATGGATTCCTTGACATACCTGATGTGACCATAGTTGGTATTCGATTATTATGGGTATGGTTTCCTTGACATACCTGATGTGACCATAGTTGGTATTCGATTATTATGTGTATGGTTCTCTTAACATACTTGTTCTACTTTATTTCTGGAAGCAATGTGACCATGCAGAGTTGTCCTTGTGTGTTTCTCATGATGCTCTTGAGTTGTACTTTTGTTGTACTTATGTTGTACATATGTGGTACTTGTGATGTGCTTGTGTGGTACATGCGATTGGATGTGTCAGTTTTGTTCAGTGGTGATTTAGCCTGTGTCTAGAGGTAGATGGTCTTGGCTAGGATTCCTTGTTACTATCTCCTAGCACGGGGGGTGGGCCTTTGGGTTCCACTTGGTTGGGTGGTGTGCACCTAAATCCATTGGGCTAACTTCATGTTCATGTGAACGAGACTTCCAGTTGGAGAGCTCGTTGGATTCAGTTTCAGTTCTTGCATTATTTCACTTCGGTTGGATCTTGTATTTCACCCCTCATTTGTTATCGAGGTGGAAGTTGTAACTGTAACCTGATTTATTGGACTTGCCTCATTCGGGGAATGAGAGTTGTAATTGTAATATTTAATTATGGATAAATGAGTTTGAAAGTTATCTATTATGCTTGGATGTAATTTATCTTGTATGGAATGTATGCGTACTTATTATCTTGAGTAGATAGATGTTATGGTTTCATTTATATTGTTGTTGTGGGTTGTTAAGTAGTTTTTGTCTTGTAACCTTAGGGGATGGTTGCATTGGGAAGCGAACTTGTATATTAATTGTACTTAAACAAAAAAATTAATTAATTAACCTGTTTAAGTAGTTGTTTGCATCATCCTCTAAGGGGTTGCGTGGTGGGGCGTTACACCCCGTACTTGATTTTTGGGCCCATAACCCACAGGGTCCATGGGATGGTGATATAGTGTACCCATCCATTTGGGATATGTTGTATCTGGTGTGGGATTAACCATACCATTATGTGTGTTTTATGTTTGTTACCTGATTGAGGGCCAATCCGCGTGTGGTTGAAAATCTATATATACATAAGAGGAGCAAAAAGATAGTTTCATAGATTCTTTCCTTTTGGTTCTCTAGCCTCTCAATCCGTGAAGGGGTAGTAGCAGAAACAAAGTTTCTTAAGTGGAGTGTGCAATGTACACACATTGCGACATAGAGTGGTCTTAGCTAAACCAATCCCAAGGAAACCTACTCACTACTTCCCCTTATGATGGATCAGGGTACTTGATTCATAGGTGCTAGCCTAAACCCCACAGTATTGAGTATGATAAGATCGGTTGTTAGTTTATGCCTGGCCATTCGTAGGGACATTGGGCTAGCATTGGCGAGTCAACCTCATTTGTATGAGAGGTAAAGCTCGAGTAGCCCCATATTGATATATATTATATACACCGTATCCGCACATGTTATGACATGATGCAATGGATACGATGTCACACCCCACTTATGTTCTGACACAGTGATTGGTGATGATATCGTGTTGGTGATGGTAGCAAGCTGGGCTTGAGGACACGATGCCACGTGCATAGACACATGAAGGTGCACTATGAGATTGTGCTATGATAGCCTAATTGTGCAATGAGTGTAATGGGGCCTCACACACTTGTAGAGGGATACTCATGTTTTGTTTTGATAGTGTTTGGGCTGGTTATCATATGGGTATGTCCTAGCCAAGTATACCTCTGGCTATGGTGAGTACCTATGTGTACGTTCTCCATGAGGTATCGCTATGTGGGGTGTGTTCTGCATGTGCCTACTTCCGTGGAGCTACAGACACACTACCATATGGCATACGTCTAGTGTGTGCCTTCTCCAATTGGTGTATGACCATGTCGCGTGATGGCGTGAGGCAATGTGTAGCCAAGGAGCACACTCTAGGTCATGTGGATGGCGTGCTCACTCCACACCACATGAGGGGTACTGTTATAGCCTGATGATGTTCCCTCCTTCCTCATTTGGTGGCTAGTATCTAGTCACGCAGTGTTGTATTGTGCAATTTTGAAGATTGAGGACTTCATATATGGTCATATTGATGATTTTCGATTGACTTTGAAGGTCAAAATTTTGTTTATGTTTGATTGTAATGGTTTAGCCACACTTTTTGACCTTATTCTCTCGTAGCCCTCGTGGTTACATTTGATTTAGTGTTGACATTGCATGCATTTCTTGCTTTATTGCTGAAATTGAATCTTATTTGATGTTTATTTTATGACTTTGGTGGCTAAACTAGTTTATCTTTATTGTTTTCGAGGTCGGCCATGTGTCGTATTGTGATTCATCTCCAAGGACGTATGAGATGGACTTGGTGAGTGTATACGAGGAAGCATACGTAGGGAACCTTGAGGATGAGGGTATGTGAGGTTGTTATACAACTAGGACCCACTACCCACCTATGTGTGATGACTATCTCTTGGAGGGTAACCACCTTATACAACAAGGGATAGGTCATTGTGGTCTTGCTTGGATGGTCTCACCATGTGTGTGTGGCCTAACACCATCAAGCCACTGAGTGTGAGATATGAATTATGTGAGATGGATATTGGCTCTTGGCTCATGGGTTTTGTATCATGGATTAGTATGCTACTTTTCGGCATCCAGATGGACCATTGTGTAGCCTTGTGATGTGATTCTCGGTGATGTGAGTTGTGTGTATGTGTAGTAGGTATGTTAAATTATAGAAATAGTAACTATGAAATGATAAACTTGGGATTTTATGCTTGGGGAATGATGCATCGTGTTTTTTTTATTATGAAGAGGTGTTCTTAGATAGTCTTTGCTACATATGTGGTGAAATTTTGTGAATTAAGAGGAATGCCTTGTGTGTAAATGATGATATTTAACAAAAAAAGGGTGCTCTCTATGTGTGAGTATGTTTAATTTTTATGGAAGTGTAGCATTTCAAGGTAATGAATCAATTTGAATGACTGGTACTATTGTGTTGCGTTTCGACTTGTTTGTGATTTTCAAGTTGTCAACTTCAAATCTCGGTGATGAAGGTAAATTAATTGGTTATGCTTATCTTATGGACTTAGTGTTATGCATTGGTTAGTGATTTTTAGGAGACGTTGGTTGTGATGCAATTAGTGTCATAAATGATATAATTAATGTTACGTGATGTTGTTTTTATTGTTATGGTCTCGGTGAGAGGGATGATGTAGCACCACTCGCATGAGCGCCCTACTACATTGCGACTTCCTCTGACGATGTGTTTATTTTGGATATAGATATGTTGTTTCAACACTTGGTTTATGTAGGATTGCAGGTACCCAAGGCTTGATTCCACCTGCACTGTCAGGATAGGGCGAGCCCCTATAATCCCAATGGGTATGATGTGGAAACTAGAGTTGATAAGAAAGATTCTCGTCCTAGTCCATCACCCCGTCATTGTGTTTGGTGATGTCGTATGTTTGTGACCCGTTCCCATTTTTGGTATCATTTCATTTTGAGATGTTTAATGTAGTGACCCTACTGATGACACATTTATTTTAGTTGTTTTGTGACACTGTTAGCTATTGGATGTTGGACATTATGTTGTTTCAATGTTTGTGTCATGGCTTAAATGACTAGTTATGAAACTTAGTTGATGATACACTATATTTTATGATGTGATGTTTACTTTCATGAGATGGCATTTTATGATGATTATCTATGTTGTTATGTTTTATGAATGATGCTATTATGTTAGTTGTATGTTTACATCAGTTGGTGAAGGAGATGATTTATTTAGTACTCATCAGTGAGTGCCCTGCTATATCGTGATTCTTCTTCACGGTGTGTTTTCATGTAATACCCCTCTATTTTGCTTCTTGTTCGGTTTGATTTATGCTATATTTGGTTGTAGTTACCTTGCTTCTGGATACATTTCATTATGATGTTTTGATCGCTACTATTGAGCGACAACTATTATTGTGGGATGTAGTTATCTGATAATTGTTTCACATGCTTTATGAATTAATGATATTGTAATGTTAACATGAGATGTTATTATGAGATTATTGGATTATGATAGAAGTATCAATTTCGATGAGTGTATGGGTGAAGAGGACAAGTTCGCATCACTCGCTTGCGAGCGCCCTACGAATCCGTAATTCCTTCTTCACAGTCTGTATTATATGCTCGATATATTGTATGATGTTGTTTACTTGGTTGCAGGATTGTAGGTACATGACATCGAATCCACTTGGTTTCACAGGTTCGAGCATGTTGATCCAACGGTTAAGTTGAACGGGAGATAGTAGCTAGGTAACATGTGTCAAGTTTACACCCTAGCCTTAGTGTGTCCTCAGTCATGTGTGTCGAATCATTGTCTGTCTTGTTTTAATGTTATTTAATTCTGAAGGATTCTTGATTTGGAAATAGATATTTAGAATAATTGCATTTAAATCATGTTGATGGTTATTTATTTTAAATAATGCAATGTGGATAAAAGTTTATATTTAAATTAATTAATTATATTTAATTTATTTAATTAATTAAATTTAATCCAAGGGGGTTGGATTTAGTTATTAAATAATTAAATTAATTAATTAAATGTGATACAAGAGAATGAAAGGAAATAAAAGAATTAAAATTAATTTTGGAATTTAATTTCAACGTGTGGGAATTAAATTAGAAATTGTAATTAAATGTTTATTTGGGAAATTAGTTTCAACTTTGGAAATTAATTTATTATTTGAAATTGCATTTTAAATTGAAAGTGGGTTTAAAAATTGAAATTGAAATTAATATCTAATTTGCATGCAATGTGAATTAGGGTTGTAAAAATTGAAGTTGAAATTGAAATTGAAATTAATATCTAATTTGCATGTAATGTGAATTAGGGTTGTATTAGGTATTTTTGATTTATAAAGAATACATGTTTTAATTTTAGGGAGAAAGTTTTTAGAAAAATACATTTTTACAGCAGAGAAGAAATTTTGGAAAATTTGCACAAGAAGGGTTTGAAGAAAGTTTTGATTGTAGAATTGATTGGAGGAAAGTTTGTTTTGCATTTGTTGAGTTTTGGATTGGATTCATTGGAGGATTGAAGAAAATTCAGGAAATCTTTGGAGGAGGCTTGCATCAGAAATTCATCTCTTCCTGTAGCTTCTTGTACCAGGTTTTCCTCTTTGTGTTTTATTGTTCTTGATTGTTTTTTTTTTAAATAGTAGTGATTAAAGATTTGTTTGTTAAATCTATTTTAGAAAACAAATTTGATATCAGAAGAAAAGAATTAAATAAATTTATAGCCTTTGCTTGTGAAAATTCTTGAGTGAAAATTGTGAAAACCTCAGTTGAATTTAAATTATTTGGGGAAATCGATTATGTTGTTATTGAAATCAAACACAGATATTGAACAATGCATTTAGAATGTTTTTAGAAAATGTAACCCTCTATTTATTATTTAAAATAGAACTTTAAAATCCATAAGGTAGTTATATTTTCATGGTAAAATGGTCTGGTTGCGTCGCGTATAACTCCACTTTCACAAACTGGGTTGTCAGGAAATTTAAAACATTTCTGCATTTTTGAATTTTCTTATCCCTGTCAAAAAATTGAAAATACCCAGATCATAGTTTTTGAGTTATGCTTGAAACACGAGACTGCTGTTAAGTTATTTTCCCATGGCTGCTCTGATAATAAAATAATAACAAATTGATATTTATAATTATTAATATTTTATGTATTGTTATTATAATATTAAAATATTATTTAATAATATTTTATATTATAATTTATAATATTAAAGTATTATATTTATTTATATTATTTTAAAATAAAATTTGTATATTAGATTAGTGAAAATAAAATTATAAACGTATGGGAAAATTATTGTTTATTTTAAAATGACATGTTAAAGTTTAATTGAAGGAGTTAAATATTTGATTTAAAGAATGCATAATTTAAAATTTAATTGTGAAATTTAAATTCATGTGTAAAAGGTCCAATTATTAATTTGATTTAATTGGAAAAATATATATATGATATTGGGTTATAGTCCAAATTTTGATCTTATTTTAACACAATAAGTTATGGAAGAGACCAAATGTTAATTTGATTAATTTTATTAATGATTTAATTTGCAAGGGCAATTGGTTATTTAATTTAAAGCGAAATGTTTTGAGTTATAGTTGAAAATACTTATTTTGTTAAGAGCAATTAGATAATTAAATAGTAGTGTAATTTCTCCCCTATCTGAAAAGATGAATTCTTAATTCAGTTTTATCGATATAATGAATTACGTAATGAATTGAGATATGGATTTAGTATATTCAAAAGTAGTATCTTCCTCATGATTATCTTAAAGGATTTAATTCTCTGTAATCAGTAAAGGGAAGTAAGTTTAATTGTTTTAGATTTCCAATAATGAAAACAAAAATAGGGGTTATGACTATTTTAGATGATCTAGTTATCGTATCTTTCACTTTGTCAACACTACCTATTGAAAGAATATGGATTTAGGAAATCCAAATATTATATTTGATTAATGACTTGAATGCTTTTGTTGCTATGTCGTCAAGTTGCATTGTGGGTTTTGGGATTTAGTGTTAGTCCTAAATTATAAGTCTTCCAGAAGAACTTAGAGGATAAGGGTTGAATCTTTATGCCATCCAATTGTTTTCCCTTGGGTAGTGCATGGCGTCTTTTCAGTTTTACCCGATTTTCACGAACGGGGATGTTTGCACCTCCTTGGTTTAGGAGTGGATTATGGGATCCGTGTCTCCTTGTATGGAGTGACCTTGTTATATGGTTTCATCTTGTTGCCTCCTGTGAAAGGAGTGGACTATGTGTTTGTTTCCTCCAAGAGGTTTGGAGTGGGTTCTATTATTTGTATCCTTGTGTTCGAGTGGATTATGATGCCTAGTTGGTATGCACTTGCAGTTCCCTTGGTGGATTGTTTGGGTGTGTGTTGTCGAATAGAAGAGTGGCTTCTGTTAGGCGCCAGAGCCCAAAGAGGTAAACTGGATAACCTTTAGGAGTGATTTAAACAAGTGATAATTAAAGTAATGTACTTAGAAGATTAGGACTAACTTCTCACTAATCAAGATAATTTTACCTCACTCATAGACACAAGGGCTTGTTTAGACTTGGGATGAGTGGGAAGGCTTGGAATGGCAAGATCAACTATCTTTTCCATATGAGAGATAGTTGATTCCGCATGAATGAGCATGAGGGTCGGGATTCGGTTGAAGCCACCAAGATTACTTGTGCCGGAGCCTATGAAGAATGCCCAAAGGAGATCTCATGACAAACCTTGCGATGACACTCTATCTAGGACAGCTGTTGTTAATTGTTTTATATGTATGGTTCTATGAACATACTTGATCTACTTTATGTCTGGAAGCAATGTGACCTATGTCAGTGATGTTGGAGTTGTACTTGATTTGTACTTGTATGGTGATTGAGTTGTACTTGTTAGTTCATTTGTTTGGTTATATCAGTATGAGTCAGTGTGAGTTTGCCTTTGGTTAGAGGTAGTAGAATCTTTGTCCATGTTACTTAGTTACTATCTCCTAGCATGGGGGGTGGGCCTTCCGGTACCACTTGGTTGGGTAGAACATGCACCAAATCGTTGGGTCCCCATCTATCTTCAGCACTTGGTGGCGAGACATTCAGATGGACAGCTCGCGGTTCTTATTGTAATTTCTTGCATTGTAATATTTCAATTTGTATAAGATATTTTATCCCTCTTTTGTTATGAGGTGGAGTTATGTAATTGTAATACATTTGTACTATTGTTTCATTCTGGGAATGAGTAATGTAACTATTGGATTAAGATAATGATTATGAGATTATATCTTGGTTGATTATCTTATTATGTTATGTGGTATTCTTATGATGTATGATGTCTATTTCATAAAGTTATAATGCTACGATTATATGTAATATGTATGTGTGGGTTTAAGTAATCCTAACCTTGTTAGCCTTAGAGGTTGTTGTTAATTAGTAAGTGAATGTGTATGTTAAATGCACTTTATAAAAAAAATTGGTTCGCTTATGACATTAATTGCAACTTCTTTTAAGGTCACTTGGCGGGGCATTACATTTCATATTTATACATTTAGTTGGATTAATCGTGCAGGGTTATGCAACTTTTAGGTACAGGCATTGACTCCACCTGCTTGTTAGGTTTGAGCATGCCATGACCCAATGGAATTATCGATGGGAGATAGACTTGTCCTCTATCCTTAGCCATCATTCTGAAGAGAACTAGTGTCTATCGGTACCCTCATGTCATGTCACCTGTTCATCATGTGCTTGCAGTCGTTTGTTAATGATTGAGTCTTTAATGCTTATATTATTTTAATTTAGATTAATTTAATGTTTTATTTAATATTAGTGTTGCTTTATTGATTTAATGAAATAATTAAATTAGAAAAGCTATTTTAGCTTATTAAGTGATTAAATTGAAATGTTAAAATATCTTGTTTCGAAAAGATCATTTATTTGCAAATTGATTTGATTATTCATTTTGACGTTTTTGAAAATGGAACTTTTAGTTGAGATCTAAAGTTGAAATATCTTGTTAATTTGTTTGTGTCTATTGATTTTATTTGATGCATGTGTTGCATGCTATAATTGAAAGTTAAAGTTGTGACTTTGGAAAAATGGAAAAAGGATATAATCTTGAAAAAGATCATTCTTGCACACACAGTTTTTGGATATTCGAAAGGCAGGAAGCAAAAAAGATATTCTCTCTGTAATTTTCTTGCTAGGGTTTTGGATTGGGGAAGCTGAAAATTGTGTTTGGAGACAGTGATCGCGTTGTGAAGAATTTAAGAATTTGAATTGCTGCGAATTACGCTTCGTCATTTTTTCGTTTCCAGGAAAGCGTTCACAGGTTTTCTACTTTTAGATTGTTAAATTAGTTTTTATGAAATATTGCTGGTAAACTCCGTTTGTTATATTTGTAAAAATCTAGCTTGGAAAACCTACATGCACAACAAAAAATTGAAATATTAATGTCAAAACTATTGTGAAATAAATAAGAATAGAAAGTTGCAGTTTTGCTATAAGTTTCTATAACCTCCTCATTCACCTGCTTGGAATTTTTAGTATATATTTCGAATAGTTTATCATTCAGTTGAAATTGGTAATGATATAACCTTTTCTTCGCATGCATTGAGTTATGACCTTCCCTTGCCGTGACCAGTAGAATGTATAAGAAATTTTAATTCTTTAGCAAAGTCTCGATTGTTCTTCAATTTCTTTTACTCTGACTATGTTGATCAATTTCTTGTGAGATTGTCGCTTGATTGTCTACCTTTTGGCCTGAACCTGTATCATATTTAGATGCTTTTTAAATCACGCATGCATGATATTTTTACTTTCGTGCTTTACCTGTTCACCTCCTTAGAATTACGTCTCTAGTTGTATCTTGAGAACAGATAAATCTTCTTACACTATGACATAGGCATGCGTACCTAACAAGCATCTTATTTCAAGAAAAATCTTGTGGTTTCCATTTACCTAGCATGGCTATTTTATAACTGTTTTTTCATGTATTTGATACCAATGTATGGATGCATGTGATGAAACTTTGTTTCTTAGCCAAATGAATAAGTTTTGTTGATTATGGTTTCCTATATATTGCTTTTGTGTATGCCAACACAATGCATGGCCAGTAGAGAGTTTTATTCTGATGATAAGTTGTTTTTCCCAATTTATGTCATCATGTTCTGACTTCCTCTATATCTCTTGTGAACCGATGGCTTATCACATAGTCGATAAAAATAAGTTGCATTTAAGTTAATGTGTCTTTAGAGGAATATTTAGTTAATTCATAGAGGCTTCATCTTTGCGACCACCGCTTATCCCCATGGTTGGTTTCATTTCATGCAGCCGTGGGTATTTCTTGGGCATTTTTACCCTACCATGATAGAAATACATGATGTTTTGGATGACCAGCGTCCTCTCATTGTGCTTTACTATCATTATGCAAATTGGTTTATTCTTGCCTTGGGAGTGACTAATCATTTTTGCATGTATTATGGTATAAGGTATCGCTACTTGTATTTTACCTACCTCTCTTGATCAACATGGTTGTGCATGTATGAGTATCTTCATGTTTCTTTTTAAATCTTGCATGGGCGAATCTTGGTTTGTTGTTATGTTTCCTCTATCAGATTTTTCTTTTGGGAACAAATTCATCTTATATTCCACTAGAAAATATATCAATTACATGGAAGGCCTTATCCAATGGAAGTTGAAATGGTAAGCATCTCAAACTTTACCCTCAAAGGAAAAGAATCAAGTCTACAATTTTTCTGTTAAAAGTTCGATATAAGCTTTGCAGCCTTGTGATCATGCTGGACAGACATGATCATAGATTTTCCATAGTTTATCATGCGTCATTTTTTATCAGCCTGTGTGTGTGGTCCATGCATTATATTTTCTTGCCACCATGGATTGTTCCTTGACTTTTGTATTATGCTCACCTGAAGGTATGTTTGTTGCATGCTTTCTTCCCTCTGTTTGGAACTTGATGTTATCTTCCTATTCACCCGTCGGTATGTTGGGAGCACCGTAATTAACTTGATCATCTTGGACATTGTGATCTGAAAGTGGTCGACCAGTTCACTGCTAATTTTGTCGACCATTCTTTATGTTTGTAACTATTAAATTTGTTTAGAGTTTTCCCTGTGTGTTCAAACAATGTCTGAGGCCACGTGCAACATGCTCACTTTCTTACTATCATGGCTCTTCACGCTAGGTCAAGTCGATGGGTTAGTAACTTGCTAGGTGGTTGAAGTAACCCTGATATGGGTCGACTCTTTTCTAGTGTACATAGATATAAATTACATAGTTAAGTTAGTAATTATAATGTTTAGGTTAGTAAAAGTAAGGTTTTGTTTGCAATTATATCTTATGATATTTATAAGTGGAATGAATAGATTTTTCTATAGTGTCTATCATACGTTGAGTACAATTTAATTCGTATGTTAAATGTAAATAAGTATATTAACATTATTTAATTAAATTGTAATTTGAAATCAGGCACTTTTCATTACTTAGAATTAAAAACATTATTCTATTAATATCATTATTCCTATGAGTCTCTTTTGTAGTAGAGATTAGTTTAAGTCAAAAACAATCATTGTAAAGGCATGATAATTTAATATGGAAAAGTAATTATAGAATGTGTTAGTTACTAAAAGAAATTAAAAGGTGTTATGTTGATTGTTTTATTTATTTATAATTGGTGTGCTAGAATTTTGTTGATTAAAATCTTTGGATGCTTGGTATTAAACAATTGTTACTATTGAGATTAAGGGTCTTCTTGATGAGAGGTTTATTGTTAAATTATTATTGTAGTGAATAAGAATGGGGTTACAAATTAATTAATTAATGATAGAATCTTGTGTTTTCTCATTTTCTTATAATGATTAGACATTGTATTGATTTATAAGGTAGTATGGGAAAAGTATTATAATTATAAGTAGGTAATTATGGCTTATTACTCTCTTAGTTTTATCATATGGGTTGGTAATATACCATTGAAGTCCTTAAATAAGAATAGTGGATTATGTTTTGGAGGTGTTCTTGCTTGGTGTTATCCCTGCTTTGTTTTGAGGTTGACGTTAGTATATTGTTTCCCCAGAGGGTTGGATATTGTCATTTATTGTGATGGAATATGTTTGTTATTGTGAGGGTAAAGGCCATGCATGTTGAGTTCCACTTTGAGATATTTGATATTTTGTTAGCTCTTAGGACTTTGAGTCTTTGTGTTCATTTAACTTAAAGGGTCAAGTTGGGAATGTTTTTTCGAAATTCTTGAGTAAGATTTGAGTAATACGTATAAAAGATTCAACTTGTGATTATTCCTTGTATAAGAGTTAGTGTTCAAGTATATTGTTTTTCCAGAGGAATTGAATTATTGTTTTTTGAAATATGCTATGTCTAAATTATTATGGAGACCTTATCTTGATCATTGAGTTGGAACATGGACCACGCACGTTATGCCATTGTGTTACTATTTTGAGCATTTGTATTCCATGTTATGTGAGTATGCATTTGCGGAAGTTTCACCATGCATGTTATGTCATTATGGCTATTTATTGGATCGGTTGACTATAGGTCCTTGTGTATGAAGTTCATGTTGCATACATGTTGTCTTATTGTTTTAATCTTTTTGAGGAGTTGTACCTTAGGAGGGGTGGATTCCGTTAGGGGCCATACCTGAAAGTGGTTGCATGGGTAACCTCTCGGAAGTTGGTATTTATGTGATAACCTTAACTAAGGTACTGGGAGTTTGTTAGTTGTGATGTCATGATTGTCGACCTTGTGTTGTATGTTGTCACTTTTGTGGTCTGCTTGATTTGAGGACTTGTTCTATCTCCTAGCACAGGGGGTGGGCTTTCGAGCTCCACACGGTTCAGAGGAACGTGCCACATTCTCCATTGGGTCCCCTACAGGTGTGTTGTTCGTGACAAGATTTCTTGGCTAGATCCAGAATGCACAGTGGTTGCGGAGCATAGTTCTTTTGACGAGTTCGTGGGCGTGGTCGTCTTCTTTTCTATATCTTATTCCTTACTGTATTACACTCATGATGTACATGAGTTGCTTTGTATCGATACTTGTATTATTCTGAGATTTGTCACAATCTCAATTATTGTATGTAACTCTTATTGTATACCTGGTCATTACTACTCATGAGTCTATTTATTTATGGTTATTGTGGTATTTTGATGTTATTACTTGGTAGCGTAGTTGTGGAACCCTAAAACGATTATGGTTGTTGTTGTCATATGTTATCTGTTTTTAAAAAAAAATTATTCAATTGTTTTATGTGAATGACATAACATTTTCCAGGTTCGACGGTGGGGCGTTACATTTAATTTTAACTTAGTTAATTAATGTCATTATAATGATTGATATAGTTGTTAGTTCATTGTATTTTTGTGATTATTCTTGTGAGCGACTTCTAGGTGTAAGTCGATGTCAAGGGGGCGAGGATGTAGTGTCCCTCTATTTCGACCGCCTTTGAATTTTGAGTAAGCTATTTATTGGTTAATTTAATTCAACAATGGTTAGCATTACGATTGAAATTAAACATCAAATTTAACCATTAATGTGAGTTGTGGAAAAACGTCAAGATTTTATTAAATATTTAAATGTTTGAAGATTTGAATAAATATTATTTTAATTATCGATATTAAATACTTTAAATAAAATAATATCTTAATTACAATATTGCGAAGATTTTTAAATTAGCAATTATATAACATTTCTTATTTAATTATGGATTTATTCAAAAATAAAAAATAAAAAATATTTTATTAATTATTAAAATTGAAAGAGGGTAAATTTTTTTTTAAAAAAAAAAATATATATATATATAAGATTTCTCGTGGATGTAATTTAAATAAAATTTCATTTGATAAAATATTTTAAAAATGGGTGAAAATTATTACAGTATGGAAACAATTAATAAATTTAACCTTAGTGGAGGGTAGATTTCTAAATTCTCTAAATTCCTCCATGTGGTTAAGCAGGGTAAAAGATGAATGTCGGGTGTAAATTGAAATTTATGAAAATTGCCACCTATCTTGTTGAGTTATCCCAAAACTATAGAGTCTTTCCACAATTTATTTTGGGGAAGGCAGTAAAAAGAGGGACATTCGGATTGAAAATAGATATTATTTTTATTTTACCCCGTAGAGTGCTCTGGTAAAAAAAAGATGAAGGGTTTTCAGCCAGGTGAAAATTGGAAGAAATTGAGTTGCTGGAAATGGAATTTGGACTACAAGAAGAGCTTGTTGTGCACTCTGTTACCATCTCCAATTGTAAATTTAGGTTGGTTTTTGTATTGTTTGTATTTATACATTACAAAATTAATACATTGTTCAAAGAAGGGAAATAATCAATGTTCCTTTTTCTATTATCATACAAATTTTTCTGTGTTTTGTTCTTGCTGGGATATATACATATATAGTGTCTAGAATATATATATATATATAGTGTGTGTGTGTGTGGGGCATTTATATATATATGTGGATACTTGGTTGTGTATAGGTTTTCTAAAATGATTCTAATATTAAATTAAAATCTCTATATAATTAGATAAAATAATATGCTATGAAATTCAGTATGGTATATAAATTTAATTAAAAATAAAAATATATAAATATTTATATAAATGAATATGTTCAAGCATTTATGTACATGTAAATATTTTTATTTATATATATATATATATATTACCTACCTCTCCATACGCCATATTTATATGAGTTCAAATTATTAATTTTAATTAAAAGAAAATTTGGTTATAAGAATGCATAAATAGTAATGTTATAAGAAATTATTTTATGTTTAAAAATGTTTAATGGGTAGTTACCATTGAGTAAATTCTAGAAACGATAATTAAATCTGATAAACTTTATTAGAAAGATAAATATTTCAATTAGTTAATGAAATAAGTCTGGAAAATGTATGAGATTATTGATGATTACTTTTAATTAAGTTTAATTATTTATGAGTTAGATTAGATTTTTCTTAAATGCAATAAGTTGTTTGTTTTCCTTAAAAACAATAGAATAATACCTTTTAAAATCCTCTTTTATTGAATTATAATATATATATCTGGGTATTTATAAATTTATATTTTAAGCATTTGTTTGTACTTGCATGGGTAATTGTTATTAGAAGTGGGCAACTGAAATTGATAAAACTATGAAATTGAGTAAAAAAATTTAAATAGGTCATTTTATTACAAATTGATTATGACTATTTCATAAAAGAAATTTACGAGCATTAGAATGATTAAATTACAGAATTATGAGCAATAGCAATCCATTTGTAGGCATAATTTGACATGTATCGGGAATTGTGTAAACCCTTAGTGAGTTTAATAATGTTAAGTGGATGTATAATCCGTTTTATATTTTAAATTTAATTGAGTATGAAATTTTAGATAAAATTAACTTGTACTAAAAGTAGTTGGGCTGGGTAATTTTATTGTGAAAGATAAATAAATTGGGTAAAGAGAATTGACTTGAATTTTTACCTACATAGTTGTGTGTATTGTTTCAATAATTGAAAGCTAAAATTAGTTTTATTTTCAAGTGTATTTAAAATTAAATTTATTTTCAAGTATATTTAAAATTAGATTTATTTTCAAGTATATTTAAAATTAAATTTATTTACAAATTCTTTAATGTTAGATATGTGATTTGGTATAAATCGTATATGTTAGATTTTAATTAAATATATTTAGTATAAGTAAACAAATGTATATGCTATATTTTAATTATATTTATTATTTCAAAATAAAAAATGTATAGGTTATATTTTTATTTTTATTATTTTGAGGTAAACGAAATAAAAACTTGTGATTCTTGATTATTTAATAATCTAAAAGTTACGGGGTGAGATTTGGTTTAATTGAGCTTTATATTTAAAGAAGTGTAATTAAAATAAGTTTGTTGGTGTTTAAGGAATATTTAGTTATGTACAAAATATGTATATATAGTTTATTTAATCGTCTTAAATGATTTTAAAATATATTGTAAATAGTTTGATTGGAATATGTGTTCTTTAATTATTTAATATAATTTCATAATAAGTGAATGAATTAAATGTAAATTGATTGGTTTTTAAAGTGCCTTGAAATAGACACTTGAATGTGTTTTGGTAGGTCGTTAATTTAAATTTATATATATAGTTATGCTGATGTGTATTGTTTTCCTTAAAAGATGAAAAGATTAAATTAAGTGTTATTTATATATAACCATATAAATATAGATGTTCAAATGAGACATACAATTTAAAGAAATTAGTTTGTAAATTGTCAAAGTTAAATATTCTTGATGATGTCCAATTAAATTTATTTACTGCTACAAAGATATAATTTAAGAAAATTAGTTTATGAAAATGGATAATTAGGTATTGATAGATTATCCTTTTAAAAGTGGTTTTTTTTATAATCATGTATTGGATGATTTGTTGATTTCATGAATATGTTCGTTACTTGAGTGCTTGTTATAAATTATTCGAGTAAGTTACTGACTATGTGAGTGTTCCTTGATATCTAGTACCTTGAATATGTTAGTGGGAGTTAAGTATGTTTTGATGGTTCCAAATTGATGGGTTTTCCTCTGGAGTTGATTTTGTCTTGAGGGGATTTTATATGTCAAAGTTTTGTGTTGGAACTGTGTTGCTTTGTTTTAACCTCATTTGTGGGTTTTTTGGTTAGTCGTTCTTCTTGGGCTTCTAGAGGAGGGGAAAGAATATGTTGATTCATAGTTGGTTTTGATTTTGGTTTTGTGAACATTTTCTCTTACGCTCATTTTGATTTTGGTGGGTTTAGCCTTGCACTTGGAAGTTGGAATTCTAGCATGAGATGGTGCATGCCTCACTTGATGCATTTACTTTTTGGCCTGGATATTTTGTGCAAGTTGGCTTGCCCCAGTTGTGATTACGAGTCTTTTGTTGTTAGTAGGGGCTCGATATCCTATGAAGATCCACATTGGATAACCCATGTCGAGCTTATGTGATGACACTCCACCCTCTAGCAACCTTGTGTGTTTGTTGTTTTCCCCTCGTTGAACTTGTACCTCTGGAAATAAATGTTCTTGTGTTTGCTGTTTATTTTGTCATGGAGTATTGTTAGCCATTTTTCACTTGATTTTCTTGGTCGAGGGTCTTTCTTGTCAACTCCTAGCACAGGGGGTGGGCCTTCAGGTCCACATGGTTGGGTGGAACATGCTATGCACCCCATTGGGTCCCCAGGCAAGGATCAAGATGTGGAGATTTGTGCCACTTGCGGTGACTTCAGAGATGTGTCGTAGATGGATCCAGTCTTAATAATTGTATCCTCCTTTTTAGTTGTATTACCCTATCATATTGTATTGTTCTTGTTCATGTTGGGGATCGCTTTTGCATTATTGTAATTCTTATACGATGTAATGAAATGAAATGGATGTAATGTATTATGTACCTTGTAAACCTTATGTGGTTGATGATTCGTGACCTAGCTGTTATTCGATGTGTTGTATCTATGGAATTATGCTCCATGGAGTTCTCAGAATAATAGTATGTTATGGTTATCAGAATTAAGTTAATCGTGTTATGTTGAATTGTCATTTGTGGATGTTTCTTATTGATGGTCTATAATGTAATCTTGGTTCGTTCATTATTGAAATGGTATGATTATAGGTTTTGTAATTTCGCCACATGTACCCCAGGGGATGTAGTTGATAGTGTAATTGTTTAATTTCTTTACATGTAATGTTTGTTCAGGTGCATCTGGTGTAATGTTCTCCTTTAAAAAAAAAATGTACGGAAATTTGTTAGTTTAGGTTGTTCTTTGGGGTTCACAGGGTGGGGCATTACACAACCACATGAATTTCTCATGAATTCAGCTCAGCACATATTTAACCCACTCATCCTCATAACGAAAATTGGGAAATTTATTCCAGACATCTAGTATCTTCTCCATTAAGGTCTCATATTCAAGTTGTAGTTCAAAATAATCTTCAATCAACATATTCATCTAGTACTCTACCATATTCAGATGATCATACTCTTCCATTTTAGTATTAATATATATTTGCACATCCTTTGTGTGCATCACACCATATGGAACCCTTGAAAATGCACCTTCAATACTGTATTCTATAGATTTGAATGGGTTCTTTTTAAATTTAGGTCTTGGTAATTCTAGAACACAAATTACTCGAGGAGTAAACATCTTGAATCTTCATAGTGCTAGGATTTGCAAGAAATGATAAATACCTCATAGAATATGTCATTAGGGTTTTAAGCAACACTTCAAATTTCCTTTGCTATGCTCTCCACTTCAACTGATTGGATACAAATGACTTTAACATATGCATAATTTTATATAAAGTATTTTCTAGTGACCTAAAATGCATTTATGGTAGTAGGTAAAGTTAGTTTGAAAAGCTAGCAAATTTTCATTGTGTTATCATAGGGACCTTCAATCACTCCACAAATCTTTGCGATAGGATATTTCACACCAGAGATACTACCAATAGAGAAACCATGTCAATATACACATGTACCAATGTGATGAATACATCAACACCATGTCTTTGGTGGGGGCATTGAATATCTTTTGTTAAAACTCCCCCTGAGCCAAAGCTCTTTATCTAGTTTTTGGAGGAAACATCTACACTAGAGGCCAGCATATAATCACTCCCCACTTTACTCTCTTCCTTTCTCTTCCATGTCTTGTTTATTTTCTTCTTCACCTCAACAATATCAATCTTCTTATGTGAAATAAATGGTTTCACATTCTTGCTTCTACAAAACTTAGCTGTGTGTCTTGGTTTATTGCATTTATGACATATGATACCTTTTTCTTGAATAAACTTACTTCTTTCCACTTTAGATCTACATTCAAAATCCTTATGCCCAAATACATTACATGTATAACAATAACCATTGAAAGGTTGAAATATCATACCATTATTGTAACCATTCACCATTTAACTTCTATAGTCACTAGCTTTATGACCAAATCTATTGCATGTAAAACACTAATAGGGAAAGGATTGAACATTCTGATTCATTTTACTTCTAGTCTCTACAACTTTATATCCAAATTTATTTCTAGAGTAATAATAACCATTAAAATATGAATACCTTTGTGTAGTAGGTTGTCTGATAGGAAGTCTTTTGAAATATTTCTTCTCATTCTAGATTTTTTTGACATTGTTCTTCTTATCATTCTTCTTTTTATAATTGTTTGAAGTGACTCTAATTCTCCTCTAAAATTTCTCCTTTTTCAAGTCCTAATCCTTCTTTGTCCTTAGAATTATTCCAATTTGCAATCATCTCATCAAGCAAGGTGGATCTCTTCTTGAATATTTTCTCTCTCCAAATTTTATCTCAAAGTCACAATCTCTTGTTCAAGATTTGAACTTTCCTCAAGTTTATCTTTCAATTTTGCATTCAATTATTCTTCAACTATTTTTCCTTCAACTTGCACTTTCAGACCAAGGTGATTGTCTTATTTGATTACTTGATCTTCTCATTTGTCTCCTTGAATCTTTCTTTATATTTCTTGAGTTGTTCCCTCAAATTTTTGATACACTCATCTGCATCCTTAATATTCTCTTTTAATTCTCTATTCTCATATTCTAGTTTATCCAAATCATCAAGAGCTGATTTGAGTTCCCCTTCAATATCGACTTCATATTATTCTTCAATAAAATCTTCAAGGATAATCTCTTTCAGAGGAATAGGATACTTCCTTGTATCCATGTGTTCAATCTCCAAGATCTACCTCAACGATCAAGCCAATAGAAGGAACCAAGCTTTGATACCAAATGGTGAACGCCTGAAATACTGAGAGGGGGGATGAATCAATATTCACTGAAACTCATTAACTTCATCAATTTAAACATTCATTCAAAGTGTCACATTAAATTTGTAGTAATAGAAAGAAACATATAAAGCATGCATCACATCAAGAAACACAAGAAGACTAGATTTACATAAAAAACCCTTGGAAGGGAAAGACCACGGTGAGGATTAGCTTAGAATATATTATAAGTGATTACAATATAGAATACCAAATGGTGGACTCATTGTCCAAGTACTCACTATCTAGAAAGAATGGCTCACTTTCAATGGCTCACTGCCTAGAATAGAATAATATAGATGAGAAGGTGGCTCACTTCCAAAATGAACTTCTAATAATGCATCTACAACATGCCAAAGATATAGTCCCAATTAAGCTTTGAAAATTGTCTTAACACACTTCATACTTCACCACTACACCTTTTTCACTTTAGAGTACATAAGATCCTTCTCTCACACACACACACCTCTCATCTCATCTCATACTTTGCATAATGAATTAACCTTGCATATATACCACAACCAACCAAAACATCAATAAGGTTAGCCTAATTTCATGAACAATGTACCACATCACCTGTGAGCTCAAAAATCCATTCCACATGCTTTGTAGAATAAACCAAAACATGTAAACCTTCAAAATAGGTCGATGTGACCTATAATTACTCCCATAAATCTGCTCCTTACATACTTCAACTCTGCACAACCCCAAATTCTTTAGGTTAGCACCACATAGAAAAATTGGTGAAGCAATAACTAAATGAACCAATTCTTCATTCACAACTCAACACACAGACTTCCAAAACACTCACCACTTGGAGCACACATACTTATGACATTTCTAAGAACTTCCTTAAATCTTCATAGAATATTATTCATCTACAGTGGAATGTAAAGCATTCTAATATGCACATTGTACAATTAATACTACCATTATAAAGCCCGATATTCTGTCAACATTATCTTCAACTGCAAAAGGCATACAACCTTGAAAATTTGGATCTAAACACATTTATTACACATCATCAACACCTCAAATCTGCATAACAATTTATTGCATAGTGGAGAAATGCAGACCCCAAAACTAGTTCAGTCTCATAGTCAATTATTCATACCATTTGGTCCTCTTCAGACCAACACTTTTGCATTTCTACAATGGGTTGACATCAATGACAACACCATACACATCCAAACATAATCTTGCTCATGTTTCCAATAATCTCCCAATGACAATGCTCATGTTGTCAACACCCTAAAAATGTACTTATAGTACTGGAGACATCAAACCCACTAAACTTTCCAAGACTATCTTACGAAACTTCAATAGAATAAAATATCTTCCTAAAATTGACTTCAAATATTAAAAGCATAAAAAATATTTGACACATGTGCTATGTACTAGGAATACACACTGACCAACCCTTCAAAATAAATAAAACAATTCCTATAACAATGTTAGTCCAAATCCTAATATGCAACCCTATACTTGAAATAAAATACATGATCTCATAACACTCCCACCCAAAATGGGCATCTCAAATTGAAGGGTGGCTATTGGAGGTACAAAAGTAGCTAGGATAGTAAATACAACACCATAATTTTGGCAAAAAAATGCCTTCTAAAATTATTTTTAAAATTATACAACCTTCCTTTATAAATAACTTCCTTTGTGGGTCAGGCTCATTATATACATCCTCTTCGATTTATTTTCCTCTAAATAGTTGTTAATGTTATAGGTGGCCCAATTGTTGTTCATATATTTTAATATAGCACTTTCTTCAAAATATCCTAAGATGTTTAACTAAAGTCGGTCTTCCTCTCCATAGTTTATATGGTGTTTTATTAATCCTTGGTCTAATTTGAGTTTTGTTCAAAATACATATTTGTTAAACTTGCTTGACATAACATTGTTTTGGCCATCTCATGTACATTCTAGTTCTTCCTCTTAGCTACTCCATTATGTTGCAGAGTTCTAGGTGTAGAAAATTTTCTTTGCATCCCATGTAACTCATAGAATTCACCATACATGTGAGAAGTGAATTATCCACCCCTATCTAATCTCAAATACTTATTTTTCCTTTTGGTTTCATTTTCAACCATTTCCTTAAATTCTTTAAACTTATCAAAATATTCTAATTTTTCTTTTAGAAAAGTAATCCAATTCATTCTAGAGTATTCATTAATAAGCATTATAAAATACCTATCACCTTGTAAAATATTTGGCCTCATTTTTCTGAATAGATCCATATGAATCAAATCTAATGGCCTTGTTATAAAATATTCCTTATTAGGAAATCTAGTCTTTGTCTATTTTCCCTCATGACATAGTTTGCAGTTGGTAGACTAAGGCTTCTTGATCTTTGGCATGTCTTTGACCATTCCCTTTGAAGTAATCTTCACAATATCATCAAAATTGATGTGTCCCAACCTTCTATGCCATATCTAACTCTCTTCTCTTTGTATAGCAAAGTAGTTAGTTATCCATCCAACTCACTAAGATGGTATACATCACTATCAATCCTTCTTCCTTCCACAATTAACTCTCTAGTATTGTTCTTTTTGATTTCAAAACCTTTAGCACTGAATGAAATCTTGTAACCTTTATCACACATTTCACTTACACTTAGAAGATTGTGTTTCAATCCTTCAACATATAAAATATCATGAGTATTTTTCTTATCACCATCAAGACTCAAAGTACCCTTTCCAGTAATTTTAGCATTAGAATTATTTCTGAGAGTTAAAAATCCTCCATCAAACCTCTTGATGTGCATGGAATTACTTTTTTCTCTAGTAATGTGACTTGAACATCCATTATCAATGATCCTTAAGTTTTTCTCCTTTTGAGCATGTAGGGTAGTTTGATCCACCATGGAGTTTTCTAATATTTTCTCCTCTTGTTTCTTCTTCCAAAATTTATCTGATTCATCATTCTAACATTTTGAACTTTTCTTTTTGTTTATGATAGAGGACTCACAAAAGTGATTTTGCATTTTCTAGCAATATGTCCAAAATTGTTTCACTTATGATAAATAATATTGAAATCAAATAATGGTTCAAATACCATTTTGCTAACAATTTTTTTTCTTTTGGTCATTTGTGGAGGTTCTTTCCTTTCTTTTGGTCCCTTCTATTGCAATACCTTTTGAGGCGGTGTGTGCTCCTATGGAGGTGGAGCTTTTTTTGTTATAGATTGGATACAATGGTGGTAAGGTTCTTCATAGCATCTACTCCTATAGAGGGGACCCTACTCATTTTGAGGTGGATTTTGATTCAACTCTTCATGTTTGGTGGTGCTGCAAGAGGTCTTCTTCTTCCCTTTGGTATGGTTGGGTGGTCTCCTCCCCTATTATGGTGGGAAGACTATTTTTGCAGATCAAGCTTTCTTGGTTTTCTTACCTAGTGGATCATGAAGGTGATCATGTGAGCAGTGGGTTTAAGGTCCCCATTAAACCTAGTGTGTTGTGAGGGACCATGGCCCCTATAATTTGGATGTAAGTGGGTTTCAGGTTCCCTTCTAAACTTGGTTTAGGTTCAAGATCCCTTGTAAAACTTGGTTGTGTTGGGTTTAAGGTTATTGTCAAAACCTTTTCTATTTTCTATAGATTTGGGTAGTCATGCTATTCATTTGGAGATCTATTGTTAGTTCACTATTGGTTTTCTATGTTGTATCCATATGTAGCTTTTCCTTCCTTGAGTGGGTTTCATGTCCCTTCAAAACCCGTTTGTAAATGGTTTCAGATCCATTTAAAACTTGTTTTTCCCTTTAATCGGAACAAATTTTTTTATTCTTACTGGATCCCTTCTATAATTCATAGCCTTATGAAAAAAATTATTGGAATTAAAATAGTAACCAAAAAAATAATTATTGAACTTGGAATTGTATCCTTTTCCTATTGAAGTTTGTCTTTTGAATCTTTTGTTCTATCTCTACACTTGGATGAAACCATCATTCTACACGTTACTATCATTGATTGTTCCACTTTGTTCAGACTTTGAACTTTTGGAACCAATATATTTTTGGTTCTCATTAGCATACTTCACAATCTACTCAATCACCTTGTTCTTTTGCATATTAATAAAACCAATTTTGGTTTTGATATGCGGTGATCTTTTGCCATCAATTATCTCATCCAAGATCTTAGTGCTCTTTCCAAACTTCATCTTTAGCTAATGATTTACTTTATCAAGATAATTCTTAGTTGTGTCTATCCTTAGTGACACAATTTTTATTTCAAGCTTTCCACAATCCTTATCTCTTGACAACCATTTAGTCAAAAATTCTTCAATCATATTTTCTTATTCTTCTTGAATCTTTAGGTCAATGATCATATTCTCCACCTTCTCAAGGTTCTGAGATAAATCATCTTTAGCTTTTACTTCCTCAACAATTCTTTTCTTTGGTTTCTTAATCTCTTTACTAGTTTAGAGAAAATATTCCACAAGATCTACCTCATCATCATCATTTTCATAATTTATCTCTACATCATCTTTAGTAGTTTCCATATTCATGAATACAACCTTCTCTCTTTCATCTCCATAGATGTCTTGATCCTCATCATCAGTTGAATAGCCTTCCTCACTAATGAAGAAACTCTTTTGATTCCTATGAAATTTATTCTCATTTGAAAATTACTTATTTCCATGTTTTTTCTCAATATTGCTAGAATCTTTGTATAGATACTTAGCCATAAAATGTCATATATCACCAAAATTAAAACATTTGAAAGGAAACTTACCTTTATATTTTCTGGAACCCCTCTGTAACTTCCTAAAAAAGTTTGCTTCCTCCAAATCTCATCCATCATTTGAATTTGGATAATATTTCTTATTATATTCTTGGAATTTTTTCCTCCTTCCTTATGCATTTGTCACTATGAACTCTCATTTCATAGATAGTCAAGATTCCATTTAACTCATCCATAGTTAGAGAATTCAAATCTTTACCTTCTTCAATAATAATTGTTTTTTCATCAAACATTTGAGGAAGGGATTTGAGTAAATTTTTAACAATCATACCTTCTTTCAATTCTTCACCAAGACCTCTGATAGATTTGACAACCTCATCAACCAAAATTAGAAATGTAGTAGTGTTTTCCTCTTCCCTCATTTTTCAAACTTTCAAAATAACCTCAATGAGTTTGAAGCTTTTCTTGTCTGACCTTGTCATCACCTTCATAGATATTGTGAAATTTACTCCATACTTCATTCATTGTCTTACAATGCATGATCTTCAAAAACTTAGATTTAGATAAACCATATAAGATAGCATTCCTTTCCTTGGCTTTATTTTCAAAAGCTGGTGCAGGGCACTATAGGTCTTAATGTGAAAAAGTTGCTAAGTATTAGTATTTTGGATTAGCTGAGACATTTTTCATATAATAAGGTCTTGAAGACAATTTTTCATTTTTGTAAGGTGTCTTGAGTTATTTTGGAGTCTATTTTGTAGATATTTTTAAAGTTGCAAAACTTGACAAGCAACTTTTGCATTCTTGCATTTTTGGATTTTCAAGGAAGTTGAATGGTTAGATTTTCAAAAGACAATTGTAAATTATTATTTTTGGTTTTTAATAGCTTAAATAATCCTTGTGGAGTCAAAGACAAGGTTTCGATGTGCATTTTGAAGATTGAGCAATAAAGAAACACTATTTTTTGCATTTTTGAGGCATAATTTGCTGCTACACGGCATAGTATAGCCTTGTACGGCCTGGAAGTGCTCTAATATTGATTGGATTTGATGATTATATGAATACTTTCTCGTTTTCCATTGGTTTCATTTGATTTCATCAAGTTTGGTGAAAGTTAGAGAAGATTTACTAAAAATTGTTTGAAACCCTCACTATGGTGTGCCTTGATAGGAAATAATGGATTGCTCTCCATTCCACTGATGAATAGGCCTTAAACTTAGTTTAATTTATGGGAATATGGTAGGTTTAGTATTCATGATGTTTCAAGAGAAGGGGATGGCATTTTGTGCAAGTTGGGTGATGCCCTAGTCCATGAAACCTCTTGTTTTAGGCAAATAAGATGCATAGGAGTTAGGTTTTGTAGAAAATCTCTTGGGAAATGATTTTTAAGGTTTTTAAATGTTTGGGTAGACCATTTAGGAATTTCTAATCCATTTTTATGAAATTTTGAGGCTTGGAGTGTGAAAACCCTATTTTGACCTAGTGGAATAAGCCTAAATATACCTAGTTTCAAGCATAGCAGCAATTTTTTGACCTTTATGTTTCAAAAAACCCCACCTAAAAATTTGATATGTTGTCAAATGCCATAATGGGTATCTAAATCTACAATTATTTTCTGGTTATGATGTTTGGTTTTTAAATTAGGTTGGGAAACCCACTTTTGGGGTACTACCAGAGGATTAAGGGTTAGTGAGAAAAAAACCATCATTTGATGATTTGAATCTTGAAAGTTTGCTTCATTAGAATATTTTAAATATTATACACCATGCTATACATCAAAAGAATTATTTTGTACTTGATCTCTTGGGGGACTTTCAAGGATCTCATATCCATTCATAACTAATTGCCAAACCTCAAACCCTAGGTCCATCAAGTATGCTTCTATCCTTACTTTCCAAATAGAATAATTGGAAGCATCAAAGAGTGGTTCCTTTTTTTCAGATATTCCTTCTTGATCTACTGAGTGTGCCATCCTAAATCTACCTCAACTTGTTAAGCTTCTTCAAAGGAACTAGGCTCTAATACCAAATGAAGGGCACACAATCTATTGAAAGGGGAGGAGTGAATTAGTAGATAACATATATTTAAAAATATTTAATTCAACATGTATATCCAAACATGAGAAATTAATCAAAACAACTATTATCAATCAAGCAATCACAAAATCACACATTCACACAATGAACACCAAATATATGTGGAAATCCAAAATGGAAAAACCATGGTGAGAAGAGCTTCTTGGAGCTACTATCCAAATCTAGCCTCACAAAATAATGAATAAGTTGTATTCATGAAGTAGGCACCAACCTACTGGAGACACCAATCCCTTGTTGTGTTTGTAGGAACCAACCTACTTGAGACACCAATCCCCAATACAGATATTTGATCACCAACCTAATGAGTAGAACACTAGTCATACTGAATTACAAACATAAAGCTTGTAGAACTTCAATACCGATTACATAACTTACACAAGATATGATCTTATCTCAGTAACTCTCCAACACACCTTATGATCTTTTGATGATGACATAGAATGAATGAGATGCAACCCACATTGAATAAAACTTGCTTGCATAACTTCTCTCACTCTCTCTCTCTCTCACACACACACACTTACATCACATTTGCATTCCTATCATGTGAAGTGAGATCTAAAATATATACAAGAAATTATATTAACATCATTTCATGTTTCCCACAAGTCTGTAGTTAACTAGGTCGACATAGGATGGACCTAAATTAAAATTTACATGAAATGTGTAGCAGGTAGGTTTTAAATCAAATTTGTTTCCTCCAAACAAATATGATATTGTGTTCTTCCATAGGGTCTTGAACCTATAACTATTTTATCTCCCCACACTATCTCTAGATGTCACATGCTACTAGTCATTGCAACACAGTTTTGGAACAACCACTGGTTGGTTAACTAACACAATGAACCTTTAGTCAATTCAAACTTTTTGCATTTTGAACATAACTACTAGAAATTCTTGAATATGATAGAACATGTGTAGATATACTCTCCATTCAAAACATAGACCGAAAATCACATCAAAAAGGACTAAAAATCATATGTATGTTGCTAGAGAAATCTCTTTGCCCTAAGTAGCTGGCCACAAATATTTTAGATCAAAATTTTAAATTACCTCTATAAGCACAAATAGATGCAAGCAATAAATTGCAAGAATAATACAATCGATCCTCTTCATTATAGTTAAGATTGAATGATAATTCAAGTATAATTACATTTAGTTTTCATTGTTAAACTAGCATTACTCCTTAGACATCAGTGGGCACTATCTATCATCAAGGAAATCACTCCTTGACATTACTCCATTGACATCAATGCCAACCTATGTTCAATAGTCTAAAGTAGTCGGTTCACCAAAATGCAATAAATTAAATTTAACTTTATTAAAGAAAGATTAGTTTCCTTTTAGAGTGATCATTTAACCAACTACTAGTTAACTATCTTAAATATTCTTATCATATCTCCAATAACACCATAATATTATTTTTTAAATATCAAAATGATATTTATTTATAAACTGATATATAAAAAAGATAATAGAATTCAAACAAATATATTTCCAAAACATTACATCGATTCAATATTCTTTCTTCAAAAGGAATTATATTGTATAAGCATTACTTGAGTATCTACCTTCATTTAAAGGGAAAAATAGTATTTCATTACATCAGATGAACATAGTTCATTTTTATCAAATATTACATTTAAAAATTGTTACTCAGCTTATAATACCAGCATCAAACATAGATGTGAAATAGATATATCCAATAATTGAATAACATGTATAATAAAATCATGTTTATTGAATCATTAAATACAAGATTATTAATTCAATTTCAAGTGAGATAAAATATTATCAAATATTGTCTTTGATAAACCATCTTTGACATATCAAGTACAAGAAGGATATCATCACCCAATCACTCTTCCTCGAACCACAAACCAATTGTCCTTTACACACTTTCCAATTGGAAGTGTCCCTACCCTTAATGAGGGTAATAGATCAATATAATATCCTTGATCACTATGCCATCTAAGAAATATTGTTCTATTCTAAATACAAATTATTTGTAATACAAATCTAGATACCCTCTAGCTAAGTATGACTTATCTAATTGATTTACATTTTAAATAGACATTGTGAATTGGCAATGCAAGTAGTGATTTTGCATTACTTTAGACAAGCATTTAAAAAAAAAAAACATGTTTCATTAAGAGAATGTTCTTATATTCACATGCCTCTTTCCCAAACTTGTTTTTGTTATGGTAAATTTTAGAAGGGCCTACGCCCATTACAAAATGACCATAAAGGAAAAATAAAAATAAAACTCACCAAAGGTGAGATAAAGAAAAAACCGCAAAGTGAACAACTCAACTAGCAAAGCTTTTGACTAGAGAAAAGAACCAAGAATAAGTTTTGGAAGGACCCAAAAGTGGAAAAATCCAATCAAGGAGGTTTGAATCCAAATTTCAACAAGGGCCTCAGAGTAGGAGCCAACCGGGATTGAAGAATCCAATCAACAGATGAGCAACCAATCTTATAAAATAAAAATCTCTTATGCAAAAGCACCATCCAACCCGAAGATATCAGTAGAAGACTTCTATTTACCAATAACTATGGGATACAACTCAATAGAAGTACCAAGCCCAACATCCAACTTCCTTTTTATCACTAACATTGGACCTTCACCAACAATGTCATGGGGGCCAAAGTCACATCAGATTGGATAGTTTCACCACTTTGGGTACTCAATGAAGTATTCAAATATTTAACATTAAGAGGTCGGCCCTGACTAATAGGGTGATGTAGTTGAGCAGGTTTGAATAATGAAGTTCTTGCACCCAAGACCCAAGATTGGAACAATATTTCCCAAACTAGTTATTGACAAATTAATTTTATCATTTAATTCATATAGTGATATGATTAAAGTAACATATGTTCACCTTGTTATATAACTCTTAGATCTTGTTTTTATACTTCATCATTATGTTTAAATACACTTTCACACACACATATATACTTATATCTACATAAAATTATACTATATTATAATCAATTCCAATTTATGCATTTACATATGTACATACATATGCAGGTTGCATATATAGACACCTACCTCTTAATTCAATAACACATATAGACATAATTTTAAAGGAGAATACAATATTATCTAATAATATGATCTATATATAAATACACACATATCATTATATGAATATATACTTATAATATCTTATAATTTAAAAAAATTCAATGCATTCATCTACATATGTGCATACATATATACTTATATACTTACATACTTAATATCTTAACTCAATAATAGAGATATATTATGGTTTACACATATGTATGCATATGGTCTTATGAATAACCCTTCCACTTATTCACAAAAACATTTTTTATATTGATTATTGGATATGTGTTCTTCACAACAATAACAAACTAACCTTGTTGATACCTCTTAAAAACACAATTTTAATAAGGTAATGGTACTATCGAACCATTCAATAATGGTTAGTTAAAATAAATATAAACTTATTACTATCGAGCTCACAAGAATAAGGAATGATTAAAATCACTACTTAATCACTATCACAAAGGGAAAGGATAATGCAAGAGTAACTTCATAGTTTAAAAACCAAGAAACATAATATAATGTATTAATATTAACAATTTAACATAAACATTTAGCCACTATTTATCACAATAAAAATATACAATATTTGCATCATAGTTTAATGATTGTATATTCTCTTTCTTAAACACAAATTATTTTCATACCAACTTAACATTGATAACAACATAAGGGTTTACCACATACCAAATTTTATGCAAAAAGCATTGAAAATCACACCATGGTTGAGCTCTTCACCTTTTATTGTTGTCTACCGAGCAACCATACAACACCTCTTCTCTCTTATTTTGTTCCTTATATTTTTCTTGATATTTTAATTTCTTCCTCTTTCTTCACATGTTGCCCAAATTCTCTCCATACTTCCATTCTTGTGAGAGTAATGAAGGCTCCCATAACTTCACTTGTTGGGAATTTATTCCCAATAATACCTCTTAGTCTCTTCATTACATGGAGTTAAAAACTTGATGATTTCTTAGTTAATTTTTAAAGTGCCATCATTCAATACCAACCCACAATTATCTTTTCATTTATGACATACAACACATCAATATGAGCCATATCATTTTCTTAAATGAAAGATCATACAAATTCTTAATATAATATTCTATCAAATTATAAGTAAACTAGATAGACAAAGAAAGACAATAGAAAAATCCACCACAACAGGTTCCACACATTCACAACCTTGATTAAGGAATTGTAGACACCATCAACTCACTACTTTCAAGAATCTAACACATTGAAGTACTACTACCTTGATTCACTTTCGCACACTCTTATTTTCAAACTTGTTTCAGATTTTTCACACTTCTCACTTGTAATTCACAACATCTTGACTTGCATTTATACCATCTTCAACCTTAGAAACTTTCTCCAAGGTCGGCTACACATTCTTTATTTCACAAATTCAAATTAGGTCAGAAACTCAAAATTCCCATGGTGGATAAGAATGAGAGTGGACCAAATAGATGCTTAATTAGGACCCAAACAACATCTTGGATCAATCACATGCTTCCTTAATCAATGCTTATATTTCATGTAATGTGTAGACACCAGGTCAACCGAACCTAATGAAAACACCAATGAACTTTGAAGTATTGCATACACAACAAGATGATCACATGTGGATCACATAAAATGCTTCACCAGACACTAGAACACCTCTTAGAAGTCTTTAGATACATCCACAACAACTAAAATAGTCTTCATACACAAAAAACTCTACAACAATCCAACTAGACTGTGCAAACACACATAGTAGCTCTAGAAAACGCCTTCTAGAGCAACAAACCATGAACACATTTTCTAGAACATAGATAACATAATTATCAAACTTCTTCTAGATCCACAAGGTCTGAGATAAACCACTAGAGGACTGTAGACTAGAAACATTTATGGGTATGTGCAGGATCATGATGGGCCAAAAAGTGGCAATATGATGGGTATGTGGCTGACGACCTTTTTTTTACCCAAAATTGATGAAACGAAAAGGGTTTTTAAAGGAGATTCTTAGCTTTCCACCAATATAAATTATGCTTTACTTTGAATTTAATAAATAATTATTATTCATTTTCTATTGAATTACGACTAAAGTCCTGACTTTTAGGCTAATTGAAAAACATCTATAGCTTTCAAATGGTATCATATTTTTTGAATCCAAAACATGTGTTGCATTCTATGATTTGAATACTGTAAGATAAAAAAATAAAAAAATGAATTTCATGAAGTTTTGACCAAGTTAAGGTGGTCAGACATACGAGTCTTTATATTTTTTAAAATTTGTCATAAAAAAATTATAATTAATTATTTACTTGGAAAAAAATTACAAAAAAATATGCATCACATCGAGACATGAGTCCTCTACTTATATCTAAAATCTTATAAAAAATTATTATTATTTTAATGTGGTTAGGGTGGTCAGACAGACACCTACTTCTTATTTTTTCCTTGAAATTTAAGTACTACTATATTGAAATTTCAAATTTTAACCAAATAGATTTTATTTTTTTGTAAATAAACCTAGTAATTTAGAAACTACATTCAATTTTCTACAGATTCTATTCTTACATATTTTTGAAATAATATAGATAACTTATTCAAACTTTTATGTCAAGTTGACTAACTCTGATTTTTCTGAATTTTTTGCCACTTAAGGGCCTGTTTTTTCCATGATGATCCTGCACATACTCTTCTCCCATTCCACAGATAGATAGTTTTTCCAAACCAGTTCACACACCGATGAACACAAATTTCACTCTTCATCAACCCAGAAGCTATAACTCGGGATATATCATCCAATGAAGCCCATAAGCAACACTATAGATCTTCAAAAGCATAGGATCAACATAAAATAAATGCATAACACATTACTGGAGAACATTCAAAACATACACACAACTTTTTCTTCACTATTTATTAATTTTCTCAAAAGTACTTGACAATTCATCATATCAACACACCTGCAACATCATAAAGATAGCTCCATGTACTCTCAACACTTCTATAGTATCTCAGCCATACATGTACCACCTGCAACACTTGATTCCTTTCTCTGCAACAACCTAAATTATGTTGACATCAATGACAACATTAATGACAAAACCACCATACACATTCATACTTGCAACAATCTCCCCCTTTGTCATTGATGAAAAGACATGATGTGAAAAACCATAAAAGATAGCATACACACTTTCCTGCTTCTTCTTCCTCTTTTTTCAGATTAGACAACCTACACAACATTTCCTCACTCTCTTCTCCTTGCAAAGATTCACTCTACCTTTTAGCTTTTTCACATGACTCTCTCTCCCCCTTTGACATCAATGGAAAATATTTTTTTTGCATCAATATTCAACCATATAAAATTTTGATCTCTCCCCCTTAAGAGTGCACCCACATCTCATACTGCAACAATGATACTCTCTACTCCCCCTGAGGAGTAAACCTCAATCATCAGTCCAGACAGGTGATGAATATGTAGATCCACTAGATTAATGCACCTCTAGATGCACCTAGTTCAAAGGAGGGGTAGTAACCCCCAACTTATCCTTGATATACTCAAAAGTATCCTTCAGAAGACCCTTAGTGAATATGTCAACAATATGTTCCTTTGTAGACACATATTAAAGCCTAACTTCATTCTCCAACACCTTCTCCCTCAAGAAATGATATTTGATAGATATATTCTTTGTTCTAGAATGCATTATAGGATTCTTTGAAATATTTATTACACTTGTATTATCACAAAAGATAGGGATAGGATCATCACAGGTCACACCTATATCCTTAAATTTTTATTTCATCTAAAGTACCTATGTACAACAAGATGTTGCTGCAATATAGTCAGATTATGTAGTGGACAAAGAAATTGAATCATTTTTCTTACTTAGCCATAAAACCAATCTCCCTCTAAGAAAGAATGCACCACCACTTGTACTCTTCTGGTCATCTACACAACCAGCCCAATTTGCATCAGTGTAGAAATTGAAAGTGAAATCAATATCCTTAGGATATGACAAGCCATAATCTGGATTTCCCTTTAGATATCAGAATATCCTCTTGACAGTTGTAACATGTGTTTCCTTAGGTTCTGCTTGAACTTTGGCAACCAAACATATTGCATGCATGATATCCGGTCTAGTAGCAGTAAGATATAATATTCCACCAATCATGGATCTGTACATGCTTTGATCAATTTTAGGAAAATCATCATCCTTACTCAGTTTGCATCTAGTCACCATAGGGGTACAGACCAGTTTGGAATCAACCATTCCAAACTTCTTCAACAATTCTTTAACATACTTAGATTGTGAAATAAATATGCCCTTATTAGTTTGATTCACTTGGATTCCAAGGAAGAAATTCAACTCACCAATCATAGACATCTCAAATTCCTTTTTCATTTCATCCACAAATTTCTTACACATACCTTCATTTCCTCCAAAGATAATGTCATCAACATACACCACCACTATTAACATTATTTTTCCTTCAACTTTGAAATAGATATTTTCATCAATAGAGCCTTTGCTAAATCCTTGTTGTGTCAAATATCTATCCAACCTTGCATACCATGCTCTAGGAGCTTGTTTAAGTCCCTATAATTCATTTTTCAACTTGCAGACCATGTTTGGTTTATCTACTAGCTGAAATCCTTCTGGCTATTCCATGCACACCTCTTCTTCCAATTCTCCATTCAAGAATGCAGACTTAACATCCATCTGGTATACTTTAAAATATTTGTAAACAGAAAATGCCAAAAACATTTGAATGGCCATCATTTTTTCCTCTGGGGAAAATGTCACCTCAAATTATATTCCTTCAACCTATGAATAACCTTTGCATACAAGTGTTGCTTTGTTTCTTACTACTTCACCATCTTCATTCAACTTATTCCTGAACACCCATTTTGTACCAATTACATTCGTGTTTAATGGTCTAGGAACTAGCTCCCATGTCTAATTATTCTCTATCTACTGCAACTCTTCTTTCATTGCTTTAACCCAACTTTCAACTTTGCATGATTCACACACTATTTTAGGTTATATCTTAGAAAGTAAACACAAATTTACTTCAGCTACTATCACTTCTCTTCTTGTATTTACACCTTCACTTTTATCTCCAATTATCTATTCTTCTAGATGATTCTTCTATACATAGTTTGGGGTCTTAAGAGTAGGTTTCAAAGTCTCTTCTTCTTTAATATATTATTTATCTTCCTTATCCTCTTCTTGTACTTGTCCACAAATAGGATCATCTAGTTCAATTTCACTTATTTCAATTGGTCTATGCATATCTTCATCAACTATCTTCCTTAGTCTTTTATTGAAGCATTTATATTCTTTTCTATTAGTTGAATATCTAAGGAAAATACCTTGATCACATCTTTCATCAAAATTTCCAAGGTTCTCATCATCTCTTTTAATGTAACATCGGCTTCCAAACACCTTAAAGTACTAAACATTACAAGTCTTACTAGTCCATAGTTTATAAGGAGTCTTTGTGTTGTTACCTCTGATCTGAACTCTGTTAAGAATATAAATAGTAGTGTGGATTGCTTATCTCCAATATACATCAAGAACATTTTCCTCTTTCATCATAGTCCTTACAGCCTCTTGAATAGTTCAATTCTTCCTTTCTACAACTCCATTATGCTAAGGAGTTCTAGGAGAAGAAAAATGTCTCCTTATACCATGTCTTCATAAAATACATTAAACTCACCAAAAGTGAATTCTCCACCTCTGTCAGACCTTAGAAATTTGATTCTTAGGTTCACTTCATTCTCTACCCTTTCCTTGAACACTTTTAATCTATCTAGAGCTTGATCTTTCTCTCTAAGAAAAGTGACCCATGTCATTCTAGAATAATAATCAATCAAAAGCATAAAATACCTGTCACCATTAAGAATTCGCGTTCTTGTAGGACCACAAAGGTCTATATGAATCAATTCCAACATTCCAGTAGATGATTTTTCTTTTCCTTTAAAACTACATCTTGTTTGTTTTCTCAATTGAAATTTTTTGGAAATAGTATTGGTATTGTGATTCTAGGAAGATCCCTAACGACTTCTCTTGAACTAACCCTTATCAGATTGTCAAATTTTACATATCCCATCCTCTGGTGCCATAGCCAAATTTCATTAACTTGAGAAACAAAACATTGACCATCACCACTCTTAAGTTGATAGATGTTTCCATGCGTTCTTCATCCTATAGTTACCATAGTTCTGAACCCTGTTTTGATCTCATAGGTGTTATCCTAAAACACAAGCATAAATAATTTGCTACACATTTTTCTAACACTTAAGAGATTATGCCCTAGGCCCTTAACATAATAGACATAATCAATACTATGTTTTCCATCAAGACTAATTGTTCCTTTCCAACAATCTTAGCACCAAAATTAGCTCCAAACATGACTAATCCTCCATCATAATTTTCAAGTTTAGGGACCTTAATTTTGTCTCTAGTCATATGATTTGAACAACCACTGTCAATTACCCAGTAATATTCATATTGTCTAGCATGAAAGGAAGTAACCAGAGTACCTTCCATCTCATCCTTCTTACTCTCCAGACCAAATTCAATTGCACATCTTCCATGTTTAGTAGATATAGATTTATTCTGCAAGGCTAGAAACAAGAATTCATCTTTATCATCCTTAACATTAGACTCATCATCAAAAAATTCCAGCATCCTCTCTAACATAATATAGGTACTTGAAATTTATGTCCCTTTTGTCTTTATGATCTCTTTTCTTTTTGTGTACAACTCTATTTGGAAATCTTGAAGCATAGTGACCAATATTTCCACAACTGAAACATTTAAAAGGTAACATACCTTTGTACTTATCGGTACCTTTCTTCAACTTCCTTCTAAATTTTTCTTCCAACTCTTCTGAACCATCACTATCTAGATTATCTTCTATCTTACTTTCTTTGAAGGCTATTTTTGTTTTCTCCTTTTCTTTTCCAAACTTCCTCATCTCAAATGTATTCAAGGTGCCAAATAGCTATTGTTTAGTGAATTTATTTGGATCATATATTTCTTCAATAGTAAAGACCTTGTCACTATAATTCTCTGGTAGGGTCATCAAGATCTTCTCTATTATATCTTCATCTACCAGAGTACCACCTTGATTTTTTACTTCATTTGCTGCAATCTCAACCCTCTAAAAGTAGCGTGCAATGTCTTCATCTTCTTCCATTTTCAAGTTCTCATATCTATGCTTTGCTATTAGCTTCTTTGATAATTTGACTCTATCATTCCCTTCATAGATATCTTTCAAATTTTCCCATAATTTATAATTAGTGCCTAAAGAAATAAGTTTTGTTCGCTTAGTCTTAGATAAAGCACTAAAAAATGCATACCTTGCTTTTTTATTTTCCTCATAGGAAAAACTATCATCTACAAAATAAGGACCACTTGCCGACTCAACATAATTTTTCTCAACATATTTCCAAGTCTTGAAACCAAGAGAGATCAAGTAACCTCTCATCTATACTTTCCAGTCACTATAGTCACTCCATCAAACATAGGGATTTGTAGCTTGTACACCATCAGATCTACCTCAAGTGGTTAAGCTCTACTCTGAGGAACCAATGCTCTAATACCAATTGTTGAAATACATAAGAGAAATGAGAGGGAGGTGAATCAGTTGTATCTAATTACTTTCACTTCTAATCTTAATCAATTCCACATTCATGTTTAATCTATCATTAAGTATAAACATGAAATGTAGAGAACAAAAAGAAAATACCAGAGACACTAGATTTACGTGGAAACCCCAATGAGGGAAAAAACATGGTGAGGATTAACTCACAATATAATGGAAATGAAAAAATCGATACAAAGGCTCACTTCCAAAGCACTCACTGCCTAGAAAGGAATCACTATCTGGATACAAAGGCTCACTACCTATAGACAGGACTCACTATCCAAAAGGAGGCTCATTGCCTACAGAAAAAGAAATACAATAGAAAAATCCACCACAATAGGTTCCACACATTCGCAACCTGGATTAAGGAATTGCAGACACCACCAGATCACTGCTTTTAGGAATCTAACACATTGAAGTATTTATGCCTTGATTCACTTTCACACACTCTACTTTTCACACTTGTTTCACACTTTTCACACTTCTCGCATGTAATTCACAACATCTTGACTTGAATTTATACCATATTCAACCTTATAAACTTTCTCCAAGGTCGACTACACATTCTTTAATTCACAAATTCAAATTAGGTTGGCTACTCAACATTCCCACAGTGGATAAGAATGAGAGTATCAAATAAATTCTTAATTAGGACCAAAACAACATCTTGGATCAATCACACACTTCCTTAATCAATGCTTATCTTTCATGTAATGTGTAGACACTAGGTTGACCAAACCTAATGAAAACACCAATGAACTTTGAAGTACGCACATCCACAAAAAGATGATCACACGTGGATCACACCAAATGATTCATCGAAAATTGGAATACCTCTTAGAATTCTTTAGATACATCTGCAACAACTGCAATAGTCTTCATATATAGAACACTCTACAATAGTCCAACCAGGCTGTGTAGACACACATAGTAGCTCTAAAACAAGCCTTCCAAAGAACCAAACCACGAACATATTTTCCAAAACATAGATAAAATCATTATCAACCTTATTCTAGATCCAAAAGGTCTGAGACAAACCACCAGAGGATTGCAAAGAAGAAAAATTTCTCCCAGTCCACAGATAGACAGTTTTGCCAAACCAATTCACACACCAGTGAACACAACTTTCAGTCTTCATCAACCCAAAAGCTATAACTCAGGATATATCATCCAATGAAGACCATAAGAAACACTACAGATCCACACAAGCATAGGATCAACACAAAAGAAATGCAAAGCACGTTATCAAAGCACATTCAGAATACACACACAACTCTATCTTCACTATTTATTAATTTTCTCGAAAGAACTTGACAATTCATCATATCATCACACCTACACGACCATAAAGATAGCTCCATGTACTCTCAATACTTCTAGAGTATCTCAACCATACATGTACCACCTACAACACTTGATTCCTTTCTCTGCAACAACCTAAATTGTGTTGACATCAGTGACAACATTAATGACAACACCACCATACACATTCATACTTGCAATAAGGATGGGATATCTTCAATGTTAGTTGTTTTGACACATGTTTCATGCCTTAATGATTCTTTTCCCTTGCATTATCACTATAATGAATCATTGTTATCTTCCCTTGATCTTAACATTTCATAGGCTAACTTATCTAATTAGATGCTACCCATTTTCACTATGAACCATATTCTTACCAAGCACAAACCACTATAATCAGATTGTCTCTTTTATATTCATGACCTTGAGAACACACTATCATCTTTGTTACTGCTTGATGGTAGATTTCACTTAGCTCAATCACACATACCTCTATACATGAACCCTTTCTTTATACTCTCACACATGAACTACTATCACGCATATTTTATTTTTCCTTCTATGAGTAAATTTTGTGCATAAAGTATTGTCACATAGGTTTCTTGATACATCTCCACACCCTTTAATCTACTAATTCTTCTTCCATTGACTATCTCCTTCCCTAATTTCAACTATTTTTGTCCTCTTTAATATTACCTATTATATTTCTATAGATCCACCATTGTGTAAGCACATAAAAATGTTCTAAAACATAAGACATCCCTACCTTGAACACCCTATCATATACAGTGCAACTTGCTCTCAAATTCCATCACAACCATTCCCATGACTATCCTACTAATATTTGGGATTTTCTCTTTATATTTTTCATGTGAATAACCTTCATGTTCACCATCTCTCATCATTATTTAGCTTAGTCCTTCATAATCACATTGTTATTTATGTGAATCATGTCATAACCCTATCAATCTATGAGATAATTTTATGCCATCATCAATTCCATTATGAAATCATTGTCATAATTATTTTGGAAATAATGCCACTATTATTCTAGGGTTTCATGCTTATGTAGAGTTCTTGAGGAATTTTGTAACCCTATTAACACCCCTAGTGAAATAGCCACTAAGGGAACAATACACAATCTATCTATCACATTCAATTTCTCATAAAATTGTCACTTTAAAGTACCCTCATATCACTAAATTTTAAATCCATTGAAGCTTGTGAATTCTATCCCTTATGGACTATACTATCCTCTTAATAACCTTGAATTTTCAGCTCATATGCATGCCCCTCATACATTGGTCTAACTATCTTATGTTCTTCACAAACCTCAAACTCTTGAAGATTGTCTACTACCTTTGTGATTTTTATTTCCTCACCATGCTTTGTCTTCTTATTTATATCACTATAATTTCATGATATTAATTTTATCTCTATCATTCATGTTTTCCCATTTTTATACTAAAAATACTCATTGTGCACTTAAACCATGATGGTGGTTTAACAAGGGTTTAACAAGGTTTATAGCAATCTCTTGAGAAGATAGTTATTCACCCTTTCAAAACATAACTAACACCTTTTATTTATTTTTCACTATAAAAGAATGATATACTAGGACATATCACTAATTCAGAGGAATCAAATAGAAAACAAGGATCAAATATTGACATAAAAAAAAGAGTTTAACATTACAAGGATCAAACACTATAACAACACCTATTGTCTCCATGACTTTATGAGAAACTTTTTTCATTGTTTCATATTGACAAGATGACAAAAATATACAAGGAAGTATATATCAACATTATTTATCATAAAAATACATGTGGAGGGTTTTATGAACTTTGAAACCCACCTTTTTGTGGTCCCAATGATATCTTGTCTCTTGTTTGATGGTTTCATGTGTTCTTTTGATAGGACATTATATAGGAGTTTTATGAGTGATAGTTATTTCATATACATGATGATGTTATTATATCTTTATGGTTTTCCTTCGTTATTATTGGATATGGTTAGCTAATTAATTTTACTTAAGTATTGTTTTTGGTTATTACTATTTGTTAATCAGATGAGTTCCTTTCAATGAGTATATAAGTATGTATTGATCAAGATGAGATTTAATGAGTTGATATTGTTCATTTGTGATGGGTTATCGATTATATGATGGATTTCAATAATTTATTACTAGTGTTAGTGATATTGTGATTATCAGATGACTATATTATATGGATATGTAGGTAGATGTTTTTGATTAAAAAGTAGGGTAAGGGCCTTGATCCTAAACAAAATGAAAATAGAAACACAAGGCCAAAAGGCCCACCAACTCAAGTAGAAACAAAGGCCAACATACCTACCATAAAACAAGATCAAGAAAAAGAGAAACAGTCATCGAGAGAAACAACCAAAATGGCATGTGAGCCCCAAAAACAAAGGAATACTAGCCTCAAAGAACCCCAAAAATAGCAAATAGAAAACTACTCCTTAGGACTATTAATTAGATTCTATTCTTTCTTGAGAAACTCTAAGTCGTTCTTCCAATTTTCCTCAACATCACCAGTAGTATCCTTCTTTGGGGCTTCATAATCTTGTTTATTCTCCTTCCTATGTTTCAATTTTCTAACTTTAGATTTCCCGATAACAGTACCAAATATGACTCAATTCATGATTCCATGAGTGATAGATATTATGCAGCTAAATACACTGTTGAGTTGACAAACCTTCCCTTGCAAGTTATCAATCTGATTCTTATAATATTCAAGAGTACCACTTCCAAGATCCTCCTCATCCTCCAAGCTTACCATAACCTTTATATTATCTTCCTCCTATTATGGGTTTGTACCTTCCTCTTCTTCCTGAATGGCAATATTCATTTTGTTCATTTCATTGTTTGTTTCCTCTTCTTCCTCACTTTCTTCCTCCTTTATCTCCTCCTCCATGCTTTTATTATCATCATTAGATTCATTCCCAATCACCACTTATAGTTCTTTTTGGTTAGTTTCAAGGTCCTCCTCCATAGGCCATAGGAAATACTCTTCATCCAAAGACCCATCCTCCTCCTCTTTGAAAGCTATTTTTTTTCCTTAATGTTATGGTTTTTGTTCTATTTCACCACTTTGGCCAATCTGGCCAACCTTATTTCATCTTTAACACTACTCAAATCACCCAATTGACCCTCCTGACCCTCATCTAGTATTTCAATTGTCACATTCTTAGCCATCACCTTTTCTTCATGGTCCAAAAAAAATTGTTTTGATAAAGTGAGGGTTGCTAAGGATTTGTTTTTGAGAGGGAGGGGTAAACTGCTTTTCCTTAGTGAGAGGGTTTTGAGAAACAAAACTATGCTAGGTAGTAGATTTTGGATTCGTACTAGGGTTAGGGTTATGTTGAAGGAATTGTGGATTTTCCTTCAGATGCTTAATTTGCAGGGGCTTAACATTGTTCATTAAGTACGATAGAGGGGTTAGGGAAAAAACATGATTATAGAGTATTTAAATTAGGCCTTGATATAGTGGGGGGGGGGGGGGGCTTTCATGCTAGATTGATGCATAGAGGATAGAAGAAAGATGGGGATATTTTTTTTTTCATTCCACCTTATATGGTTAAGGAAAGGAAAATTATAGCCATGGACAGTAGTGTATCTACCTTCAAGAGTGAAATATTTCATGATATAAGCACTCACTAGAACATAGGGACCCACTAATTTCTCTTTATTATAAACATTTTGAAATCTCCTCAACTTCTCATTCGTGTTGAGGAAGCTATTAATAAAATGCTGGTAATTCCCATTACTCACATTTCCACTTTTATTCCCTTACATTCTCACCTCAATTTTTTTTTTTGGGGTTACCTCACAGATGATGTTGACACATTACCCTCCCTCCACAAGTTATTTTATTTTTAAGTAAGATCATCATTGAAGCCCTTCATGGCCTAAAAGAAGGGTGTCATTATTGAATCCTCAAATAACTTCTAGATTTCAAAATTTTGTTTGAGAGGCACATAAGATAAAGGTTCAAAATTCTTCCTTGCTCCACCCATATTAAGACCACCAGCCTTCCACATCCATTGCAGAGTTTTTTAGGAAACAATGACCACACCACAATAATAGATAACATATGGAAAAGGAATGCAACTAGAGCTTAATTTGGTAACTCTATAATAAAGGTAAGATAAAATATAATTCATAGAATGAGCCAGACCATTTAAACACTTTCAAGAAATATCTCAGCTTGTCTTTAATGATGAGAACCTTAGCACTCCATATGAGCTAAATCCTATACAAAATTAGTATAATCAGTATAATAGACCTAAGGCTCGTGTGATCCTTAAGTTCACCATGCAAAATCATAAAAGAGTTTTTATTAAAAATGTCATCAGGGCATGGAATGATAAGGTGACAACCTAATAAGGTATTTTTGATCATTATGTGGGCTTCCCATTTATTACTTTATAGATCTTTGAAGATGTAAGCTTTATTGTGCTTATCATTAAATTTATGGTATGTCTTTTATCCTTCATTACCTTAAAAAAACCACACCAACTTTAGATTTGTTTCATAAGTAAGGACTTAAAATAAATATGAAATTTTCTTTAATAATCTCCTTTGATAGTGAAATATCAATATATTCAAGAATGGGAGCTCTAAGAAAAGGGCTAGACTATGGTAATGATAATTTTTCAAATTTACATGACAGCCATCATAGATCCCAAGGTCATTGTCAGGTGAACAATGTGAATGGTCATTGGTAGGGTTGGAGGTGTAATGTGGATCCATGTTGGCATGTACCTTTTCATACAAATCCCTCTTTCTCCTACCCTTGGCAAAGATGTTTTCCAAGGAAAAATTTGTCAAAGGAAAAATAAACTTTCTTTGATATTTGTGGATCTGATACAAAAGAAGTTGTCAAGAAGCATCTAACTCCTTTTCCAAATAGTGTTCCACCTAATCTCACTTTTCCAAATAACATTGATGTGAATAATGGTTGGAAGCAAGGACATGTGTAGTCACAAATAGAAAATATTCATCCTTCTCGAATGATATTCCTTTAAGTGTTTTTTTTCCAAATAATATGGTTTTGAATAAGGCCCTTTATCACCAAAATCTTGACCAACAACTTTGTAATGAGCATGTTCATATAAATTTTTCAAGGATTCATAAAGGGTCTATGAAAAGCGTCGAGTCTCAAGAGTTTCATTCAGTGGTGCAAGATTCCTCAAAATTATCTAGTCAATATCTTCATGAAAAAGCATTGATATGTAAGTTCTGGAAGTTTATACCTTCTATTGATGCTTTAAAACTTTTGATTTACCAAGATTGAGAAGGTTCAACTCAAGTTTTTTATGTACATAAGGGGTATGGTTTCATTATTTTCTTATTTTCTTCAAATGCTAAGAGAGATATAGTATATAAGGTTAAGTTGTGGGTCTTTGAGGAATCTGGTTTTTTCACTATCCCTTGGACTCCAAATTTTAACCTAGTTGCATCTCAAGTCAATTTTGTTCCTTTTCATATTCAACTCAAAACCCTCTTGTTAGAATATAGGGAATGAGAGATTGTGGAAATATTGGAAAATAAGATGGGAATTTTTCTAAAGCATGATTTTGGCTTCTTCACACATTTAAATAAACCTGTTAGGGTGTGTGTCCTTCTAGATACTACTAAGATTTTTCCTAAACAAATATTGATCACATCTAAATTTGGGTCTTGGGCACATAAGGTTTTTATTGAAACTCCTCATAATATTTGAACATGGTGCCATACATGCGGTCATACTGTTAAAAAGTGTAGTATCAAGGATTCACAAGTGGATGTGGGCTATACTATTGTAGACAAGAAAGCTCTTGTATGTTCTATGTTGACCAAGGTAATGGAAATATGACACAATTTCAAGTCTATCAAGATTTTTGTGAGGTAACTCCACATTCAATAGCTATTTCTCCTAAATTGGATCTTTTAGTTAGGGATATTAAAGGGAAAAGTAGTCAACCAATCATGATGAGGGTAAGGGAAGGTTTTCCAAATAATGACTACTCTAGCTATGTTGGCGAGTCATCTAGGGCTGGTGAGAGGTTGGCATCAGGGGTTGTTTAGATCTAAAGTATTGATAGTCATCTAAAAAAAGTGGAAGCAAAGGATGTCTCATCATTTCAAGAGACCTTTGTGGGTGAGACATCGAGTGTAGGTAACAAGTTGCCATCACTAGTTATTGATAACCAAATTTTTAGTGTGATTCCAAATCAACCAATTCTCGGTGATTTGAAATCTTCTTCTATTCATCCTATTAGGGATCCGAGAAGTTTTAAATCCTTAGGTTTGAAATTTCTTGGGCATGACCTAGTATCAAGTTTATTTTTTGAAGGTATCAAGGGGTTATGTGGGAAATTGGTATCAATGAAATCAAATCAAGGTGAAATATGTATGTTGGTTTTTAGCTTACCGTATTTTTTGAAAAAATAAAATACTGTTAATGGTAGCTAATGGTACTTCATTACATTTGTATGTGCCTCAAAACCCTATTAGTTTGCAATAGTTTGAAGGGATTGTTAGTTCTCTTGTTTTGGGTTCCTCTATCAATAACAATAATGTTCCTCACTATCATAATAATTTATTTGGTAATAAGGATTCCTAGTTATGCCTTACTGAAGAAAATGTTTAGAAAGGTAATTGGGGAAGGAGAAAGAAGATCAGTTGAAATGGATGGATTTCCAGGCTTTGTTGAATGAAGGGAAGGTGGAAAATTTGGAAGAGTATATAGCCACAATAGTAGGCTTGAAGATTATTGATGAAATTGTGGAGGAAGTACACTTGGAGGAAGGGGAGATTAATCTTTAGAATTTTTATTCCCTACCAAATTACCTTATGAAGATGAAGTTGTCATTAAATTATTTAGATGTATTAAATGGAGAAGTTAATTAACAAAAAGGAGGAGTATGATTTCTCTAAAACTTTATCCATGTCTTAGTTCCCTGCTACAGTCCCATTTGCTAATAAGTCTCTTGGTAAGCATCGTAGAAAGTCCAATGCAGTAAAACTATGAGTGGAAATAGAAGTAGTAACTCAAACTTCACTAGATGGCAATATTAAAAAGAGATTGAGGAGAGATGGTTACTCTTTGTTATCCCTATGAATTTAATTTCTTGGAATGTTAGGGACATTAATGCCCCTAACAAGCATGCCCTCGTCAAGCAACATGTTGTTGATCATGGGGCATACATTATTATGTTGCAAGAAACAAAGCTATCCAATAATTTTTTTGATGCAAGTGTTAGTAAATGGTCTAAATGGAAGTCTTCTCACTCAATGACTCAAGGCACTTCGAGGGGTCTGTTAACTTTGTGGGATATCAAATATGTAAAAGTGGAAACTATCTTGAATGAACCAAATTTGCAGCTTATGAAAGTTAGTCATTTTGACTTGAAATTATAGCTGCTTAATATATATGCACCGAATACAATAGTTGGGAAAAAACTTTTGTGGTATGAAATAAGTCAAATATTGGGTCAAAATGAGGAAGATCAGGTCATCTTGGTTGGTGATTTTAATGTAATTTTGTCATTTAATGGAAAAAGGTGGAATTTTTCCACTATAGATGAAAATGGATGACTTTAATACTTTTTCTCACAATAATTCACTTATTAATATTCTCCCCCAAAATGGCCTTTTTACATGGATGAATAGAAGGAAAAAATTTATGTAGATAGCAGAAAGATTGGAAAGATTCTTCAATTCTTCAAATTGGGTTCTAGGATAGTATTATTTGTTATTTGAAATTCTACCATGGGTAGCTTCAGATCATTTTCCTATTTCCTTGTCTATTTCAGGTAATTAGTTGGCTTCTAAGCATAAACCATCCTTCAAATTTGAAACCATGTGGTTTCATCACCCAAACTTTATGTAGTTATTACATAGTTGGTGGCAACAATCTCCTTATATTATAGGCTCAAAGATGTTTAGGATTTGCAAGAAGTTAGAATACGTATAAGGAACAATTAATAATTGGAATTCTAATGTATTCAAGAATGTATTCCATCAAAAGGAGGATTTTTATAATCATCTATCAGAAGTTTATGAGAATATCATTTCATAGGGTTTGAATCTATCTTCTTTTGAACAATAAAAGAAAATTTAGGAGGAGTGTGATAAGTTAGTATTGAGAGAAGAGATATACTGGCGTCAAAAGTCTAGAAAACTATGGTTGAAAGAGGGAGACAAAAATACAAATTATTTTCATAAATCTAGGAAAATAAAGAAAGCAAGAAGTTCATTTTTTTCAATTCAACATAGTGTTACTAGTAGGTCGTTAATAAATGAATAGGGCATTGAAACTAAAGGGGCTAAGTTTTTTTGAAAATTTATTATCATCTCCTTTAGTGGCTTCACCTCAAATCGTGCAAAAAAGGGAGGAGTTGTTGGAAGAAATTCCAAATATAATTTCATAGCATGATAATACACAAATTTTTAAGCCTTTCTCTTTAGAAGAGATGAAGTCAATGTTTTTTCACTCTCTCCTGAAAAGGCTCCCAATCCAGATGGTTTTATGACTATTTTATTTCAAAAATGTTATTACTTGATTAGGTTATATCTTCTTAAAGCATTGGAAGAATCTAGAAGTTTAGGGACAATGTTAAAAAAGTTTAATACCACTTTTATTGCATTAATTCCAAAAGTGAAATCTCCTAAGTCCTTTTTAGACTTTAGGCCAATTTCTTTGTGCAATACAATTTATAAGATATTCACAAAAGAAATTTATATGTGCTTACTACCTATCATTCCAAAAATAATTTCTAAATAACAAGGAGGTTTTGTCCCTAGGAGGGAAATCGATAAAGGTGATTTAGTAGCACATGAAGTCCTTCATTTAATTGCTTCTCATAAGATCTCAACAATTATCATTAAAATAGATATGATGAAAGCATATGACCTAGTGGAGTGGTCTTTTCTTATGCAAGTTTTGAGGAAATTTAGTTTTCAAATGAAGTGGTGTAAGTGGGTGTTGTCTTTCCTGTTTGGAGCTAATTTTTCAGTTCTGATTAATGGTTCTCTGGTAAAGTTCTCTAGTTAAAAACTAGGTGTTATGAAGGGAGATCCATTATCTCCATTCCTTTTCATCATTCTTGCCGAAGCTTTAAGTAGGTCAGTATATAAATCTTATAATCAGGGGTTTTGGAAAGGTATCAAAATCCCATCAATTGGGATTTCATCCACTCACTACTTTGTTTGCTAACAACACTATTCTCTATGGAAAGGAATCATTGTTAGAAGAAAAACATATTAAGGGGATTTTGGATAAGTATTTAGAAGCTTCAAGTCAAAAGGTAAATGCAAACAAGTCAAAATTTTACATTTTCAACTCAAGTTCACCATTAAAAGATAGGTTAGTTAATCTCTTGGGTTTCCAATTGGCAGATCTACCCTACATGTATCTCGACATTCCTTTTTTTATAGGGGAAAATAAGGCTTCATATTGGGATAAGGTAATAAGAAGTATCCAATCAAGAATTGTAGGTTGGAAAGGGAGGTAGTTGTCTCTAGCAAGGAGGATACTCATGGTTAAAACTATTCTTTTTTCCATTCCTAATTACTATATGACAGTTTTGAAAGCCCCTAAATCTGTCATTGTTTTAATTGAAAAATGATCAAGAATTTCTTATGGAAAGGCAATTTGGATAACAAAAAGAAAATTCTACTTATATCATTAGAAAAAAAATGTATGGAAAATTAAAGGGTGGTGTAGGGGTTCATAATATGTCAACAAGGAAAGTGCTATTAGGAGCCAAGTTGATTTGGCATATGTACTTGAAGGCCAATTCCAAATGGTGTAAAATTTTGCAAGCCAAGTATTTGGATAGTGTGTCTCCAACAATAATTTTTACTATCTCTAACCCACCAGTTGGTTCAACAATATGGAATTTATTACTTCTTTGTAGGAAGGTGATTAATGCATATATTACTTGGGAAATTAACAATGGGGATGAGGATCTCTTTTGGAGTGATTCATGGAATGGTTATTTTGTATTAAGTACAATTCTAGAACTACAAACAGTGATGAACTTAGCAAGTGCTAGGTGGGGAATTACAGTCAAAGACTATATTCATTCTATAGATGCTCCTACTTGCAAAGTTAATTGGAATGAATTTTCTATTCTTCCAATCTCAATTCAACAAAAGGAGTTGATTAGCAAAATACTAAGTGCAAGAATGGTTTATTTGTCTGATTGTGCATATAAAATTCATTGGGATCCATCCAAGTCTAGAAATTACATAGTTAAACTAGGATACAAGACGGTGATGAGTAGTGGAGCTTCTTTCAACCCTTAAAAGGCTCTATATTTTTGTTGGAATCCTATGATCTTACCTAAAGTATGCTATTTTTCTTGGTTATCACTGAAAAAAAAGGATCCTTACTAGTGACAAGCTAGTTAAGTTAAGTATCATTCATCAGCATTTTAACTGTGTTCTATGTAATCAAGTTGTAGAGGATGTGAACCATATATTCCTTCATTTCCATTTTTCATTATCTTGTTGGGAAAATGTTAAAAGCATATTAAGTTGGGCTTCACCTCTACTGAAAAATCTTTGGGAAATGTTTACAAGCTAGCTAATTCTTCACAAGTCAGCTCTATTTGCATGTATTTGGAAAATTATTCCATCAACAATAGTATGGTGCATTTGGTGGGAGAGGAATAAGAGTATTTTTAGATATCATTCATCTAATCTTGATCAAGTGATTCATTAGATTGAAACTTCAGTATCAGAATTGAAAAATGCCTATATTCATAAATTAGTGCTTCTAGGTTTCATTTTTACATATTGAGACTCCATGATGATTAAATGGTGGTTGAAATTGGTTATACCTCTCAAAGGTAATACACAACATAAAGTATCTAAAAAATTTGATAGGTCAATAATTGTTTGGATTCCCCTCCTTTAGGCATTCTAAAATTAAACATTGATGGTGCTTGTAAAGGGAATCCAGGATCATTAGGTGCAGGTGTAGTTATAAGGGACAATGCAGGGGTCCTCGTTGGGGAAAAATCCATTAGCTTACTTTTAGGAATGAACAATATTGTAGAAGCTCATGCTTTATTATAGGGTCTGCAATTGGCCTTAAATTTAAAAAATTTAAAATTACAGTTTAAGGGTGATTCTTTACTCATTATTAATGCATGTAGGGAGTGAAAGTCTTGCAATTGGAAACTAAACTACATACTTCAACAAGCTTGGAAGGTTTTGGATCAATTTGATGTTTATCAACTTCACCATACATACAAGGAAGGGAACTAGCTAGTTGATTTGCTTTCAAACATTAGGTATGATCAATTATTGAAGGAAATTTTTTGTCACAAAAAAAATATGAATTTTGTTTTGAAACATAAAATTAAATAGGAACAAGTTTTTCTGATGATGTAAGCATTAAGTGACATAAGCATTTAAACACCAAGGGAAAATTTTGGCAGCCTTCTCCAAGCTAAAGGCATTTGAAAAGTAAAAGCTCGATGATCATTAAAATATATGTCGTGTTTTTACAAGTGGTAGGAAAACAATAAAGTAGTTGATAAATATGTTGCATGCGGTATTGGATTAAAGAGATTTTGACAGCTTGCTCATGCCTTAACAACTACCATAATAAGGGTTTTATTAACAAGTTTCTCATCATTTTATAGACCTGTCAAATATATCTTTTTATTTCCCACTCTCTATAATAATGAAAGGTAGTATAGAGATATATTTCATATGTGTTAAATATTCTAGGCATGTCGAAAAGAAGGGGATTTTAATGTAAGAGTATTTTCGATGTTTTAATTTCAGTGGCAACTACAGGTGCGACTATTTAAATGGAAATCACATTGTTCTCTTGGCATGTAATCTAATGTCTCAAAGAAGTTACAATATAGGTTTTTGGGTCTATGTTTAGGCCTCATTGTATTTACATTTCGAATCCTCAAGTTCACTATAATAGTGTTATATGTTTCTAGTCTTTGGTTTCTTTTCTCAAAGGTTTTTCTAGTATAAGGTGGTGTTTTGCGAGAAGTTGGTGTCATTTCTTTTGGGTTTCTATAAGGGTTGCTTCTATTTTTTTGTGTTGGTGTCACTTCTAGGATAAGTAAAGGGGTTCAGTTATTTCAAAATTTTGGTTCTCGTCGCAATTGGTTTTCTTTATTTTGCATCAAAGTGGGGTATAGCTCACTTGTAATTACTAGCTTATTCAAAAAAATTTATGGGTTGCTTCTCAGTTGGGTTTGCTTCTAAGCTAAATTATCTATTTCTACTAGTGAGATACAATGGATTACATGGCCAAAACTTTTAGGGTACCTTTCAGGATTTGTGTTGGGGAATTTCCATTTTTGGAGGTGTCTAATTTTGAGATATCACAAGTCTTCAGAAAGACCTATCCTAGTGTTGTTAACAATATTTGAATAGTCATTGGAGAAGAAGTCTTGAAACCTAAAGGTCCCCTAGGTTGTTTTTCACTTCACAACTCCTTTCCATTTTTCTCTCCAATTCCATGGATTTTTTGCAATCTTTTACTTTGTTACAAGATGTGGTTAAAGAAGTGGTAGAGCCGAATTAACTAGTAGAGGGTGAGCTATTGCAGTGTGTCCAGATGTATAACCTAGATAAAGGTAAAGGCAATTTTTCTTGAAAATTTCCAAGGAGTTATCTTAAAAACAAGAGTTCATATGAAATGGTTTTTGATGCAATGAAAAAAGGATTGTGAGAAGATGAACCTTGGGAAATGTATATGGCTATTAATCTACATTCAACAGAGATTGGTCTCCAAATTTTCAATAAATAAAAGACAAATACTTTTCTCTTTCCTTCCTACTTTCACATCATATTCGACATGGACAAAGTACTGTAAGAGCTACAAGGATTCCAAATTTGCAAAATTCTATAGATCTCAATGAGGGCTAAGGAGAAAATATGGTAGATATTAATGAAGCCCATGGGGACACATCAACAAATGAAGGTTTCATGGAAAATTGATAAAGTGCCAGCTTGTAATGCTGACTATTTTTTGCTTTAGTTCACTATGTTAATATAGAACTAGAAAATAGTCATTTGATAAATATTTTTTTGGGAAAATTGGTGTCAAATCTACACTGGTTATGTTCTCAAATGGCACAATATTGACAGTACTATAATTTTGACAATCAATGTATATTTTCTTATAATAATATACTATATAAATAGGCTATATCCTTTTATCAAAAAAATAAAATTCCTTTGACTAGCCAAGGAAAAATTAACCCTTTGGCCAACAAGCCTAGCCCCTTTCCTTTTCATAATATACTTAGAACCTAAATCCATATTTCTTGATAGAGATCCACTATCCAAGGAAAGGATACAACAAATAGACACACTAATCGTAACTATTGAAACTAGAATGAGTAATATCTTCATTAAACCTTATTTTATTTATTCTCACATGCTCTTCAAAAATAATTTCTTTAATTATTTGAAGAGCATCCTCATAGTTCCAACTCTTCCATTGTAATTGGGAAAACCCAATATTGGAAGTAACATCTACTGCTTTGTTCCCTTCTCTATAGATGTGTAATAACATAAACTAATCAAGTCCTTCAATCAACCTTTTAGAGTCTTCCAATAAATTATTAATCCTCCACGAGGCATCAACAACACCTTTAAGAATATCAATTATCAATTTTGATTTGCCTTCTATAACCATTTTGTTAAATCCCCTTTCCTTGACCCTCTTTAGACCTTACCAGACAATAGTAGCCTCTACCTCACTACTAGAACCAATGCCAAAAAATTTACTGTATCCATCAATGAAATGCCCCTATGGTTTCTTATTATGCCAGCAATAACAACAACACCTCAATTACCCTTTGAAAAAACATCAAAATTAATATTGATCTAGCCCTCCTTGGGAGCGGTCCAAATAGTCATTTTTGTACTCAATATCTTGGCCCAATGAACTCTTGTTAGATCTTTTTTAATTACCTAGTTTTTTTTTACTCTAAGATCCCTATAGTCAGACATTAGTTTAAAGAAACCCAAATTTCCTAAGTTAATATTATCCAGGATTTTATGTTTTTTGCTCAAGAAAAACTCCATGTTGCTTCTTTGTTGATCTCTAAAAATCCTATTATTTCTTTCTTTCCACCATAGGTTCCATGATAAAAATGGAGGAATTTTCTTCCACAACTCCACAATAAATGGGTGTCTAAAAGGGAAGTTGTTTCATTGTTCAATAAAGTCCCTAAGGAAGTAGGGAAACACCCAATAAGTCAACATTATGTATAAGGCATGAGTCCATACCTCTCTAGAAAAATGGCAATGAAACATCATATGGATGATACTTTCAGCCTCTTGAAAGAAGAGAGAGCACTTATTAACAAATTGAAATCCTCTTCTATTAAGACCATCAATTATGGGAGTACTACCATGTACAAAAACCCACAAAAATAAGATAATGTTTGAGACGAGTTTGGCATTCCATAACTTGTTCTAGTCAAAGATGTCATGAGGAAGCGAAGGTAGCTCTAGCCTAGAGTAGGAAAATTTGACAGAGAAAATCCATTAAGGGTTGTCACACAAAACCCAATCATCCTCACCATTGTGATAGGACAAAAGGAAGTATCTAATAAGGAGATATAAGAGAGGGGATGGGTCGAGCCCATCAAGATATTTTCCACCCCTTAAGGCCTTCAACCTAAACAACTGATTATTAAAAAGATTCCACTTTGGGGACATGCCTCCCCAATCCACATAATCATATAGGAATATCCCATTCAGTCTTATAAGATCTTGTTTTATATGGTTTAGTTGAATGATAGAGGAAATCATAGGCCCCTTTCCCCAGGTATCATCCTATAATATCATCTTCATTGCATTACCCACCCTATTAAACACACCAAAATGTTGGGGTGGTGAATCATCATATACTAAAACTTAAACAATTGAATTTACAAATTAAACATCAAATCACACTAACAAAAAGAATAGCATAAATGAAAATATGCACCACACAAGGACACCAAGATTTTTACATGGAAAACCTAATGAGGGAAAACCATATTGAGAGTTAACTCATAATATATGAGGCTCAATACTTACAAAAAATATAATGTTGTTTAAGGCTCACTACCTAAATACTTGTAGGCTAAGGTGTACAACCTTATGGAAAGATACAAGGACCTCTTGAAGAGGCTCATTGCCTGATAGTAGGATACATGAAAATTACAATGAGAACATGAATATTAATTGCTATAAAAGAAGCATCTATCATATGTTGATGTTGCAATCCATTTTTTGCATAATTATTCCATCATATTAACTTCACACACTTCATATTCAACATAGTGCACACACCACACCAATCAATTCACAAATATTCTTTTTCTTCTATAAATACCCTCCAAAACAACTCAAAATCCCACTAAGGATGGCTCCAACATGACCTTTAGATGAAATGTATGATACTACATAGGTCAAAAAAAAAAATATACATTATGAAGAGAAAATGATTTGTGGATCAACAATCGACATGATAGGGCCCAAATAAATCACAACACATTATCCAAGGAAAAAATATTTAATTAGGGCCAACCGAAAAATGAAGAAAACAAGACTATCAACCCAAACAACATCTACACCACCAAAAATGCCAACTGTTCACCTTTACACCATTAGGGAGAAACCCAAAACATTATGCAAACCAAGATGTGAATAATGTAGTCTATGTACATAATATATCTTCAACCTTCTTCTGAAGTATTTGATCACTATGAGCTGGCACAAGAAGATAAACATATTGAATTGATGAAAATAAAGAATCCCGAATAGACTGTAACACTTCAAAACTTATGATATTTCATTTCTATACACAAAAACATCTAAGAATTGCAAGGATAAATCCATACACTTTTTGAGAATATTTCCAAGTTTACATAACCACATATATCACTCTGGAGGAATGTGGATCATTCTAATAAGACTTCATCAATATTTTACTCTGCCAAAGCTCAGATCAGAACTCTATCACTTATAACATTCACCACAAAAGGTGTAATAAATTGAGTTCTTTAATATAACATCTTCACATCTCAAGAATCTTATATTCATAATCACAATACGAAAGCTTGCTCTGTGGAAGGATGCATACCAAAATACCATGATTCTGTCTTAGAGTATACATTGTGAATGCCTTAGCAAAACATTTAAAACTTAAATATCCATGTGTAGTAAACCAAGCTGGAATGGTATCAATGTAAGTATGTTGTAGACATATAAGAACATGTGTACCTACCTTTGCATCACTCTTAGACACTAATTTAATCACCTTTCTTCCATATACTAGATTGTTGAGAGTACTAACATATATCTCTACACAACAACTACCTCCAAATTATTATACAATCTTCAACACAAAATTTTGATATCAATAACAACACACCTTGAGTTGACATCAAGTACAACACATATTGCTAACAATATCCCCCTTTGTCATTGATGTTAACACTCATTTTTCTACAAGGATTATCTCCCCCTTTGACATCAAGGACAAAGGGCATAATATCTTCTACTTGTAACAACACAAAAAAACTATATGAACTCCCCCTTACTATATGTTTTCTTACAAAAATACACCCCCCTTAGATGGAGATGCCCAAAAATTGATGCTATATGACTTAAAAAATAAAAAGATACTGCAATGTTCTAAAAAAATATACAAAGATAAAATTGTCTCATCTACACTTTTCCAACTCCTTTAGAAGGTATAATGTTACTTTTAGATTACCTTAAGGTATGCTAGAGTTGCAACCCAATTTTTTTGTTTAGGTAAGAATATGATTTTTACATTCAAACTACATGAGTAGATCCTCAACCTCATCCATACTGCTAGGAGCTTTCATTTTATGATCAATCTCTTCTAATTCAATAAGGAGATCAAATAGTGAAGCAAGTCTCAAGTTGACTTCTTCCCTTAGATAACCAAACTATCTCCTTATCTACTCTCTCTGATCTAGAAGAATTGACAACTACACATGAATATTTTTTTATTTGTGATCTAGTGGATCCATCCTCATCTTTTGATAAATCATATATTCCAACAATTTGAGTGATCTATGACTTAGTGGAGTCAATCTGATACTTGATGCATTTAGTGGAATTAGGCCATTTCAAACAAAATTGATAAAGTGTAGTGACTTCATCAGTACAATCCTTAAACATCTTTATTTTTTCCTACAATTTATTGTGTGCACTAGCACACTGGTCAGATACTTCATCCATTCTCTTATCAATTATCTTCCTCAAGGCCTCTTGCTTTTCCTTTCGCTCAATGTAAGAAGACTGGTCCTTAAAAGAATCCATTAAAAGCTTCAATTTTCATTTTAGAGGTAACGAATAATCTATGTTTACCTCTGGTAAACCTTCTTGAATGATCTTCATTGTATCATCAATTAAAATAGTCTTCTTCATGTGTTCCTACAGTATCTCCTTGCTTGTTTAAGCATGAAAAATATCACCACGCTATAACTTATGGAGGGGAGAAATTCTTGAGAGATGAACTTATCATTCATGAGTAGGAACATGCAAAAGTTGGGGTGTCACCACAGGTTGAAACAACATCTACAAAGTCAATAGGTCCTTAAAATAATATGATGATGGAGAACCTTGACCTATATCCATAAAAGCACCTTTCTTCTCAATTTTTTTTACTTTAGCATCCTAAACTTTCTTAGGATTATCTCCTTTCTTCTTCTCATCATTATCCTTCTCCTTTTCCTCTTCTTTCTCTTCTTCTTTTTCCATCTCCATACTAGAGACTTCTTGCATTTTATGCACACTAGAGACACCTTCTCCTTCTTGCATCCTGAATGGTCCTTATACTTCTTGCTGACCAGATATATTTTTCTCATTTGTATTTTCCGAAATTGGCATATTGCCAATTTCTTGTTATGTCAGAGGCCCTGATACATACATTTCAACATCAGTTCCAATCACTTCTAGAGGTACTTGTGAGTCAACATCAACTTCACTTAGAAATTAATTAATGAATTTCTTTATAGAATCTTTAGTTTCACTCTGAATCTTCCTTTTGACATCTACATCCATGCTCATCAATAGATCTATTCTTCTTTTGGTGTAGAGCTCCTTGGATTGTCTCTAGACAATCATCTCTTTTTCTTCTTGGGAAACAAGAATCCTAGCCTTATCAATTGCTTTCTTTTTCAGTTCTTCATCAGCCTTGATTGCTTCTTCTCTTCTCTACCTTAGAACCTCAACAAGGCTATCCAAAGCTTTTTCAACAACGCCATTGAAAGGAATGTTCTAATTTAGCATATATTCAACAACCTTCTCAATAGTTTTCTTATCTTTGGGAGGAACATCCAGATGCAATTCCATTGTATCATTTAGCAACCCATACTTAAAAATTCCACTAAAAATGGCATCAAAATCAAGATAATCATGAGTTATCAAAGGGATTTCTTAGTTCCCTCCTTAGCTATTTTCTTTCCTTTCTTCTTCTGAAAGGATATTCCTTCTTCTTCAACTTCTTCAACATCATCCAATTCTTCCTCTCTTTTTTTCTCTTTTCCTTTTGTTTATGCCTAGCATGCATAGATTTAGTGGTATTTTTCTCCATAGAGATTACAGATCTAGCTTTTATTTTGCTACCAGTTATTTGTGTAGACTCGGAAGGTTGTGGAGTAGATGTAGGAGAAGATGTAGCAATAAGAGAGTATTTATAGGATCTCCTTAGACCTTGACTAGCTTCTCGAGGAACATATTTGACTTTGGAAACCTCGTAAGGGTTATTAGATGTATTCTTTGAAGTACCCAATATCTTATGAAGCTCATCCTTATCTTTTATCTTTGAATACTGTGGAGAACCCATTTCCTTAAACTCTATTTTCCACTTTATTTTCACTAGCTTCATCTCTCTGCTTCTGATAAGTCTCATCTATGATTTCTCTATATGTACAAAATATTTTTTCTTTGACATCCTTAGGTTTTGATGACAAAATATCTATATAACCTTGTACAAATTCATGTTCAACCTCATAAGGAAACTCAAGAATCCATGATGTTTTGGGATCTACTGCTTCCATGAAAAAGTGATCCTTGTTCACCATAAAAGTTACCTCATTCTCATACTTGTGAACCAAACTAGATGGTATCCTATATTTTCCCTACATCTCAGTTTGCAAATTCTTTAAAAATCCCTAATAGAAAGTAGTATATGCTTGCTTATTCTAAAAAAATTCATATGTTGTTTAATTTGTGTTGCTACTAGAGTGAACTTATCCCCAATCTTACCCTTAAAACTAGGTAACTCATTCAAAGAGAAGAAATTAAGGCATATAATCAAGGAACCACATATGAAATTATAATTGGTTTCTTTTGTTCTCTTTAATTTCTCTATTAGTTGCTCTCTCAATAGCTCACATAGATCAAAGTTGGCATATTCCTTTACCATTTGATATGTAGTGTGAATTGTAGTGGTAGTAGAGAACCTTCTCTGTTTGTGAAGTAAATCTTATATGCAATCCACATTAATGAATACCAGACACTGAGATCAATGATATCCTTTAATAATAGGGTTCTCTTATCAAATGTATCACTAGTGAGCTCCATAATTATTTCATTCTTTACAAAATTTAGCACTGAGACTGGTCCAAAGGTAGAAAGACTAGTAACTACCCTAATTTCATCCTTTGTGATCATGTAGGGTTTGTTTAGCCTCATTATTGTTTATGAATGCAGCTCAATATAATTCTTACCCATTACTTGCATTTGCAAAAGTATAGAAAATATTTCTAGATGTCCAACCCTTTCATAGCAAAATTTGCATACTCTAGCTTGTATACTCCATTCTCATTCAACAACTCATGTCATACCACTTCAAAGGATGAAATATTGTCAATCTCATTCAATTGGGCATGGATGTGAATCCTTATATCTTCATAGTACACATCCACTATAACTTTTGAGAATGTACCATATTTGTCCACTTCTATCACCTTGAAAGGAAACTTCTTGTATGTGTGCCTAGGTTTCTCAACAAAATCAATTACTTGGGGTGTCATCATTGGAATTCCTTCAGAAATATTCAAAAATTATAGCTAGGGTTTCACACAAATAGCTTGAGAATCTAAGAAATATTCTTATTCACTTTCAAACAAAAAATCTCTTAATTGCAAATGATATCATATGATCCAAAAACCACATAAAAGGCCTTTCAAAAGCCCTAACATTCCACCATAAATGCATTCATACTTTATTAGGTAAATTATCTACTAGACTTATTTGTGTCATCACAGGGATAAAATGAAGCTCAACCCACCTCCAAAAACATTCTCTTGATTTGGAACCATCATCAATAGATTCAATATTGATCAATAAATATGCATGCTAGAGTAATTGATTCAATTCTTCTCCTATGCTGAAATATAAGAATATTTTCATTTCCAAGGGGCTAAAGGGTTTGCAAATCATAGATCCCCTTTAGATAATACTCTATCTCATTTTTTCTTAGGATCTTGTGCAAAATGCACAAGTGCAAAATCATCGTTCTCATTTTCTTGAACCTGATTTTCCTTCCAAACCATTTCATTACCCTTATTTTGCTAATTAAAGTCAATCTTCTTTTGAGAAGTAGAAGGTCTTACATTCTTTCCCTTGTAGAACCTTGCAATATGTCTTCATTTATTATAATTATAGTAGGTGATACTATATTGTGGGGCATAATTATTTCTCCTCACATTAGATCTACAATCAATAACCTTATGAACAAACTTGTTGCATGTGTAGTAGTAACCATAGAAGGATTGAGAAGTCATGTCATTACTATTCCTTATCACTTTGCTTTTAAATTCATTAGCCTTATGACAAAATTTATTGTAAGCATAACACTGACCATGAAATGATTGAGAGTTCATATCATTGTACCTTGGAGGCCTATATGAATTTTGACTCATCTTACTTCTACATTCAACATCCTTATGAACAATATTATTACAAGCATAATATTACCATTGAACCAAATAGGAGAGGTTTGTTTGTGGACAAAAATGAATCCACCTTCTTTCTTGTTATCTTGATCTGTCTTTGTATCTCTAGAGGCATTCTTCTTAGAATCTTGAATACAAGCTTTCTCCTCCTTTGTATCAAACTTTTCTTTAGCTTTGAACTTATCATATAAGATTGTAGGCACTAGATATAAGACTTTTTCCCTTTTCAAAACCAAAACCAAATTTCTCTTTTGATATTTTTTTAGATTTAATAAAACTCATCAAGAATTTTAGAACCTCCTTTTAGTTCCAAGCCCTTGTCAATATTCTCTTTTTCTTTCTCTATATCTTTTCTCAAAGTGACAATATCCTCCTCAAGCTTTGAACACAATAGTTTTATCATCGATCTTGGTATTCAAGCATTCTTAAACAGAGATCACATCTTCTACCTCCTTGAGTTTAGTCTCACATTTTTTACCTCCTTCCATTTGAGCTTTCAATTTTCCAAGTTCTTTTGATTCTCCAACTTGTGCCTTCATTTTGGCATTTTTTTCTTTAAAAATAAATAAATTAACTAATATTTCACATTCAATGTTCTTTCTTCATCCAAATATTCAAAAGCAGACCGAAGTCCTCTTTCAAAATCTACTTCACAATCTTCTAGATTGATGTCCCAACCTTCAGGTTCCATTGACTCTAGATCCAGTTCTAGAATAAACATATAATTGATCTTTGCTACATATCCCATGTGTTCAAGTGTAGGATCTACTTGAGCTATTAGGCTTCTTAAAGGAACTTGGATCTAATACCCATTGTTGAACACATTGAAACGCTGAGAGGGGGGGTGAATCAACATATAATAAAACAAAAAATTCTATTTGCAGATTAACCATCAAATAAAATTAACTGAAAGAAGAGAAGAAATGAAAACTTGCACCATACAAGGACACCAACATTTTTACGTAGAAAATTCAATGATGGAAAAACCATGGTGAGAGTTAACTCACAATATATAAAGCTCAATGCTTACAAAAATTACAATGTTGTTTAAGGCTCACTAACTAAAGACTTACAGGCTAAGGTGCACAACCTTAGGTCCAGATACAAGGACCTACTAAAGAGTCTCACTATTTCATAGTAGGATACATGAAAGTTATAATGAGAAAATGAACATTCACTGCTATAAAAGAAGCATCTATCATATGCTAATGTTGCAGTCCCTTTTTCACATAATTATTCCATCATATTGACTTAACACACTTCATACTCAACATACTACACACACCACCCCAATCAATTCACAACTGATTTTGTTCTTCTATTAATACCCTGTAATAATTCAAAGCCCCAATGAGGTTGGCTCCAAAATGGACTTTAGATGAAACATATGATACTACATAGGTTTGGAACAAAACATATACATTATGAAGATAAAATGAGCTATGGATCAACACTCAACATAATATGGACCAAATACATCACAACACATTCACCAAGGAAAAATTAATTAATCAGGATCAACCATAGATGAAGGAAACAAGACTATCAACCCAAACAACATCAACACCACCAAAACTACAAATTGTTCACCTTTACACCATTGGAGAGAAACCAAAAACATCATGTAGAACAAGATGTGAATAATGTAATCTATTCACAATATGTCTTAAACCTTCTTTTGAAGTATTTGATCATTATGAGCTAGTGCAATAAGAGAAACATATTGAACTAAGGAAACCAAAGCATCACAAACAAATTATAACACTTCAAAACTTAGGATATTGCATTGTTGCAAAGTAAAACATTTCAGACTTGCAAGGATGAACCCATACACTTTTTTGAGCATATTCCCAAGTTTGCACAACCACATCTATCACTTTGGATGAATGTAGAGCATTCCAATAACCCTTCATCAATATTTTACTCTACCAAAGATCAAATCGAGACTTTGTCACTTATAAATTTCACTGCAGAACGTGTAATGACTTGAGTTATTGAATATAAAATATTGATATCTTAGCCATATTACTTCTAAACTGTAAGACAAAAGATTTCTCTACAGAAGGATTCATACCAAAATACCATGACTTTGTCTTAGATTATATAGTGTGAATTCCTTAACAAAACTTCTAAAACTTATCTCCATATGTGGTATACCAAACTAGACTGATATGAATGTAAACATGTTGTATACATATCAAAGCATGTTTACCCACCTCTGCATCAATCTCAGACACCAAACTGATCACCATTCTTCCATATACTGCATTGATAACTATATCAACAGATATCTTTGCACAACAACTATCTTCAAAGTATTATACAATCTTCATCACACACTTTTGACATCAATGAGAACACATATTTAGTAGAAATAAATGAAAACACATATTTCCAATACACCCTTCTTCTAATACTTTGTATGAGATTATTTCTTATTTTTTTAATGTTGTTCCATATTATCGACCCTTTAGGCCAATATTGAGAAAATAACAAACAACTAAGATCATCATTGCCCTAGTATTTCACTTTTAATATTTTTACCCAATCCTTTGGGCCTTCAAGTAAGTGCAAGACATTTTTAGAGAGAAGATTTTTACTGAATAGGTTTAACCTTCTTATCCCTAGACCACCAACTTTCTTAGGAGAACAGAATTTGTCCCAACTTACTAGGGAAATCCTAGATTTTTGTTTTGTTCCTATCCAAAGAAATTTTCTTTGAATTTGATCGATTTTCTTGATTATAAAAGTTGACATTTTGAAAAGAGAAAGGATGTAGACCGAGATATTTTGTAGGGAGGATTTGAGGAGCTGGACCTTACTTGCCTAGCTTAAAATCTTATCTTTCCAACCAACCAACTTCTTTGGATCCTTTCAATAATTCCATTTTAGTAGGTGATAGGAGGTTTCTTAGTGCTTAGGGGAAGGCCAAGAGAAGCATCCAACAAAACAACTTCTTGACAACCCAAAATTCTCAATGCCTTGTCTTTTAGATGTTGATTAGTATTAAAGAAGTACACCTTACTTTTAGAATAGTTGATTTGTTGTCCTAAAGCCATAACATAGCCCTATAAAATTGATTTCCTATTGGAAGATTCAACAACCAAAGCAACACCAAAAAGGATGGTATCATCTACAAACTATTGATGGGAAGCACGAGGGAGTGAAGGAGCCACTTTAATTCCTTTAAGGATTTCTTGGTCCAGGTTCCTCTAAATTTTTCTCCCAATAACTTCAAAAATTATTATAAACAGGTAAGGACAAAGGGGATCGCCTTGTCTTAAAACTTTACCACAATAAAAGAGCTCTTTGGGAACACCATTCAATAAAACAAAGAATCTTGGCATGGAGACACAAGCTAATATTATTTTTAAAATCTTTCCACTGAGGCCAATGTCATGCCCCCAAAATAGTAACACTGAAAACCTGAGCATTGAAATGCAAATAAATAAATAAAAATATATAACAATATAAATAAATTTAAATACTAATGATTTAAATATTATAATAATAATCATTATGATATAATTTGATAAATGTTAATATAAAAAAATAGATATATACTATATTACATGTAAATATAAAATAATATACATACAAAATATAAAGTATATGGAATTAGCAAACTGCAGAGATTTAAATAACATAGGGCAACGATCAACATTTAATTAGAGAATGAGACAAAGGGAATATGCAAAAAACATATAAGACAAATTGATAGAGGACACAAAATTTCATTAAGGAAACAATTTCTAATTGCTAAGGGCTATGATTTATTTTAGAGAGTAGGGACTCCCTTGAGGAGGTATATTCTTTGGGAAGGAAGATTTAATTAAATAAACAATAATTAAGAAGGCAGTGATCAAGGGAAGCAAAGGATCATGTCTTTCCAAAAAGGTTATCTCCTCTCTAAAAGATGCATCCTTTCACTTAGACATGGAGATATATAAGGAAAATTAAGTCAATTGCAACAAGGAATCATGGAGGAATAATAAATAAATCTGCATTCAAATAGCAGGGGTAGTGAAGTATGGAAGATAAATCAGATACACCACTAGGGATATAATTTAGAGATCTAAAAGATAAAATATGTAGATATAATAGATATAAAGAGATATATGCAAGCCTAATGGAGATATTAATCAATATATGAAGACCATAATAAGGGAAGTAAGATTAGTATAATTACATATTTATATGGATAAATATATATAAATAGATATAAGTTCATATCAATTAGAAATAAGTATATATAGATATATTATATACAATCATGCAATAATGATGCTTGTAGCAATTATTAATCCTTATTAGTAATTATTCATTTGATCTAATCTATTTTTTTCTCTTTAAGTTATACCTTCTCAATACAAAGCGATTGGAGAGGAAGAATTCAGTCTAAAAGTAAAAAACATCCCAAGCAACTAGATATAAGGAAATTGGGATTTATTTTTCCTAAGTTAGGAGTTATCATTAATTATTATTTTTCAGCAGTTCAATTATTTGAGTTGGTGGTATGAAAACTAATTTACAATCATATGATGTGAATGTCTATGATTAGTTAATTAAACATTTCAATAACTAATAATCTATATTGCTACTTTTGCCAATATAATTAATCTTCGTTTGTCATATGCCTTAAAAGCTCAATCATGATAAGAAGAACTGAGACTACAAAGGGGAAGTGGTGATGGGGCACTATCTTTGGTATGCCACCTTCGTTGGGGACCTGATGAGCCTCAAGAGGCCAAGGGGATTCAGAGGGTACTGTCTTTGGGCTTAGGAGAGATGGCATTTTCAAGGCACCCTTTGGAACCTCACTCCATCATGGATAACCATCATTGGAGGTCAAACCATAGGGATAAGGAAATGATTGATAAGATGACGGGATAACAAAATAGAAACCTCCTAGATAGATCACCTCATATGAATGGAATGCACCACATGAGGCCAAGGGAGATGGTATATCCCCTTGGGTCTAGGGAAATAGGGTCCAACACACCCCATCAAGCCACATTCTCCCATTCTCTCTTATGATTGAACCCTCTAAGGATGTTAGAGTACTTTTAAATTTAATTAATGGTAGCCCTAAGTTTAGTGATATCTAATTATGGAAATATGCTAATTATTATTATTGTGGTAAATGATTCTAATATGCTAATCGCTTTGATTATGGTAAATGGTTCTAACCTATGTATGGGGCTTCAATCAAGGATCCAATAAGATGGAAGGTATTAACTAACCCATTTTTTTACTCAAATTAAGAAACAAGGGAAAATTTGGGGCACTCCTAATTAGGGGACATTACATCCAAACTTCTCCACAATAGCTATGAGAAACCTCAAAGAAACCCTGTCATAAGCCTTTTAAATATCTAACTTTAAAACCAATCTTAGTTCCTTACAAATCTCCATAGAGTGAATATACTCATCAGAGATAATGGAAACATCAAGGATTTTTTTACCCTTAGTAAAACCTTTCTGGTTCATTGATATCATCTTATGAAGAACCCCTTTTTTCCCATTTATGATAGTTTTAGAGAAAATTTTGTACACAATGTTGCATAAACTTAAGGGTCTATAATATTCTAGAGAGGTATAATCCTTTTTATTATGAATTTAAATAATGAAGGTCACATTAAGTTGGCTTAATAGTTTTCCAAATCTGAATAAGTCTCTGGCCGCATTTAATAGATCAAAATAAATGACATCCCAAATAACTTGAAAAATGCGAGGGGAAACCATCAGGCCTGGGCACTTTAAAAGATCCAATGGAGAAAATTGCATTCTCGACTTCCTACAAAGTGATAGGTTTCCCCATATCCTTTATTTCCATCTCTGAAATTACCTTAGGAATGCCATTGACAAGAGATTCAATCTAAGTATTAGAATGGACTTGGTCCCCATAATTATTTTTGAAAAGGGAAACAACCTTAGTGGCTAGTTCCTCATAACTTGTTAGAGTAACCTCATTAACGTTTACTAAAGATCCAATGTTTTTTTCTTTTCCTATGCTTCAAAGTCTATTAGTGTAAGAACTTAGTGTTCATGTCTCCTTCCTGCAGTTCCATTATAATAAATATTTTTATTTCTAAAAAAATTCTTCTTTCTTGGATACTTTGAACCATTCCTCCCTAAGCTCTCTTTCTATCCTTCATGTATCATCATCAATAATTTAATTCTCCATCTTGGCTTGTATATATTTTAGACTAGAAAGGATGGAACCCTTGGTTTTGAAGATATTACAAAAGGAAAATTTATTTCATCCTTGCACATTAATTTTGATCCTTTTTAGTTTTTGAGCTAGGAAGAATATAGGTGTACCATAGTAGGGAGAACTCAGCCACTATTTAATAAGATTCCAACTTTGGGCCTTTGCTCCTCCCACCCCAAAAGAAGAGCAATATGGTCTAAAGTAGATCTTGGAAGGGATAAAAGATGTAGCTTAGAAAGGATGTCCCCATCCCCTGAGATCAAAAAAATTTCCAGCTTAACTTGGATTTGGTTATGTCCATTGACATCTGATAGGCCAGGTCAACCTTGATCCATTGAGATCCATGTCTAAAATACCTTGATTAGAAATGAAATTAGGAAAATCTAGCATACTATCTGAAAATTCTTCCAAGCCCCCCTAATTTTCAAAAGGATAGAGAGGGGTGTTAAAATTTCTAGCTATCATCTAATGTATCTTTTGGTTATTTAAAAAGAGAATAGATAAGGAGTTCTAGAGATGAACTCTAGCATCTCTAGAGTTAGGGGAATAGATATTGAGAAGATTCCACTTAACCACATTCCTTCCATCTTCCATAATGGTTTCTAAGCAGTTTCTACTGCATTATCCTTTGGTTCACTTAATTCTTGAAGGGTTCCAAAAGGTAGAAAGGCCACTAGAGGCACCCTCCATATTGCTTATACAAAACTCCACCATCGGCCATATGTTTCTAACAATCTTTTCAAAAGTTTCCTATTGAATTTTGGTTTGTTGGATAAGGATAACATCCACTTTTAGATCCATAATAGAACATTTAACAATATGTTGTTTCATTGGTCTATTTGTCCCCCATAGGTTCCAAGATATAATCTTCATTGAGTAATAGACAAGGAAGTCAGTACCTGCCAGATACTGATCAGGAGAGGACTAGCCTCCCCAAAATTAGTTTTTATTTTTATTTTGGCTCAAAAGACCCTCTAGGGTCCTCTTTTTTCCCAAAGCCATCTCTCAAGTAGCCTCTCTAGATCTAGTATCCCTCTAGGAAGGTCTCCCTTTCTTCTATTCACTTCCCACATCCTCTTTCTTTATCTTTTTTAATTTTCCGTTTCCCTAAGTCCAATCTTCTTACATATCCTCCTTCAAAGAGCATTGTAAGGAAAGAGGAGACTCCATATCCTTGAACCCCAACAATGCAAGAGAATCATGCATACTCTTGTTGTTGTTCTCCTGCTATAACACTTTCTCCCCACTAAAAGAAACAAACTAACCCATACCAATGTTCATCTCTAAGGCCTTTTTGGGGGACAGATCTAGGTCCAACACATAGGTAATGGTTTCTTTAGAATTCAATTCATTGTGTTGAGCCAGTGGAAGGAAGTCCTTAGAGGGAGAAAGTGGTTGCTTTCCTATGTTATCTTCTCCAATAATGGCATCATGTTGTTTCTCTTAGTCCAACATAACTAAGAGGCTAGCTTGGAATAACCTTGACTCAAAAATCCCATTCACACAATGGTCCATTGCCATAGGAGGAAGGAGAATAGTGTCTAAAATAGCTTTATCTTTTTGTGTTAGCTATTTCTTGCAGGAGTTTCTACCATTACCAAATTTCTTGTAAATCTAATAGAGAATACCAACATTTTCATACTCTATAGCTTTATGCCATATTCCATACCTTGACTTCAGGGTTATCAACAACATTCACACATATTAGAAACAAAAAACAACCTTGATTTTTGAATAGTGACTTTATCTATAGCTAAAAGGCTCTTGAAAGAGTTAGAAATTCCTTGGTAAACTATTTGGTTCAAAAAATCTAGAGGAATCCCTAAAAGTTAGATCCAAGTAGGGGTAGTTGAGCCTAGATCCATAAAAGGGTTAAAGCCAAGCTTCCATTTTCAAAGAGAGAGACAGTTCTTGAAGTTTTAATCCAAAGGCCACAAACCTCTAGTGAGAGTAATTATCAAATCTTCATGATACAAAAAAACTAAAGAGAGATATGTCATGCCTGAAAGTATGAACAAGAAAACCCATAATTTTTTTATTTAAAAAAAAAAAAACAAGCATTAAGCTAATTGACATTACAATTGTCATAATTTCATGCACACATTTTAATGTGGATATGACACCATGTCATAACCCCCCCCCCCCTTTTGAAGCAATGAAGATTAGTGACCTAAAAAAAAAACATCATGTCATCTTTGCATACCGAGACTTATAAGGTTAACATTATATGCTAACATTAAATTGAGCGAGGATCAACTCATAGTTTTATTTACTAATTAATGAGAATATTGTTATTATTCATATCAAGGATACTTTAACAATTGATTTCAATACTTATCAATTATATTAATCTTTATTCATAATAGAAAGATTAATATAATAATTAATGTTGTTGTAAGAATTAATTATGGAATTAATACTTTATTTTAGTAATATAGGTTAGCAAGTCGATCCCATCAATCTTATTTTCTCAAACAAAATACACTATTATTATCAATTATAATGTAATATTAATATTACTTATCAATATTATTGTTCTAAGCTATCTGATCATCACATAATAAGAGTGACATGAGAGGTCATGTCATCAAAAGTATTAACCAAGGATAGTTTAATTTTAAACAAAGGTAAGTTTGTAAATCAATCACTTAAACATTGATATCAACAATATTGTGGTAGTTAAGCCAATGGAGTCTATACTAGTATTATTATCTTTATTTGGACACCCACATTTGAGCTACTGGCAACAAATCCCTTAATCCTAAGTTTTTACCATAACATTATTCAACTAGCATGACCATTATCACTTATTACTAACATTAATATTTTTCATAATATTAATATCAATTTATTAATTTACTCATGGACATTGTCCTTTAAGATTAACCACACTAATATTATTGACTATAGAATTTTCTCAAAACTTAAGACTATCATTATGCTATTTTATTCATCAATATTGTTATAATGTTATTATTATATATATAATAATTGATGTTGTCAACAGTCATAAAATCTTTAACTTTATATACATATTTATTTTTCTTAGTATATATGGTTATTTTATTTGTATCCATATTACACCGAAACTCAAAATTTCCTTTAATTGTTAACATTATTATTATTCCAACCACTATTGATACTATTGATATTAATATTTTTCAAACATTTTTATGTGCAGCAGGTCTGAATTTTTTTTTTATAATTTTTTTCAGCAATCTTATGCAAAGCAACTACTGTTAAATATTGTGCAAAACATTTGTTGTTTTATAAACTTAGTTAGAGGATGAAGAGCTGTTTTATTTCTGCTATTATTAGATATACTTGAAACTCTCTTCATGCCATTATTGGATGGCTGAAATTTTTAGCTTTCATGCTAATTTAATTCTTTTTCACAAATAAAACATTAATATAGATAATAATGTGATGTAAATTATCGATTTCTATTACCCTACTTCATCTATTACATACAAATTTGACTTTTATATTAATGAATACCAGTTTTAAACCAGTTGGCTGCCCCTCAACTCGGGTAGTTAATATGAGTTAAGAAGGAATGAGTGGAGTTAGTAACCATGGCTGGTGATTTTAATGGATACAAATAATTTACTGAACTCCATTTTATTTTATAAAAAAAATGTGTCGGCCATATAAAATATGGTTCAGCTGAGCGTAAAACTATCTCAGCCTTGTCTGCAGAAAATTTAAATATATTTTTCTGTTGTACATATATAGATAAACAAAAAGAACAACTTCAATATGCTGTAAATATATATATATCACATATACAGATAAACAAAAGGAACAACTTCAATATATTGTAAATAAATAAATATATATATGTATATATAATATTTAAATACTGCAGCCTGAAGTAGAAGCTGCATATACACGAGATGAAAATAATTAAAGCAATATGTTTTTATCCTGCCGCCCTTACATTAATAGAGGTAAACAAATAATATTATTTATTGTTTTATCATTTTTCCATAAGAAGCAAGGAACGACACTACCATGCATTTTTAAAATATAGATATAAGCTGGATGCTAAAAAGTTAATATTGCTATTAAAGTTACCAACTACCTACTCATTGCTATGTCGTCCCAAACAGAGTTACCATTAATTAATAAGCCGTAAATTTAAAATAGAGTGCTGCCTAACTTGCATGCCCAAGATGAAATGAATCTGCCACCATCCCTATGCTGGCAGAAAGATCAACAACATAAAGAAATCCGTACCCTTTGAAAACTCTTTTTTTTGGTGTGTTTACAATAAAAGATCACATTCTGTCATACGCACAAGTAAAGGGACAGTGGCTGGAAAGGTAGGAGGTAGGATGTCAGTGCAGGTCTAATAATAGCAAGCTAAGGAATGGATCTAGGCTTAAACGGCTGCCATTACTCCAGTGAACAGGACATGAAGGATTGGTCTGAATTAAATCCCACGTGCCAGCCAAGGGTGGTTGCCAACCATTAAGGTAGATTCCATGATGAAACTTAAGAATGTTCACTGTTATGCACCTAAAGGGATTATCTAATCCTCTGGTCAGACGCCAGCAATAAAGAACCCAATGGTCCTGGCACTAAATGCACTCAACCCTTCACCATTAGACTTAACTGGCGCCCAGAAAATAGTTCACTGCAGTTACTTTTTTTTTTAACGTTTGGACAACAGAGTTTAACAAGCATAAAATCGTATGCATCTGAACATCCAATGTTGTTACGCTATTTCTATCAGGCTAAAATGTGCTTGCTGAATTTCCTACGGAAATGAACAAGCTGTAGCAACAAGTTTCCTATCGATGCAAGCAAGAAATATTTTAGTCTCAAGAGTTAACAATTTCTAAAACATGTTCCAGTTCTTGGGTACTGCCCTGAATCCCCAGGTGCCCGATATGGGGTGATGAGAGAGCTAATACCATCACACAAGACTCTGAATACACTACCTTACTATTATGCTGTCTAGATTTGTTTATCTTTATTTATTATTATTATTTTTATTATTCCTGCAGGCACTAGAATAGGTAACGGGGAGAAACCCTCCAATCCAGTTTTATTTTCTTTCTCTTGTTTCCATTTTTATTATCTGATTTTGCGCTATAGTGGAAGGAAAAAGCAATACAACCTAAATTTAGCATACAGGTCTCTTTAAAAAAAATTCGACTCAAGGACCTCTGCATGGACAGAACCAGAGAATTGAAATTTATTTATACCTAGTGGAAGTAAGGATAAAAAGACAAAACCAGAACCTCTGTCATTTATGAAATGCATACAGATCTCTAACCTTCTAACTGAAAACCTTAACCATCAAGTGTATATACCTATTGTGGCCAAGCAACATTCTTATTTTTAAAATAAGCATATTTTCAAAACAAATCAACTGGAAGTATTTTCCTAGGTACTTGAATGATTTAAGATTATTAGTTATTTCTAGATTTGTAATGCACGTCCTACTCATACCAAGCATTTAATATTTTGCATTCCATTCATGTTATTGATCCCAAATAAAAAAAACATAGTGCTCATAAAATGTAATACCAACTTTGCAAGCTCAAAACATAAATTTTATCCTTTATTTTCCTTTCTTTACTATCGACTTTTTTTTCTTGTGATAATCAAATACAGATCAACAATATGCTAATAGTAAAGAGAATCAACATCCTTGTGGGTGAAATAGGAAACTTTGAATATATTCCCTCATCTTATAATCTTTAAGATTTATTTCAGAAAATATAGCGCATTCACTTAGCCTTTAGACCATTTACTCCATATCCAGCAAAAGGAAATGACAGTAGGATGATTTAGGTAGTCAACTACTTACATCATGTTCATGTTCTTTTTTATGTATTTCCTTCTACAAATTCAGATGTTCTTATAGATAGGCTGATATATATTTCTTTCTTTCTTCTTTGTTTTTCTTTGTTTTTAAATCTCTTCTACCTAGAATTACTGCAATACAACAATGCATAGAAATTGAAATATATGGTAAATCAGTGCATAAGTGCTTGTTCTCTTCCATATATATATTTTTAAAACAAAATACCAAATTTCAATGTTACAACAATATTTAAAAATACAAAGAATCCACACAAATGAATAAGGCTTGCTCTCCACCCTACCGTAATGGCGTCATGGAGCCTCGTGGGCTTTGGCCATACCCACAAGCAAGGAATTTTTTTTTAGCCCCACAATGATCAGTGAATTCTTTTCTCATTTTTACAAGGGACAAAAACTAACATAACACAATTTACATGCATCTAGGTTCTCTACTTTTTGTTTTCAAACATAATCCATACAATAGGTCACCTCCTTACAACCAAGAAACAAGGCAAATGGAAAGGGAAGAACTTATCTTTTCTTTTAGATGAAGGGGTTGAAATCTTGCATCCATCTTTCCTCTCCAACCAAACCATCTCCCTTGTTATCTTCCAAAGAGATGGACTCCTCTCCCTTTCCCATTATTTCTACCATCTTCACTCAAGTTCTCCAAGAGGAGAAGTGGGCAATGCCAAAATCTTCCATCTTCTTGAGGTATATAGGAATCCTCCAAACCTTCACTCTTTCCCACAAGTGCTCACACATGTGTGAATCTTGTGCCAATTCCAAGAACTTTTAGGGAGTAGGAGGTTGAGAGTGACAAGTCACTCTTCCCAAGCCCCAACACTTTGTGAATTCGTCACATTCATGAATGTGGACTTTTGAGGGGTCTTTTCACACTCCAAGGACAAGTTCACATGACAAAAAGGTTCCAAACCTATAGGTATAGGTCCTAGGGGTCTATTTTTGTTCAAAAACCAAGGAAATTGATTCAATAATCCCTTTTTAAAACCCACACAAGAATCCATACTAATTTTGGTCCTAACCAAGGGTTCCAACCCCAAACAAACTCACATCATAGATTCTACTCAAACATAATCATCCAATCAATAAAAAAAAACTTAAACCCTTCTAAGTCAAATAGGGCTACACTTAGAACTTCCCAATGGTGTATTTGATTTGATTCCAATATTTATTCATCCTCTTATTTGCAGATTCGATTCCTGCACATTAACAACGTCAACATGATTAGATCATATATCTCTTCATATTATTAGCTAATCCAATTCACATAATTTTCACTCATGATCTATTTACTCATTAATACATCAAATGAACCTAACGATTTAATTTTCATTATAATCAAAGGAGATACACACTTACTCCAAAACAAGAATATATTCAATGAAATAGTCACTCCATAATTTTGTTTACCACCTTAGTAATTCATATTAAACTCCTATAACATTAACGATGAACCATTTACCAAATTTTATAATATGCTAAATAACTTAGCTCTTTCAAGTTATATCCAAAAATTCACATGTGCATCTATCATAATTAAATAAAGGTTAATGCCCATGAATCCTAAAAAGAGTTTTATCATTCATTTCATCATAATTATCATCTAACTACTTGTTTGATTAAAATTAAACAAGGGTTACGAAACGGGGTCTTACATTCACAATAGCATAAATAAAATGCCAAAATGAAAAGCAAGAATATTATCAAATAATCACACTATTTGTCATCCATAATACATCTTACCATCTATTTAGGATCACATAAAACAAATTAGAGATTTACTAATTGCATGCAAGGTGGGGCCTTACAAGATAGACCATTTGACATAGTGCTAATACTCACATCACCTTTAAGTTTCCAGTTTGAATCAATCAATTTTTCGCACTTGATCAATATTTGGTCTAAAGGACAAAAACTTACTGTGTGAGGGGGAAGAAGGGACGTTAGATTAATGATCCAGGAGAAGGACATGAAAGCAATCTGACAAATAAATCTAATCTACAGCCAAAATGCTTAAAATCTAAAATCTAAAAACTCCTACACATACGAGATTGAACTATACTATTGCAAACATGATGATGAACCTATTGATTACTAAATGAAATGAAAACAAATGATAGATTTTACCATCTTGTACTAGAGTGTATTTGCTTGATGTTGGATTGCTCTTATCACAACGAAGCCTCCAAAGTTTATGTGCAAAGTGTGGATGAATGCTTGTTGTGATTGGTTGATCGAAGACAATGGATGAAGCTCTCTCAAGGATGATCTTGACAACACTTTATTGTTGAATGTATGTTAATTCTCTGATCCTTTTTTGCAAGGAGAGAGGTTTTGTTATATAGAAAATGAGATTTGAAATGGACGATCAAGATCATTTTGAAGAATATCCAGATCAATGGTCGGAGTGTGTTGAGAGGATTTAGACATGAGAAAATTATGCAAAGTTGATTGCACAATTTGTGCGATTAGGAAATAGATTGGTCAGTCAGGGATGTGATTGATCAGTCAAGTTTGTGATGGTGCAGTTAGGAATGTGATGTTTTAGTTAACAAAATAGACTGATTAGTTAGCAAATTAGATTGCTTAGTTAGTAATCATAATTTGTTCAATTAGAAAGTGGGTGAGGAATATAAATTAATTGATTTAATTAATTAATTCCTTTTTGGAGTTTGAATGTGCAAATCAAGTTTGACTTTTGGAAACAAAGTTGCATTAGTTTGATTTGAATAGTTTGATTTAATTATTCAAATTTTGGAGGGAAAGTATTGTAATTAAATTATTATTTAATAATTTAATCCACTTAGGGGAATATGGTGATTTAGCGACGTAATTAAATAATTGGTGTTATTTAATCAATTAGATCGGAATAAAGTGAGATTAGGACTTTATTAAATAAATGAGAATTAATTTATTTGGTCGAAATGATGAAATGTGAATTAATCAAATAATGTTATTTTATTTAATTAATAGATAAATTAGGATTTTTGGGACTTTATTAAATAACTAAAATCTATTTAATTTGTTTGAAATGATGAAAATGTTAATTAATTAAATAATGTTGTATTATTCAATTAATAGAGGAATTAGGGTTTTTGATGTTGTTTTGATGTGATGCGATGTGATGTGATGTGGTGTGATGCGGTATGATTTTGAGATTATTCGAGACATTACAAGATAATTATGAGATGTTCCAGGGTGATTCTGAGATGTTCTTAGACATTATGGGATGATTCTGAATTATTATGGGATGTTACGGGATGATTCTGAGTCATTTCAAGGTGTTACAGGATGATTCTGAGTCATTTTGAGATGTTACAGGATGATTCTAAGTCATTGTGAGGTGTTACGAGATGATTTTGAGTCATTTTGAGGCATTACAAGATGATTTCGAGTCATTTTGAGGCGTTACAAGATGATTTCAAGTCATTTCAAGGTGTTTTGGAATGATTCTGAGTCATTCTAAGGTGTTACGAGATGATTCTGAGTCATTCAAAAGTGTTATGAGATGATTTTGAGTCATTCTAAGATGTTCCAGGATGATTTTGAGTCATTCTGAGGTGTTTCGAGATGATTCTGAGTCATTTTGAGGTGTTATGGGATGATTTCGAGCCATTCTAAAGTGTTACAAGATGATTTTGAGTCATTATGAAGTGTTATGAGATAATTCTGAGTCATTCTGAAGTGTTACGAGATGATTCTGAGTCATTCTGAAGCATTATGAGATGATTCTAAGTCATTCTGAGGTGTTACAGGATGATTCCGAGTTGATGCTCCATATTGTTTGAGGTTGTTCAAGGTTATTTGATGTTGTTCAATATTGTTTGATGTTTTTTGATGTCATTTGAGGTTGTGTGATAGGTGTCAAGTCAATTTTACATGTCTATATTTTACCCCTCTTTGATACAAAGTACTAGTTGCTTTGTTTCAAAGATTCTATTTTTAAGATTAAGTTTTTGAAAAAACATTATGCCCCACTATGCCCGAGTGTTCAGTGGAAATGATGATAGGACTCCATGCTGCCCCCTTGAGAGGTTGACCAAAAATTTCAAGCTTTGAGGTCAACCTCTTGACCTTATTGTATTGTCGTTTCGATGTTTTCAGATGAAATATTCTATGTTAATGTGCATCTTTTCTCGTTCAGAGCTTCTAATTTGAAAGTAGGAAGATTCTCCAAGTGTAATTAGGATTTTCTTGAGGTGTTATATAGACAATTTGTCTTCAAATTGGATCATTTTTGCTTGGTTCCTTTTTCTAATTCTTGTGTCTGGATTCCACATTATGTCAGTTGTTGAGGGAGAATGCCGAGATTTGAGGTTTCCCCACATCATTTTGAGCTTGTTCGGGAGTATAGACAGTCTTCAGGCATCAGTGGCCTGGTATGTACCTTTTCACCCTTCACTTTTGTCATGTTTTTGTTCTCATTTTAAATGTGTGAAGTTTTGTTAGACAAATGCACTGGTTTTGAGATTCCTACATAGTTGTCTCAGTTTTGGCACATTTGTTAGTTGATTTTTTGTGCATTTATCCAAAAACTACGTAGTTATCCAAAACTAGCACATTTGTCTTGAGTAGTTGTTTAGAAACTGCACAGTTGTCTAAAATTTGCGTAGTTATCCTAAAATTGTGCTCTTGTCAGGAAACTGTGCCCAATTTTTTGTGCAATTGTCCTAAAACCAGCTTTTGTCCTGAAATGGAGCTTTGGTCTGGCTTGTATTGAGCATTTGTCCCAGAGCCTAGCAATTGATTCTTCGTCTATCATTTTCCTTTTAGCTTTGTTCTAAACCCTAGCACGTGTCCATTTACCATCATGTTTGCGTTCTAAAACCCTAGCTCATGTTCATTTACTATCAAACATGTCATTTGTCACCACACTTATGTTGTTTTGTGTTTCTTTTTCTGTTTAGAGGGAAACCCTACCTTTTGTTTGTTTACCATTAAACATGTTGTTTGTCACCATGCTTGTGTTCAAAACCCTAGCTTGTGTCTGTTTACCATCATAAATATTGTTTTTTTACCATGCATTTTTTTAAACCCTAGCTCATGTTCGTTTACCATCAAACATGTCATTTGTCACCATGATTATGTTATTTTGTGTTTCTTTGCTTGTTTAGAGTGAAACCCTAACGTCTTGGTTTATATCATTTGCAGGTGAATCTCCGACCACTTATGATGAGAGAGAGATGTCCTCGTCACTTGTTTGATCCAATTGCCCAAATCGATGCATTGGAGCAGGACTTTCTGAATGTAGTGGGATTGCATCCTATCGGGACCCATACAACAATGTTGACTGCTCTCGTGGAGAGGTGGCACTCTAATACATCCTCTTTTCATTTGACTACAAGGGAAGCAACCATTACTCTGGAGGATGTGTAGAGGATTATTCATCTTCCTATTCATGGCGAGCTTGTTATGTACCACATTCAATGAGGTTCCCGTGCTATAAAACAATTCTTAGGTGTGACACATGTGGATGTTCGTGATGTAGAGATTGATTTATCTGATTTTGCAGACAACATAAACCCCATCATTCTTGTCCTTTGTGGCTTGGTATTGGGATTAGTTTTTCTTGATAGACGAGGTTGACAATTTGCAATGGGCTAGGGTGTATGTATTGAGAGTATGCTAGAGCATGGTACAAGATATGCTTGGGGTGCCTGTTTTCTTTCCCATCTTTACCGAGATATGCACGAGGTGGTGTATCGGGGCAGGAGGTCATTGTCTGTAGGTGTATCCCTTTTGCATGTTTGGGCATGAGAGCATATTATAGTGACTCATCTTGATGGGATTCAAGATCGTTCTTTGGGTGATCCATACTGTTATTGTTATGGGGATTTTATGCACTACACTTTGCCTGGGGACCTACATTATTAGCTTTGTGTGTTTGATGAGATGTCAGGTTTTGTATGGAGACCTTACATGAGCTACGAGGTTTGGCCAAAGGATGCAGATCAAATTGTGTACTGATGAAAGACCCCTTGGTTGCTTGGTCATTCATCATCTGTGACAAGCGTTATCTACCTGATTGAGTCTGTCTCCAGTTTGGTGAGTGATAGGGGTGGATTCCTGATGCATATGAGGCTCAGTTTGGTCAGACATTTCAGGAGGTCCATGTATGGGGTATCCAAGTTGATGCACATATTGTTATTTCTGGATTTGCAGCATGTGCCCCAATTGGTTGGGGTTGGTTAGTTGGAGTGGCAGATCTAGGTACTACTCGGGATTATGAGGAGTGGTGGACATGACATAGGCCTTTGAGGCTTACTGATCCTAGAGATGATCATATTGTGGGCAGAGTTAGCATCAAAGGTTATCATGGGGAGCAAAAATGTGTTGAGGTTCTCATAGAGTAGTTGGGTTGAGCTCGACGTGATGAGGCAGAGGATATTCAGGATGAGCGGGTGCCTTGTGTATAGGGTCAAAGACAGGTTCTAGATCCTCCTCCACCAGCTAGGGATGTTTATTTGTTGCTAGCTCAGATGACTTTGAATAGAGATGCAAAGATTGCATGGTGACAGGTTGCAGAGGCTTTGGTAGATACTCTAAGGGTTGAACGTGGTACTTTGAGGGTCAAGCAAGATAATGTGGCTGGTAGACTACATGCAGTAGAGGCTCGGGTAATATTACTAATAGTAGCTCGAGAGATTCTCTTCAAGAATATCGAGAGAGTGATATTGGTAGATGACATGTTGTAGAGGCTCAAATGTTGTTACTGACAGTGGAGAGAGATACTCTCTGGGCAGAGCGTGATGGTATGCTAGGTGAGGGAGATAGGTATCTACATGCATCTACCAATTATCAAAATTTATATGATGCTACCATTCCTAGGGCCTCTCAATATCCACGGTTTGGGGAGCCTAGTGCTACAAGCGATGATGGTGGTGGTGGTAGTGCTAGTGTAGGTGACCATTTTGTGAGACTACCAGATCATTTTGGTTTTCACTAGTGTTTTGTCCGTCTTGTTGGGATTTTACTATTTTTGATGCCTAATCTCCATGATATTTCATGGTGCAGAGGCATTTTGTAGACATGTGTTATATATATTCCTTGGTCTAGTTGAGACCTCGTATATATGTTATGATTTTGTTCTTTCCTATCACACTTGTGTCACTACGGATGTACTTATGACATATTCCCTCTTGGATTTTTTGTGTTTTTTACATTTTTTTGGATTTTTACCCTTTTGCCTAGGGTGTAAGATGTTGAAAAATTGGATTGATATCTCACTGTGTTTTTCTAGAGGATATGTTGCGTGAAAGCTTACTTGAACTAGCTATGGGGTTCAAGCAACTATTGATATCTTAGAATTTCTGAGCGAAGAAATAATCCATGTTGTTGTCATCTTTGAATGTTACCTTGGTAGTGTGTTGGTAGTACAACTTATTGTTGGGATGAATTGTTTTGAAGCTTACCCTAGGGTATGTGCAGGATCATGATGGGCCAAAAAGTGGCAATATGTAAGTGATATGATGGCCCATGTGGCTGACGACTTTCTTTTTACCCAAAATTGATGAAATGAAAAGGGTTTTTAAAGGATATTCTCAGCTTTCCACCAATATACATTATTCTTTACTTTGAATTTAATAAATAATTATTATCCATTTTCTATTTGAATTATGACTAAAGTCCTGATTGATAGGCTGATTGAAAAAAATGTATATCTTTCAAACGGTATCACATTTTTTGAATCCAAAACATGCGTCACATTCTATGCTTCACATACTATAGGATTACAAAAAAAAAAAAGAATTTCATGAAGTTTTGACCAACTTAAGGTTGTTAGACGTATGAGTTTTTATATTTTTCAAAAGTTGTAATAAAAAATTTATAATTAATTATTTACTTGGAAAAAAATAAAAAATAAAAATGCATCACATTGGTACATGAGTCTTCTACTTATATCTAAAATATTATAAAAAATATTATCATTTTATTGTGGTTAGGGTGGTGAAACAGACACCTACTTATTTTTTCCCTGAAATTTAAATACTGCTGCATTGAAAGTTCAAATTTTCACCAAATAGATTTTTTAAAAATAAAAATAAACCTAGTAGTTTAGAAACTACATTCAATTTTCTACAAATTCTATTCTTACATATTTTTGAAATAATATAGATAACTTATTCAAATTTTTATGTCAAGTTGCCTAACTCTAATTTTTCTGAATTTTATTGCCACTTAAGGGCCTATTTTTTCCATGATGATCCTGCACATGCCCCCTAGTGGTTCATTGGTGGGTATACCTTGTTTCTGGTTTGGATTTTTACCCTCTTTTCTGGGGTATAAGATGTTGAAAACCTAGACTGATACCTCGCTTCTTTTTTCTAGAGGATATTTTGTAGAAAAGGTTACTTGAACTAGCAATGGGGTTCAAGAAACTGTTGATATCTTAGAAGTGGTAAGTGAAGGAATAATCCATGTTGTCGTCATCTTTGAAGGTTACCTTGGTAGTGCATTGTTGGTTACACCTTGTTGTTGGGATGAAATTTTTTGAAGGTTACTTTGATAGTGCATTGGTGGGTATACCTTGTTATTGGTGTATTGGATGAAATTTTTTGAAGGTTACTTTGATAGTGCATTGGTGGGTATACATTGTTATTGGTGTATTTTTACCCTCTTTCCTGGGGTATAAGATGTTGAAAACCTGGATTGATACCTCACTTTGTTTTTCTAGAGGATATGTTGCAAAAAACTTACTTGAACTAGTTGTAGGGTTTAAGCAACTATTGATATCTTAGAATTTTTAAGTGAAGGAATGCTCCATGTTATCGTCATCTTTGAAGGCTACTTTGGTAGTCCATTAGCAGGATACCTTGTTGATGGGATGATTCCTAGATCACATTGTGAGTTAGAAGATATAGATCAAAAAAAATTTTGAAGCAAGATGCAAGCATTTTCCCCCAGTGTCTAGCAATGTAGGTGATGGATTATCTTGCGATAGGATAACATGTTTTGGATAGAGTATGCCTCTTTGGACAATGCCTCATGGCTCAGATAATGTTGGATAAGATAGGATCAATGATAGTGACCCATGCCAAGATATTTTCCATAAGCAAGTGTAAAATGTATATCAAAATTTTGTCAAGATCAAGATAAGTTGGATTTTGGAAACAATGGCTTGGGTTCATTATGGATAGGTTGAGATGCTTCTACTTGAAATGGTGCATGTTGATGCATAGTGGTTTTCACTCGAGGATGATTTTTTTCTTGATTTTCTTGATTTATGATGTCACACAAGATGCCTGTTTACAAGGTTTTCATCATGGTGACACTTTTTTTGCTCATATTCGACCACCTGATGATGATGTAGATGCAACTGGTGCTGATATGGTTATTGTTGCTATTATGATGTGCCAACGATATCCTACTTGGAGATGTTTTGCTAGAATATGGGCACTTGAATGTAACCCCTGGTAATTCTTATCTTACTTGTTGATATCAGAGTTAACCTTACCTTGATACGCACATCGTGATATAGTTCCCTTAGAGTCCTTATGATAAAGAGTTGCTGCCAACACATGGCAAAGTGAGATTTGGATATCATGGATGGTAAAATGCATTGAGCGATATGATATTTAGATGGATTGGTTGATAGTTTGGAACCTTTGATTCTCCAAACATGGGATGATGAGAAATGATGGGTGGATATGGAGATTTGATTGGGACCAACATCTTGATATACCTTGTAGGTTGCTCTTGAAGCTTGCTTTTACATTGGTAGAATTTTTTTATGGATGAACTTCCCTTTTTTATTTTTCCCCATAGTTTCTTTGACTAATGGAATTTAATAGGGATGATTTTCTTTCTTTTTCTTTTTTATCCATTTAAATTTTTCTTGTCCATTTTGTTTTGCTAATTATTTTTCTTCAATGACTCTCCCTTTCTTTGATATAGTTTTTTCTTTTATTGTTGGTCCCAATCAAAGGATGGAAATATATGTGGGTGACGATTCATGACATGGCTAGTTGTAGCGTTGGTACCAATTTCTTCGTAAGGAATTTGTGTGCTCTTTATGTTGATTCTTGCATTAGATATAGTTGCCCCTAGTATTATGGAGGTATCCTTGATATGTTTAGCTCCCTTAGTTGTTGAATAATCAAGACCTCGATGCTTAGGATTGCCCATAATCTTCTCTTGTTGTAGGATAACCTATTCATGTAGGCCTAACCCTCTATCTTGATACTAAATCTGTTGAGAGAGTTCATTTGTAATGGAATATGTCTCACCCTAGAAATAAGGTTCTAATCTTTCTTCACTCTACTATGGATATTCAAATGTTATACCTTCCTCACTGATAGGCTCCTTCAGATGTGGGATACCTTCTTGATTGATATCTTCAGCTTGATCTTGTAAAATATCATATTTTAATGCTTCTTCAAGAGGTGTTTCTTATTTACTATCCATGTAAAATTCTTCCTCATGATTCATCTTTGATATATCTTCATATGATGTTTCTGATTCATAACTTATATATAAGTATTCTTTATGATTTCCTTCTGGTATGTCTATAAAATATGTTTTTGACTCACAACTTATGTATAAGTCTTCTTCATGATCCCTTTCTGATATTTCTCTAGCTTCTGTTATGTCTTGATCTTTTGTATAGATGTTAAGAGTAGGAGACTCTTATTCTTTGGTAATGATATCAAGAGTATGAGAATCTTGTTTTAGATGAAGATCATCCAAATGTCCATTAGGAGTAAGCATCTCATGGGTATGTGTATGTGTGCTTGGCATATTGATTTTTTCTTCTTTTGGAGAACATGGGATGTCTTGGAAGATATCTACCAAGTCATTATAATATTTTTATGGTAGGGAATTTTGATCTTGACAATGTGTGGTATCATCTCTAACATGATTTAGATCACATTCTTGACATGGATCAATTTCAAAGAAGGGATTGATTGTAAAGGATCCTTGGATTTCCTCAAAATGTGGACATATGGGTAATGACTCTTGGCTTAGATCTTCTCAATTGGGTATAAGCATTAGATTAAGAGTCTCTTGATCATCAATATGTACTACCATGAGGTTGGATGGTATCAACATATCTTGGACTGAATCATTGCTAGACTTTGGTGCTTGATTTTGATCATGCTTGGGACTAAATTCTTGATGTATGTCCTCTTGCTCATTATATGATGTAGAGACATTGTGAATGCGATCAGTGATAGATAGCTCTTGATCGTTGTTTTCAAATTTTTAGATTGAGACATTATTAATGTTGTCATTGGTATATGCACCTTGAATTCCATTTTCAATAGCTATTTCTCCTTGATCAATGAGGTCTTGGATGAGGTTTTTGAGTGTAGCACATCTATTCGTTGGGTGACCCTTGATTTTGTGGAACTCACATTGTTTGTACTAGTTATACCAAGGGATTTAATAGCTTGGTTCACCATAAGTTGCACTATCATTGATTTTGATAACTTCTTATTGTACTAGTTCATGCATGATTACCTCTAAAGTCTCTCCCAAAGGGGTTAATCTCCTTCTTGGTTGGTAATCTTTCCTCTGTGGATTTTCTTGATTTTGTGGAGTTCCTTGATACTCTATTTGAGGTACATTTTGATATTGCACTTTTGGTACATTTTTGTGTTGCAAAACTTATGGATACTATGATTGAGGTACACCTTGGTGTTGTGAAACTCCTTGATACTATAGATATTGGAAGTGTTGTTGATTTGGATATTAAGCTTCTTGTAGAATGATGTCTATTGGTTGTGGATATGTAATGTTCTAACTTTGTACATGGCATTGATGATATGTCAGATTTCATCTTTGTTTAACTTCCTCAAGATCTCTCTCAATTTTATTTAGGGCATTTTGACGTTCTAGACTTATTCCTTGATGGAGATTTTTAAACCCTTGATGTTGTTGCCCTATTTGATATTGTGACCCTTGAAAATAATGATTTGGGTAATAGATCAACATGTTTCGGGGATGTTTTGATATTCAATACCCTCTAAAAATTTCACTTGGTTTATATCCTCATGGGCCACTTTCGTCATTCATGGTGTTTGCGAGTGGGATATTGGTGTTGTTCTTGTTGGCTTCCATTTTCTTCCTATGTTGTGATCTCGTGGTTGTCATAAAAAACCTGGGTCTCCTATGGGAGAGTGGTGTGCTCTTTGGTTGAATCAAATTCTAAAGACCCAATGTTTGTCCTATAGATTATGTAAGATACTAGAACAGTTGGAACAAACCCAGATTTTGATAGTAGTAGAAGGAATACAAGTTTGGATTGTTCCTAGAATCCCATTTGTAAAATTTATATACCAACCTAGTTCTGGTTTTGTGAAGTTCCCAAAGGTGTTTCTTGAGAGTTTTTAGACTTAGATGCCTGAGTCTGAAATGACAACCTATGGTCTTTACTTTAGTGGTCTTGACTTTATGTGAGATCCTAAAGGGGATAATTATTACCATGCGGGTGGTGGTAATATGGGTCTCTCTACTGCTATGTCAGATTTCTCTTCCTCTTCGTCTAGGACAATTGATATGGTGAGAAATTGGTGGGGTGTTTCGTTCTTTTGAAAAATGAAGGTTCTCAAGCTGCTTATAATGTTTGATTGTTCACCTTCGATATATGTGAGACTAGGTTGAAGAAACAATGCTACAATATTTGGTTGTTGAACTGGGGTAGTTGGTTGCCAAATGGTCATAAAGTTTGGTGGTGTTATGGGATGGTTGTTGTGAAGCTCAGGACCCTAGGTTTTGAGTGTTGTTTTGAAATGATACTACTTCTTGGAAATCAAAATGTTGAAGAACTAAGGTCCATATTCCACTTCCTTGTCCAGAGGATATGTTGGGGGAAAGTCTACATGTACTATCTACGAGTCCCAAGTAACTGTTAATATCATGGACGTCTGAGTGAAGGAATGACCTTAATGGTTTGTTTAATTTTGATTTTAAATAGGTAGGATGGAAATAATGGACATGGGACTATCTGACCTTTTGTCTTTCCAATTGTTTTGGTTTGAACAATGATCTTGTGAACAACTCTTTTTCAACTTTTTCTCTATGTTTTGAAGTATGGCAAGTGATAAGACAACACTTGGACTAACTCAACAAACATGGACTTATGCGACCTTCATGTCTATAACTTAGGTTTTGAAATCACAACACCCAAGCCATAGTTCCCAAATGTTTACTTTGATTTATGTACCTTGAAATCAAATATAGAATGCTCATAAACCTTTAAGGAAAGATCCTTTAAAAGGGGTGCAAACATAAGGCTTCTCTCACAAGTGTGCACTAAATCAAAGGGTTTGTGGTTTCACTATCTCATTCAGTGTTTGTTTTGAATGCATTATTTTCCTTTAAATCAAACATAGAATTTTATGTCAAATTGATTTGAATGTAATGGGCCAAGTTTAACATAAACTAGCAATTACAACCCTAGGGGATAAACACCATTGTCTTAGGTAGGCCTGCCTCATGCTCTGAAGAGATATTTTACATGCAACTTATGGCATGGGCCTATAGTTGGACATGACAAGTAACTTCTCAGAAGTAAATTTCAATGCACCACTTTCAGAGAATGTTTTTGGATAATAGGATGGCTTCTAAAACAATTTGGTTCTTAGTGATAACTGTGAATGCGAAAATCTGACACTCACCTGCTGGCCACTTAAGGTATGGGATTAGGTGCAGTCTTTTGTTAGCATGTCTTGAAGCTACTTTTTTATGAGTTTGTAACCTTTAATATAGCCCACCAGTAAATGTGCTTCGAGACCTTGCAATGAGTTCTCTAGCATGGGATTTATCTCAAGGCAAGGCCCCTCTTTAAAGTAAACTTTAAAAGTAAAGTGTAATGCTCAAAAATGTTCTTTCACTCACCCAAGATCACCAAAAGGTGTGAGGGGAGAAGATGAAACACTTTAGCTTTGCCAATCAATGAATGCACAATGAATAATCCGTAGCAATTTGATTCATTTTAAACACCTCAAGCAATGTTATCACCAAAAAATTATGAGTAAACAAAACAAAGTTATTTTTAACTTGAACCAATACGAAATGTTCAAGACATCAAGAGATTATGATAGCAATGGTAAAATATCATAAAGAAACATTTGTTCATTTTTATGAGCTCCAATAGAGGTGTTTCTAAGAAAGGAAATCCTTGTCCTATCTTGCTCAAAAAATGTAAAACGTGCGTGTGTCAACAAAGATGAAAAATGTTTTCATTCTTTTTATGCACCAAAATTCCTACTTATGAAAAAATTAAATGTGTTCATTTTTAGAGCCCAAAATTGAAGTGCTTTTTTTTTCTTTTTAAGAGCACGAAACAAGAATTCCTAACTTTAGAAAGATTAAAATTTGTTCATTTTATCAACACCCAAATCAAGTGTGAGTTTGTTGTTGTTCATTTTTAGAGCACCAAATGAAAGTTCCTAAGTTAAAAAGCTTAAAATTTGTTCATTTTATCAACCCCAAAATCAAGTGTGAGTTTGTTGTTCATTTTTGGAGCACTAAATGAAAGTTCCTAAGTTAATTAAAAGTAATTAAAAAATTGGGACTGATCATGTTCCCTAGAACAAACATGTTAAAGTCATTGGAATCCCGCATCAGGTCTGTCAATTCTTTCCTACACATCCAAAAATAAACAACTGTTAGTGAAAAAACCTATTACAAGAGTGTAAGATCTGTGCATTTTTCCATCAGAACAACTGCTCAGAACAAAAAATACAAATGCATAGGTTTCAGACAACTACACAGTTTTAGAAACAAATGCTAACTTATGAAAATATAGATGTGCAAGTTTAAGAAAAAAGCACCATTCCCATGAAAAATGCGCACTTCTTCTGGGAAAAGCACAATTCTATGACAAATGCACAGTTTTCTTGATAGACAAGCACTTAGACTTTCCAGACATATGCTCAGGTCTTCTAGACAAGCACGTGAAAAATCTATCAGAAGCATTTCCGAGACCTGTAACTTCAAAAGTGGTTCAAACAAACGTTAGAGGAGGGGACAAGGGTCCCACTGGACATGCCAAAATGTGTGAGGGGGAAGAAGGGACGTTAGATTAATGATCCAAGAAGGACATAAAAGCAATCTGATAAAGAATTCTAATTTACAACCAAAATGCTTAAAATCTAAAATTTTAAAACTCCTACAAATACAAGTTTGAACTATAATATTGCAAACATGATGAGGAACCTACTGATTACCAAATGAAATGAAAACAAATGATAGCTTTTACCATACCGTAGTGGAGTGTATTCACTTGATGTTGGATTGCTCTTATCACAATGAAGCCTCCAAAGTTCGTGTGCAAAGTGTGGATGAAGCTCTCTCAAGGATGATCTTGACAACACTTCATTGCTCAATGTATGTTAATTCTTCGATCCTATTTTGTGAGGAGAGAGGCTTTGTTAAATAGAAAATGAGATTTGAAATGGATGATCAAGATAGTTTTGAAGAATATCTAGATCAACGGTCGGGGTTTGTTGAGAGGATTTAGACATGAGAGAATTGTGCAAAGTTGATTGCACAATTTGTGTGATTAGGAAATAGATTGGCCAGTCAGGGATGTGATTGATCAATCAATTTTGTGATGGTGAAGTTAGGAATGTGATGTTTTAATTAACAAAATAGATTGATTAGTTAACAAATTAGATTGCTTAGTCAGTAATCGTAATTTTCTCAATCAGAAAGTGGGTGAGGAATATGAATTAATTGATTTAAAAATAAATTCCTTTTTGGAGTTTGAATGTGCAAATCAAGTTTGACTTTTGCAAACAAAGTTGCATTAGTTTGATTTGATTTTTGATAATTGATTTGAATAGTTTGATTTAATTATTCAAATTTTGGAGAGAAAGTTTCGTAATTAAATTATTATTTAATAATTTAATCCACTTAGGGGAATATGGCGATTTAGTGACGTAATTAAATAGTTAGCATTATTTAATCAATCAGGATGGAATAAAGTGGGATTAGGACTATATTAAATAAATGAGATTTATTTAATTGGTCAAAATGATGAAATGTGAATTAATCAAATAATGTTGTTTTATTTAATTAATAGAGGAATTAGAGTTTTTGGAACTTTATTTAGTGACTAAAATCTATTTAATTTGACTAAAATGATGAAAAAGTGAATTAATTAAATAATGTTGTATTATTCAATTAATGGAGGAATTAAGGTTTTTGATGTCATTTTGATGTGATGCAATGTGGTGTGATGTGGTATGATTTCGAGATGATCTGAGACATTATGGGATAATTCTGAGATGTTCTGGGGTGATTCTGAGATGTTCTGAGACATTATGGGATGATTCCTAGTTATTATAAGATGTTATGGGATGATTCTGAGTCATTCTAAGGTGTTACGAGATGATTCTTAGTCATTCAAAGATGTTACAGGATGATTATGAATCATTCTAAGGTGTTACAGGATGATTCTAAGGCGTTACATGATGATTTTGAGTCATTTTGAGGTGTTTCAAAATGATTTTGAGTCATTTTAAGGTGTTATAAGATGATTCTGAGTCATCCCAAAGTGTTACGAGATGATTTCAAGTCATTTTGAGATGTTCTAGGATGATTCTGAGTCATTTTGAGGTGTTACAAGATGATTTTGAGTCATTTCGAAGTGTTATGAGATGATTATGAGTCAAGTTGAAGTGTTATGAGATGATTCTGAGTCATTCCAAAGCATTACAAGATTATTCTGAGTCATTCTGAGGTGTTACTAGATAATTCCGAGTTGATGTTCCATATCGTTCAATGTTGTTCAAGGGTGTTCGAGGTTGTTCAATGTTTTTCAATGTTGTTTGATGTTATTTGATGTCGTTTGAGGTTTTTTGATAGGTGTCAAGTCAATTTTACATGTCTAAACCAATGGATAATTGAAGCCCCACAATAGTATCATCCATGATTTTATCTGGTACTTGAATCTCAAGGCCATCCATTGCACAACACACATTCAAGGTTCTAGAATCCCTGGAGTACTTTTTAGATAAAGGATCATCACTGACCATCTTATCCATGAAGGAGACCAAATATTCCTCCACAAAAAGGAATTGGGCCCGAAGAGGGGGAGCATCAAATAATTTCCATAATCTCAATAATAGGCACTAGAATACGATGGGGAAGTTTTGACTTTTACCCTTGAGAAAAATGCTACAGGGTTGTGATTCCCACCATCAATCACAGACACAAAAGAAGTAGTTTCAGAAGGGGACACTAGTTGGCCCCCCTGACAGGCATCACCATGGTGGACCAATTGGGAATGGGGAAATTTGAAATTATAGATGGGATGTAGATCTACTTTCAATGTTAATCAATTGCAAGTAGATGTTATTGAGATGATATTTGATCAGCTAAGTTTTCATTTATGATGGTTTATTTAGTTAAATAGTTTCTATGTGATTTCTTAGATGATTATTATAGAAAAGAAATTTTAGAAAAATAATAATTATTTTGAAACATTATCTTTGATTTATGTTAGATGCTTTGGATATTATATTTATCTCATATGATATACTAACACTTTTGATTGAGTGAGAAGGTAAAAATATTCAATGATATTTGGGGTTACAAAGCTACTTCCTTTTCATATTATTTTCATGTTTATTATTCTTATCTCACATGGAGAAAATAAAATCATGTGATGTAAAGTTGTGAACACATTATGTATCTGGTTTAATGTGTTGTAATTTTATTATGTGAGTTTATTTTATTACCCATATGGGTTATCTCATAGTTTTTTTACTTTTTTGTGATTTATGTGTTCCTTATGTGAATTAAATTAAGTTTATATAATACTAAATTATCCCTAGGTGATAAATATAGATGTAAGGGGTTTATTACAGCTTAACAATAACTTTTTTAGTGTTTTCAAATAGCTTAAATTCTTTAAGAGTGGAAAAAATGGAATTTGGCTAGTTTGGGTAGTTAGGAGAGGTATTTTCTTCTCTCTTTTCTTTATATTCTATCTTTTTGATAGGAGAGGGGATTTTTTCATATGGTTTTATTTTTGGTTCCTTTGGGAAAATTTCATTTTGGTAGTGCATTCTAGGATGATAGAGGAAGAGGGAGAGGGAGAGAAGTGAGTTGATGAAAGAAGAGCTTGAGAGGAGAAGGCTTGGAGAATTCTACAAAAAAATTATACCATTTATTGGATAGCTTTGTTAAGGTAGGGCCTTACCTTTTTTGTAAAATTTTGTATTTAATTTTTTAATCTTGAATGAGAACTTGTGAAAATATATATTTTTAATTCATCTAGTCTTTTTATTGTGTTTATCAAGGGAGTAAATATTTTCTAATGATAATGTTATTTTTTTGTGTTTGTGAGGATTTAAAAAAAATATTGTTGTAATGTGAACTACTATGTATTGTGATGGTATGGAGGTATCTAAATGTTTCTATGTGACATGTTTTTAGGAAATGTGAAATGTATGTGCATCTTGGGAGTTCTTTGTAACACCCTGCCATAGAACCCTAGAGGACAACACGCTAATAACTCATAAAAATGGAACAATTTTTTTTTTGAAGTGCAACATATTAAAGGTTATGGATTACAATAAATTGTATTTAACCTAAGTCCTGTAAGGTCCATGACTACGCTACCAAAATCCATTAACCAAAATAAAAGAATTATAGTTCACCACATTAAAAAAAATCATCTACCACATGAATATCATTTAATCTATCTCATTTGAAAGATCATCCAATGAGAATCATTTGTATCATGAAATTTATACAGCAATATAAAAGACCATTTAATTAGTTAAAATGTGTAATAATCATTATTTACATTATCCATTACAAGAGAGAGTACAATGTTGCATTTCAAGAGAAATAACAAGAATGATAGATGTATCTAAACATACATAGAGTTAAGCTATGACAACTAATTCAGAACAAGACTGTGATCCGCCATCTCAAACCACATTCAGGTATCTTGACACACTAAGAATTTCCTCAAGATATGATATCCTAGAAGTGACTCCTCAAGATACCTAAACCCTGGGAAGTCACTCCTCAAGATATCAAATCTTGGGTACCTCTTAGTCCAAAATGATTCCCTCAAATGTTCAATGGCTGCGGTACTCATCAGAGTCAAAACATATATCTCTAAATCATAATGTTAGAAGCAACATCATTAACCATAACATGTCATCAATAAATACCATTCAAATAAATTTTACTAACTTTATTAATTACAAGAGAAATTTCAAAAATAATTTACAATATTACATCATTACATCGTGAACAAAAATGTATCCTTGAACACATGTAAGGGGAGAACATCAGAAGTGTAATACATGATACAAGAGATTTATGATACAATACAAATACATGAAATGCAATCCACATGAACTGGGACAAGTAAAGAAGTCTTAATACCCAGGAGTAGTCACCATGAACACAAATAGAGTGGGGGAACCCAATGGAGTACAAGGCACATTCCACCCAACCATGTGAAACCTTAAGGTCCACCCCCCATGCTAGGAGATAGCATTAAGGTCCCACCACAACAGTCAAGAGACAGAAGATGACATAAGGGCTAAACTGACTCCAATGTACAAGTACAATACAACCTCACATGACAACACTACTTCTAGAGGCATGCAAACATCAAAGGAATACATGAGACAACGGAATACTAGGTTTTTGTAGGAGTGTCATTACATAGTTTTCTATGGATTACCTTGGAAGATTTTCCTACGTCTTGACCTCCATCCTGGGTTACCCTGGTAGCCTCTACCAATCTCTAGCCCCCATACAACCCTATGTGGAATCAACATACCTCTCATGAGGATGAGGTAGTTGATCTTGCCATTCCATGACTTCTAAACTCATCTCAAGCCTAAACGAGCACTTGAGCCATGAGTGAGGCATTCATTTATCTTGATTAGTGTGATTACTACCCAGCCCCCTAATTCATTTTAGGTTATCTCTTAATTATGAAACTACCACATGGGTTACCTTGGTGCCACTTTGTGCATCGGCCTCCATTAAGAGCCACTCCCCTACTAGCAACTAGGAGACCCAAAGAAATCAAAAGAGCAAAGACAACTTGCACATTCATAAAATCTTACTAATATAACAATGAGGCGAGGCATAACCCTTCCCACACACAAGTTCCAACCACAATGGTGAATATATTGTGCAAGGCTAACGATTGTCATGCACTCATTCAATACACAAACAACCATCTCAAAATGAATAATCATAGAATCATCAAGTAGAAAACCTCCCCCTAGCCTCTTGAAGTAAACTTAACGACTTGCACAACTAGTTCCCACAACTAAACAATAACCAAGATAATTCCATTATTCTAAGAATCCACTCAATACTTCATACAAGGAACCAACCCATAATAACTACAAAACACATTGATTCCACAATCACTTTGTCTCACAAATCTATTTAACATGGTAGATTTATAATTTAACTCTAAATTAATAATTAAATAACTAAGTCTAAACTTTCAAAATTCAACTCATTATACAATACAACTCAACAATAATATGAACCCCTTACTCATTAATTTACAATATTCCCTTCAATTCCCAATTATGTGTAAAAAAATTTCTTCATTTTAAATATCCCATTTACTTAACTCATGTAATCCATTAATTCTCTCATCCAATAAGATTCTTTTGCAACAACCCAATACACATATATGTGTACATATATTTATATGCATATATATGTATATCATAAAAGCAGAATTCTGATTTCTAAACATAGATTATACTATGTCCACTGTGTACATATAATTGTAACCATATATGTTCAATGTTTACATAAAACATAAGAAATATTGTATATATATATATATATGTGTGTGTGTGTGTGTATACATCATGTATGCATATAAAATAGTAAAGATTTTATATATATATACAATGATACAACTAAGATCATTTTGATAGCCATCAACAACGCATATGGTGCGATCCCTAACCATCAAACTACATGCATTTGAATCCCATTACAACCGATTAAATTGAAACCAAGCACATGATCTTAAGAGGCCCGCCAAACATATGGCCAACACAACATAATCTCAAATTTCAAATTCACAAATATAGTGTGTATTGAATGCAAATAGAGCAGCCAACTATTGAATACTATCCAATTCTACAAAATTGGTTTACATTGAAATGTGTAACAGAGTAAATCTCCAATCACCAACATGACAGTCAATTCTCAAATACAGAATACATTTTGAAATTTTATCAAATACAATTCAACACATTACATATGATAAATGTAGTTTCTAGAAAATGAAATTCAAAATATTTAAAGATTTACGTCAAATTATACTATAGTGAATGCACTAAGACCCTAATATCAATTAAAATGGCATAAAATTATGGCTATTAAATTCTGGAGAAAATGTGAATACTCCTATTTCCATACCCAAAAGGTATTTGAAGCACAACCACAAGAGCAATACATTCCTAGGTATTCACCTCATCAGCATACAATAGGATGCAAGGGAATAAGTAAGTCTGAATGCCAAGCAAATGCATACAAAGCGATTAACAAGCTTGGGACAGGTGGAGCAAAAACAAGATTGAATAACACCTACAACAAGATGGAATGCTAACATTTAGGGAAAGAATGGTTTTTGGAAACCACGTAGATTCTACATAGTTGACTCAAATATGGAGGTGAATGATATAGCAGGGGATTTCTAGTGAGATCACATAGAAGAGAGCTTGAGAGGCTCACAAAAGAATGCAATTATTGCTAGGCGTATACGAAATGGGTTTATTTAAATCTTCAAAGAATCATCAAATAATAATTTACAGAATACACACAACTATTTTGTAGAGATATCCCAAGAAATTATTTTAGAAATCATCTTTCATAATTTATTTCAATATCAAAACAAATAGAGGCATAATCAAGAAGCAGTGGAACCTAGGTAAAATCATTTAGCTAACTGATGATTGATGCAGAGCTCGCTACTTCCAATTTTCACCTTCAATACTCTTCAAAATTTTCACTCCACTATAAAGCCCCCAATTTACAAAGCTTCCCAAACCTACAAGAAATGATTTCAAGAACCAAAATAATATTCATGACAAAGAAACAAATTAGCTTTATCTAGAATAACAAAAAGCCCCTTTTCTTTAGAAATTTTATTAATTTATTAACCACTTCCCCACTCTCCGTTACTGCATGCACTTTCTTTTATTCCATTATTTTATTTTATTTCTCATACATATTTTACTACCACTTCTCCAATATGTTTATTTATAAATAATTCCTTATTTATTTGCACATAAAAATCAACTTTAATATATTTTATCTATTAATTTAATCTTTCATTTTAATTTTGTTTGGACAATATATTTAGTTTAATATTTCGATATTAAGACACTAACTTTATTTATTTAAACTTAATAAAGGCATAATCAATATTTTTCTTTATCGACACCACAAACATAATTAAGCATTTATTTTAATTATCAAAATAATTTTCTTTAATAATATTTATTTTAATATAATAATCAAACAAAACACAAACCAACTAATTTAATTTAAACGTACAAAATATCGAGCAGTACCAGACCTCATGACGAAGATGGGAGATAAGACCATGAAACAAGACACAGACAAACAACACTGCCAGGGTGGAAATGGATACACATCCTCGTCGAGGATGATAGCTCAATATAGGGGGACCTGATGCTATCTCCAAATCAATAATCTACATTGGGATTAAGGCATGCTCAAACCTGGAAAATTAGGTGGAGTTGATGCTTGGTACCTGCAACCTACAACAAACCACACAGTCGAACATGTACATAGACACAGTCAAACGAATCATGAAGGGAAAGTCGCAACATTGTAGGGCACTCACAAGCGAGAGGTGTGACACTATTCCCCTTCACTAGACTACATCAATGCACGATGATCAAATACTAATAACATGATAAGAACATATATCCAATAATCACATAATTCTCATAGCAATAATAACTCACTCTATCAATTAAACTGATCTACTAAGCATGGTATAAGCGTAAACATCAGTGATGAAACAATATCAACTATCATCATAGTAATGAGTCCAAAATCGAGCAATGTATCATAATGTTCAAATATATCAAGTAACTGTCAGAAATAGAAATCAAACTGAGGGGCACTAAATGTTATGTGACCCCTAGCTTAGGGGTGGCTTGAATTTCCAGCTCTATGGTTGAGTGGAGAGTCCATTGGCCTATGAGGAGTTTCATATTGTTTTCTTTTTAGGTTCATATGTTGCAGTTGGAAACTAATTGGGAGATTAATCAAATTTATATACAAAATTGAATGTATGTTGGTCTTGTTACACTTAGAGAGAGTCAAGTACTCTTGAGTGAACTTGTACATAATGTGTGGTTGTGTGGATGAATAAGTGGTATTATGTATTTTTTGTAAAAAAGAAAGGAAAGTTATCAAATCTGTATTGTGGTAAAGGTCCACAGGAAGAAAGCAAATCTAGGAATTCTCTATTTTAATGCATAAATTTTTATTTTATCATTATAATTCTATTGAATGAAAAGTTAGAAATTAAAATAAATATAAATATAAATAAGTTAATATCATGTTCTTTCATTATTGTGCTTATATGAACATAAAAGGAAATAATTGCATCGTTTTCCTATAAAGACAAATTCCTAATTGTAGTTATATTTAAAATAGTGAAAATTAGACTTGGAGTGTTTTGGAATGTGAATTAGTGAAAAAAATCTTATTAATTTTTAATAGAAATAAATAGTTCACATTATTAAATTATCATAGAATTTTTTAATAAAAATTACAAACATATAATATTAACTACTTATTTCTATTAAAAATATATTTATTAAAATTTAAATAGAATTCAACTTTCATTATTAAATTATAATTTAAATTCTTATCTATAATAAAAATTACAGACGTAAAATAAGAACTACCTTAAAACATTCTTTGAATTATTTAAACAATAATACAATCTACAACAGATTTGAAAATGGAATAAAAAGTTTAAAGGATATTTTCAATTGACAAATTTCTTGGAAACAATTGAACAATAAAGTGATAAATAAAAAAATAATACTTGAAATTTTCAAATGACAACTAAACACTTGAGGAGAAAAATATAAAGGAAATCATCTAGTTATGAGTTGGTTTATATTTAATAGAATTGGATTTTTATTTAAGTTTAACTATGTTTTGGGAATTATTTATAAATTTATTTTCAAGTTAGTAATTTATTTTCCTATTCAAGTTTGAAGATCTCAACTTTAGTTGTTGTAAAGTTTGTAAAAGTAAAAGATTAGGAGAGTAGTGATAATAAATGCATACAAATAAACTCATTAATTCAACAATAATATTTAACCTTAAGTTCTAAAATAATGACATTTCCAAAATGAACCTCATTAGTGATAATTTCTTTTGTTAATAATTTTGAACTTTAATTTAAACATCATAATTCAATAGCATAGATGTTTATAATATTATAAATTCATTTTCATCATTTGGACTATTGAAATGAATATTATATTTTAACTTTTATAGTCTTGATAACATATGATTTTTGTTTAAGTAATAATATTATGTAAGGGTATGATTTTTTACCATTTTGACAACTGTTGGTAGAGAATTATTTGAGAGTATACCACTCTCTCTTTATGATTTTAGTAATAAAATCTTTGACATAAACCTTATCAACTTAGAAGGTCTTCAACATAAATTAATTTATTTTCAATAAATAGGTTACCTCATGTTTGAGATTTGAGACTAATTTCCCTAAACATGTAATATTTTATGCTCAAATTTAAGAAAAAATGGGGTTCATGGTGTGTTTAAGTAGTGAAAATTTAGGGCATTACATTTGGTATCAAAGTAAGATTCCAACACTAAGAACTTTAAGTTTTTTGTTAATTTTTTAGTATATATATTTTTTAAAAGGGTTGTAATTGCTTAAAGTGTTATATGTTATGCAAGTCACTTTGGAAAAAAGGTAAAAGATGTGAATAATTAAGTCTAACTAGAAATTATCCTTAGTGAGGAATACTAACTTAAAATTTGTTTAGTGAATTAGAATCCACATGGTTTAATGAATGATTCAATATTGAGATTAACATGAATGGTTGTCTCTTAAATTTGAAAACTATGCTGAAATTAGAGAACTAGCTTGTTGTAGAGAGATCATTACTTCATGCTTAAGTAACACCTAATAATTTAAAGAATGTTTTAAGGTAGTTATTTTCAATACTCTCCCATGATCTTGAGAATTGTAAATTTTTGTCAAGATTAGATTGTAAGAATGTGATTGTCTAAATTGTTATCTCTTTTATTATCTATGCTATGAGAAAACTATTTTGGCTAAGAAAAGGAGTTCTCTAGAATCTCTTATTTCAAACTTGTTGATGGTGATTTTAATCACACAACATATAGATATATTTTGAACAACAAATCCTATCTATCTTGAAATTTTACTAATTATATTAGGAATTAATTATCCCAAGGCTTGATAATGTCAGATCTTGACTCACTATGTTCAATTAGGGTTCTTTGTGTTGTATTGTTTTCACACAAGGACCTTATGCTCTAATAATTTCATTTACTAGAATAGAAATATATTTAGTTAAAAATATCACTTTCTCCATGAATAACTTTGCATATGCATTGTTTTAATTAACTCTACTAAAAAAACACAAAATATTAAGGCAAGAGAGACAAAAGTCCTATGGAATTTAAGGTTTTTAGATATTACACACATACATTATGAAATAAATGTAAATTTAAGTAGAAAATATTTTTGCTTCACCAAAATATCTCATAGCTACATACAAAATAGTGCAAGATGATGAATAAATTAACCATTTATTTGAAAAATCACTTCAAAATGCACCCAAATATGGCACAACTATTGGCAAAACAAGGATAGACAACTGAGAGGTGAATCAATTGTTACCAAAATCAAACTTATACAAAATTATTAATGCAATCATAAGAACAACACATTAGAGACACATGAACACAAATATTTTATACGTGGAAACCCTGTGAGGGGAAAAACCATGGTGGATGTTAGTCCAAAAGATTATACCCCATTATAAGTATAATGAAGAATAAAAAGAGAATGCACTTGCATTCAGGCACACTGCCTAGAGAACACTGCTCAAAGGGAAGGTTCACTGCCTTACATACAGTAATCAGATTAAATCCATTTGATGAATTTGAACTGAGAAAATAGCTTCTGCAAAATCCTGGTTACAGTTCTAGTTAGGCACACTAATACCTCTTCAAACTCTTCCACACTTTGCTCTAAATGATCTGACCTTTATTCGCACTTGTACATTGCTTGTACACTTGAGCACACTCTAAATGAGGAAAAAAATATTGTATATATATCTACTACACGGATTTACATCAACTAATCAGTCAGTCATAAATAAGGAATAAATTACAACTGTCGGCCTTGATAGATGAATAAATTTCAATGCGTACCAACATAATTCAGCCATAACATAGTGAGGACCCAAACAAACATATCCAAACATGCCAAACAATAAAATTATAATCCTCATGGATCCACAACACGCTAACACCACAATGTTGGCCAAGAACATGAACACTCAGGCACATATCAGAAAAATATTTGATCACAAACACTCCAATCACTGCGAACATACACCAAGGATAGAGCATGATCTAGACTCATCCATGAATGTCATAGGCACATGAGAAAACATGATAATACCATACTTTCATCTCCTTGGACCAAGAACACCATCTATAGAGAGTGAATAATTGTAGGTATACAGATCATCATAACTTCCACAAAACTTCATGCGCACCACTAAAACTTTCAAAAAACATACTAGAAAGGTTCAACAGAAAACCCTTTGAAGCACACCTTCAAATCTTCAATACATAGAGCATTCCAACATTCTAACCTTCTCAGCTCAATTGGCTGCCTGTACTATATTTTTTACAATTTTCTCAATCTCCTCAACATATACAGCCTTAAGCAAATTAAAATGCTAATAGTGTTGACATCAATAAAAATAATATATCAGCAACACAACCACAAAATCCAACAATCTCCCCCTTTGGAATTGATGGCAACACATGATGTGAAAAATAATACCATCAACCTAGCTAACAATTCTTCAACAATCTCCCCCTGAGATTGTGCACTTTTTGTTTCCTTCTTCTTTCCCATTTTTTTCACATTGCTTCTCTCTGCCTTTGAAATCAATGGAAAAGGTACATTTTCTTTGATTTCAATCTTGAAAACATTTGTCTACTCCCCCTGAGTAGCAATCACCACAACATCAATCTAGAATACGATATAGCAATGAATTCACGAACAAATGCAAATACCTACATCTTAGTTCTGATCAGGAGGGTAAATTACCCCTAACTTGCCTCTGAGGTACTCAAAAGTATCCTTAGGCAATGAATTTGTAAAGATATCTAAAATTTTCTCTTTGATAGGTATGTACTCCAGTCTGACTTCTTTGTCACTTACTTTGTCTCTCAAGAAGTGATACTTGATAGATATATGCTTTGTCTTTGAATGCAATACTGTATTCTTAGAAATGTTAATGGTGCTTGAATTGTCACAAAGTATAGAAATGGGTTCTTCATACTCAATTCTGACATCTCTCAACATTTTCTTCATCCATAATACTTGGGTACAACTCTTTGCAACAACAATGTACTTTGCCTTAGCAGTAGATAGTGAAACTAAGTTTTTCTTTTTGCTTAACCAAGATAACAACTTCTTACCTAAGAAGAATGCACCACCACTAGTACTCTTCTTTTCATCTATATCTCCTACCCAATCAGCATCAGTAAAAGCACTTAGACTAAGACCATCATTCTTAGGATACCAAAGAACAAGATTAGCTGCCCCTTTTAGATATTTGAATATTCTTTTCACAATAGTCACATGGGACTCTTTAGGATCAGCTTGAAATCTAGCAACCATGCACATAGCATTCATTATATCTACCCTTGTCTGAGTCAAGTAGAGCAACCCACCAATCATCGATCTATACCTTGTTTGATTTTCTTTAGGGGATTCATCATTTTGTGTGAGTTTACATCTGGTCACCATAGGTGTACCAACAGGCTTTGCTTCTTCCATGCCAAAATTTTTCAGTAACACTTTTACATATTTGGACTAAGATTTAAAGATCCCATCTTTTAATTGAATGATTTGCAATCCCAAAAATAATTTTAGCTCTCCTATCATTGACATTTCAAATTCACTTTTCATTTCATCAACATACTTCATACACAAATCATTATCTCCTTCAAAGATAATATCATCAACAAAGACTTCAATTATCAATTCTTTGTTCTCATCCAACTTGAAATACAAATTGTTATCAGTAGTACCTTTACTGAATCCAAGCTTCAATAAATATTTGTCCAATCTATCATACCAAGCTCTAAGAGATTGCTTTAGTCCATGTAGAGCTTTTTCAATTGACATACCATGTCTTTTTCATCAGTAAACTAAAATCCATTTGGTTGTTCAACATAAAATTATTCTTCTAGTTCACCATTCAAAAATGTTGATTTCACATCCATCTGATAAACTTTATAGTTCTTGAAAGTAGCATAAGAAAGAAGTAGTCTAATAGCCTCAATTCTAGCAACAAGAGCAAAAGTTTCTTCAAAATCAATACCTTCCATCTGTGAGTAACCTTTGCAAACCAATCTTGCTTTTTTTCTAGCCACATCACCTTGTTCATTCAACTTATTCTGATTTTGTTCCAATCACATTTTTTTTCTGAGGTCTAGGAACAAGATTCGATCTATTATTCTTTTGTATCTGCAACAGTTCTTCTTTCATGGATTTCATCCAATGTTCATCCTTGCATGCTTCACTTAAATTTCTAGGTTCAAATTTATAAATTAGACAATATTCTTCTAGTTTGCACACCTTTGGTTTTGTCTCCTATGATCTGACTATCAGAATTATTTCTTCTCACATACTTAGGAGTTTTGAAGTTTTCACTTACCTCTTGTTCTTGTGATCTTTCTTCTTCAGTTTCACTTGTTTCTGCTTCTTGATTTTCTTGATTCACCGGAACAATATGAAGTTGATTCTGTGTCTGAGCATTATTGTTAGCATCATCATGTTGATCACCTGAATCATAATCACTGACTCTAGATGATTTACCAATATCTTCATCAACCTTAACATTTGCACTTTCAACCATTTTATTCAACCTTTTATTAAAGCACCGGTAAGCATTTCTTTTAGTAGAGTATCCTAGGAAGATTCCTTCATCACTTCTAGCATCAAACTTACCTATATCATCATCTCTCTTGATGTAGCATTTTCTTCCAAATTTTTTGAAGTATTTGATAGTAGGCTTATAATCGAACCATAGCTCAAAAGGTGTCTTACCATAATTACTATTGACATTCACCCTATTAATAGTATACACAATAGTACTTAAATGAAAGATATTACATTTTTTCTTTGTTCCTAAAGCAATTATATTTCATGAACTTCTTGTTATTCTACACTTACCTTTCTTGAACTACATATTGTATCCTTTGTCTACCATTTGTCCAACACTCAACAAGTTATTCTTTAGGCCTTCTACATAAATAACACCATCAGTATTGTGCTTACCACCAAAAGAAATAGTTCCTCTTCCATGAATCATATCAGAAGTGTTGTCACCGAACCCCACTACACCACCATCATAGTTTTCCAAACTTACAATTTTTTTTTGTCACCAGTCATATGATGTGAGCATCCACTGTCAATTACCCACTCATCTTTCTCTTTTACTTTGGCTGCAAGAGCTTTCTCAACATTTACATTACTAGCAGATTTAGTGGACACCTGACCATTTTCTTTGATAGCAATAAATACCCATTCATCTTCATTTCCAGTTTCTTTATCGGATTCTTCATCAGTTATACCTTCTTCAACATAATAGCATTTTCTTTGAAATCTAGTATTCTCAGGCTTATATTTTGAAACTCTTTCAAGATATCTAGAAGAAAAATGACCTATATCACTGCAAGAAAAACATTTAATAGGTAAATTTCCTTTGTACTTACCATGACCTCTTGATTCTCTTTTCACAATCAATGCTTCCAGTTCTTCCAATTCCCTTTCTTCATCTTCAATCCGCTTCATCTCATCTTCATATCTGAATGTTCTCTGGGAACTCTCTCTTGAATCATATCTCTTTTTCTCGGATATAGTTGCCTTGAAATAAGATTCAGTCTTAGGAGCATACTCACCAAATTCACTTAATTCAAATGCAGTAAGTTTTCCAATCAACATGTCTTTTGTAATATTCGTCACTATTATGAGTTCATCGCTAGCATGATATTTTGTCTTGTAGGAAATGGGCATAGATCTAAGTATCTTAGCCACAATTTCATCATCATTCATAGTTCCACCAAAACATCTAATGTCCATCACCAATTCATTTATCTTATGTGAGAAGGAAAATATTTTTTCATCTTCACTCATCTTCAAGCTCTCCCATTTACCTTTTAGACTTTGTAGCTTAGCACTTTTCACTAGTGCATCTCCTTCATACAATGTTTCCAACTTTTTCCAAATTTGATATGTAGTCTTCAGACCCATCACATTTGTCATTTCTAAATCCGTCAAAACACTCACCAATGTTTCTATTGACCTGGTATTAATTTCTGCTTTCTTGATCTCATCTTCGTAGGAGGGACCACTCTAAGGAATATTATATGCAATTTGTGTCATCTGCCAAAAAGGTTTACCAATGCATCTCAAATGACATTCCATCCTGAATTTCCATAGAGAGTATTTTGTACCATCGAATCTAGGACTATCCTTTTTAAATGATGCCATCTCGGATCACCTCAAGTTGTTAGGCTTCTTTCAAAGGAACTAGCATTGACACCAATTGTTGGAAAAACAAGGATAGACAACTGAGAGGGGGGTGAATCAATTGTTACCAAAATCAAACTTATACAACATTAACCAATCCTTATATCAAAGATCTAATAATTAATAATGCAAGCATAAGAACAACACATCAGAGACACATGAACACAAAGATTTTATACGTGGAAAACCTATGAGGGGAAAAACCACCGTGGATGTTATTCCACAAGATTATACCCTATTAGAAGTATAATGAAGAATAAAAAGAGAATGCACTTGCATTCAGGCACACTTCTTAGAGCACACTGCTCAAAGGGAAGGTTCATTTCCTTACATATAGTTATTAGATTAAATCTATTTGATGAGTTTGAACTAAGAAAACAGCTTCTGCAAAAGCCTGGTTACAGTTCCAGTTAGGCACACTAATACCTCTTCAAACTCTTCCACACTCTGCTCTAAATGATCTGACCTTTATTCACACTTTTACATCACTTGTACACTTGAGCACACTCTAAATGAGGAAAACAATCTTGTATATATATCTGTTACACAGATTTGCATGCACTAATCAGTCAGCCACAAATAAGGAATAAATTACAACTTTTGGCCTTGATACATGAATAAATTTCAATTTGTACCAACACAAGTTGGCCATAACATAGTGAGGACCCAAAAAAACATCTTCAAACACACCAAATAGTAAAATATTAATCCTCATGGATCCACAACATGCTAACACCACAATGTCGGCCAAGAACATGAACACTCGGGCACATATCAGAAAAATCTCCGATCATGAACAATCCAATCACTGCAGATGTACACCAGGGATAAAGCACAATCTAGAATAATCCATGAATTTCGTACGCACATGAGAAACACATGATATTACCATACTTTCATCCCCTTGGACCAAGAACACCATCTATAGAGAGTGAATAACTGTAGGTATACAAATCATCATAACTTCCACAAAACTTCATGTGCACCACTGAAACTTTCGGATAACATACTAGAAAGGTTCAACACCAAACCCTTTGAAGCGGACCTTTAGATCTTCAATACACAAAGCTTTCCAACATTTTGACCTTCTCATCTCCACTAGCTGCCTATACTATATTTTTTATAATTTTCTCAATCTCCTCAACATATACAACCTTAAGTAGATTAAAATGTTAATAGTGTTGAAATCAATGACAATAATATATCAGAAACACAACCACAACATCCAACAACAACAAACTAATTATTTCACAAAAATGAATAGATTACAATAATGTAAAATTTATGTTATGGAATGAAATTTATATTACTTCAGTGTTACAAGAATCTACAATATGTACAATTACTTACTAAAGATGAATAGAAAATATGAAATAGAAACTAGAGTTCTCCAATTCAAATTCGATTTGACTCAAAAATTTATGACCCTTCAAATGAGATAACCTACTACCTTCTATCGAATTAAGGCAGAGGTTAGTTAAAAAACACATGGAAAGATAAAATTAAAGGACTCAATAGTTTACATGTTTGAAGAAAATATATTCTAAACATGGGTTTTTTGCAAATAGTTTTAAAAAAATTGATCAAATTTCCCCTTTATCAAACTTAACAGTTGTTTATTTTCCATTAACTTCCTATAATTCTAGATAATGTTTACATGGCCACATATCCCTCTAGTTGACTAAATCTTGGTAGAAGTCCTTCTATTCAAGCTTCACTACCCAAATTAATTTGAATCTTAACATTTATTTACTTCTTCCTTATCTTCTCCTTCATCATCGTTCAAAACTACATTTGTTCCAACATGCTCCAAAATATCCATAATTTTCCATATTGGTTCCATGATAATGTTCAATACTTGCATTTGGATCTTCACTTTGAAGTGCACCTTCAGGTATCCTATAAGATTTTTCAATAATAGAGGATTTAACTTTCTTAGTTTGACTAATCCCTTTTACACTATTTCAATCAAAATATCTCACTTCAAAACTAGCGTTATGTTTACAATATAATTTATATTTTAATTCCTTCCCTTTTTTCCTTAAAATTTGATTCAATATGGTATACGACCAAGAAGATACTAATCAAACACTTCTTGCATTTGATTTTAGTTTTCGATAACCAATTTATACCAAAAATTTCCTTTATACCCACTCAATTTGTATTATTGGACCATTTTGGGGATTTACATGGTTAGTGAAACTTCAAACATTCTTATTGGGTGTGGATTTCACTAAGTATGAAGTATCGAGTTCCATAAAGAGAAATACATCCACACAATCAGTTATGTTTCTCTTAGGAGTAATTAAATTAGTAACCAAATGTATTGTTAGGTTCATTAATCATTATTTATGCCACTCTATCATACTTATGATTTACTTTGTAGATAGAAAAATTCCCTTTGCACCTATATTCGAATCTAGATATAGTTATTTTATGTCCATTCTAATAAGATTTGTAACCTTTTTTCGTAAGATAAAAATGATTTGATAAATAGTTTGGGTCCATATGAAGATGAAGGAATGAGTTTTTACTTATAAATATCAACATCAAACTATAATTGAATTACTTAGTGGTTTGTAGGCACTTTCACTAGTATAGAACACACTACCTTACCAAATATAGAAACTATGGATGCAATATTAGGTTCAACATGACTCATTTTTTTTACAAAATATAAATTCTTTACTTTAATAGATTTCAAATTGATTCAAAGTGTAACCAACACTATTTTGAGAATATTTTCTATTTCTCAATGGAATAACACCTCTAAGGCTTACTAATTCAGAGCCCTTGGGGAAATACTTGAATTTTACCATTACCTCCCAAGAAAAAATAAAAGAAAAAAGAAGGGGTTCCCCAAATTTCTTTGGAAAAATGGGGCATGTTGTGAGACCACACAAAAACTAGAAACCAAAAAAAATCAAAATTTATGAAAAAAAGGTGCATTAAAACATAGAATTCCCAAATTTTAAAAGAATTAACTTCTCATATTCACAATAAAACAAGATGTTTAATAGTGAAAATAGAAAACTTAAAGGAACTCAAGTGTGTGCTTGTGATTCATCCTTTTATTTGTAAAATTTGATAAATAGTAACTATTTTTATTAGACTGCATAGTTTGGTTTAACCTTTTAATCCAACCTTGGATAGAGCCTTGCTACTAGTTAAGCATTCATAGACCTAGTAAGGTTATCTCTATATTTCCGTCAAACATATCTCTACTAATAGTTAGGCATCCATAGTACTGGTAGAGATATTTGGATAGACTAAAGAGCTGAACTGTTTTTTGATATTAAATATCTTCAATTTTTTTATTTTGATATAGCTTTGAAGCTCTTTTTTTTCAATTTTCTAACATTGAATCCAATGATTAGGTTTGGAATTATAGTGGTAGTAGAGGAAAACCTTTATATTTTCAACTAAAATAAATATTTACTATACCGACCAATTCAAAGAATTTAAAATAATGGTGATATATAATTCCTTATCATGTTTTAAGAAAATTCCATTAAACATATTTTTCCATGAAGCACATTGGACAAAACAAATCAATAAAAATGAAAAACCTATGTACAACCTACCATTATGTCCATAATTTTAAGAAATTTTATTTTCCCATGATACTATTAATTTACCCCATCTAGACAATTCACATTTTCTTATGAATTGATAATAACATGACTCAAATTTCTTAATTAAATGTTCACATGGAAATACCACAATTTGAATGCAACTTGTGAACCTTTTAATTATGGCAGCCTGCACAATATTGTTGCACTCTTTTCTCCTTGCAAGACTCTCTTTTTCTTTTAGCTGTTTCAGATATAGATAGGATTTTTCACATGATTCTGTCTCCCCCTTTGACGTCAATGGAAAGGAAAAGTTTTTGCATGATTCTTTAGCAATTAAATTCTGATCACTCCCCCTTAGGAGTGCACACACATCTCATACTACAACAATGACACTTTCTACTCCCCCTGATGAGTAGACCTCAATCATTAGTCTAGATAGATGATGAATTTGTAGATCCACTAGATTGATGCACCTTTATGTTCACCTAGTTCAAAGAAGGAGGAGAAGTAACCCCCAACTTCTCCCTAAGATACTCAAAAGTATCCTTAGGAAGAGCCTCAGTAAATATATCTATAATTTGATCCTTTGTAGACACATATTCAAGCCTGACTATATTCTACAACACCTTCTCCCTTAAGAAGTGATATCTGATAGATATATTCTTTGTCCTTGAATGCATTATTGAATTATTTGAAATATTTATTGCACTTGTATTATCACAGAAGATAGGGATAGGTTCATCACACATCACACCTATATCCTTCAATGTTTTCTTCTACCAAATTAATTATGTACAACAAGATGCTACTATAATAGACTCAGTCTTTGAAGTGGATAAAGAAACTAAATCTTGTTTCTTGGTTAGCCATGAAACCAACCTACATCCAAGAAAGAATGCACCACCACTTGTACTCTTCTGGTCATCTACACAACCAGCCCAATCTGCATTAGTGTAGGGATTCAAAGTGAAATCAATATCCTTAGGATACCACAAGCCATAATTTGAAGTGCCTTTTAGATATATGAATATCCTTTTTACAGTTGTAACATGTGTTTCCTTAGGTTCTTTTTGAAATCTAGTAACCAAACATATTGCATGCATGATATCCGGTCTAGTAGAAGTAAGATATAGCAGTCCACCAATCATAGATCTATACATGCTCTGATCAATTTTAGGAGAATCATCATCCTTACTCAGTTTGCATCCAGTCACCATAGGAGTACAAACTAGTTTGGAATCATCCATTCCAAAATTCTTCAATAATTCTTTAACATACTTTGATTTAGAAATGAATATTCCCTTATCAATTTGATTCACTTGGAGTCCAAGAAAGAAATTCAACTCACCAATCATAGACATCTCAAACTCTTTTTGCATCTCATCTGCAAATTTCTTTCACATACCTTCATTTCCTCCATAGATAATATCATCAACATACACAAATACTATCAACATTCTATTTCCTTCAAAATTCAAATAGATATTACTGTCTGTGGAGCCTTTGTTGATGTGTCAAATACCTATCCAACCTTGCATACCATGCTTCGGGAGTCTATTTAAGTTCATATAGTGCCTTTTTCAATTTGCATACCATGTCTGATTTATCTGATAACTGAAATCCTTTTAGTTGTTCCATGTACACCTCTTCTCCCAATTATCCATTTAGGAATGCAGACTTAACATCCATCTGGTATACTTTGAAATCTTTGTGAGCAGAAAATGCCAAAAACATCTGAATGGCCTCATTCTTGCCACTAGGGTAAATGTATCCTCAAAGTCTATTCCTTCAACCTATGAATAACCTTTGCACACAATCCTTACTTTGTTTCTTACTACTTCACCATCCTCATTTAGCTTATTCTTGAACACCCATTTTGTACCAATTACATTCTTGTTTATAGGTCTAGGAACCAATTCCCATGTTTGATTCTATTTTATTTGTTACAACTGTTCTTTCATTGCTCTAACCCAATTCTCATATTTTCATGCTTCACACACTATTTTAGGTTCTATCTTAGAAAGTAAACACAAATTTACCTCAGTTGCTACCACTTTTCTTCTTGTTGTTACACCTTTGCCTTTGTCTCCAATTCTTTGTTCTTCTGGATGATTTTTTTGTACATATTTTGGAGTCTTAGGAGCAGGTTCCAGAGTCTCTTCTTCTTCAATATTTTCTTCTTCTTCCTTATCCTCTTCTTGTACTTGTCCACATATAGGTTCATCTAGTTTAACTTCACTTATTTCAACTGGTCTTTTCATAGCTTCATCAACTTTTACATTTTCACTTTCAACTATCTTCCACAATCTTTTATTATAGCATCTATATAATTTGTTGTTAGTTGAATATCCAAGGAAAATACTTGCATCACATCTTGCATAAAAATTTCCAATCTTATCATCATCTCTTTTAATATAACATCTGCTTCCAAATACTTTAAAGTACTTAACTATAGGAATCTTTCCAGTCCATAGTTCATAAGGGGTCTTTGTGTTGTTACCTCTGATCTAAAATATGTTAAGAATATAAATAGTAGTGTGGATTGCTTCTCTCCAATATACATTAGGTACATTTTACTCTTTCATCATAGTCCTTGTATCTTCTTTAATAGTTCATTTCTTCCTTTCTACAAAACCATTCTGTTGAGGAGTTCTAGGAGAAAAAAATTGCCTCTTTATACCATTCTCTTCAAAAAATGTATTAAACTCACTAGAAGTGAATTTTCCAAGTCTATCAAACCTTAAACATTTGATTTTTAGGTTCACTTTATTTTCTACCCTTGCCTTGAACACTTTGAATCTATCTAGAGCTTGAGATTTCTCCCTAAGAAAGGTAACCCATGTCATTCTAGACTAATAATCAATTAAAAGCATGAAATACTTGTCACCATTAAGACTTCATGTTATTGTGGGACCACAGGTTTGTATGAATCAATTCCAATATTCTGGTAGCTGATTGTTCTTTTCCTTTAAAACTGCATCTTGTTTGTTTTCCCAATTTACAACTTGTGCAAATAGTATTGGTAAGCTTTTTTATTTTAGGCAGATCCTTGACAACTTCTCTTGAACTAATCCTGATCAGATTGTCAAAGTTTACATGTCCCATCCTTCGGTGCCATAGCAAACTTTCATTACCTTGAGACACAAAACATTGACCATCATGACTCTTAAGTTGATAGATGTTTCCATGTGTTCTTCTTCCTACAACTACCATAGTTCCAAACCCTTTTTTGATCTCACATGTATTATCTTGGAACAAAATTTTAAATCCTTTGCTACACATTTTTCCAACACTCAGAAGATTATGCCTCAAACACTTAACATAATAGACATAATCAATATTGTGTTTTCCATCAAAACTAATTGTTCCTTTTCCAACAATCTTTGCACCAGAATCATCTCCAAACATGACTAATCCTTCATCATAATTTTCAATTTTAGTAAAATTACTTTTGTCTCTGGTCATATGATTTGAACATCCATTGTCAATTGCCCAATAATCTCCGTCATGTCTAGCATGAAAGGCAGTAACCAAAGTACCTTCCATCTCATCCTTCTTGTTTTCTGGACCACATTCCATTGCACATCTTCCATGATTAGTAGAAAAATTTATTCTCCAAGGCTAGAAACAAGAATTCATCTTTATCATCCTCAAAATCAGACTCATCATTAGAAATTCCAACATATTCTCTAACATACTACAATTTCTTGAACTTTGTATCCTTTTTGTCTTTATTTTCTCTTTTATTTTCATGTATGGCTCTATTTGGGCATCTTGAAGCATAGTGACCAATATTTCCACAAATGAAACATTTAAAGGGTAGCATACCTTTGTACTTACTGGTACCTTTCTTCAACTTTCTTGTAAAGTTTGCTTCCAACTCCTTTGAACCATCACTATCTGGATAATCTTCTATCTTAGTGGCTTTGAAGGCTGTTTCTATTTTATCCTTTTCTTTTCCAAATTTTCTCATCTCAAATGTAGTCAAGGTTCCAAATAGCTTCTCTTTAGTGAATTTCTTTGGATCATACACTTCCTCAATAGTTGTGACCTTGTCACTATAACTCTTCGGTAGGGTCATCAAAATCTTCTCTATTACATCTTCATCTGTCAAAGTACCACTATGATTTTTGACTTTATTTTCTGCAATATCAACCATCTGAAAGTAGCTTGCAATTTATTCACCTTCTTCCATTTTCAAGTTCTCATATTTGTGCTTTGTTGTTAGCTTCTTTGATAATTTGACTCTATCATTTCCTTCATAGATATCTTTTAGCTTTTCCCATACTTCATAAATAGTGCCTAATGAAATAAATTTTGTCCATTTAGTCTTAGATAAAGCAATATAGATTGCATACCTTGCTTTTTCATTTTCCTCATAGGAAAACTTCTCATCTGCAAAAGGACCACTTGCTAGCTCAATATATTTTGTCTCAACAACTTTCTAGGTCTTGAAAGCAAGAGGGATTAGGTAACCTCTCATCTTCACTTTCCAATCACTATAGTTAGCTCCATCAAATACATGGATTGGCAGCTTGCGCACTATCAGATCTACCTCAAGTGGTTAAGCTCTTCTCTGAGGAACCAAAGATTTGATACCAATTTTTGAATTGCACAAGACAACTAAGAGGGGGGTGAATCAATTATATCTAATCACATTCACTTTAATCTATTATTAGGTAGAAACATGAAATGCAGATAACATAAAGAAAATACTAGAGAAACCAAATTTACATGGAAAACCACAGTGAGGATTAACTCACAATATAATAGTAGTGCAAAACCAGATACAAGGGCTCACTGCCAGAGGGCTCACTTCCCAGAAATGACTCACTGTCTGGGTATAAGGCTCACTACCTATAGATAGCACTCACTGTCCAAAAGGAGACTCATTTCCTATAGATAAAGAAAGATAACAAAAAATCCACCACAACTGTTTCCACACATTCATAGCCTTGATCAGAGAATTGTAGACACCATCAGCTCACTGCTTTCAAGAGTCAAACACATTAAAGTACTATTGCCTTGATTCACCTTCACAGACTCTTCTACTTGGATTTTTTTCTCACACTTGTCTTTGTACTTGTCTCCCTATTCACAACATCTTGACTTGTATTTATACCATCTCCAAGCTTAGAAAATTTCTCCAAGGTCGGCTACACATTCTTCATTTTACAAATTCAAATTAGGTCGGAGACTCAACATTCCCACGATGGATAAGAATGAGAGTGGACCAAATTAATACTTAACTAGGACCCAAAACAACACCTTGGATCAATCACACACTTCCTTAATTGATACTTATCCTTCATGTAGCGTGTAGACACTAGGTTGGCCAAAACTAATGAAAACACCAATGAAATTTGAAGTACACATGTTCGCAACAAGATGATAACACATGGATCACGTAACACACTTCACGAGACACTGGAAAAAATATTAGATACCTTCAAATTCATCTGCAACAACTACAACAACTTCCATACACAAAACTCTTTCCATCAGTCCAATCGGACTGTGCAAACACACATAGTAACTCTGGAACAATTCTTCCAGAGTACCAAACCATGAACACTTTTGGAAGAACATAGATAACACCATTATTAACCTTCTTCCAGATCCACAAGATCTAAGAAAAACCAGTAGAGGACTGCAGAGCAGAAACATTTCTCCCAGTCTATAGACAAACAACTCTACCAGACCAGTTCACAAACCGCTAAACACAAATTTCACTCTTTATCAACCCAAAAGCTATAACTTAGGATATATCACCCAAAGATTCCCATAAACAAAATTATAGATCTACACAAGAATAGGATCAACATAGAAGAGATGCAGAGCACATCATTGGAGCACATTCAGAATAAACACATAATTCTATCTTCATTTATTAATTTGATCAAAATCACTTGATAACTCATCATATCAACATGCCTGCAACACCATAATGATAGCTCTATGTACTCACATCTCAACAGTATCTTAATCATACGTGTACCGCCTGCAATAACTCGATTCATTTCACTACAACAACCTAAACTATGCTGATATCAATGACAACATTAATGAAAACACCACCATACTTATTCATACTTGCAACAACTTCATGTATTGGCTCTCGTAATATTATGACTCATGATATCTTGAAAAGATATGAGGTAAGGATACCATTTCTATTTAATTAATTAAAAATCATGGTAGCCTATTGTTACTCATTAATTACATCTATATGGACCAATTCATATCTTAATTACATTTAAATTTATTCTAAATGTTCCTCTCAAAATTAATTATTGATTCATATTTTCACATGATTAGCTAGCCATTGAGGATGCGATTGCAACAATTGGCTTGAAAATTGAACTTTACTACCAATTACATACCTCTTACCAATGTGCATTTAATTACTTTTTTGATAATATTAATATCTTCATTTGGAAATAACAATCATTTCATTCCATTTATTAGAATAGAACAATAACCCACACTGGAAAATTTTCATGAATGACAATAAACTCTTACCATTAGTGAGTATATTTTGCACAATTTTTAAGTTTGAAAATTTAAATCGAGGTACGATGGTATGATGGGGATTCATGATTAGGTTATGAAATATATTTTGCATTAAATTTTTTCCTTCTCTACTCATACTCAACCACAATGGGATCCAAAGTTATAATTACCATAAATTCCACAAGACTACTAATGAATTTCATTAAAAATTTGATTAAGGCTTTGATTTTCTCAAAAATGACATGGATACCCCCATTTTCCTTACCAATCCCAAGAAACAACTATCATTTTTAGGAGAAATATATGATCATAGGATTAGAAAAGTATTTAAGATTCACAAGAAATAGGTGAGGGTGGCAATCAAAATGGTTTGAGTGTATGATTTTATGGAGGCTATGGAAAGATATCAGTTAAACACCAATATTTCTTTGTAGTTCATTACATCCTTACTGGATACTAGAGAACCAAAGGAGAATGTTTTAATTTTAGTTAATCAGTTGGTTAGGAAATACTTTCTAGGTGGCCTAAGAGAATTTTTAGATATTTATATAATTAGAGTGGGGATCCTTACAACAAGGGATATCCCTCACTTTTTAAATTAAGGTGCAACAGTAGCTTAGCACCCATTTGTGGAAATTTTCTATGATGTTTCCCTAGTAGAACACTACCAATAGGCTATTGTGGGATACATATTTTTGATTAATGATGTTTTACAACATGGTTAAGAGCCTTAGTAGGAAGTGATGAAATTTTGGCATTTTGATGAATGTGTATGAATATACCCCCTTGCATGTTGTAGGGTATTGTAACTTCTCTATTCATACATTTTTGAGAAACACCTTTTATCACATGAATTCTTTGACAATGTAAATACCAAAACATACATTTTTATCTCATTTCAAGAATAGAATGCAAATATTTTTGCTTCTTGAATTATTGATTTCAGAGTTTCTATCAAAGGGGAAGACTTTTTTTCCCCACAATTGTCATTGCACCAAAAGATTGACTTGTTAATGTCCGATACAATTTCCAGAGTTAATGATGTTGAGCTTCTCTTTTGGTATTTTTCCTTGATGACAATATTGTGTTTCAGATTGGCATCTTGGTGATTGATTATCAGTTGCACTATCTACATTCAGATGGTTGGCACTCTTGTTTATATTCTGTCTTGGCATACTTGGTTTTGGCTTGAGCATTGTGATGATGGTTTTGATGGTACTGATCTCTTGACTCCATGTGCAGATTACAAGGCATCTTGTTTTTAGGATTATGATTCTATGTTCAGGTGGTATAGTTCTAGTTTGATATGTTTGACATTTTATAGCTATTTATATAGCTTTGGCTTACAAGATGATATCCATTAGCATCTTTTTTTTTGAAAAAAGACAATATCATGGAAATTTTGCAATGCTGACTTGATGTATTATTTTGACTTCGTACATTAGCAAATGACTTTAAATGGAGTTACACTTGTTTCAGGCCTTGTATAGTTAACATGGAAATGTCAATGAATTGAACCTCACATTGCAGGGAATCGGGCTTTATCTCATAGCAAAAGACTTTGAATAAAGTAACATGTGTATCAGGTCCTATAATTGATATTTCATTAGGCCTTAAGGCCGACTGTAGGTATGAGGAAATAATTGTTAAGTCACTTGGAAAGTGACTGCCATCGAACTTTAGTAATAATGACTTGGCTGATAAGGTGGTCGACACTTGTTTTAAGTGGTCATAAAAAAATATTAAAGACATAATTGTGTTGGCATTTTTCCTTGTTTGATCATTAGACATCGATTAATGTTTACCATTGATGAAGTTGATCAATGGTTTGTATGCATTCCAAAGGTAATGAGATTGCTGACATGCTTTGCATTGGATTGTCTGTGGAATTTAGAATGCATTATGAGTTCTCTTCTTATGTGTATAGTCTTTTTGGACCTCAAAATTTATCAAATCTTGAAAAGTCATCGATTGTTTTGAAAAGGAAAGTTAGGGAATTATTGTTGTGTTTCACAAGCTCATGGGTTTGAAACCATAGCATCTTTGCCACCATGGAAAGAAGGTATCAACCATTAGTTTGGTAAGTTCTCATGTTGCAACTCATTTGACAGGAAGAAAGGCTCATTGAACCAACTATGAAGCCATTTGAAATCTAGTTCACCATTTCATTATGGGTGTGGACTCATGCATGGAAGGAATATGTCAATTTGTTAATTGACTGGGCTGGTAATGTTCTCACAATAGTTTTTTAGGCTCATTTTTTAGTTACATAGTAGATCTTCAGGTATTCTTTTATCTCTTTGGTAAAAGCTTTGAAGCAGTCTCACTCTTTGGTCAAAAATTCATGCTATGACTGGAATCTTTTTCATCTGCAATTAGTCTTGCTGTTCAATTTTGCTAAGGTGAAAAAGATTTATTTATTTGACAATGATGCTTTCAGTTTAAAAACATAAGGCAATTCCTATTTTTTGTTTCAAAATTAAAATGCTTGATTGGTTTTCATGCAAATATGACAAGATTTTGGTTACCTAAGTTGAAATTGATACCCTGATAGAATATCATTTCTATTTGGTTCTGTTGTGAAGGGTTGTGTTTTTCGGTTGGTGGGTAATCATGCATTTTTGAGAAATCTGTCCTTATAATCATGGTTTCAAAGTATTAGTTGTTCTTGGTCACTTGATGCACAATAATGAGGGTTCGGTTACATTTTGTTGTAGTGGTATTCAAGGATATTTTATATGGTGCATGCATTATATTGTTTATTTTTTAGATAATAATTGATGATGTAGGCTCCTTGAATGGTCAGGGTTCAGAGTCTTCTTTCTCAAATTACTCTTTCTCGACTAGTCTGTCATAAGAAATCTTTTCTTGGATACTTCTCTGAATCTCCGATTAAACCTAGCACAAAAAATTTGATAGTTTTTTGATCGATTGAATATACCTCATTTGATAAAATATACTCACATGTTTTTTTAGCAGAAATTTGTTGGTAATTTTTAGTCATATCAGTTAGAAGAAAAAGAGTTTTTGAATCACTATTTTTGGTACTATGAGAAATGACTGAGAAAAAGTGTGTGTGAAACACAACCATTTTATTGTCTATACTGTAAAACATGTATTATTTTGAGATTGTATACTTGAAACAAAAAGAAATCAATACAAGTTGTCTTAAGATGAGACAATGACTAGAATTTTGGAGGCTCAACTTTGAACCTTGAGGATTGTAGGTATTGTCTGTTGAGAGGCACTTGTGAGAAAAGAGAAACAAAGAGAGCCTTTGTATCATTGTATTTTTTGTAAACAGAAAAGGGGTTGGTGCTGCTTGAAATTGGTGTTTCAAAATGAGGGGTTGGTGCTCCTTGAGTTGGTGCTCAGAAATCAGCCTATAAGGCATTGTTAAAAGTGGTTTTTAAAATATAAGCCTAGAAAGGCAGCAATTTAGGAGTTGTTTTTCTACCCCAGGAGGGTTTTCCCCTCGGCATATCTTGTGTGACTTTGCTCATCTGTGGTTCCACTGATTTATTGTGTGAATGCTTTATTATGCTATGTTTCATTTTCATACGTCTTATTATAGTTATATGTGATTGCATTCAATATATGGTTGAGTAAATCATTGATAAATGAGAGCATAAATCTGTTTTGTTTTAGTTTCTATAAAATTTGTTAAATCAATTTATGACACTGATTCACCCCCCCTCTCTCAGTATCTTTTTTAGTCCAACAAACGGATCCATGGGAGGCAATTAGTCCATGTTATGAATCTCGAGGGGAGCATTTACCATCTATCAACAAAATCCCCCTCAACGTTACCCGAGGGGATTCGAACCCAACACCTTTGTATTTTATACCAACTATTGGCCCCACAGTTGTCGTTGCACCAAAAGATTGACCTATTAATGCCTGATACAACTTCTAGAGTTAACAAATCCACATGAGGTGGTTAGTCCATGTCACAAATCCTAAGGGGAGCACTAACCATCTACCAACAAGAATGATTGAATAATTAAATCTATATCTAACTTAAAATAACCTACTAATGTACACAATATTTACAAGGAATGTGATCATAACAACTTGAACTAAAAACCTTCTATACATGACTATTTATAATGTTTAAGAGTATTTTATTATTGTTGATGGTTCTCAACAAAAATAAATTGACCTTATACTCTAAAACATATGCAATGATTTTAAAATTTTGATATTTATTATAGTAATATTAACCATTAATGGTTGAGGTAATCTATCATTTTCTTGATTTTTCCAAATACAAGTTGTATGATGGAAATATTCATACTCAAAATAATAATTTTTAGAAAAATAACTTAGGTAGAAAGATACGACATGACTTGCTTCTAGATCCATGAAAGAAAATGATTTATCATTCATTGAATTTTATTTTGGAATACTCTTTCATTTTCATTTCAGCATATTTGTATGGCTTCAAGATGTGAATCTATCTTCCAATATCAAAATGTATCTTGTTGTTGAAATTTATTTTGAGGTACATTCACTTTGAACTTCGACACTTTTTTTGATGTCCCATCTTTTCATGTCATATTTTAAACCAACATTTATTAATTCATTATAATAAAACATAACACTTTTATTATTTAAAGCATGTAATAAATCATATTCAACATCATTAAGTAGAAAAAAGAAAGATTCATAATCAATTTGTTGCAAATAATTTGCTAAATCAAAGTTATCTTCATTTGGTTCTTCTTCTATATGTCCTTTATTCATTTGAAGATTTTCAAATTTAGGAACTTTGATGAATTATTCCTTAAGAACTTGTATCTCAACATCTGCTATCTCATTACATCTTATGCATCTTATAAATAAGGAAATTAAAACATATTTTCCCCTTTAATACTCAATTCACCAAATAAGTGAAGTGAAACCTCATCCTTTTTCAACACATTGAACTCCCATAATTCAACTTCTGAGAATTTTTGAATTGGTTCTTGATTTGAATTTACCATAGGAACAAAATATTCTACACTTCTCACTTGTGTGAAACAATACTTAAAGATCTCGCTCTATCTGGGATTATTTGACCATATGGATTCACAACAACTCAATAGATGATCATTAGTGTTAGCAATGTTTGACATTATTTCCTTTGTTTTATATGCTCTATTTTTCTTGATCACTACTTTGAAATGATTTTCATCATGAACATCACATTTATACACTTCAGAAAGAGAAATTAGCTTTCTCATAGCTGAATTTATCTAAACAATTAAAGTTATAAAACTTCTTCTGATCTAAAGTGTTATGACTCTTGCAACTTCTAGACAATCCAAAATTACATAAATTTTCAAGAAAAAAATTCTATTGAAAATTAATTGGACAAAAGGAATGTCAATTCTAAAATTTTATTCATCATGAGGTTGAGTATAATTTTGATTCTCCATGAAATCTCAAATGTCGGTTTCTTTTTTTTTTCAAGTTTTTTTTTACTTTTCTGATTTAAAGAGATCTACCATCTTTGAATGGGATTTTGAAAATCTTAGTAAAATCAAGCATATGATTAAAAATATCATGGTCTCTCCTTCTAGCACCACTTTTATTTATGATGATGTTAATCACAAAACATTCAAATAGATTTTAAACAACATAACCTAGCTATCTTGAAATATTACGAATTATTTTAGGAATTAATTATCCCAAAGCTCATGAATGTCAGGTCTTGACTCACTAGGTTCACTCAAGGTTCATAGTTTTGTAGTGTTTTCACACAAGAACCTTACACTTTAATATTTTGATTTACTGGAAGCGAAAGATATTAAATTAAACATTTCACTTTCTACATCAATAACTTTCCATTTGCATTGTTTTAATTAACTCTACTAAAGAAATCACAAAATATTAAGGAAAGAATGAGAAAAGGCCTAAGAAATTTAAGGTTTTAAGATATTACATGCATACATATTGAAATAAATGTAAACTAAAGTAGAACTATTTGTACTTCACTAGAACATCTCACAACTACATACAAAACAATGTGAGAGTTTCAACAAATTAACCATTCACAAGAAAAATAGCTTCGAAATGCACCTAAAAATGGTGCAAAAAATTGATTATTTCACTAAAATGAATAGCTTACAGCCATATAAAATTTATGATATGGAATGACCTTTGTATTACTTTAGCATTATAAGCCTTTAAAAAATGTATAAATATTTATGATATTGCTATCAAGATTCAACCGTGTAGTTTTCAAGTCAAACTCATTGACCCATGATTCATGAGTAGTGGTTCACAAGAACCCATCTCTCATGATAATGAATGGTTTACTAAAGATGAACAAAAAACCATGAAAGAGAAGCTAGATTGGCATTTCTCCAACTCAATTTTTATTTGACTCGATAATTTATGATCCTTCAAATGAGATAACCTATTGCCTTTTATAGAATTAAGGAAAAGGTTAGTTACAACAAAAAATGGAAAGATAAAATTAATGTACTCAATAATTTACATATGGCTAGAAAATATCTTCTACACATGGGTTGTCGACAAACATTTTCAAAATAAATGATGAAATTTTCCCTTAATCAAACTTAGTTGCTACTGATTGTCCATTAAATTCCCAATAATCTAGACCAGTAATGTTGACATAGTCAAATATCCTTATATTTGACTAAATCTTGGCATCAATCCTTTAATTTAGGCTTCACTACCTACATTAACTTGACTCTTAACATTTATTTACTTCTTCTTTATCTTCTCTTTTATTGTCACTCAAAATTATATTACTTTTGGAATGCTCCAAAATATTTAGAATTTGTTGTATTGGTTCCCTCATTGTGTTCAATACTCACATCTAGATCGTCACTTTTAAGTTCACCTTTAGGTATCATATAGGATTTTTGCACAATAGAGGATGTAACTTGCTCAACTCGACTAGTCCCTTTTACACCTACATAAAGAACTATTTCAATAAAATATATCAATTCAAAAGTAGCATTATTTTAACAATCCAATTTTAATTTTAATTTCTTCTCGTTTTACCTAAAAGATTTATTCAATAAGGCATACAATCAAGATGATACTAATTAGACACTTTTTGCATTTGATTCAACTTTCTATAACAAATTTATACCCAAAATTTCATTTATACCCACTCAATTTGCATTACTAGACCATTTCAAGGATTTTTATGATTATCAAAACCTTAGAAATTCTTACCAGATATGGAATTTAATAGGTATGAAGTATTGGGTTCCACAAAGAGCAATATAAATATACATAGTCAGTTATGATTCACTTCAGAGTAAGTGAATTAGTAACTAGATGTATTATCAAGTTTATTAATCATTATTAATGCCACTCTACCATGCTTAGGATTTACTTTGCAGATAAAAAAAATCCTTCTATAGGCACATCTAGATCTATATATTCTATGTTTGTTCCAATAAGATCCATAACCTTTTTCCATAAAATAAAAATGATTTGATAAATGATTTGGGTCCATATGTAGATGAAGGAACAATTTTAACTTATAAATATCCCCATCAGGTGACAATTGAATTACTTAGTGGTTTGTAAGCACTTTCATCAGTATAGATCATGCTACCTTATCAGATATGGAAACTACGAGTGTAGTATCCAGTTCAACATGACTCAAAAAAATTGCAAAATCTAACTTCTTTATTTTAATAGATTTCAAACTAATTCAAAGTGTATCCAACACTATTTTTAGCATATTTTCCATTTCTCAATGGAATAACATTTCTAAGGCTCACAAATTCAAAGCCCTTTGTGAAACAATTGGTTTTTACCAATACCTCCTAAGAAAAAAATAAAAGAATAAAGAAGGGGGTTCCCAATTTTCTTTGGAAAGATGGGGTGTGTTGTGAGACCAGGCAACAAAACCTTGTATAATGTGATAAATCTTTTTGTAATCTTTCATGATTCATGATAGGAAATGAAAGGATTACCTTTTAGGATATATTTCATTTATAACATTATGTGAAGAAAATTTATTGTTATGTATGTTAACTCTAACTATATATTTTCCAATGTATCCATTTGTATGGATTATTGATTAATTATAGTTATGGTTAGATACATCCTTAAATACAAGAAATTCTAGTTAAGCTATCTTGAAAAAAATGATAAATTGAAATGAAGGAAATTTATTTACATGTACTTTATTTTAGTCCTTAAGAATTGCTAATCGTATTGAATGAATGATTTTGTTCCCTTGGATTAAATAACTAAACTATAATTTTCTTAATAAACATTATTTACTTATGAATATCGAGTTGAACTTATTTTTCCTTCATGATTTTGGCAAATGTTAGAGTTTAATCTCTATCTCATAGTAACAAAATTCCTCATTATAAATGTGGTATCTATGGCTCATGAATATCTTATTTTTGTTACTAACCCTTAAAGTGATTTTCTATAGTTAATTAGTATTACCTCAAGTTAAGTTAAGGTGCTTTTTATTCTTTTAAAAAATGAGCTTAAAGTAAATTCAAGTTGGAAATCAATTAAAGTGGATTCCTAAATAAGGGGAAATAGAATCAACATTTGTAGGACCAATGAGAGGAATTGAGCGTGGGAAGAGGAGTGAGACAAGGATTTTGAAATCCTATAGAGATTAGGTAAATGGTGGATCTGATTTGGATGAGGACGATGACGATTCTTGGTTGTGGGTGATCTAGCGGCTTAGGCCTTTTGGGTCAAGAATGTGTGGGGTATTTTCTTGGCTATTTCCTTGTCCTGTGCGAATGGATGACACTACTAAGACCTGTTTCACAGCTTCTTCTACTTGTGAATTGGAGACTTTTTGATTATGTAGGAGAGGAAGTGGAGGTTATTTTCTCTTTCCCTCTCTTCTTTTCCCTTCGGGTTTATGTGAGATTGGAGTTTTTGTGGGAATGGATTATTTGTCGCAACAATGGAAAGTGACACTGTTGTGTTCTCTCTAAGTGGTGTGATCTTCAAGGATAGAGGTATGCATTTCTTTTTAGTGGTTTTCAACCTACAAGTTCCTATTCCTGGCCATTCTATGGTCAGAAGGTGCCTGTTGATATTTGAAGTTAGATTTGGGCTTGGTTCACTACACATATATTGATGTTTATTGGATCTTTGGGTTTTATAGAGGGCTCTTTATACTCTTTAGGTGCTAGTGTCCTTTATTTGGGCCATCTTTAGTTGTTGACGTACCCCTAGTACTTTTTTAATATGGTTTTTTTTTGTCTTTTGGGGGGGTTTTTTATAGAATGTGGGGAGGGTTGGTGCCTTTTTTCTTTGGTGTTGACTCTAAGTAGCTCCCATAGCCATCAAAGGAGGCCATGGGATCTATGGGTATTAAGAGAGTACCTCTTAATGATTTACTTACTATTAATACCAAGGTGGAGTGGTGGTTTGCGCTCCAAACTACTATTGTGAGTGTTTGTCTAATTGAGGAAGGTGTCCCTCTTGATCTCTACTCCTATGCTTTGTTTATTGATCATGTTGTATTGGACCCCCAATGGTTTGTAATGTTCTTAATAATAATGGGTGTTGATCTCCCCTTAGAGAATGTGGTGCTTGGTTTACACCAAGAGTTTGTTTTATTGGTTGGGTTGTGTTTACTCAAAACCCATAATTTTTTGGTGTTGAAGAGATCTTGTAATTCCCTTGTTGTTATTATCTTGTTTATGAAGGTGGGGATGCTCTTAAGGAATTTTTTATTGACTCAACTACTATCATTCTTGTCTAAGGGAGTGTTGATTTACTTATGTTAAATTGTTGTTTTTGTTTGGGTTGTATCTAAAGTCTCTCCTTAAGAAACATAAATGTAATATTTGTGTTGTGTTCAACTCCTTTTTGGCTTTGAAGTCCTTATTATAGGACGAGGTTGTTTTCCTTCTATTGGCTAAGCTATTCCAAACATCTACTATGAAGGCTCAGGTGTTTTTGTTTTTTTGTTGATGGTTGGGGTTCTTTTTATATCTTTCGTCAAGTACCAAGAGCTCTTGTTGCGAAAGGATGTTGTGATTGTCATTTTTATTTTTATTTCTTTCTATTGGGTTCTACAATTTTTTTCTTCTATTGAGGTGGAGTTAGATGTTGTTGACTTTGTGGGAAGACCTCTTCTCTTCGTCTTGTTCCTATTGAGGCGGATCTTGTGTGTGTAGGAGAGTGGCAACTTTGGTGGTAAGGGTTATCATACCATCCTCTCCTATAGAGGGGAGATCTCTCATATAGAGGTGGAGTTTGGATTGGTGACCTCAGTGGGTATGTGCTGCAAGAAGGTTGATGCTTCTTAGTGTTTAGTTGTTCTCTCTACCTCCCTTGTTGAAGTGGGGAGTTTGGATTTATTAGAACTATTGAGAAAAAGAGGTATATTGTGTTCTACACCATTAAGTTGGTTGTTTACCATGTCTCAAAATTGGTTGTTCTGAGTAGATGATTAGCTATGTCCTAGCTGATATAGGTAGTGTTTATGATCTATTAAGGGTTCAAGGTCCCTATAAAATCCTGGGTGTAGAGGGTTTAAGGTCCATTCAAAATCTATTTTTTGTAGCTTGAGTTGTCTTGTTATTCTTTTGGTGGTTTTTGTTGATAGGCCATTGTTAGTTCACAGATTATTTCTTTAGCAACATTCTTTGTATAGACAAGGTTTCGAGTCCCTTAAAAACTTGATTTTCCCTAATCGAAATTATGGGGAAATATGAGTCTATAATAGGTAGATGATTTAAAAGTTTCAAATAATTTCCTTAATTAGACAAATGAAATAAATATTGCAAGAGTAAATAATGGAAAATAAATCATGATTATACTGTGAGACCACCTTGTTGAACCTTTAAATTATTATTCTTTTTTTTTTCAATTCTCTAATGATACCTAATAAAGCCAAAGAGACTATGTTAATTAGGAAATTTTAAATACATTTTTTTGACCTTTGACCAGATTACATGCTTAATTAGTTGATCATGTTGAACTCTTTTAATGTGCTAAAACCTCAAGACAATATTTATGGAATGATGCTTTAGATGTTTTGTTATAAATGATGACTTAATTATGGTTTGTACTATGTAATTAATTGATGATGTATTAAATTATATGTTAGTTTATTGATAATGTTCAACCTAATTTTTGAAAGATAAATATGAGTGGGTGAAAGGTGTGTAAATAAATTATGATGCAAATTGGATGAAAAATAACTTTAGGCTTATGATAATGGATAATTAGGTGATTGTTTGATGTTGAATGTTATTAAATGGAATCTCTATGGAATTGAATTGTGAAACTTGCATAAATGTGAATGGTTGATTTAGTTGCTTTGGTTGTGGTGGAACACCTAAAATTTTTTGTATTCCATTGATAAATTTTACAAAATTTGGTTATGCTCCATGGTTCTGAACTAGTATGATGGCTTAGGATCGGGTTTGGTCTTTGTTCTAGGGTTTTAGTATGCCTTAAACCCTTTGAAATCCTAAGTATTTTTATCCTCTTTGCAAAGCATTCTATTTCACTGTTGACTTGTTATCTCATGTTTCTAGTCATTCAAGTCATATCTTATGCCATTAAGTTCATCTATTGATCGACCCCTTAATCCTAATAGTCTCGATTGTTACCCATCATCTTATTTAAAGTATTGATTTATGCATGCAAGTTGCAAACTTTTAAATATGGGCTAAATGGTCTTAATGTCAAGGCTTTTAATTTTTCTATTGTTGACCTAAAGTCTCAACCTTAATTCTTATTTCCTCGTCTGTTGTTTCCCTAATCGATCCACCTTTTAAGTTACTAACCATTGCAACATGTAGATATAAAGTGTTAAGATGTCTATTAGATCTAGAATATCAAATCTTTACTGCTCTTTGCACCCCCACTTTGTTCCATTTTCTATTAAAACATTATGGCAGGTTGGTAGGCAAGTGATGCGTGTCATGTCTTTCAGTGGGCCCTATAACAGTAGATTCAAAGTAGATGTATCTTCGAATGTGATGAATCTACAACTAGAATAACAAAGTTAAATCCTAATCTAAACAATAATCTAAAATCTAACAACAAAGAACGAGGAAATAAACTAAACAAACTTAAACAAATTAATGGAAAGCTCTCACCGAATATGCATTCATCCCTTCAAATTATCTTGATTGTTCTTCTCCATTTTTCCTTTTCAGTATTCTTGCCCTCAGATTTCTATGTTTGAATGCAAGTATAACTTTGTCGAGTGTCTAAGCAAAATATCGAAGAATAGTCTCTTCTCAAAAGTGTATGATTTCGGGAGGAGGAATAATGATAATGACAGGTCATTTTATAGATTTTGGGTTTTCGAATGATCAGCTCAGATTGAAAGAGAGATTGACAGACGACATTGATGAATGCCATGCGATGTGAGTTTTGTACCAGATAGAACGTGAGTTAGAACACGAGTTCTGGAAAGACTGAAGATAGAGACTAAGTTAGAATGTGAGTTAGAACATGAGTTCAGGATCTTCATCTCCAAAAATAGAAGAAATAGACTTTGTATGCAAAATCCAAAGTTGGAACTTGAAGACTAATGCATTCGAATGCAAACAGGAGTTAGAACTAGTTAATCGACTAGTTGTGATGGAGAGTCTTCTGGCAGAGATAAATAGGTGTTGAATCCGGAGATAACTGGAGAACTAAAAATAGATCTCGAGTCAGAAGGTAAGTGAATGACTTAGATAACTGAATGATAGAGGAATGTGACATAAATAATTAAATATGAATTAAATGTTAATTTAATTCAACATTTGAAAATGAATTGACTTTAATTAAATAAATAAAGTAATTTATTTAATTGACTTTTGAAAAGAATAATATAAATAATTAAATAATAAATATTTAATTATAGATAAAGGGGGTTAAATGAATAATTAAATAATAGATATTTAATTATAGTTGGAAAATTATGAAAAAGGGGTAATTAATTGATAGATAAAGGGGGAAGAATTAATTAGTTCGCAACATAATTAAATAAATATGATTTATTTAATTAATCAAGTTGAATAAAGATTAATAATGAATTAATGAATTAATAAAAAAGGGGTATTTAATTAATAGAATAAATATGTGTTAGAAATGTTAATTAAATAATTAACATTATTTAATCAAGACAACGGACTATAGAAAATTATGTCGAATGTGGTGTTCACAGGCCTAGACCAATTTTCGGTATCTACAGTTTGCCCCTCTTTGATATAATGTTGTGTCAAAGAAAATATGCCCCGATCATGCCCCAACATGAAACAGGTTAAGGTATGCCCCCTCGAGAAAATTGACAAATTTTTGAAAGTTTCAAAAAAATCAGGAAATATTCCCGATAAGTCAATATGATAGTCAGAAATGCTATGGAGTTGACGGAAATGAATTTGGAGTTGATACAGATGAATACGAGTTGTTTGAAGTTGAAAGGTTAAGTGGCCAATAGATTAGGTTAGAAAAAATGCCATTTCAAACCCACCTATAAATAGGAATTAGAGCTAAACCTAATTCATTTGCTCCCGGAGGAGATAGAAAAAGATGAGATTTTGCTCTGACTAGCTGACGAAATGGCACCCATTCCATACACTGCGCATTGAGGCTATCGGATCCGGACATTCAGGAGGCCAGACGACGTAGGACCACTAGTATGTACCCAAAAATGAACTCTTGAAAGTTAATTTTGCATGTAGTTTTAGGCATTTGAAAATCAATTAAGCAAATGTGATGCATCGTAAACGACACATATGCCGTCATATTCGTTGCATCTAACTGGGAAATGATGCATGTGCAAAAAAAAGTTTAGGCTAGGTTAGTCAGTTTAGGGAATGATCGCATTTGAAGCATAATGCATCACATCTATAGTTATGAAACGAATTTGCATTAGGAATAGACATAGGTGTAGTTGTGAACCACATATGCAGTCGTGAGATGCATATGTTATAGATAGGTAGGGTGTTGAAACTGCACCGCATGTGGTTTAGTGAACCGCATGTGTAGTAGGGTGATAGGGATTGTGGAAAATATGTGATGCATATGTGATATGCACCGCATGTGAGGCTCCATGCAACGCATTTGAAAAAATGCACCGCATCTGTAAAAGTGAGCCGCATTTGACTGGTAAAATTTTTGAAATTTCTTTTCTAAGGAAAAGTTGAAAATTCTTGACATCTTGGTTTAAGTGTAGGCTATTCTAGATCCTATTTATATGTGGGAGTCATGGCCAGATACATTCGATCTCAGAGATCGTTTGACGAGTGCATAGATTCGGCTACTATGGAGACTAGGTCTACACCACTGTTTGTCGGTGCCCACTATTCGGGGGAACAGGGGTATGTTGACGACGCTATGCGAGCGATGGAATTCAGAGACATCGTCATTTCATTTACCAACTAGGGAGGCCACTGTCACATTAGAGGATGCGTACAGGATTTTGAAAGTACAACTAACTATGTCCAAAATTCACAACAACAAAGACCACAACAAAGGAGATTTCCTACACATGAATTTACAACTTTAGGACAACTAATCGAGACTATTTTCAAAGAGTTGATTAAACATAATCTCATCAAACCCTTGGAACCAAGAGAATATGATCCTGGACAGTTCAAACCTTCATGGTGGGATGATAACTCTTTTTGTGACTATCATCAAATGAAAGGGCACAACCTCCAACAATGTTGCCAACTCAAGAATATAATACTAGACTTTGTTAAAAATGGAATCATAGAGGTTGGTGGGAAGAAAAACACTAAGAACAGTGATCATAAGGTCTTCACGGACCCATTACATGACCACACAAAAGGAAAAGCCTCTAGTTTTGGACCCCAAAATAATCCATCAGCCAATTATAACAATACCAAGTATGACTATGGTAAAGGAAAGATCATAAATCACCTCCGAGGCACAAACGAGAATGTCAATACCTTCACAATTAAGAAGCATCTAGAATGTTATGTAAACACACGCAGAACTAAGATTACTATTTCTGGTCCTTCTTTCGAGCCATCTACGCAAGTTTCCAAGTTTAAATACAACCTTCTTGATCAATTGAGTAAAACCCCTATGCAAATATCTATCTTGGAATTGTTGACTTTGTCACCTAGGCATCGAGCCATTCTTGACAAAGCTCTACAGAACACAACTATTCCTACAAACTTAGATTTCAATCGTTTTGAAGAAATGGTGGGATATTTGACCAACTCGCATCATGCCACATTTTCCCAACAGGATTACTCAACTAAAAAGTTTGATCATAATGACCCCTTACATCTTGAAGTCCTAGTCCATCAAAACAAAGTTCGACGAGTCTTGGTAGATGGAGGAGCAGGTTTGAACCTGTGCACCCTTAAATTGGTTAAGGTATTAGGATTCTTGGAAGACTATGTAGATACCTCTAAGAGTATAGTCATCAAGGTTTACAATGATGAGGAAATATCATCCAAAGGAGTTGTCACACTCCCTATCCAAATTGTCCCAGCAATCATGAACACTAGCTTCCAAGTCTTGGATCTCACCCTCCTGTACAACTTGTTGTTAGGTAGACCTTGGATACACGCAATGAAAGTTGTACCTTCAACATATCACTAATGTCTCAAGTTCCCGTATAATGGCACAGAGATCACCATTGATGGTGATCTAGATCCTTTTTAGTATTGTACAAGCCTAAGGGAAATTGCACAATGACAAGTACCAGTTAAAAGCTTCATCATCCACTTTATCCCAATACGTTGACCCCTCACGTCTCACTAAATCCATTTCATTCAAACCACCATCATCCACTCCTAAACTCGAGATCCAAGACAAGGGTTGTGGTGAATATAATATAAAGGCATCATATTGTGTTAGTCAACTGATTCCACCTAAGGCATATGGCCTACCCATGGCAGATAGAAGAAAGTCAGTGGTCACATTTCATGTTCCCCCTACAATGACATTAACCAAATGGGGAGAGTTAAGTGAAGAAATTGTGGATCAAGGTGATTCCTGGTTATATCAAGAAGAACATGAATATCCTTCCCCATCTATTCAAATAGCCAAGGAACAATATGGAAAAGGCTTTAAGATAATGCAAAATGAAGGCTATGATGGGCACAATGGGTTAGGAACATATCAAAATGGAAGGACGGAACCGATCACTGTCTACCCGCGACCGAAATACTTAGGGCTAGGGTGTGAACCCCTTAGAATTGGGTTTCTTGGTACTTCATCATCTTTTCAAGAGGAAGTGAGTGCTTGCGTAGACATCGAGATATCTCATGAACCACTTCCCCCAGTTTACAACAAACCCCCAGTTTATGACCAACCCCCAGTTTACGACCAACCTCCAGTTTATGATGAATCCCCTTACTCAAGCGATGGTGAATGGGAGTCCTTTTCATCTACCAGTACCATGAACATAGATGCCCTATTTGGAGAATTGGACCTAAACATGGAACCTATACCAGAACTATCTAGTCCTTGTCCTAAGAAGCACTTGTCCAAAAAAGAATGGCAAGAGAATTATTATTGGGAAACCCTTGATCATGCATCTTGGGCACCTGACAAACCATCTTCTGACTAATCCACCCTTACTATAGTCACACATCAGAGTATACCTACACCTAGGAAGAAGAATAAGAAGGAGTTAGTCCAAAACTTCTGTGACCATGTCAACCATTCGATATTCACCTTGTTAGAAACTACCTTTAAAAACTCCAATGATGACATGCCCCGTATATATCCCGAACTTATCAACTCGGATCAACAAGGTACACCTATCATAGATACATTCGAGAACGACGAAGCAATTGCTGAGTTCATGGGACTTAGAGAAGGCATACCAAGAGGGGATCATAAAGCAAGTTTTACCATAGACTTGGATGATAAAGCATATTTTGGGGAGTCTATTTACACCTCTAGTTGCAAAAATGAGAATGAAAAGAAAAAAGACAATGAAAATAAAAATGATGAGTCCCTAGGTGAAAACTGAAAGGCACCTTTGGACGAAGAAAAAGTCAAAATAAAGGACGTATCCGAGGGAAAAAACCTCTCAGAGGCACCCAAGGATAGAGGTTTAAATACTCTCACCGTTGAACAAGAAAAGTCACCGATGCTTGTGGAAGAATCTGTTGAAGTCAACATAGGTATAGAAAAGAATCCTTGGAGGGTATATTTTGTAGCTTCTTTAACAGAGACATAAAAACTTGAGTTTAAAGAATTCTTCACAAAGAGACAAATAAACTTTGCATGGTCATATGCTGACATGCCTGGGCTTGATCCAGACCTAATATTGCATCATTTACCACTACAACTAGGTATTAAGCCAGTCAAACAGAAGTTAAGGAAAATGCATCCGCAAATTGCTCTATTGGTCAAGGCAGAACTTAAGAAACTCTTGGATGTAGGATTCATAAGGACAATAGACTATGCAGATTGGATATCAAATCTTGTACCAGTGACTAAACCAACTAGGGGCATTCACATTTGCACTGACTTTAGAGACATCAATAAGGCATGTCCTAAAGATGATTTCCCTTTGTTGAATATCGACATGATAGTAGACCTTACAGAAGGATACGAGATGCTATCCCTCATGGATGGTTTCTCTGGATATAACTAGATTAAGATAGCAGCTGAAGACCAATACAAGACAACTTTCACATGTCCATGGGGCACATACTGTTGGAATGTTATGTCATTTGGCCTTAAGAATGCAGGGGCTACCTATCAATGGGCAATGACTACGATTTTCCATGACTTTGTACATACCCTCATGGAAGATTATGTAGATGACATTATCACTAAATCAGAAACAAGGGAAGATCATTTAAAGGTTTTAGACAAGATATTCCAGAGGCTATAGAATTACAATGCCAAGCTAAATTCGAAGAAGTGTGTCTTTGGGGTGAAATCAGGGAAACTATTAGGGTATATCATCTCTCAAAGAGGCATTGAAGTAGATCCAGAGAAGGTAAGAGCTATCATAGAAATGCCTCCTCCAGTCAACATTGGTCAACTCAGAACCCTACAAGGGAGATTACAGTCCATTAGGCATTTCATAGTACAATTGGCGAATAAAATACACCTATTTCAGCATCTACTCAAGAAAGGAGTACCATTTGTGTGGACACCTAAATGTCAAGAAGCCTTCCAGCAAATCAAGGACTATTTTCTTACTCCACCAGTCTTAATGCCACCTACAAAGGGAAAACCATTGATACTTTACATCTCAGCAACTCAGCCGGCATTAGGGGCTCTTCTCGCACAACACGATGATCAAGGTTATGAGAGAGTCATCTATTATATCAGCCGTACCTTAGTGGGCTATGAATTGAATTATAGCAACATAGAATGTGCCTATCTTGTGGTAGTCTTTGCTACCCAAAAACTTTGGCATTATATGCTCAATTGATAAACAATGTTAATTACAAAGATTGATCCACTTAAATACCTCCTAAGTAAGGCAACTTTAACAGGTCGATTGGCTAAATGGGTTATGATACTTAGCGAGTATGACATTCATTATGTTGAAAGGAAGGATATAAAAGGATAGGTGATTACAGATCAATTAGTTGATGCACCTATGAAGGTAGACCATCCATTAGTGGTATATTTTCCTAATGAATTTCTCTTCAACATTGACATTAAAATAGAGTGGAAATTGTACTTTGATGGGTCACACACAAATCATGGTTCAGGAGTTGGTATCTTATTTGTTACACCTCAAGGTGATACCATTCCCAAATCATTCAGGATTTCTTTCCCTTGTACCAACAATATAGCAAAATACGAAGCCTTAGTGACAGGGTTAAAAATGGCAGCTCAATGGAAAATTAAGAGCCTACATGTTTTTGGTGACTCTCAACTAGTAATCCGATAGGTAAATGATGATTACGAGACTAAGGATGAGAAGCTTGCACCTTACAAGTGAATGGCTGATAGTTTCAAGCAATATTTCAATGACATAACTTTTCAAAAAATACCACGTATCCAGAATAGAGCTGCAAATGCCATGGCAACCGTGGGTTCCTTGTTGGATATTCCGAGTAATGTGTCTAAGTTTGAGTTTTTGGTTGAACAACTTTTGGTCCCCACTTATGATGTCCCCGATACTGCGATAGTGTGTACCATTATTGGTCCTACGTCTCCTTGGTATAAAGACATATTTGATTACCTCACTGACCAAACCTTACCCCAAGACTTGTCCAATAACCAACGTCGAACCTTCATCTGAAAGCCAGCTAAGTACACCATCATTGGAGAAACCCTGTATAGACATACCTTAGATAACACCCTAATGAGATGTCTTGATGCTGAGGAAGCACAAACAACTTTGTGAGTGGTACATGAGGGTATATGCGGATCTCATTTGAGTGGTCCTACTCTAGTCCACAAGATTATGAGACTAGGTTACTATTGGCCTACAATGGAGAAAGACTCATACGTCTTTGTAAAGAAATTTAAACAATGCCAAATACATGGAGACTTGATAAGAGCGCCAACGTAGGAGTTTCATCCAATTACTTCACCATGGCCCTTTGCCCAATGGGGAATTGACCTCATAGGTAAGATACACCCTTCATCATCTAATGGCCATAAGTTCATCATCATCGCCACCGAATACTTCACCAAATGGATTGAAGCTATTCCCATGACATACATAACCATCACACAAATATCTAAGTTTATCCTAAACTATATCATTTTTCGGTATGGTGTACCTCAATCCATAATCACAGACAATGGTCACCCATTCAAGAACCAAGAAGTACGCCATTTATGTGAAGAATTCCACATCAAACACCATTTCTCCACCCCGTATTACCCACAAGGTAATGGCCAAGCTGAAGCATCTAATAAGACTATTGTTAGAATCCTTAAGAAGACTATCAATGATGTCGATCATGACTGGCACGTACAGCTTAATCCTCCCTTATGGGCTTATTGCACAAGCATCCGTACTCCCACCGGTGCCACACCATATTCCCTCGTATTTGGGTCCGAAGCTATCTTACCTATCGAGGTTAAAATACCTTCTCTAAGGGTATCCTTGAAGGGTCATATTGACGATGAAGAATACTGTGTCTCTAGGTTACAAGAGCTGGAATTGCTGGATGGACGAAGACAGAAAGTATTAGATTATTTGCAAGCATATCAGAATCATCTTCGTCGTAGCTACAATAGGAAGGTTCTCAATAGACACTTTGACATTGGTGACTTGGTATTAATGGAGAATCCTAAGAACCAAGCTGAATGGGAGAAACTAGGTAAGTTTGAGCCTAACTGGTTGGGGCCCTATATTGTCATAGAAGCCTTTGGATCAGGAGCGTACCAACTCTCTACTCCTGAGGGAGAGCCATCCAATAGTGAAAACCGCTTCGGTGGTGCTATGGATAAGTACCATGGTGAAAACCTGGCAAACAGGTGCCCTGTGTAGTCAAGCTCGCTCTTCCGTCTACCATCATTCTAATCGGAATTTTTCACCATCACTCATAATAAATGGTTGTCTTATGCATTACTTGGAATGATTGACATCTAACATCCATTCCGTCACATTATCCAATCCATCTTCCAAATATTATTCCCAACTGGGGGAAAATCCTTGTTCTATGCCCTAACACCATGTACATAATGTCACACCATCGAAAATATCCTAAAAAATCCCAAAAACATTAGAAAACTTCAAAAGTCCAAATTTTTTTTTAAATTTTTAGAAAATACCAAAAACAGAGTCAAGTCAGTCATGTTCAGTCAGTCATAGTCGAACTACGTTGCCTTTGCGACCGGGACATAGGAAATGCCATCTATCGATGTGCCCCCAAGGCATTAGGTCTGTCAATCTAGGTTTGTCATGTATCACACACTTTTAAATCATGACGCTTTGTATATTCAAAGTCATTGGTCGTGTCAAACTATGAGGTCTCTACGTGTACAACGTAGGCAAGGCTAATCAATTGATGAGCTCCCGAGAGCACACTAGGTTAGTCCAATAGGGTTCATTCACAATCACTATCACACAACTTGCATATCATAGTTTGGGGTATCATTTCATGTCATACACTATCTACACGCACACACTTTTATCAGTTAAGGAATTAAAATAAGTCATGCAACAATAAGGCAAATTATCTCAAACTATCATCAAGTCAATATCAAACACATTGTCAAAGTGATCAACCTATGTCTTACGCAAGATATGTCTTTCTTGTCAACATACGTCATCAAATTGTCATAGTCTCATGTGGCTTGTCACTTCAATGTCATCAGGATTCAATGTCTAATACGGCACGTGTCTTTCTGAAACCAGGCTTTGTCATGCCTTATACAAAAGTCACCAAGTTGAAACCAGACTCAATGTCTTATGCAGTCTATGTCATTCTCTCACATTACGCTATGTCAAACATCAAACATCAAAAAATCCCACAAGATCAAGTTTTGGCGAATACATTTATTTGGCTTTATGACTCTATATCTTATTTTGTCTTATCTTTTTATTGATTTGTGAATTAGTATGGTTACTAGCTTTCTCGAGGATGTCTCTTGAAGGATTTAGAGAAGCAACGATGTCTTAGGACTCTCTTTCTTTGGCTACTGTCTGTCAACTATCTTTTTAAACATTGGTTTTTGAGTCATGTTACTAGTTTCCTCAAGGATGTTCTATCAAGGATTTAGAGGAGTAATGATGTCTCATGACCCATCTTTTATTTGTCTTCTGTCCATGGTTTGTCTCGACAAAATGACTGGGGCAATTATGTCCTTAGTATGAGTTAAGACACTCCTTGTCTGTGACTGTCTGTTTTTCGTAGATGGATGACTTTGTACACTATGGTCTATCTCATATCATAGTGTGTACTATCCATCTGTGTCATGTCTCACCCAATGATGATAACAAGAAAATATAGCGTATTTGGCAATATATCGAAGATTATGTCTTTTTCTCAATCGATCAACCTTAATTATTTCTTACTAACATTCTGAATTTATTTCATGCTAACATTTCTCTTCTTTGACATAAAGATAAAGTCCTGTGACACAATAAAACCATTAGATCGTTTGCATTTGCATGCATTGAATAAGCATTCCATAAAGTTGCATTACATATTCAACGTATAAATAGTAACATACATCTTCATTACATACATTTGAAATCATGACATAATAGGCATTGCATCATCCTAGCATACATAATGTAAATATTGAATGTACATATTACCATCACATATAAATAAACATCATATAGATCATTGCATCCATTATCATAAGTAAATTAAGACATTCATAACATCATTATTAAATGCATAACTCATAAACATATAGAAACATTCATTCATAACACATGTATATACATCATCTAGGAAACATAATCATTTAGAAATAATGCATCATCCATAAAATAGAACTGCATATCATATAGAAGCCGCCAAAATCATATATATATATATATATCGCTCAAAAATAGTGTGTCACAGTACAATGTCTAAATGTAACCATAAATAAAACATCAGCTCGCAGGCTCTCTGATCAAAATACAAATTTCTACATAAATATATCCCTATCATCATGTCCCACTACCACTGTTGTCACGTGGTGAAGGTGGTGGAAAAAGACTCGAAGGTGCTCTCTGTGAGGTTGAAGGCCTCTCATATGGACTTGTCCTCGATGGTCCTACCACCCCCTCTGTGCTCTGTGTCCTCTGAATCCTGCTCTGGGACCTCTGACTACGCACCTCTAAAAATGTAGGAGCTCATCTCTCTGCTGGCACAACTGCCTCATATAAGTCCCTGTAATAGGTGGCTCTCTCCACTGATCTGACCAACTCTCATACCATACCATCAGATGAGGACCCACTGCAAAGGTGTCTAACCTCTATGAACTGCTACTCTATCTCATGTCTCTGCATTATAGCCTAATCTCTCTCCATAAGTGCACTATCCCTCTCTGAGCGAGCATTGTCTCTCTCTATGAATGCATTGTCCCTCTCTATGTAGGCACTGTCTCTCTCTAGGCGCATTGCATCAAACTCTATTGTCATAAGTCTGAGTCTCTCCTCCAAAGCCTCCCTGTCACCATCTCTAGGAGCATCCTCCACCCATCTCCCCTCTACAATCTGATCTTTGAGCTCTCTCTCCTACTCCTCCATCGGTGCATCCTCATCAACATCATCCTCAACATCATCCTCCACATCATCCTCTCTATATCCTACCAAAACACCCAAAGGGTCTATAGCCATGTCCAAATCTAAATCCTTTACCACATCCTCTACTACAACATCAACCTCTGCACGCTCCTCAACCACTACCTCCACTGCAGCATGCTCACCCCAACCTATACATCCACACCCCCTCCAATGTCCAACATCGATACATCCTTAGCTACTGCCTCACAGATAGGTGATAGTGCACTTGCCCGACCCCCTCTCCGTCCTCTCTGACCTCATCTACCACCTCTCCACCATCCTCTAGGTCTTGTCCCTTGTCTCTCAATAGGTGTCGGCTGATCTAGATCCGTGTAAGGAATAGGTCGATGCTCTACCCACCATGCATCATACATAGCTGTCATCCCTGGGTCTGCTAATCCATCTCTCCATCCCCACTGTACTAGCTGTAACACCTGTATCTATGCCTCAGCAGTAGCTATTGGTATCATAGGTCCCCAATACGGAACCTCTCTAGACGAATGAGCAAACTCTGCTCTACTCTGAGGCTCATCCTGAACCTCGCCGAATTGTCTCAGAACTCTGTCTGGCAAGTGTTGCTCAATGATGTGTACACTAGAAACAGTCCTCCCAATGAGATACTGTGTCTATCTACAGAATGGAAAATGTATATCCTCATCCACCCACTCCTCATAGTCCATGTAAGGTCTCCATGTGAACTGATCAAGAATATCTAGTGCATGTCACCAATATCCTGTGTCTCCAACATGTGTCTGCATAATTTGTCCTGTATATCAGAAAACATAAGGATGTCTCTCTAGTCTCTCTACAGTAACTGGAGGACGAAAGACATCTATCCTCTCTCAACCCCATACCATCAGCAGTGTAGTCCCATAGCTCAATGACTATGCATATCTATAAGAAATGTCATGTAAATGAAAGTATAACATCCCAAGCAGACATAGACCCCATGCATACCTTGTCTCGCTCTCTAACATGACAACCAACATAGCTCCCCATCCCACTGGAAATCCATGACTCGTCTGTCTAGCAGGACTATCCCCCCGATCAATGTACATAAGATACAATCAATCCTCTCTTATTTGTCTGCTAATACTAGCCATCTAATCTCATAGTGCTCGATCCCGAGCCTACTGATATCATCGACTAGATAAAACCGCACTAACTCCATCAATCCTCATTGGGTATCATACATGACCCACTCTCCTCTACCAAATGTAAGAGTAGATTAAAAGTAGATGTATCTTTGAATGTGATGAATCTACAACTAGAATAACAAAGTTAAATCCTAATCTAAACAATAATCTAAAATCTAACAACAAAGAATGAGGAGATAAACTAAACAAAATTAAACAAATTAATGGAAAGCTCTCACCGAATATGCATTAACCCCTTCGAATTATCTTGATTGCTCTTCTCCATTTTTCCTTTTCAGTATTCTTGCTCTCAGATTTCTGTGTTTGAATGCAAGTATAACTTCATCGAGTGTCTAAGAAAAATATCGAAGAATAGTCTCTTCTCAAAAGTGTATGATTTCAGGAGGAGGAATAATGATAATGATAGGTCATTTTATAGATTTTGGGTTTTCAAACGATCAGCTCAGATTGAAAGAGAGATCGACGGATGAGATTGATGAATGCCATGCGATGTGAGTTCTGTATCAGATAGAACGTGAGTTAGAACACGAGTTCAGGAAAGACTGAAGATAGAGACTAAGTTAGAACATGAGTTAGAACATGAGTTCAGGATCTTAATCTCCAAAAATAGAAGAAATAGACTTTGTATGCAAAATCCAAAGTTGGAACTCGAACATTAATGCATTCGAATGCAAACAGGAGTTAGAACTAGTTAATCGACTAGTTGTGACGGAGAGTCTTCTCACAGAGATAAACAGGTGTTGAATCCGGAGATAACTGGAGAACTAAAAATAGATCTCGAGTTAGAAGGTAAGTGAATGACTTAGATAACTGAATGATAGAGGAATGTGACATAAATAATTAAATATGAATTAAATGTTAATTTAATTCAACATTTGAAAATGAATTGACTTTAATTAAATAAATAAAGTAATTTATTTAATTGACTTTTGAAAAGAATAATATAAATAATTAAATAATAAATATTTAATTATAGATAAAGGGGGTTGAATGAATAATTAAATAATAGATATTTAATTATAGTTGGAAAAGTATGATAAAGGGGTAGTTAAATAATAAATTATTTAATTGATAGATAAAGGGGGAAGAATTAATTAGTTCGCAACATAATTAAATAAATATGATTTATTTAATTAATCAAGTTGAATAAAGATTAATAATGAATTAATTAAAAAGGGGTATTTAATTAATAGAAGAAATATGTGTTAGAAAGGTTAATTAAATAATTAACATTATTTAATCAAGACAATGGACTATAGAAAATTATGTCGAAAGTGGTGGTCGCAGGCCTAGACCAATTTTCGGTATCTACAGGCCCTATCATCTTCGAAAGGTAGTGGCTATGGAGGTTTACTAAAATCAATGTTGGACATAGAGTGATGTGGCCTCATCTTGACCCTTCAGTGCACCCCCGGGTAAACCCACAAAACTAGTTTACAATTCCAGTGAGGAAGGAAAATTGCAAAAAATTCCCTCATGTAGAACATTTTGGTTTTTGGGGGTTCAAACAAACTTTTGGTTCAAGTGATCCCAAAGGGGATTCCCTTGAACCCCCCTTCGAGTGAACCTATTTAATGTTGGATCCCACCATATTCCACATTTATCAAAATGAAAAAAAGAAAGAAAGAAAACTTAGTGGAATGGGGGGTTCACTCGAACCCTGGTTCGAGTGAACCTGTAAGGAGGGTTCGATCAAACCTAGGTTCATTCGAACCCCCCTTTTTTGCCCTTCTACCCCTCTGGCACCAAATTTCTCTAGAATTTTTCCCTTTGAATCTTGAGTTGAGGATGAAAATCGAGGAGACTTCACAAACCCAACTGGATGATGGTACTCCTTGGAACGAGCTATCTAATGAATATAATTTTAATATATTTTGGTTTTATTATGTATTTGTTTTTTTAGTTTGATTAAACATAGGTTTTTCACCAGAAATCAAGCTCTTTGTTCTGCACATGTGGAAAAATAGAAAATTATCAACAAAAATTAAAAAATATCAGTGCACTAGATATTGAAATCTTTGATCCAATAGAAAAAAATTTGAATTTTGATACATACAAAAAACATTATGTTGTATACAGTTCGCCTATGTCTGAATTGTAATTGGTTTGAATTTGAAACTTGATTAAGGAAAAAATATTCAATAAAACACTATGAAACCAAATGAAAGTGCTAGATATCATAGTTACAAATATTAATTCAAAAAAACTATAATTTTATCCTTCATGTAAAAATGGTTATGTTGTATACAGTGACCATCACTCCTTAAAAATGGTGTTTACTAAAAAAAACTAGTTTTCAAAGGAGATGGAAAAATAATTGCAATCTGATTCCAAAAATTTTGAAAAAAATATATTTAGAATCTATAGACAAAATATCACTGATCACTAGTTTGCATCATCTTCAAATTCCTCATAGTTTATTCGCTATAGGTGTCCTAAAGTGAATATTTAGTTAGAAAAAATCAGTTCAGTGTCTAGTTTGGCCAAAAATTGTAAACCAGTATTGTGGGATCACCCTCCCACAAGATTTAAATATGCATTAAAATAATCTCATGAGTTTTCCGATCGATGACATGTGTCCACTTGTCAGTGGGATCCATCAGACTTTGAAGGAAGCAAGCACTCTACTTGATAAGATCAACAATCAAGGATGGATGACATGGGTAACTCTGAGCCTTTCCTTGTCAGCCCGTTCGGGACCCATCTTTGCTTCCCGTCTCTCAATGGGGAAGTAGGGAGATTCCACGTGGATTTTTCTAAGTGGTCGAAGGAACATTAGAGAAAGGGAAATATTAATGAAATATTTCAATGAATACTTTAATGTATTAAAGGTTGATCTACTAAAAGGACTTTTAAGGAACGTGCTTCCAAAGCAACCAAGATCTTTTAATCTTGACCATTAATTATATCTAGTAGCTATGTGCACAAAGGGGTCGTCAAATAGTAAAGCACGTGCATATGAAAGATTCTAGATTTGAATTTGAGCCCTTCACTGCTTCCTCGCTACTGAAAGTTGCACATGGGTTAAGACCAACATGGGAGTGGGGAAGCCAACAAATAGATTTCCTCAATGCTTAAGTAAATGGTAGACCCCATGAATGACTTGGAGACTTTTACACACAACAAATTTTTTATTTGTCAAAAATGATTGATCCCTATAGGTAGCTTTCTAAAATTTCTTTAACCTAATCTAGATCATTCGTCTGTCCATCTCACTTTGCATTCAATGACCAATATTCAAAGTTGAATTTGAGGGAAAATGAGCAATTTTGGTTCACATGAGTGAACCATAATAGTATACAAGATGTAGAGCTACCGAATTGGAAGGTTTTAAAGCCATTAAAACTAATTTTAAAGCATAATTGAAGACAATTAAAGACATTTTGCACATTCAAGGAGCTCATGCTATGATTTTCAGGCTTGTTCAATGATAAAATTAGGGTTTTCGAGCATCTGAAAGCCAGTGAGTAAAATGTCTATCCTACTTCTAAATTGCTTAAGAAATTATTTAATTGCACTCACTCAAGCATTCTATCAGTAGGGTTTCTTGTTTAAAGAATTTATTTTAAGGTTTGAAATATGTTTCCAAACAATTAGCTTGCTTATTCTTGTCATTATTTTGTGTCAAACCCCTGCTCGAGCTATAAGATTTTATTTTTATAAAAAGAAACCCTAGCCTGTACAAACCCTAGAGTCAGGGCACCAAAGGTTAAAGCATCATCTTCTAAGGGAGAAGCCTCTAGTTCTAATCCTCTTGTTTGACCTATAGTCCAAGACTTAACTGACCAGGTGAAACCCTCAACTTTTAGAAAACCTAAAGGTCAATTGTTGTTCTGATGGAAGAAAATTGTAGGAATTATAGACAAGAAAAGTATTGTCAAAGATGCAACACTGCCCTACAATGAATGGACAATATTCAATTGATGGTTTCAAAATAGAAACTATGTCACTCTTATAGGTAACCCTTGGAATTTGGATTTGGGGAAGTTAATGGTCCCAAATTTTTACATGGATGTGGATTTGCTGAAGGTAGTGCATAGAGATTATGATCCAGTCACAAGGAATATGAGAAATTTTGATGGTATTGATATGGTAAAGATAACAAGAGAAGAAATTACTGAAATATTCAAACTCACAGAGTGGAGTGAGTACATGGTATTGATTGATGAGAAGACTCTCAAGGCAGAGTATGAAAAGGTTAGGAACACATTCAAAGTCTCAATATTACCAAACTATTTGGCATCTATTGATGGTTAGAGGGTTATCTTGGGCCCATCATATAATGAGCCTTATCCAATCATCTATTTTTTGTCCTACTTTAAGAGGAATTTATATTCTATTTGCCAAATCATTGGTTATGACCCAGTCATAGGCATGCCCATGGCTTGGATGTACATGGTGCTAGAAACCAAGATCAGACATGCAAACCTAAACACCTTCCACAGAAGAGAAAAATAATGAAAAAGCAGAGCTTTGCATGAAATGTGCAAATTGATATTATTCAGAATTAAGATATTACAATGAGATGATTTGCTTTATAAAAGAAAAGTATGCAACCCTAATGTTGACCTAAAAATAACTCAACTAAATAAAGCTTACTTATTAATTAAGTAAACTAATTATTACCTAAGAAAAACCTAAGTAAAGTTATGAAAGTGTAATTAAATATTAATTACACTAACACTCCCCCATAAGTGCAACTTAGGGAGACTAAATAAGCATGCACCTAAAACTAAGATGAATGCAAGAAAGCATGAATGGGTCCCGACAACAAGGCCTGATCAGGTACCCATGTACAAATGCAATAATCAGGTAGAGAAGGAAAACCCAGTGGGACAACCCCCCCTACAATGAGATGACTGCTGCAAAGAAGCACTGGAAGAACATTGTGGAGTAACACTGGAACCACAATCCAACAAGCAAGGAAAGATACTTCTGTCTACAAGAAACCATATCAGAATCATAAGAATGCAACAATAGACCCAATGCCATGGAACACTCAAAAACACCAAACTGGAACAACCTTGGAATCCATGAAGCAATAGTAGATGATATGAAATGAATGTATTACTGAAAACGAAGTGCAAAGATGCAAGTTGCACTCTCCCAATTGCCAAAACATCCAAGTAATCTCCAAACAACCCATTGGGACAAATCTAGACTAATCAATCAACCTGGGGCAGATATAGAAAAAGTGCATGACAACAACATAGAGCTCCTCAACACCTTTCCAACACTGCAAAGATAGCGAAAATCGGAGATCATGGCAAAAAGTTATGAGCTTGGAAGCATAAAATGAACATCTGACTTCAAATAGCAATAAATGTAGCTAAATAGAAAAATACAAAGAAATAAACTGCACCAAATGAAAGTACTCAGAACCAGCTTTCTGACGATATCTCATTTTCCCAATTTTGATACCGTATGCCCAAGTTATGCCAAAAAGAAAAAAACTAATCCTTTAGAGCAAACTAGGGTTAGGAGGGGACAAAGAATGTCGTACAGACATTGACATCAGTGGTTCATGAGCCTAAAATTGATGGCCTGGAGGTCGTCGCCACAAAAAAACACGTGCCCTATAGAAATTTTTTGGTAGAGCCCCTGGTCGCCCATATGACTGCGGGGGTATGCAGAAGGGGCCCATGGGGACCGAAACGGCTAGTGGCCAGTTGGCAGTGGAGGCTGGCAGCACATGAGCAGTGGTGGTAGATTGGCGACCGCTTGGTGGTCGCCCGATGGCTGCTGGGCGACAGGTTCTGTTATAACTAGAGGCATCGGTGGGCTCCCCAAAAAATGCATATTTTTGATGTTTTTTTTGCATTTTTTTTAAAAATCGTGCCTCAGAGTGAGTGTTGGGGAGGCTGTACGGCCTCTCTAGCAATTTGTTTTTGCCTTCCAGATCAAGTGCTCAGAAATTGACCAAACGACAGGTGTCCTTAGGGTTTTTGGCCACTGCGAATGCGATGGTGACCTACGCTCATGCTCAAAATGCTCTGAAAAATCAGCTACCTCTAGAGCTTGCAAAAAATCACCGAGCTTGAAACCCTCATAGATTTCTTCAACGATGATGACAATCAAAAAAATAAAAGTCATTCCTAACTTTTTCCAGCACTCTAAATCCAATGGTGAGCCCAATCTGATCCAAGACACTGAATAAATAAAATTAAGGCATGATACCCTCGAGGAACCCCGAACGAACTCTGCAATGAATTTCTCCAAAATTTGAGAAGGGGCTGCATGTCAAGGCTCTGATACCATGTTAGAAACCAAGATCAAACATGCAAACCTAAACACCTTCCACATAATTGAAAAACAATGAAAAAATAGAGCTTTGCATGAAATGTGCAAATTGATATTATTCAGAATTAAGATATTACAATGAGATGATTTGCTTGATAAAAGAAAAGTATGCAACCCTAATGTTGACCTAAAAACAACTCAACTAAATAAAGCTTACTTATTAATTAAGTAAACTAATTATTACCTAAGAAAAACCTAAGTAAAGTTATGCAAGTGTAATTAAATATTAATTACACTAACACATGGAAACACATATCCAACATCCCACATATTGAACTTTATATGATTATGGAGGGTACTTAGTAGAAATAATTCATGAGGGCTTGGTAAAGTTGAAGAAAGATGAAAATGGAGTTAGATTATTTTGGTACTCATTGTTTATGCACATGTTATTATACAAAGGAGCCCCATATTTTGGTCAGGACATGACTTTGGAACAAAAGGATGGTAAGTTGGAGTTGCTTGTCCAATGTTGGACAACTGTCCTGGACATAGATGATAAATTTTTTGATTATGTGTTGTTCCAAAACTTGTTTTCTTCCGAATTGAGAAGAGTGTTGATTGTAAACATGCCAAGGATTCCTGATGGCCGATTCCACAAAAAGGATATAAAAGTCATGGCAAATCCTAACCTCGGAATTGGACATTCCAGTAGGTGACTAACATTTTCTTATGGTCATTCATTTACATTGTCAAATTAGGGAGTGTATACTTGAAATGGAGCAGCACTATATGTGCACTAAGAACCAGTTTCAGCCACAATTTACTAGAAATAAATGCTTGGAAGTAATTCTACTTATGCTATAGGAACATAATGTAAAGTCTTCTTAAATTGAGCATAACTTAATCAAAGCAGAAATCATGACAACTATTACTAAGGAACAAACTATGAACTGTTCGTATGCTATAGGAACAATATAAGACTGAGTTTGCGCTGAAACCTTCAAGAATGAAATTCTAACTTATAATCAACTGGAAATAAATAACTAGCTACCGATACTCACTAAGTGGGCTCCCTTAGCAAGCATCAACCAGTTTATGCAAGAATTACACTCAAAACTTCATCAGCTTTTATTCATAAACTTGGAATCATATACATTGATCATTCTGCTTGTAAGAAAACTAACACAAAACCCTATTTCTCATTATAATACTAATATTAATACACTCTATTTTGTTTTGTTCACTCACGCAAGAGGAACGCTTATTTATAGAAAAGAAACTAACTACCTAACTCTAACAGAGAAAGACATGGACATAAATGCCTCCTGACGCCGAGGAACAAACTTCTCATAAATGAAAGCATATTTGTTCAACTGATTCAGAGAGAATCTACCATTCCACTCTTCCTAGATTAATGATCATTTAGATTTCCTCCCAACGACCCGATTAGAGAGTCTTTGCTGGAACAACTTCCTTGATGTCATGTTGGAAATGGACTTTACTACAGGGCCAAGATCTGTTGTGCTTTGACTCGTTCATGCCTCTTTCAACAACCTGTGATACACATGGCGACAGAAGAAAAAGAAAGCATGCACACAATAACATGATACACATTCATTAATCACACATTAAATCCATTTCATTATCCAAAAACCACATGCATTATATCAGTCATTCAGGAGGTCAAACAAGGCAATAAATATAGACACACAGAGATGTTAAGCTGTAGGAATATAGGAATGTGTTGCTACAGGATACTACCCGATTTTAGATAAAAAGTCTTTAATCAAAGAGTTTAAACAAACATCAGGAAAAGAGTAAGGGTATTAAAAATACATCATAATATTCAAATTATGAGCATATTTTGAGCTCATCATTTGCCCCCTACTTATCCTAATGATGGTCCTCCAACATTAACCTTTCTAGTTGTTTCTCTAAAATCAGTAGTAGTAGCATGGCCCTGTAATGAAGTTCTGAATTTGTAGTAGAAACCTCTTAAACTTTGCCATCTCTCATACCTGCGGCTTTTTGCATCCTCATTAACATTTGTAGCCAAATAAGGGTAAAGTGGCCACATCAAAACTGGAGGTCAAAATTTTAATGGTAACCATAACTCAAACCTTTCCTAGAGACCCAGCTGCATATACTTCTTTGTCCTTTTGATGGCTGCTTTAAAGTTCAGAGGGCTATGAGGCTCAGATTTCCTTAGACCAACAGTCAGTTTTTCCCATCTTGTTTCAATTCTGGAAGATGAAAGCTTCCAAAATAGATATGTTTGGTCTTTGAACTCATCATACACCTACTTCCTGATATCAAATACTTTCATTCTTGCTGTAGGATCATGGAATCCATACATAATAGTAAGCCAAGTTCTCAGAACTGTGTGGGATCTGAGATTTCAGGTCACAACAAAATAGGTTCATTCCTTTCAGCCTCTTCATAAGCCTCTAATTTTTTTCCATAGTTAGTTTCATTGGCTGCCCAAGACATCAGTGACCTCAGATGAATGTCACCAATGTAGAGAAGCAGATTCCATTTTGTTTCAAAGGGAATTAGCAAACCATGCAGATAAAACTCACATAAATAATTTCTCAGCCAATTGGGTGCTACTTGATATGCATCATAAAATTCCTTAGCTGTGTGAATGTCAGGGTTTAAATTTTTGGAAATTCTCATCAATTGGAACCATATAAATTTCTCTTTAAGGCACATAGCATATACCCTAGGTGGTGGTCTACATTCCATAATTTTACCAGTTACCTTCATCATTTCATCCATTTTCTCTTTCATTTCTTGAATTTCCTATTTTTGTCTTTCAATTTCCTTTTTCAATTTCTTCTTTTCTTCTTCCCAAAGACTTTGTTTAAGGTCAGTTCTAGCTAAATGGTGGAAACTCAAAGTCTGAAATGTAACAAGCCTCCATGTAATCCTAAGATATTCCAAATATTCAATCAACAATGTCCTTTTATAAACAACCAATGCTCGACAAGTTTCAGAGGGTAATGGTGTTTCATTGGACACTTCAGATTGTTCAAGTTGTTCTTCCTCTTGCTGCAGGATGGACTCCTATTGCTGCCCAGGAGGAGATTGTGTTTCTCCTGGAATTTTCCCAACTACTTTAGCCAAGTCATCAAGACTTGGCATCCTCCTTTTATTACCACTACCATGTTGTGCTTCCTCAACTTCCACTGTCTCAGTTTGTAGTTCCCCAGGAATAACAGATGAACTTTGTGGAACATTCTCAGATACACTCTGAGAAACATCATGACTGAATTCTTCAAATTCCTCAGGAATGACTATAATTTCAAGTTGAATGGAGGTTGATGTAACTTTATGTTGTTTCCTTGATGAAACTCTTTTTGGCAATGTAACAGCTGTAGGAGACTCTTTCATAGCTTTCCTCTTTCTAACTTTCCAAGAGGATTTAGACTTAGCAAGAGAAGGTGATAGTGAAATTATGGTGGCAATAGGCGTTGTTGTAGGAGAAACTGTAATAAGGGAAGATGATGTAGGAGATAGTGGAATATAATGCTTTCTCTTTTGAACATGAGGGCTTGATTCTAGGGTTTATTCTGCCCTAGATGACTCTCCTACCTTCGTTTTCCCTTTTTCTTTTCTACCAGTAGACCTGGCTTTTACGTGGGTAGAGGACTCTGGTGTGGAGGCTATAGGACTAGGTGCTGCAGGAGCAGATGATTCTTGCTCTACTTCCCTACTCGTAGATTCTACTCTCTTTTTCTTTTTCTTGCCCTATGGAGGGAGTGCTCTAGGAGGTTCTGGAGGTTGCAAACCCTTCTGGGAAACAAATTCTTGCCAAGAAAGGGGTGATACATCCCTCAGGGAACGCTCAATTAAGAATTTAATGAGGGCATGATGGGTGATAGAGTTGTCCTTACCCCTCTGGGTTTCATGGGCACTACGTTCCAAAAGGTTTAACCAAAAGTTTGGAACATTGACAACTAAACCGTGCCTCATATGACTCAATAGTTTGAAATGATAAGAACGCAAATAGGAAAAATGTCCCTCACAAGTCAAATACCTGATTATGAAGGTGGCATATTTTGAGTATGGAGGAGGCAGTGACACCAGTTTGCATCCTTGTTTGGAAACCTCTAAGGGTCCATCTGTTGGTATTGTGAATTCTGCCCTAGAAGAGACAACATCTCTTCCTGAAGGAAAGCTATCTCCTACCGCCAGAAGCCCAATTACTTCAGAAATCCACTCTTCTATAACGGCTACTGTCAAACCCCACACTGTAGCTTCTCCCTCTGGAAGAGTTCTCAAAAACTCACCTGCAGCTTCCTCATTAAAGGAATCTATCCCCAGAAAATAATTCAACCATCCACAATTGCTGAATGCTTGAACCACTTGAGGATTTTACGTCAAGGCTTCATGAGCTGCAGGCTCATGTCTCACTAACTGGCCACCCATATTCACAAATTATCCCTGCTGAGATTCTTGAAACTCAAACTTCTTCTAAAAATTTGAAAAAACTTTTTTTCTGCCCTGCTTCTTTCTTTTCTGCTGTCACCTTTCTTTACTTTCCAAGAATGATACAAAGGATAATTGCATGAAATGATTATTAAAAACTACTCAAATCAAGCAGTTAACTTGTTGATTAGGATAAAAACACGCAGTCGTACTTGGTAAGTACAAGAAAATAAAACTATCTTGACAGACGTGACAGTGGCACAAGAAAAAGTTTGAAATGGATTATCCCCGCCCCCTACTTAAAATTTGGCATGTGTCCACACATGTGCGTAAGGATAGGTGAAAAACAAGCAATAATGACTGATAGATACATAGCAATTAATGAATAAATGAAATAAATAAATGATGTGACAATAAAAGATATCGCATACCTTATAATAAGTGCTCATAGATGTTGGGAAAGATCATAGCTCAGCTTGAAATGATGGCTGGAACGTAAACCATAAATGAAGGTGGTACTAAAGGATGGATGACATGGATGGGTGATGTGGAAGAAGATGGAACGAATGATGGTGATGGATGAAAATTGGAGAAAGTGGCTTCCTTAAAAAGAAAACCTTTATTATGGTCATGCAACATAGCATTTTAAAGAGATGCTGTAGGAAAAAGGCCAAGGCCTTTTGTTGCAGCTTCCTCATGTTTCTTCTGAGCTTGCATAGTATCCAACTATGTAGCCATGTTGTTTATGATATCTTGCTTGAAATCAGATAGCAAATTTGTGATCTCCATCCGTGAAACTCCATTAGTAGAGGAATTTCCCACCGTGGCTTGACGACCTCTACTCTTCTTAACATTTTCTTGAGAGTAGTTGCGACATATGATCTTAATATCATCCCAAGGAACTTGGGTTATATCTCCTCCTCCCATCAAATCTAGGGCATCTATATAGGCATCATTGATTCCCCTCATAAAAAGTAGTTTCTGAGATTCTTCATTGAGAGTATGGTCTAAATTCTTTTTCAGGGAAAACAAGAACCTTGAGATATAGTCTTCCATACTTTCTTCCTCCTTTTGCTGAATTATGAATATATCATCACCCTTACTACCACTCTTACAAAATTCCTTGTATTTCTCAAGAAATTTTGTTTGCATGACTACCCAACTATCAACAACATCCCTTCCCAAAATCATAAACCATCTAAGAGCTCCCTCCTTCAAAGTAGTAGGAAACAACTTCAGCCTGTGAGCATCTAAAGTGTAATCATAGCTGTGGCAGAGGATGTCAAACTCAAACAAGAAAGTGTTTGGGTCCTTTGTAACTAGTCCATAGAACTTGGGAAGTAATGAAGGAATATTTTTAAGGTTATCATTATCTTGTTGGGTGGTGATGGGGAATTCAAAAGCAGGATGTCGATTAGGTGGATTGCATGCCATATTTGCTTGATAGAGTATCAAAGCAAATGGATTTTCTTGAGGTTCTTCGTTAGCTAGGGCAAAGGGGAATTCATCAAGTAGGTTTTTAGCAAATGGATTGATATCTTGGTCTCCTCCTTCCTCAAATAGATTATAAGTTGTTTCAAAATTGTTATCAATGAATGGAAGGTTAGGGAGGAATCTTCCTAGAGCGTCTCTTCTTCTATGCATGCAAGGGACTTAACTGAAAATTGAAGGAATTTGAAAATGGTTGAATAATCACACTAAACTACTGCTAACAATGACTATGACAGGTTCTTAACTTGACACCATCCCCGACAACGACGCCAAAAATGATGGTTGATTCCAAAAAAAGGATATAAAAGTCATGGAAAATCCTAACCTGGGAATTGGACATTCCAGCAGGTAACTAACATCTTCTTATGGTCATTCATTTACATTGTCAAACCAAGGAACACATACTTGAAATGGAGCGGCACTGTATGTGCACTAAGAACTAGTTTCAACCATAATTTACTAGAAATAAATGCTTGGAAGGAATTCTATTTATGCTGCAGGAACATAATGTAAAGTCTTCTTAACTTAAGCATAACTTAATCAAAACAGAAATCATGAAAAATATTACTAAGGAACAAACTATGAACTGGTCTTATGCTGCAGGAACAATATAAGATTGAGTTTGTGTTGAAACCTTCAAGAATGAAATTCTAACTTATAATCAACAGGAAATAAACAACTAGCTATAGATACTCACTAAGTGGGCCCCCTTAGCAAGCATCAACCAGTTTATGCAAGAATTGAACTCAAAACTTCATTAGCTTTTATTCATAAACTTGGAATTATATACATTGATCATTCTGCTTGTAAGAAAACTAACACAAAAATCTGTTTCTCATTATAATACTAATCTTTATACACTCTGTTCTGTTTTGTTCACTCACGCAGGAGGAACACTTATTTATAGAAAAGCAACTAACTACCTAACTCTAATAAAGAAAGACGTGGACATAAATGCCTCCTACGTCGAGGAACATACTTCTCATAAATGAAAGCATATATGTTCAACCGATTCAGAGAGAATATAGCATTCCACTCTTCCTAGATTAATGATCATTTAGATTTCCTCCCAATGAGCCGATCAGAGAGTCTTTGCTGGAACAACTTCCTCGATGTCATGTTGGAAATGGACTTTACTACAGGGCCAAGATCTGTTGCGCTTTGACTCGTTCATGCCTCTTTCAACAACCTGCGATACACATGGAAACAAAAGTGAAATAAAGCACGCACACAATAACATGATACACATTCATTAAAAACACATTAAATCCATTTGATTATCCAAAAACCACATGCATTATATCAGTCATTCAGGAGGTCAAACAGGGCAATAAATATAGACACACAAAGATGTTAAGCTGCAAGAATATAGGAATGTGTTGCTACAGGATACTACCCGATTTTAGATAAAAAGTCTTTAATCAAAGAGTTTAAACAACCATCAAAAAAAGAGTAAGGGTATTAAAAATACATCATAATATTCAAATTATGAGCATATTTTGAGCTCATCAATTCCTACAGCCTTGCATGACTTTTTGAGTCCTAAAGATAGAAGACTAGATCTTGGTGTTGATCACAACTAGGGTGGGGGGATGTTATCCATTATCCTACCTATACTATTTTGAGAGTTTATGGTACAACTATCTAACCCCACATGTTTCTCAAAGATGTGCCAAAGAGAATTGGCTTTTTAGAAGTAATGTGGCAACTTGGGAATGTGGAAAATAATCACCTAAAAGATCAAGAAAGGGAACTTTCTTCCCTTCATATACTTTTTAATTATTGTGTTATGATCAAGGGAGGATGGGATAAGATAAATGATATTCTCAAGCCTCTAAGAATGAGGAGAGAAACAACAAGAAACCATGGCGTTGAAGGATTCGTGGTATGGTTGAAAATTAGAAATAGAAGCTCAAAATTTGTTTATAATTTTTTTTCCCTGAAGATGTCATTAGGAACATTTTTTTATTTTCAAAGACAGGATGATAGAAAATAAAATTGGATTTATTTTAATAAGTTTCAAAAGGAAATAAGAGAGAAGGATCCACAGTTCAATGCTCTTGCTGAAATTCTGAATGAAATGAAAGATAGAATATGTTTTTCAAAATTTTGAGACAGTAGTAGGGCATTTAAAAGGAGAGAGGTTGATCCAAGAAAAGGGAAAGGCCATTGCAGTAGAGGAACAAGGTGTGTGGGCCACCCCTATAATGGAAGAAAGTTCAACATACCAAACCCCCAAGTAAAAGAAGGTTATTGATTTTAGAAGAAAGAAAATAAGGCTAAGGGAAAGGATACAACTGCTACCTCTTCTCAAGTAGAGAAGTAAAGAAGCCCTTCACTAGTGCCACATATGATACCACCATCTCCTCCTAGGTAAAATAGACCTGAATTTATTGATATTGACTCTCCACCAAGGTAAGCATCACCACCTAGAGAGCCACCTCTAAAGAAGCAAAAGGTTCAATCAATAGGCTTGGTGGATTATGAAGAGGATTTTGAGTAAGAGATATTAGTCACTAAGGAAGAAATACAAGGAATTCCTTCTCCACCTAGGGAGATTGTGTCACAACAACTCAATCTAAGATTGAGTAAGGATGATCTCATTGAATTGAATATCCAAAATGATGTTAGAGAAGAAGCATGCACTGAATTCTTGGATAACGATTCTTTTGTGAAATCTAAGGCCTTCATGGAATCCATTTGGAGGGAAAAGAAGGATGAATATGTGAATAATATTTTAGAAAAGGGGATCCTTCATCTTGAGTTAGTTGATTCAGTCATCTAGGCCCAAGTGATAAAGGAGATAGAAAAATATCAAGAAATAACTGTTGAGGAGGGTAGAGCATTGGTAAGAAAAAGAAAATTTATTTTGTTTCATGAATGGGACTAATATTTTTCCATTGCACTTGATACAATAAAGATATGTGATAGACCTCTCTACAATTTAGAAGAAGAAGCTACAATTGCACTGCAAGGATTTTCATTTAATGAGCAGTGAGACACATTGGTCATTTGGGCCCTAGCCCCCATTACCCAAAGGCCAGACATTATAGATCTTGATGTAGATTACATGAGAGGCTTGATAATAAAGAGAGTGTCTGATACTTCATCAATTGAGGCTACAACAATTTCAACCAATTTTTCTTAATTCACAAAAGTGATAGTGGAGTCGGTAACTGCTGAAAAAGAAAGTTATAGGAAAAAAGTATAATTATTTATTGGTTGATTATGGAAAGAACCAACACCAAACAATGCAATTACATACTGAATTGGAATTGTTGAAGGAGAAACTACAAAATTTTTAGTCAAGTGAGACAAGGGAAACCGATACTACTTCTCCCTCTACCTCTCACAAGCCAACAACTTCTGCCACTACACCCCCTATAAGTTCTTCATGGGCAATTGTGCCCTACAATATGGGAAATATGCCCATTGTTGTAGAGGGACCAAGTATTTCAGGTACAACACAAGAAAAAGAAATCAACAAAGAAGATCTACTCCAAAATATTAGAATATGAAGAAAAGGTCAGTTAGCATCATAAAAACATTCTTGATAGCAACCTATTTATTGTGATGGTAGTGTTGGAACATTTGAATAGAGAATTGGATAGAAGACTAATTAGCATTCATGCTAATTTCTCCTCAATGGTAAGTACAGTAAACAATTTTGATATTGAAAAAGAGGTAGCCATTCCACTTATGGAGGCATGGATCCCTAGGCTATAGGATTTAAGGTTAATAGTTGTAGGGTCTAAACATGATGCAAATAAAACTGAAAAGAACTAAAAAACCCTTAAAAGAATGAGTGGTGTTGATGGTAAAAATAAAACAACATTAAAATAGAATATTCTACCATATTTCTCTTGAAAAAGATAAATGATCTAAAACCACCTATCTTCCAAGGTCTCTATAGTTGGTTCTCAACTGTGTTGTCATTATTCAGTGGTTCATGCAACTATAATTTTCAAGGGGCCTTTTCTAGTAGAACAATACAAAGTGGGTAGTATAAATTAACCTAATGTGGGGGTTTTAAATAAATAAATAAAGATAGATCAGAGATTTAGAAAGACAAACGTGAACATAAATTTCTTTAAGTTTAGACATGTAATTCCTGTAATGAGCATTTTCCAATTAACTAAAATTGAAAAACAACACAATACATGAAACAATTCATACCATCGCATCCATTCGTAGTGCATGTTTAAAACATGCAATAATTTATCATCACTTTTTTAAAAAAACCTTTCAAAAATAAAAAACCATAAGATCATTACCAAAATTATCAGATCAATAAACAACAAGAAACATCATCCATAGATAACACAATAGATGGTTTTAAACTTGAAATCTTCTATTTATTTTCATCAATTAGGACACATTTATACATAGAAAAAGCCATTGGTATATGAAAAACCATTGTCTATCAGCATTATCATTAAACTAAGTAACTTCTGAAAATAAACTACTTGCATTAAAAACTGTAAAATTGTTCAAGTGTCTTGCATAAAGTAGTAAAATAAAATTGTATCTAGTCTTTAGGTAGCCAATATAACTTCAATCAGTCGAGCTTTACAATAAGGAGAAAAATCTCTTATAGAAAGTGTATATATCTAAAAATGGTCATTGCAAAACATGTTAATTAATTAAATATGAATTATTTAATTAATATTCTAAAATTCATCTACATATAAATAAATTTAATTATTTATTTATATCATTCATTTTTCTAATTCTTCTAGCTTAATTAAATAAATAAGTTTATTTAATTATTACTATCTTCCTCTTAATTAAACTAAATAAATTTCATAATTTATTTATATTAATTATCATGTTATTCTAAATTTGAAATTTCAAATAATAGAATATTCTTCTAACTCATCATTCACTCCATATTTAAATTAAATATTATAAATATTTAATTTAACACTTTTCCCTTCACCTCTCATATAATTAAATATTGTAAATATTTAATTACACACCTTTTTCATCTCACATAATTAAATATTATTTATTTAATTATGGAAGCTTCTAGAATCCATGTCACATGAAATTAAATAAGTTAATTATTTAATTAATTGGATTATCCTCAACTCCCAACCAACTCTCATAATTAAAAATGACAAATGGAATGTTGTCTCCATTTTTGAAGTGAGGTAGTTTTGTGGGTTGAAAACATTCTCCATTATTCTCTCAACCTTCCACCTTTCTCTCAACCTCCAGAATCTCTCACCATTCATCTTGACAGGTTCAAATTTGACCATTGATCTTTTCCAACTAGATTCTTGCCTCCAAAAATCTATAAATACAACCCTTTAGTGAGTTGAATTCATCCTAGATTTTGTGAATTTAGTGCAGTTACTATAGTTGCATTCGAATAATCATTTTAGCAATCCTTTCAAGCATACCATTTTAAGTTCATATCATTTTAGTTTCATATGATAGCTTAAATCATTTAGCAATGGACATGCATGTTGCATAAATTCATTCTCTAAGTTGTCATTCTGCCAAAGCTGCTGCATACACCAACTGAGAGCTAGCAACTTACAACATATCTTTGGAGATAGAGGACAATGGAACGCTTTTGAAGGAGCTACTGTTTAGAGTTTTTTTTACTTTTAATTAGTTTCCTTTAATCTAATGTTTCATTGGTGTGTTAGCTTAATTTATTAGTTGTTCCACATATTCTCACACACATTTTTGGCACCCACTGTGGGGCGCTACCCTATTTTTAATCTTTTTATTGTAGAATTTTTTGATAGGTGACAAACTAGAGCTACGGTTTAGCACATATGAGCTACAGTTTAGCGCATATGAGCTATGTTTTAGCGCATATGAGGACTGTTTTAGTGCTTCGACGACCTGTTTTAGCGTATTTACCAGTTCATTTAGCGCTTATAGGGAGTGTAAAAATAAATCCTGATTCCGACGCCATCTGCAGACAAAGATTTTTCTTTTCTGCCTTAAGTAAAATGAAGCAATCCTAGGATAGACACTTAAATCTAGAATTAATCAATCCTAGGATACCAAACATTATTTTATCTTGGTTAAAATGAATCCCATGCTTGTTGTGAAGCAACATCTTCACTTAGCATAGAAAATTGTCATTTGGATCTAAAACTGAACCATTTGTTTGCTATGATTGTTGGGTAATAGGTTTATGTTCTCCCCTTTACTGGGTGACCAAAACGCCAGACTTACATTTTTCATTTTATGCATTTCATGTTTTATTAAATCCTTTAGAAGGCCTGCTATAGTGGGAAAAAGTACTCACCCTATGAGAACGACCTAAGTGGGAACAACCAAAGCCAGGTTTTCTGACCCATTCTAATCAAAAGTGAATTTTGGGGAAACCCATATTCAACAGAAGTGAGCAAGATAACTATCCCCAAAATATTTGTTCTAAAGATTGGGAGGTCTCCTGAGGGAGTTTATCTATTGCCACGCCGAATGGATACCTTTACTACAAACAATAGTGTAGAAAGCCAACCGTATCAGTATCCAAACATCATAATTATCACAGTGCAAGGGGAGGGAAGAATCTACCCCCAAGACACTGACCATATAATTTCCACAGATTGTTTGCTTAGGGGATCAAGAAATCTAACCTTGACTATGCACCTGGAAAAGACAAAAACATGGGCGCCCTTTAGGGGGTGACATGACTATATGAGTCGACGTAATTTTAAGATGTGGGTTGTGGTTGCTATGCTGACCTTTTTGACAAATAAGAGTGAGTCTGTTTGAAGTGCTTAATTTGTTTAATACTTGTGAAAATCTCAAGAACATACACTCTTTGTTTACATTTTAAGATTTGCAAACAACTATTTTCTACTATATGTCATGTTCTTCCAAATTTAAATTAGATAAAGAGCATCCAAAACATCAAACTGTCAAAACATGTCCATCTCAGTGCATTGATTGGATAGTTTAGCACATCCCTGGTCTGTTTCAGTGCATCTATGCTCTATTTCAACACATTTTTGCTCTATTTCAACGCATCGGAGCTTTGTTTCGGTGCATTTATGCTCTATTTTAGGGCATCTATGCTCTATTTCAACACATTCATGCTTTTTTTTAGCGCATCTATGCTTTGATTTAGCACATACCTGTAATAGTCCAACGCATAGATTGTATAGTTTAGTGCATTTGCTAAAATTTTTAGCATATTTGTGTTCCAAACCTAGGTAATTTTTCTAACACCCAAAAATCTTCCATTTAGTCTAGTCTTTTTCTATGCTCAGGGTCTTGAAGTCTGCAACTTTTGCTAAGAAGTCCCTAGAGAAGAAGATTAAGAAGCCAAAGAAGTCTCTTAGTTATAAGAAGCTATTGAAAAGAAAAAAAAATTTATACGAAAGTTGAATTTTTTTTCTTGAACACAACTTTTATTCATCGATATCACAACTTTGTTAGAGGTTTCATTGATGATTTTGCTTCAGAACTGTTATATTGACGAGCCTTATTTCAAAGAAGAGCTCTTTCTCAAAGGCATAATCATAGTCAGCCTATTCATTCCTCTCTCATCCCCCAACTGAAAATTTTGTATTCTAATCATCCCGATCAAGTTTTGCAATAGAGAGCTTAGGAGCATTAGGCATTTACAAAAATCCTTATTTTCATAAAACTGTGATCAAACCTTACAAAGTACAACATCATCTTTATTTTTTATTTTTCATTTAATTCCCATAGCAGGATCATCATCCTTTCAACCAAGGAATCATGAGCTAAAGATTATAAATTTCATAAGTCATATCAATAGAATCCTCACTCTATTCTAACTTAGATATCCATCAAAATTGCACTATTTCATTTTGTGATCAAAGTTAGTTGAAATTTGGTAAAAGCTTATGCCTGTTGTCACAAGATCTCGAAAGCACATAAAAGGAGACAAAATATGTGCTCTTACTCAACAGATAAGAGTATTATAAGGGAAAATAAAGGAAATACAAGGGGGGTACAATAAATAAATATGTTTTGGATGATATCTGCCCATATCCATTTAACAGGAGTCTTAACATGATTCCTTTTCCAAAACATTGTGAGATCCTGAAGTTTGATAGGTATAATGGGAAAACAGATCCCATTGATCATGTGAGGGATTTATGAAATATGAGCTTAGAGTTGGCTCATGAAGATACCTACCTAATGTGATTGTTTCCATGAAGTCTGGGTGGAAAATCCATGGAGTGGCTTTCCAAAATCACTCCCCACATCAAAACATTTAAGGAGTAAATGAGTTAATCAATAAGTTCATATTCAATACTCCTATAATATACAACATCATATAACCATGCTTGATCTATGTAGATAAAAACAAAAGATTGGGGAAGCCTTCAACACATTATTACAAAGATGGAGAAGGTTGTTTACAAGATATTCCCATCCTGTTCTTGAAAAGGAAAAGATGAAAATCTTTATCAACAGTCTGAATCAAGAGATGAGTTATAGGCTAAATCTTCATTGTCCTCAATCATTTGAAAAATTGATTGAAAATGCAATCACCATTGAAGGATCCTTGGTCAAGTGTGGAGTTTTAAATCTTGATAAAGAAAGTCCAAATTCGTACAACAACAACACTAGCAACAATAATGACAAGTCATGATTTTGGACTCGAAATAAAAATGTTGTGAATGATGGGGTGGTAGATGCTAACAACGTGAATGCAAAGCCTACCATTCTCAATGTATCAAGTGTCCAATGCAAAAATAATGCTATAAATTCTAGTAACCAAGGCAATAATTCCAACCAAGGAAATGTGATCAACAATTGCGGTAATAATCTTGACAATAATTAAAATTCAAATGCACCTAGATCTCAGTTTTTCTTGAATCGATGGAGTTTTACTCCCTTCGGCCAATCTTTGGAATCAATTCTTAAAGAAATATTGATTCAAAATTCTATCACATTACCACCACAAAGATATTATGAGCCTCTAGCTAAACCACCATTGTGGAATGACTCATACTATTATGATTATCATAGATGCAAAGGTCATAAGACAAATAATTTCTAAGGGTTAAAGAATCTCGTTTAGGATTTGATTGATAACCGTACCATAATGGTTGAGGGACATAATTCCAATGATGATCATCAGGCATTCAAGGATCCTGTCCCCAATTATCAGAAAGGGGAATCTTCAGGTGACAAAGGCAAGAATGTGAATCATGTCTACGACACCACCATCAATCATATTTACATTGATGATCAACAAGTCAATGCTATCAGAATCAAAGGAAAGAAATAATATTGAGAGGTCAATGCTACAACAAGGGGACAAGCCAAAATAATTGTAAAAGGAAGTTCATCTAAGTTAGCGAATCCCCCTCAAAGTCAATACAATTTGGTCGATCAACTGCAAAAAACATCGGGCCAAATTTCTATCTTGGAGCTGCTAAAAATATCACTGGCACATAAGGACATTCTGGAAAAGGCACTCATTGACACAACTGTGTCCCCTGATTTGGATATCAATATATTTCAAGCCATGGTGGGACACTTCTCCTCACTCACATGTTTATCCTTTGCTGAAAAAGGATGACTCCTCCATGACCCATCCCCATAATTCATCACTTTATCTAGAGGTCATGGTTCATAAAACTTGAATTATACGTGTTTTAATAGATGGGGGAGCCGGATTAAACATTTGTACTTTAAAATTGGTCCTTCCTTTGGGATATTTAGAATAATCTATAGATCCACAAAGGAAAATTACAATCAAAGCATACGATGAAGAGGAAAGAGCTTCCAAAGGCCTCATCATGCTACCAATCAGAGTGGGACTTGTTGTGAAGAATACCTTTTGTCAAGTTCTAGATCAGGATATATCCTATAACATACTCTTGGGTCACCCATGGATCAATGAAATACAAGTAGTTATGTCCACTTATCATCAATTCCTGAAGTTTCCATATGACGCACAAGAAGTAACAATACCAGCAGACCATATTAGTAGTCAGACTTGTTTTAACCTTAGAGAAACTCAAGACACATTTGCCCCACATAATAGAGAGGATCTAACCATTTCTACTTCTAAACACAGTGAACAAGCAAGGGAAATGATAAGGAATTTTGGCACCAAGCTAAAATTGAAAGATAATGGGGTGGGAGAATATTCACTATGTCTCTCTAATCTACCCATGTCTCCAAGATCCCATGGTCAACTGTCAACATCAATACAACAGGCTACAACAGCCTCAACATCAGGCACACAAGCTTCAGTTCCCATCACCAAGTTTGATGTAAGATTTATCAAGGCAGATACTCAATAAAATGAAGTAGAAGATAGATCTATCCTTGATTGGCTTTATAAATATGAATATGAATTTGTCCAACATGTCAAGTTACCCACTGAGCAATATGGAAAGGGTTATACAATAATGCAATGAATGGGTTATGAAGGAAATGGCCCTATAGGCAAGAGAAAAGAAGGTATTGTTGAACCTATCAAACCAAAAACAATGCACCCAAAAGATAAAACTGGGTTAGGATATGGTGAAGATGTAAAGGAAGAAAAAATACAAAGAAAATCCAATGAAGATTTAGCTGAAAAAATTCTTTGATTACAAGAAAATAATTTTGACACTGACTAGAATGAATATGAATGGGACGCCATTTTTTATGATAAATCATAGAGAGACAAACAGGTGGATGTTGTACAAAAATATGCACCCACACTCACACAAGGGGAAATCTCAAGTCCTCCACTTGACTACATCCTACAAAGTGACCATGATGAGTGATGATGATTCGATTCAAAGCGAGATGGATTATCAACAAGAGGATACCTTCAAAGATCTTCCCCATAGCAAGAATGATAATAGTATCATGACCTTAACAACAGTGACCTTACCCAACTTGATGATCCATCCCAAACTCATTGATTGGGAACAAATTAAACCAATTGATATCCCAACTTTTCCCGATGATGAAACCATTATAAAATTTCTTTGTTCATACAACCTAGAAATTGGTTCCATCAGAAAATTACAGAATTGAAGTATCAGACAGGAGAGTGCCAAGTTTCTCAGCTACAAAATTAACAATATAAAAGAAAGATCTAATGGTGAAAACCTAACAAAGGCAGTATTACATCATGAAAAGAGAAAAATAAAGAATGTATCCGACAGTGAAAACCTTTCAAAGGCACTGGAAGATGGGAAACTTGACACTCTCCCTGAGCACTACCAAGAAATATCTTATATTTTGATAGAACCAATAGAGGCGATCAATTTAGGTATTGTGGAATAACCCAAAGTCTTGCAACTTGCTACATCATTGACAAAAGAGGAAATCCCAAGATTCACATAATTCCTCAAGAATAATCAAATCAATTTTTCATGGTCATACGCAAATATTCCTGGATTAGATCCAAACCTCATCATGCATCATTTATCCATCATGTTGAGGGAAAAACTTGTGAAGCAAAAAATCAGAAAAATGCACCCACATGTTGCATTACTAGTCAAAGAGGAGTTAAAGAAACTGTTAGATGTAGGATTCATTTGGTCTATAGACTATGCGGAATGGATCTCCAACATTGTACCTGTATTAAAGCCAGATGGATGAATCAAAATTTGTACACATTTTAAGGATTTAAATAAGGCATGCCCAAAAGATGATTTCCCTCTACCAAACATAGATATGATTGTAGATTTGACTATTGGACATGCTATGTATTCACTAATGGATGGATTTTTGGATATAACAAGATAAATATTACGCCTGGAAATCAAGATAAAACAACATTCACATGTCCTTAGGGTACATATTGTTGGAATGTAATGTCATTCAGACTCAAAAATGTAGGAGCTACATATCAATGGGCTATCACTACAATTTTTTATGACATGATGCACACATTCATGGAGGATTATGTAGATGATCTCTTAGCCAAATCAAACACAAGGGAAGGACATTTAGATATCTTATCTAGATTTTTTGTTAGAATGGAAATATTTAAAGTCATACTTAATCCCAAGAAATGCATCTTTGAGGTGAAATCTGGAAAGCTTCTAGGTTATATTTTGTCATAAAAGGGAATTGAAGTGGATCCAACTAAGGTACAAGCAATCCTCAAGATGCCACCGCCAAGGAACATTAATCAACTATGCTCATTACAAGGATGATTGCAATCCATCAGGAGATTCATCGCACAACTGGCGGATACGAGTTTACCATTCACTCATCACTTACATAAGAATGTTCCATTTAAATGTGAAGATAGGCATGAAGCAACATTTGATCAGATAAAGAATTATCTAATGAGTCCACCAGTGTTGATTCCACTAGTGCAAGGTGAACCACTCATATTATATATTTCTTCCAAATAAGTGTCCTTGGGAGCATTTTTAGCACAAGAGGACAAAACATGAAAGGAGCGAGAAATATATTACATCAAAAAAACATTGACAATCCATGAGCTAAATTACACTTTCATTAAAAAATCTTGTTTAGCAGTAGTGTTTACTTCTCAAAATTTATGACATTATATGCTATCTCATACAATAAGACTTATGGCTAAGATTGATCCTTTAAAATATCTTCTAAGTAAGGAAACCCTAACTAGTAGATTGGCTAAATGGGTCATGATCCTAAGTGTGTTTTACATTCATTATGTGGATCAAAATTCCATCAAAGGATAGGTCATAGTGGATTACTTGGCAGAGGCACCAATGCAGGCGAAACATCCAATAAATATTGATTTTCCTGACGTTGATGTATTCATAGCAACCACTAAGCAGTCATGGGCACTTTATTTTGATGGCTCCTACACTCAACATGGCTTGGGGGTAGGAATTATTCTCATCACACCTCAAGGATATACAATTTCAAAATCTTATCGGCTGATGTTTCCTTGTACAAATAACATAACCGAGTATGAAGCATTGTTAATTAGAATGAAAATTGCATTAGACTGGAGAATCACAAAACTACAAGTTTTTGGTGATTCACAACTTGTCATAAATTAGATAAATGATGAATATCAAAGTAAAGATGACAAGTTAATGCCTTACAAAAACATGGTGGATGATTTCAAGAAATACTTTGTTGATATCAAGTTCACACAAATTCCACGTACTGATATTAAAGCTATAGATGCCATGGCTACAATTGCATCACTACTCCAGTTGTCAGCGAACCAAGCATAGTATGATTTCTTGGCGGAACAATTGTTTTCTCCTGCCTATGATAATCCAGAAACCCAAATGATTTGTCACCTAGTTGGTTATGATTCTCCATTGTATGGCCAAATCTAAGCTTATCTAAAAGATACCATTTTTCCCCCAGATTTGTCTAGGAATCAAAAAAGGAATTTCATATGCCAATCTTCTTGTTACACCCTAATTGCTAACATCTTATACCAATGTGGTCTTAATGGTACCCTCCTTCGATGTCTCAAATGCGATGAATCATAAAAGGCCTTATAAGAGGTTCATGGTGGTATTTGTGGGACTCATTCAAGTGGACTAACCTTAGCTAAGAAACTTGTTAGAATGGGTTACTATTAGTCGACCATGGAAAAAGAATCATTCATATTTATGAAAAAATGTCCAAAATGTCAGATTCATGGGAATAGCATTCACGCTCTTGCTCAGGAATTATAACCCTTCACCACAACATGGCCTTTCACTCAGTGGGTATTAGATCTAGTTAGAAAGATACACCCATCATCGTCAAATGGACACAAGTTCACTATCATGACCACTGAGTACTTTACTAAGTGGATTGAAGTTGTTCCATTGACAACTATTACTAGAAAAAAAAAATTGTCCTTCATTCTGAACTATATCATATGTCGGTATGGCATTCCCAACTCTATTATCATAGATAATGGAAGACCTTTTAAAAATAAATTTGTTGATGAACTCTGTGAAATATTTCACATACAACACAGGTTCTCTATGCATTATTATCCATAGGGAAATGGCCAAATAGAGGCTTCAAAAAAATAATTCTTAAGATTCTGAAGAAAATAGTGAATGACATTGGCTATGATTGGCATGTCCAATTAAATCTAGCTTTGTAGGCATACAAAACCAACATTCGCATGCCAACAGGTGCCACCCTGTATGCTTTGGTTTATGGAGTAGAATCCATTTTTCCACTGTAAGTTGATATTACCTCACTTTGAGTATCACTGAAGGGGCTCATAAATGATGAGGATTATAGAGTATTAAGACTGAAAGAGCTGGAACTGCTTGATGAGCGGCGAAAAAGTGCAACTAATCATTTAAAGGTTTATCAACAAATTATGTCTCGCAGTTACAATAAAAGAGTGAAACCATGAACTTTTCAAATGGGTGACTTAGTCTCAAAGAAAGTCCTAGAAACCAACAAGATAGGGAAAAGAAAGGCAATTTTAAGCCCAATCAGTTGGGTCCATTCATTATCATTGCAAAATATGGATCAGGGGCATATCAGTTATCAACGCCAGAAGGGGACCTACTTGAATATCCAACCAACAACATTCACCTGAAGAAATTTTGTCTGAAATTTTTTTATATAAAAAAAATAGTGTGAAAAGTCATGAAAAAATTCATAAAAACCGGAAAATGTCCTAAAAAAATTGTCATCAGGGTGAAAACCTGGCAAATAAGCATCCTTTTGACATACAAAAAATAATAATAATAAAAACAAAAATTCAAAAAAAAGACAAAAAGACAAAAACATAGAAAAATCAAAAGAAAAATTTGTTGCCTTGATAAAATCAGAAAAAGTGCAATAAAAACAAATAGTGAAAACCTGGCAAACAGGCACTGTTTGTGATTTGGTTGGCTCTCCCATGTATTAGGATACATTCTGCATTACTCATATCCCTTTTCCATCGGCATCACATGCATGCCTAGCCATCATATCTGCATCATGCGCCCAACATTTCCTTGAAATGATAAGGATTTCATCATGGATTGATGATTAGTTTTATCCTTAGCATTAGGTTGTGTCTTATCAGGCGTCAAAGTGCAAGTTCATTATGGGTAGTCAACTTTAGAATATTTTTGGCAGACAAACAACATGTGTCAAGTATCAGAATATCAGAACAACAAATAAATATCCAATCAAACTGGGTCAAAAAACTATTAGACAGGAGACTGAAGAAATTGGATGATCTTAATCCGAATTAAAATGAATGAAAAACTTAAAGCATAAGTTGAATTATTGTTTTGACATTTGATGACATCATATCTCTGGAGTGGTTCAATGATGTATTGAACTAGAATCACAAGAAAGGAATATGATATTTCTTTGATTGTTGTCTATAAGCTAATCACTAGTACTGTGCAAGTTTGTCATGAGACATAGTGACATTTCATGGTTTGCATAAGAAAATGGTTAACTTTTGTCCATTTATGCAAGCAGTACTTAGGTCATCTTGGTCCAATTATACCTTGATACTTGTATTAACTTTCTATATCAAACATCATGAAAGAGGTACTCAGGTCATCATCGGTACAAATATCCCCTTTGATTCTTGTACTAACTTTCAACATATTAAAGGGCTCAATGATGAAAATTAAGCGTAAAATTGGTTTACAGAATGACAACAATGAAATGGTTTAGTTAGCATTTTAGGATTGCATGATTCATTTAGATTGCATTCATTTTTGTTTTATGGTTGTATGATAGATTTTTGAGGTTGGAAATAATACATATCTCTTTTTATGACATCGATTGAGTACACTTGGACATTTATTGCATCTCATTTCATTATCATTTTCATATTTCATCATATCATTCACATTTTATATCATCATTTAGTTTATCATGATCATTTTCACATCAATTACATCGTTCATTTCCATTATTGACTTTCATATCATTTTCATTATCGTTATCAACATTATCATTATTAGTTACCATTCATTTTCATTATCATATCATTGTTGATATCATAATCATTTTTCATATCACATTGCATCATATCATTTACATATTAGTATTGACATATACATCATTTTCACTATCATTTCATATTATTATTTTTATATACATCATTACATATCATTTCCATCATCATTTATTATTTCATTTCATTAATCATTCATCTCATTTTTATGTGAATTTTTAACCTCATTTTCATATCATTGCATGTATCATTTTCATAATCAATTAACATCAAACATCATTCGCATAATCATACATTGGGAAAAAGAAAGGCGCATCCATTGCATCAATTGCATACATACTCCATACATCATGTAGAACTATTAAATCATTTACATTGCATCATCATATTAAATTCATAAAAATCATTTCATTTGCAGGTTCATCCAATCATAAAGCATATATATCAAACCATAATCATCATCATAAAAATTACATCATCATTTATATAAGCATACATTGGAGTGCATAAAATGCATCATCATCATAATTCATATCATATGCATCCATCATCATATCATCATCCATAAGCATGCATAACCATAAAAAAACATAACATATAAAAATGAAAATTCATACATAACCATTCATCATAGCATAATCAAAGACACATGCATATCAAAAATCGCCATTGCATATCATAATCTCATCAAAAATAAATTTCCATTGGTACAAGGATATTGGATGTCTTAACAAGATACATAATGTACAATAAAGGGGTGTATAAATAATCATCACTATGGGGCATCTGGATGGGGATCATGACTATTGCTACCTCCATAGGTGGAGGGTCTCATTGGATCTCTACTGCCTGAGGCACCTATCTTTGGTCTGATAGGCTGCAACACACTCCTGGTAACACTCCTGGTATAACTATGTGAGTGGGTGCGGGATTGGGTGCCTGACTGCATATAACCTATTCTCCACTCAGGGGATACCACCTCAAAGTATCTCATCCTATAATATTCCACTTGGCGGGTAGTCTCTAGCTCCTTTGCAACAACCTCTCCAATGGAGGTACTCTCAATTGATCTAAGAAGCCTCTCTGCTACCCCCTCTTCCTATACACAATGCTCTATGAAATTGTCTCGCTCTATAGTAAGTTGGGCTATCTATGGATTAGGAGGTGGTGGCTATTCTATTTTTGTCTGTAGCTCACTAATGGTGGCTTGTGCCTATGCTAGATGGCTCTGGAGAGCCTGGACCTATGCCTCAAGTGTGTCAATTTGTCCTTATGATGGAGCCCTGATAGTAATACATGGTGCTAAAGTACTCAACTACTCCACCACTCTAGTTGTACGAGGCCTAGTCTTGAATTGTACATCAAAGAACACTCTCCCTCCACCACCTCCATCATCCCCATCATCATCATCATCATTGGAGTTGTCATCATCCTCCTCCTCACCAATATCCATGGACACCCCACCTATATCCTCCTCTCCTCTAGTAGGCTACTCTGCCTATCCCTCTGCCTGTATCCCCACCTTTTCTTGTGCTTGTGGTTGTCGTCATGCCCGCTATAAGATTGGTCCACTTAATAGTGGGGCAAGCTCATCCAGAGTGGTCAATCTAGGGAATGGATGAGTATAAAAATATGCAGCATAATCCTTAGTCATATATGCATCTATCACCTGTGGATGGATATCCCAAAACTCTAGTTGTAACTCAGTGTACTCTGCTCTCACTACCTCAATTGTACTGAAGGTATCCCACTCTACAACATCCTCCTAATATCTGGCATAGTGAGCCATACCCTGTGGCATCATCTGTACTCGCCCATACTATCTGAGTACCCGCATAACCAGAAATTGCTCAATGATAAATGGGGTGCGGCCAATCAAGTATCTAGTGATGCCACAGTAGGGTAGCTCTATATCATCCTCATCCCATGCCTCGCATCCAACATATGGTCTCTAGATGACTGTATCCATGTCATCTAACACATGTTGCTAGTACTCTAACTTTCCTAGCATAGGCTAAACAAGGGGACCTATATATGCATACACATATGGATGGCCAAGCGGATGATCTCTCTGTACAATAGGGTGTGTGATGGTGATGTTCTCCCAAGCCCAGATCTGTAGGAGCATAAATCTAGAAGATATACTCTTCCTATTTGTATACACCACCTAATAAAGATCATGGTATAGATGGGCAAGCATGCAAGATCCCCAGGCATATCTAGTCAGATGAAGGATCATGTCCTCCAATATTCGACCCCAACCTACTGATAATCCCTTTGACCTATTATCAGGACAAAGGAAGCCACCAATGAAAGCTACCAAAAATGACAGAAGTGGGGCATATCTCTCAAGCATATCTCTCTAGGAAATCTCATAACCATAAGCGTGCGGATCTTGGAATACTCATCGCAAATACTTTGTACCTCCAATCTCCTTGTGATCATAGATCACAAGCATGCCAACCACAAGGATGCCTAAAATCTTGTACACATCTTCTGGTGTAATGGTGATCTCTCCACTTGGCAAGTGAAAAGTATTATCCTCACTATGCCATCTCTCGGCTAATGAAGTCAACAGTGCTTTGTTGACCCTATATTGAGGGATCCTGAGAAGGGAACCCAACCCACATCTAATAATGACCCCAATCTCTGGCTAGGTCAATTTGGGAATCATCTCCCATGTACGAGGAAACCTCTCTCTGATATGGAGGATTTTAAAATCCTCCTATAACATCAATTTAGCATTCAATAAGATCATCAACAAGGAAAATAAATCAATCAGTTATCACATAATCATCAAAATCCAATCAAAATCAACATCTATACTATTTTTTTTTCAATTCAGAAAGCAAATTTATCAGAATCAACAACATCTTTCTATTTGTTTTCAAGAACGAGAATTTTTTTATCAGATCATCATCAAAATCAAGTCAATCTATCCTTGATGCTACTTAAATTCATCAAATCAGTTCTCTAATAAAGCAACAAACATCAAGAAATCAACAAATCAGTTTGAAACTTTCAAATTTAGATAAAATCCATGGATGAGCTAAAATAAAATTTTAAAATGCTAATTTGACAAATGTGCTACTTTATCCATGGATGCGCTAAAACAGACTTTCAAAGCGCTAAACCGTCAATGCGCTATTCTATTAGGTGTATGTGCTAGATCATCTAACCAATGCGATATTCTAGCCTATGTGCTAAATCCCTCAATCTAAGCACTAATCAAGCATCATATGCATGGGGTTTACACCTATGCGCTAATCTATCTATCCAATGTGCTATTCTATCCTATGCGTTATTCTATCTTATGCTATTTTAACATCTATATGCGCTAAACTGTTTAATCGATGTGCTATCTTGAATGGGATAATCTACCTGAGGTATGCACTAAACTAAGGCTTGTGTGTGCTAAATCATATATCTATGCACTAAATAAAAAAATTCAAAATCTAAAAAATCTAAAAAATCAAAAAATTCAAGTGAAATTCACCAAAAATTCAAAAAGGAAGATCGTGCAATATTATCAGAGGTTCATATGTTGTTGGTCACTGATGATGGTGGGCTCGCTTGAATCTATGGCACTCATAGTGGATTGTCATCTCAAATATTCCTCTCGTAGAGCTCTGAAAATCACAAAATGCAACTATTCAAATGACAATGAATTTTACCTTTTCCACCTTTTAAGGGGGTAAATAAGGTAGGGTAATTTTTATTTTCAACCACGCGGTGCACAATTGTAGGAGATAAATCAATATATCTCCTTCAAATCATTTCAAATCTTCGAATCATAACCACAATCTTCAAACTATGTGATTTATCTCCTGAGGGGGCATATAGCATCATTAGTCAATTTTCAAAATCTGAATTTTTCTTTGAAGCAATGCATAAAACACATCACTTCAAAGAGGGGCATAATGTATACATCTAAAAGTGGTCATTGCAAAACCTGTTAATTAATTAAATATGAATTATTTAATTAATATTCTAAAAGTCATCTACATTTAAATAAATTTAATTATTTATTTATATCATTCATTTTTCTAATTCTTCTAGCTGAATTAAATAAATAAGTTTATTTAATTATTACTATCTTCCTCTTAATTAAATTAAATAAATTTCATAATTTATTTATATTAATTATCATGTTATTCTAAATTTGAATTTTCAAATAATAGAATATTCTTCTAAGTCATCCTTCACTCCATATTTAAATTAAATATTATAAATATTTAATTTAACACTTTTTCCTTCACCTCTCATATTATTAAATATTGTAAATATTTAATTACACACCTTTTTCATCTCTCACATAATTAAATATTATTTATTTAATTATGGAAGCTTATAAAATCTATGTCACATGAAATTAAATAAGTTAATTATTTAATTAATTGGACTATCCTCAACTCCCAACCAACTCTTATAATTAAAAATGAAAAATTGAATGTTGTCTCCATTTTTGAAGTGAGGTAGTTTTGTGGGTTGAAAATATTCTCCATTATTCTCTCAACCTTCCACCTTTCTCTCAACCTCAAAAATCTCTCATCGTTCATCTTGACAGGTTTGAATTTGACCATTTATCTTTGCCAACTAGATTCTTGCCTCCAAAAATCTATAAATACAACCCTTTAGTGAGTTGACTTCATCCTATATTTTGTTAATTTAGTGCAGTTACTATAGTTCCATTCGAATCAGCATTTTAGCAATACTTTCAAGCATAACATTTTAAGTTCATAGCATTTTAGTTTCATATCATAGCTTAAATCATTTAGCAATTGACATACATGTTGCATAAACTCATTCTCTAAGTTATCATTCTGCCAAAGCTTCTACATACACCAACTGAGAGCCATCAACTTACAATAGATCCTTGGAGATAGAGGACAATGGAATTCTTTTGAAGGAGCTGCTTTTTAGAGTTTTTTAACTTTTAATTAGTTTCCTTTAATCTAATGTTTCATTGGTGTGTTATTTTAACTTATTAGTTGTTTGACATATTCTCACACATAGAAAGAATTAATTACTAATTTTGTCTATAAAAAATCACAATCCACAAATTTGGGCCCATATCCATAATTATAGGGATGCCCAGTTAAGCTCGAGTCCTATCTTTTCTGAAACTACTAGAGATGAAAGGCACGCCTTATGAAAATTCAATCAAAATATGATTGGGAGTTATAACGATGTCTTATGTTGATCATTACACCCAATCTCTAGCTCATGAAAACTGATCTAGATGTGTTAGTTTATCAAAAATTGATCTGGAGGTATTGTTGTCTAAAGGGTGCCTAGAACTAGTTGACACTTTTGACTTCACCCTTTTAAAAAAAAAAGAATATTCTCCTTTACTTTTTACCAGTCTCTTTCAGGAATCCATGGAATTCATCATAATTTTCAAAGAATTCATTCACCACCCTTTCATCAAGTCCATCAATCCAATCTACCTTGAACTTTTCTTCTTCGAACTCTCCAGTAGAAACAACAACATTTTCTCGCATCTGATTGATATCTTTTGTAGCCCATCAATTTTAAAACCTTATATTCATTAGCCTATCCAAGAGATTCCCTACAAGTCCATCACCCTCGTTAAATAGTTGCTCCAATAATTTATCCCAACTATCATTTATTTCTTGCAAAATATTCCATCATCAATTTTGAGGCAAATCTTTAGTAGTAACTTGTGTAACAATCCCCTCAAATATACTCATATGTTTCCTTATGTCATATTGAGCTTTGAGAAGAATTGTTCTATGTTCAATAAACACTTTAGAGTTATAAGTAGTGATTTAAGTAGCCTTCTTAAGATATTTGGGATCCTCATCACCTAGAATCCTCAATTGGATCAACATGTCCCTTGATGATTTATCAATCAATTTCAAACCCTTCAGATACTTCTTGTACTTGTCTTCTTCTCTCCACCATTCTTTATCTTTTTGTTCAATTTCACCAAGAAGAGTAAGAGCTGATTCATCATACTGCTTGTATCCTTCCTCGAGAAGTTCTCCAATCTCCTTCTAAAAATCATCAAACCTGATAACAAACCAGGTAGCCTTATTTTTCATGGAATTCAACTCATCCACCTCTTTCTAACTGAATAACATAGGAACTTCAATGGATGTTGGTTGTTCAAGAGTAGAAGTGGAAAGTTCTTTCAAGAACTTTTTAATCTGTCCTACCTGGGCCTTAAGCTCATCAACATTATCTTATTTATTCTTGATCATAATGGACCTGGTAGTGGTAGAAATGATGTCAATGAGGCATTTTTACTGATTTCTAGTTTGTTTACCCATATTGACAATGATTACTTGATAATCCATAGCTTGTAGCTCATTGTAATCCTTATAAGCTACTAGGGTAGCAGTGTCTGCTACCAAGTCTCCATCATTAGTGAGCCTAGTAGAGTGAATAACATGAGGCTTCTTCTTAGGCTTTAATTTTTCTATTTCCTTTACCATTTCATCCCAAGCCACCGGTTGAGCTTGAACTTGTTGTCTCTTTCAAAAATTTAACTTAAGAAAATTTCGAGCAGCTAGCCGAGTTGTCACCCATTAAGCACTAGGAGGTGTGGATGAAGGAGGTGCAGATGAAATTATCGCTACTATCTGCTCAAAATAAATCTTATCCTACTCTTCCTATTCTTTTTTTAGTATCTCTTATTCCATTCTTTCATTCTGAGCCTTAATTTATTTTATCTTTCTCATCTCTTCTTCCTTTTGTGCAACCTCTTCTTCATCTCTTAATCTTTTCTATTCTAACTCCATTGTCCGAAGCTCCTCTTCTGTTGCCCTATCTTGCTCCTGGGCTTTTGAAACTTCCTTTTCATTGGCTAGCTCTTCATCTTTCTTTCTTTCTTCTTCTTCCTACTCAGATAACTCTTTGGTAGCTTGTTTTTGAGCTGCTTCTAGTATTTCATTTTTCTCTGCTTCTGTCAAAACATCATTCAATGCAGCTTAACCACAAAGGCTTCCTTCCTCAAACCCAGTCTCTTCTTCTTCAACCTCCTCTTTGGCCCTCTCAAGATACTTTTCCCATTCTTATTTTTCTTCCTGAAGTGGAGTTTCTTCAGAGTCTAAAGACATAGGTGATTTTTTTACATTAATCATAGTAGGCATCTCTTCTTCACCAACTACTACTTCTAAATTTGATGGTGCAGTTGGAGGAGTATCCTTAATTTGCATTGGCAGAGTAGAAGCACCTTCTTCATTAGTTTCTTCTCTAGGGTACACAAAATCTATGGGTGTAGCACCAAGACCTGAAACAACCCATGCAATAGCCTCTTGATAAGTAACCTTAGCTTTTTCGAAAGCTTCGATGACTTCCTTTATCAATACTTCTTCTGCTTGAGATAGTTCTTCTGTGGCTACCTCCATCGCTACAACAATTTTATTTAACCTTTTATACTACCTTGGTTTAGTGGAGAATGTGGGCTCACTAATAAAACCCTTCTTCCTTGAATATTTAACTCTTGGTTTCTTTAGACAGAGGTTAATCCATTTCAAGCTTCTATGAACCACTTTCTATGACACTTTATGAATATTTGTTTACTCTTTCTCCATCCAATTCATTGGCTCCAAATCCTTGGTGGCCATTTTATCCATTTCATGATGAGGATCAAGAGTGATCCCATCATCAATGGTGCCTTCTGGTATATCCTTTGAAACCTCAAAGTATTTCATTTGGGGAATGTCCAATCTTTCATATACCCTTCTTCTTACTTCAAACTGATTTTGTAAATTCACCCAAAAGTCCTCTAGAAGTGGCTAATGATGGGGAAATTGTGAAGCATATATACCATACATCTTCCTCTTAGGATCAAAATCTTTCCTAGAAGTATGATGCTTGAAATTAATAGATTGAAAATCCTCCATTGTTATCTTAGATGCTATCGAAGAGGAACAAGAATAAAACCCCAATTGCATTGGGAATGAGTAGCAACCAGCCTTGTGTTGTGTAGAAAACTTAGAATTCGCCTCAACTGCTTGATGGGAAAATTCCATCAAGACCCATCTATCACCATAGTACCTTGAAAATTTTAAAGGGTGCCCATCATATCCAAATAATCTAAAATAGGTGGATTTGGGGTATTGAATGAACCAATATCGCCACTCTGGAATAAAATCCATTGCCTCTAGGGACAATTTGAAACCAACATCACCTATGAGTTGATTAATAATGACATATAAAAATGCATCATTTACCATTTTAAAGTGTTATTTGCTGCTTTCAACTCCAACTGGTCATAGTGCTCCCATAATTTTTGATTTGGACCATCATCCATTGATCCCACAATAGTTAACCCCAAAAACCATCCCATTATTCCAACACAATAGATCACATAGGAAGACATGTAGAATGTCTTGGTTTCTTTTACTTTCAATAGTTGATGATGGATGTAATCTAAATTTATCTATCTCTAGTCCAAGTATTGTTTCCCATCTAGAATCAGTTAAATAATTGGAAACATCTGATTTTCAAAGGTACGAGAGTTATCTTTCACAAATACTATTACCAACAAGGTAATCATATCATTGATATCTTGAAAGAAATCAAACCTCTTAAGGTTGGGTGACATCTTCTTTACTGATTTCCTCTTTGTCTTAAGCCACTTCTTATTAATGAGACTTTTGTTGCCATCCTCATTTTCTACCCACCATTTGAGTGCATCAGTTTCAAACATAATATTGGGGTTAGGGTGAGGAGGAAGATAAAAAACCAGTCTAATTAGTCCTAGAGTTAGATCAATTATTACATTTCCTTACGAATCAATGCATTGCCTCTAAGTAATATTGTAAGTGTGTTACAGTTAATATAAATTTTGGACATTGCACTGCAATGGGAAATGTAGCTACATGATCCAATCTAGAATCTACAATTCTCTTTGCCCTTGGGGTAGCCTTTTCTAAAAAAATATCATTATAAAACTACTTAATGTCAATGTGACCCACTAGTGTATCAGTAATCTTCATGACATTAGAACCAAACTTGGATGGTACTAGTGTCCTCTAAAACTTGCACTTCATTGTAACAAGAACTTGCTTTGGTTTTAACCTTTTACCCCTTGCTCCCTTTGATGTTCCTTCATCGGGCACTTCTTCTTTTAAGTCAGATATTTGTTAATCACTTGCAATGCTAACTATTATTAGATAGAGAGAAGACATGTGAAGATAATATTAGCACAATCGTTCATATTAAATCTTCATTCATCCAAGATAAATTCCCATTCTTCAAGTTAATTCAACATTTTTGGGTTTTGGGTTGGGGATAGAACCAAGAACCTGACCATACTAAGCACAATACCAAACTATATCAAAAATCATGATCGGGGAAAACCTTGAACTTGAACTTGATATAAACCCTTTCAATTCTATTGGACATCGAAATCGGGTTTTGGTTCTATACCTTCAGCTATAGTGATAAACATGGTTTAGTTTCATTTTGTGGTATGATCCCACAATGTGTTTGGAAATCAGGATCGAGCCATCACTAACTAGTGATACTTAACAGATGGAGTCAGTGAAGGGTTCTCTTTGAATTTTGATCCCAATGATGCATTAGAAGTAAGAACCGGGGAATGATTCAGAACTGGACCCAAAGGATTGAACAAGTGTAAGTAACATCCTGAGTTCCGATCCCAACATTGTGTTGGAAGTCAGAATCAAGACATGGTTTGGAACTAGACCTTTGGAAAACAAGCAAGTATAAGTTAACTTTTGAGTTTTGATGCTGATGTCGTGTTGGAAGTCAGAATCAGGTTGGAACTGAATGGTGGAACCTAAAGACATGTCAAGGGTTTGGTGCTTGTCTAAAATATGATCCCGATGGATATACGGGGATCAAAATCGGGACATTGGTTGAATTATTGTCAAAACCATCAAATATTTTGGAGTCACAACCTAAACTCTGATCGTGATAAAACATCAGAAGTTGGGATTGGGTCTTAGTTTGGAATCAAATACAAATGTCGATTTAAGCATATGGTATGGTTCTAAATCTTGATTATGATGGAGCTATGAGAATCAGGATTAAGGCAATCAAAAAAATATGAAGGCATCCAAATAAATATAACAAAATATCTAAACATGCCCTCGGGATCAGATTATAATTCGTAATGGTCTGGATTTCAAAATTCATCAAATTTAATACAAATCTAACCAGAAAATATGGAAAACCCTAGGTAAACTAGCGCACGATGGAACAAAAAATAATGTGCACGAAACAAGAACAAAGCACGGAAAAAAAGAATTTTTTTGAAAACCCAAAACCAAGAAAAGAAAACAAACCAAAGGGTTCGAAGAAAAATGAATAAAAATGCACCAGAATAAAAAATAAAAGAAAAAGAATGAGAAAGAAATAAGAAAGAACAGAAACATGAGACAATGGACAAAAAAAACACATGCAAACCAAAAACAAGAAGAAAATATAGGAAAAGACACCTACCTCCAAATGCAACTGAAAATCTGGCAGTAAGGCGAGAGATCCAAATGATACCTCAAACCCTAACTCTCGGCACTGCTCTAGTTTGGTCCATCAAACTGTACAAGCCAAAATGAATGAAATTTAAGGAGCGGTAGGAATAAAAATCAAATCATGTGTTTGAATAGATGTCCATAAATGCAGGTTGGTTATGCCGTGGGATCAGAGTAGAGGTAATAAATTTTCCATCACAAGAATGAACGCAAGCAAAATTCATGATCGAGACATGACACAACACCAAAATTTCAATGAGTGCAAAGTTCCAGCGAAGGTCTGAAATCCGAATCTCAAAAAATAGACATGGGAATCAAGATTGGTATGGAACATGGAACATGAACTTTGGAAAAGTTCTTGGTTCCAGTTTCGGTCCGATTTCCGATTCTGAAAAAGACAAAGAGAGTCAGAAATCAAGATCAGGATGGAACATGGAACAAGAACTTTAGAAAAGTTCTTGGTTCTATTTCCTATCTGATTTTTGATTCTGTAACAAACGAAAACACACAAGGACAAAGGGTAGAAATCAGGATTAGAATGGAAACAATAACTTACACTTTTTAAGGGTGTAAGGTGATAGTTTTAATCCAAAACCTGAATCCGACAGAACAAAGAAAACATAAGGCAAAATGAGGGGATTGGGATTAGAACATAAACATGAACTTGAACTTTGGAAAGTAACAAGTGTCGGTGATAGTCCAAAACCCGAACCCGAAAAAAAAAAAACAAGGACTTAGGAGAAAAAGACAACTCTTAAGGCCCGAACAAGAACACCAAAGACAAAAACAACAAAAGGGGGACCCATTTTAACCAAGAAAAAAATGGGGTGGCTATGCAAGGCATAACAATTGGCAACTCAACTAGGAAAATGGTTTACCTATTCTCAAGAAACTGAAGAATTCAGTCACCCACAACTCTAGTTTATTAACCTTTAACTTGAGTAGGATCAGTTATACCAAATAAAGTTGAGCTGGAATCTCAAAACATGCAAAAAAAATGTAGTGCCCCTCCACTCTGCTCTTTGTGCCACTTGTGTTAGCATTGTTTTTCGTTGCCTTCTGTTAGTACCTCGTTCATGTGGGTATCGCTTCATTTCAAGTTGTTTATTTCTATTGTTTTATTATTGTTGCTTTAGTGTTTGGATATCGTTGTTTTGATGTCATCAAATTATGGTTTTAGTTTAAATGATATTCTATGAATATGTTAGTTTAGATAATCGAACTTCATTTGATGTGAATATCGTTAATTAATAAATTAATTAATTGGATAAGATATTATAATTAGTGTTATTAATATTTTATTGTGATGTTGTTTATTTTATTAATATTATATATTTTAAATGAGAATATTATTTATTTTAAATATATGTAAATTGATAAGTTGTGTTAATAAAATGTTTAATTAAAGAATTGAATTTTATTACAAATGTGAATTATGAAAATGTCAAATATTTAATTAAGATGTTTTTAAAAAGTTAAGCAGCATTTTCAGGGCGTCACAACGAGCCACTAGGGCCAAAAAGGAACTAGATTAAACAATAAAAATAAAGGAAAAAAAAGCAGAAACAACCCACAAGTAGCACAATGACCGTAGAGGAATAGCCGACAGATAGGCACAGGGAGCAGCTAACTGGCATTGTCCCAGTTTTTAATCAAGAGGTCCACCAGCTCATCACCCACCCACTCTTTTTTCTCCTTGCTATTGTTTCCCTCTAGCTCCTCTTTTATAGAATTAGATAGAGTGCTCATGACGAAGTGACCCAACTTCATGGTGAAATGGGTTAACCCCCTGAACCTTTTGTCAAGAGTGTCCATTCTTTTCACCACCTCACACGACTCCTCTCCGATGTCCATAGTCCCCTCAACCTCTCCAAGCTCTTCAACCAGGGGATGTAGAGAGTGAGAGGCAGAGCCATCAATAGGAATCTTGTTGTCCACCAGAGTAAACTAGGGCCCCTCCACATTCTCTTCCTCGTCATCTTCAGTTTCTTCTTCCTTGTATCCTTTGCTGTCAGACTGCTCCTCCTCAGAGTCTTCAATAATCAACCTCTTTTTGTTGTTCTTAGCCAGCCTCCCGGATCTCCTCCTGGAATGTTCCCCACCAATGGTCCCCGCAACCGTATCACCTTTGAAGTCTTTCTTTATAGCATTCTTGCCATTTCCATCCTTAGCCGTCAGGGCCAACATGCCTTTCTCCTTTCCTTTTTTTGCAGAGGTGGCCTTGTAGGCCGAGTCATCCAAAGTGGATTTTAATTCATAGAGACCTTTTTCCGCATTGGCATGGGCCTTGCCCAAACCACCCTTAAGTTTCTTGGTGGTTATCTTGGCTTTAGAATTCCCCATAAAGCCCGAATTGGATTTTCGAGGAGGGCTTTTAGACTCGGCCGGAGAAATATTCACAGTTGAAAGGGGTTCAATGTTCTCAATGCAGACAATAGTGATAGCTTTAGGAGGACAAAGAGCCAGATGAAAGTGATATAGTCTCAGAATAAGCCCCTGATGGAGTGGGAGCGGTGGGAGATCACTGGGGTTACGCCTGGCTGACTCTTTGCATTTTTCAATAGAGTTTTCCAAGTCCATTAAAAGAAAAAATAGGAAACTTAGCAGCATCTTATGTCTAAGGTGATTTAACAAAGAGAAGTGGTAAAAGAAATAGGTTTTGAACCTACCTTCCAAAGTAACATACTTCATCAGTGCCATGCACACCTGATCCCAGGGCTTCGGGAGAGCATCCCTCTCAAAACTCGACTGGTTCCGCACCGGGGCCTCCTCTCCTCTGAAAAAATATTTTAAGCTTGATGATCTGGTTTCTTGGTGTGTTTGGGGTATTTTTTTTCAGAACACAGTAACCCTGTGGCTTGCGCTATGACTTCCTCACTGATCTCAAATGATATACCACCAATGGAGACCTGATGGTCCTTCCACAATTTGGAAAACTGACCCGATAAGATAGGATCATGACCGACCAAGCACTCCATAAGTGGAGCAATGCCACCCTCCACACAAATGTGCCAGAACAAAGTGTTGTTTTGAAACTCCTCGCAGTTGTCAAGTTCATTCCTAACCCGCTCACCACCCATACTACCAACCTACACAAGAAAATCAAGAAATTGCAAAAAATACCAATTGCAACAACCGCGAATGATAATCACATTGTGATTGTTAAGGAAATGTATATAGCAGGGGATAATAACACCTGCGTACAGGTCACATGCGCATAAGGGAAAATCATCCAAGGGTGATTTGACAATGAGTTTAATGAAGTTATGATTATGGCCAAGAAGGCAAGAATTGGCGAACATATAGGGAGTGCACAAAAAATCATGTGAAATGGTTGTATAACTAAAATTAGAGACCATCCAAATGGATCCAAATGAGACCCGCACTAAACTAACTAGCTCAAAGACCTTAGAAGGAGGCAATCTCCCATCATGAGAAGTCAAATCATTATAAATACATTCGCACAACCAAATGCAAGGAAGAGATAAAACAAGAAATCCCATGATACCCAAGAGAATAGATCGCACAGTACGGCTCCACAGATTTAATGAAGTCATGTCCTTCGAACTATCCTTTATCAAGCCACCATAATTAAACGTGTTACCATCTTTTAAGTCCCAACCCTGCCACTTTACTGTTACCTTAGAACCCGACCCCATCCACCATGTCCAAAAGACAGACACATGGCTCCTCCATTCCGTGCCCCACACATGAAGATATCTTCCAGAAACCCTCCACCTATACTCCATTTCCATATTGACACTCATCCACTAGACCCCCCAAAAAATCCAGTGGACCCCCCATTCAGCTCCCGTTATCCAAAGATTTAAAATCATTGCAACCCATGGTAGCTTTGTTCCTGCGCGATTAAAACTTGAATTTTTGGCAGTAACCTTTCCATTTTCCTGCAACATTTAGTGGAATCCCAGCCCGAGCCAATATTAGCCAAGGCATCTGCCACATGATTGCCTTCTCTAAAGATATGGGTCACCTTTTTATCCCTAAATTTGGATAAAAGGAAACTAGCATCCAACAAAATGTCCTTAGTATTCCAACCAATTAATTTGTCTTTATTCACAACATCTGTTATTAACTTGGAGTCTATTTCAATGTGGAGGTAAGCAATCCCTAGAGAAACAACAATTTTGAGGCCCACTAGCAGTGCACGAGCCTCCACCACTAAAGCAAACTGAAACCCAATACCGCCAACAAATCCCGCCACCAAAGCCCCACAGAATCTCTGATAACTCCACCAATATTTTCCCTACCTAGGTTTCCCTTAGCAGCCCCGTCAAAAGTAAGTTTAAACCATCCTCTATTCAGAGGCTCCCATTTAGTATTTTTTCTAGCTAAAAGTTTCAAATTATCAAAGGAGTTAGCCTTTAAATCCCGGTGCCACTCCTTAGCCATTTTTATTTCATAATCCAGTAGCACCATCTTCGGGAGTTTTCCATTAAATAGAGCGATATTCTCCTCAATGAGCCTAGCACCAATGCCAAAAACATCCTTGGGACTCCTCTCAACATTCCTGAAAACCCTGTTATTCCTCTCCTTCCATAAACACCATCCCAAGACAGGAGGGACTTGCTTCCAAATTTCACCAGTCAAAGGGTGGGAATACGGGCCATACCAACCCAGAATGAACGATAAAAGATCCTTGCTCATAACCCAAGGAACATCAAGTTTCTCAAAAGCCAACCCCCAAACTTCAGTAGCAAACGGGCAGTGTAATAAAAGGTGACTGACAGTTTCCTCCCCTTTTTTGCAAAGAAAACATCTATTGGGAAAACAAAAACCCCGAATCCTCAAATTGTCCTGAGTTAGAATCCTATTAAATTAGTTATGAATTTAAATATTTTGTTGATCGAGATGTATAAAAGGTGACTGACAGTTTCCTCCCCTTTTTTGCAAAGAAAACATCTATTGGGAAAACAAAAACCCCGAATCCTCAAATTGTCCTGAGTTAGAATCCTATTAAATTAGTTATGAATTTAAATATTTTGTTGATCGAGATGTATAACAAATTATTATTTTGTTAAACTTAAAGCTGGAATGATATTTTATTTTTCATATTGTTACTTTTAGATTAGTGTTTGATAATAATTATTTACTTATTTGAGATTAATCAAAAAGGAAATGCAATGTTACTTTCTAATTCAAAAATTTGGAGAGGAAATAAAATATGGAAGTTAATTACATGCAGCTATTGGAACTGGAAAGGTCGAGCAAGTTACTTTTTTGGTTTTAATCTTGATTTGTGACTTGAGTTTTGATTTTTGAAACTAAATAATTAATTTAACAAGATTGAGAAACTTGTTATTTCTGACTGATTTTGTTTTTGAAAACGGCTCTTTAATTATATAATGTTTTCTTTCAGATTGGGGGGGGGCTCTTCTTCCATTATTTTTTTACTTGGGCTCTACAAAATATTGTTTTTATGAAAATACAGATTTTGAATCAATTTTTGGGGGATTCGGAACAAAATTGGATCTGCAATGTTTGGAATAGAGAGTGGGTCTATAAAACAAACGAGAAGAGGAGGATTAGGCTGCTCAAATCCAGTTTTGCAAGTTTTTGAATAAGCCATGCACAGGCAAGTTACTGCTACCCTTTTTGCTAATAATCTGTCTATGGAGAAACATTGTCGTTTCAGAAAGAAATCCCTTGCTAAGTAGAAATAAATGCATCATTCTATTTTGTGCTTATCTTGCATTATATAGATACCATTTAATTGTGTCCCTTAATTATTATTGGGTATCTGATGCAGTGCATATTAGTATAGTGTGGGCTTATCTTTCAGATTGTTTCATTTCACATCACCAATAGTCTCCACAAGAATATCGTACAGGTTTAAAATAATGGACTTGGCTCACATCTCTTAGAATAATTTATCTTGCAACAATCTTGGAGATGAAGGTAGTTGCAGCATGGCCATTGTTCATACCCAGAGGTTCTTTACAACTATTATAGCTGCACAAAGGCCATGTTTAACATACCAAATGCTATTGCTAACTTCTCACTATCATTGTAGATTAATGATCCCTTTTCTTCTCTCCCACAATGTTTAGTAAGCATCTTGAATATGGAAGTACCCTACTGCCTTCATTCACCAAGCCAATTTCTCCAACTTTGCATAAGTATCTGCGAATACACGGAAGCATGTACCATATTATGGTCTTCAATCTGGTTACACCTTGATATAATTTTAATTCCTCTATCTTTTGTCAAACTCTTTACTATTTTAACCTCACCGCACCTGCCCACACCTACATTGATGTTTTGAGAGATGTATGTTAATCGAATCTCGATGTAATTGTAGTTGACGTTTTGCTGCAAATGTGTTTCACTATGGATCGATGTGTTGCCACCGATTTGGGGAGTAATTCAATTTCTCTCTCTCTATATATCCTTTATGGGATTTGATTGGGTTAGTTGATAATTATGTATATGTTTAGTTGCCAATTGGTATTGATAACTACATTGCACTATGGTTACTATGTTTTGTGGTGAGTCTATTTACTGATAGGCGTCAACCTAATATATATGTATAGTACCTTGCTTGGCTATCAAAGCTATGCAAACCATTAAATATGTATATGATGATTGATATTCGATGTGGATTTTGGTTCCTTGTGATATTTATCTATTTTGCATAATATTGGCTTTCGTTAATATATATAAATAAATGTATATGTGTAAATACATAATAGTAAATTATTCATTTAGATTCTTCATTATATATGTCCTTCTACATTGAAAACTCTACATGTAATAACATGCATACAAGTATAAATATATATGCATATAAGAGTTTGGTATCTAATGGGTTATGCTAGATAAATATAGTGAGAATGTTAATATAGTGTGAAGACAAATGATTTAGAATACTTTATTTGATTGTGTCTACATAGTTACTTAATGAAGAAGTTTATTGATGTAATATTAAATGAGGAACTTATATTAGGAATTGGGTTCAAGTAGAAAGATTAGGTTTCAGGGAAAAATTTATTTTTAAATGATGTGGGAGTACTACGTTTATGATTTAAAAAGAAAAGTTTTGCTTGTGTAGATATGTATTGAGAAAATTAGAAAATAGAAGTTGAATTGTAAAGTAATAGTAGTTATATTATTTAATTATGATCTTCTAGAAGATATAATATAATGAAATGGCTAGGGATTTTATTACATATAATAATTGATTAAGAATATGTAAGTGGATATAGGAAAATTAAATGATTGTGTTATAAATGTGTAGCAAGATATTTATAAATATTAACAATAGGGTTGTAATGTTTACTAAGGAAATAGAATTCGAGTTATAAAGTAATCAAAATTATGTCACTATAAATGAAAGGTAATGCAATTGTGAGTTAGTATTTATGTTGGTAAAATTCTAAGCTATGAGTTACATTGGTTTATAATTGGGTTATTAAAGAATGTTAATTAAATTGAAGGAAGGGAAAGTTATTGTTTTATTTGCATGTATGTAATTAGAGTAACTGTGTGTAGATGAAAGGTGTAATTAGATTGAAATTCTTTGAATTGTGGTTTATCATGTTCTCCAGTGGATGAATTGATTTTTTTATTGGAAGGTGTTGCCTCTTTGATTACTACATATTCTGAGATATGCTTTGAAAAGTGAATTTCATGGTTAATATGATTATCCTTGAATTTTCTATTTGTTGAAAAGAAGTGCTATTTGATGTTTAGTTTAATATTGTGTGTTGGTGTATCTTTGTTTGACTTTGACTCACAGGAACCCATGTTTTATTCTCATTCTTGGGTAGATAGTTTTTGTAGCTTCCAAAGGCTTGTGGGAAAGATTGATCATTTTGGCACTCATTGTTTTGGTGTGTTTTGCGGAATTCATGTTAATGGTGGTACCTCCTTTGATTCTTGGTTCTGTGTTATGATATTTTTGTTGCAAGATGGTTCAAGCCTCACATGTTGTAAGTATATTTGATTTTTATGTGAGATAAGGTACACCCCTTTTTCTTGATTTTGGTTTGGGGTAACCATAGGGAGAGTGGCTCTTCATGGGGGTCGGCGCACAAAGAGGTTGCTAGGATAACCATGGAAGAGTTTCCTTAATAAGTGATAACCTAATTAAAGAACTAGTGGGTTGGGATAGTCAAACTCTTAAGAAGACTAATTATGTGCCTCACCCATGTCGTTAGTTCTATCGAAGGCTAAGGATGGGATGGGAAGACTTGGTTGGTAAGGTCACTGCCTTGTCTTCAGGAAAGGTAAGTGGCCCCACATGAGTCACCCTATGGGGCAACACCTTGAGATAGGTTGTCAGATTAACCATAGATGGAGAGGGATCCTACTGTTAGGTAGTCTGGTGAATCCATGTAAGGCCATGCAATGACACTCTCCTACTGTACCTGTTTGTTTTCCCTTGCTTTGGTTGCCTCTGGGAGTATTCTTCATGCCTATGTGTTATGTGGTTTACTTTTGTTTGAGGTAGTTATTTGTTGGGTTGTGTTATCCTTATTTGTTTGACCTTGTTGGATGTGGATCCTTTCTTGTCATCTCCTAGCACAAGGGGTGGACCTTCGGGTCCACATGGTCGGGTGGAACGTGCTATGCACCCCATTGGGTTCCGAGGCTATGTTCGTGAAGCAAGGAGTGGAAGCAGATGCAGAGATTCTAGAGCTTCACTTGATTGAATATTGTTCTATATTTTGTACCTTTTTCCTCAGTGATGTATTACTCTTGTACACTTTGTACTCTTCCCATGGATATAAGGGAAGCCTTTTGTAATGTACTATTGCAACCTTGAAGCATTTTATCTATGGAAATATGCTCCATAATTGTATCATTGAACTTTGAATTTGTAATGTTATAAAATGATGTACATACTTGTATCTTCTTGTTGGATTAGGGATATTTATATGTGTTTATCATGTTATCTTGTATATGTATGCTTCGATCATTTATTCTCTCGGTATTTAGTTTGTAATGATGTTAATTGGTTAGGAACATTTTCAAGTAATGCAACCATGTAATCCCATGGGACTAGTTAGGTGTCATTAAGTAATTATCATAATGTTGTATGTTTAACTTTTATTGGTTGATTGTGTAGTGTTATGTTTTAAAAAAAAAAATTTTTTTGTCGTTTGTTGTCGTTGAGTCCTATGGGGTTTGTGTGGCAGGGCATTACAAAAAAAAAACAACTTCAAATCTAAGTGTGTGCATGTATGATGCATCCTTTCCTTAAGGAATTTACCTATTCTAAAAAAGAATTGTATCAAGATTCAAGCTATGTGAAGTCAGTCCCTTTAACTGTCATGCAATGATATCCTGGGCATTGCTCCATTGCTATCCATGCATCTATAGCCCTGATGAAGATACATCTAGTTCTCTTAAAGAATTTCTCTACTGCCAGCCAAGCATCCATAGCCCTAGTAGAGATACTCAAATCACCCTTACAATATTGAGTTTATTAAAATTTATACTTCTCTTTTCTTTTTTTCCATAGTTTACTTGAAGCAATTATTTTATTATCTTTTCCCTCAATACTTTAGATGTAAAAAAGTCTAAAAATTAGGTTGAGAATTATAGTGGACCTCATGACAACATTAAGACTTAGATTTTTTACCTAACTCATAAGCACAGTCACCCTAAGACATACATGACCTTATGGAGATAAATGATCCTATCTAAAATGTGACAGATTCAGTAGTGGTTTATGAGATCACTTAAATTATACCTGTTTGTTTTTAACCTTTCAAACTATCATTAAAAATGGGCATAAAACATAAGTTTCGAAACAAAAGAGCTCGATAGACATACCTAAAAATACCTAAATCAATTTCTCAGTGATAGTACCCTTAGTGTACTTTGAACAACTACCCATTATTTTGAAATGAGAAAACTTAAAGCCCCTAGAAACAAAAAGAAAACAACAAAAGAAATGAAACAAACAATAACAAAAAAGAAAACAAAAGAAAAGAAAACACACAAACAAACAAGAAAACAAGAAAAAATAAATAAAACAACTAAACTACATATGCACAAATGGACATATGATCAAGCTTTCATGGGCCAAATTAATGTTTGAGAAATTTTCCATTGATTGGAAATGGAATAGGTTCTCCCATTAAGGGGCTAAGATAGAAATCATTCTCACCTAGGATCTCAACGATCTGATATGGACCCAACCAGAGTTTATCAAAATTTTGATAATCACCCTTCCTCTCTCTAGCTTTGTCCCATAGCAGCACAAGGTCTGATATTTTGAAGGCCTTAATTTTGGCTCGCTTGTCAAACCAACATTTGACTACAACCTGATGTTTGGAAAATTATTGCAAGGGAGTATCCCTCTATTTTTCTAGATTTAGCAAATCAGTTAGTTGAACCTCTATCCTATCATAATTAGAATAGAACTCTTGCATAAATCATAGAATAGGTATTTGTAGATGAATAGGGAAGAGTGGGTATTGGCCATAGACTAACTTAAATAGTGAGTTTCCTAAGGCAACTTTGATTCTAGTCCTATCTGCACATAAGGCAAATCTCAGCTGTGTGTACCAGTCCCTAGGATTACTTTCTAGTAACTTCTTAATTATCTCCAACAAATTTCTTATTGGTAGAATTTTCGACCCCATTTCCCTATGAAGAGTAATTAGATGAATAATTAAAAAAAAATTATGTTCATATGACCACTAAATAAATTGTGCAAAAGAAAAGGCAAGGGCATTATCACATACTAGACAAAATAGTATCCCAAACCTGGTAATGATACATTTGTTGAGGAATTTGATAATGACATCAGTGGTACTATTATTGTAGGGTTGAGCTTTGATCGAGTGTGTGCAATAATCCATCATATTCAAAAAAAACCTGTGACCTACAAAAGAATTCAGATTAATTACCTTGAAAAAGTCTAATGCCCATTGGGAAAACGGTCTTACATCGTATATGGGTTGTAGGGGCATCATCAGATTGCATTCTCTAGATGACAAAGTTTGACATGTATGACATGTCCTAACATTTTGGTGAGCATCTCATAACACATGAGGCCAATAATAGCCTAATCTCAAAATTTGATGTGTTATGGCATCAACAAAACCATGCCCAATACCATGCTTGCCATGAAACTCATTTGTGGCTTGTTTTGCCTACTGTTGATCCAAGAAACACAAATAAATGCATTCAAAATTATTCATGTACAAGGCTCCTCCTTTTACCATATAGTGAGCACTCTTTAGTCTTAGTGCTCGTCTCTGAGTGCTATTCATCCCATCAAGACACTTATTTTTTAATAGCAAGGATATCAAATCAACATACCATGGGTCACATGTGAATGACTGTACTATGTATTGCTCACATGTGATTTTGGGATCAACATCTACCATGGATTTGGAAAAGCCTTATCCTCATACTAGCTTCATTAGGTGAATTTAAAGGTCGAACTCCTACCAAATTTCCATCCATTTTCCCCTTCTTTCTCAAAGTTTGATGTGCATTAGAAGGGACTTTACTGCAAGGTCAAGAACTATGGTTGTGATATTATTGTATAGAATGTAATGGTGAAACTTCTTAACCAATCTTACTAGTGAAAATTCTTGCTTCTTCAATTGGGGGTATCTAATCTCAGCATTATTGAAGGGAGAACTCATAAAAGCTATGGGTCATTCACCCTCTTAGCCTTTCTGCTGTGTCAAAATAGAAACACACGAATGATCAAATGCGAAAGAATAAATGTAAAAAGGCATTAAATACTCAGAACTAGTTAAAACAGGTGCCTCTAAGATAGTTTGTTTGATTTGTTTGAAGGCAACCTTATCTTCATTACTCAATTCAATCTTTGCATCTTTCTTCATCATCTTATTGAGGGGTTTGACAATTTTTTCAAATCCGGTTATGAATTTCCTTACAAAATTTATCTTTCCAAAGAGAGATCTCATCTCCTTTTTGCTGCTTGGCATGGTCAACTTCAAGATGGATTCCATTCTATCAGGGTTGATTGAAATCCCTCTTTCTAATATTATATGACCTAATATTTTTTCCTCTTAAACCTTGAACACACATTTCTTTGGGTTGAGGGATACATTGTAACTTATATATGTTTGAAGGACCTTTGACAAGTATGTAGCATGGTCTTCCCTATTTTTGGAAAATATGGTCAGATCCTCCATGTAAATGATGATACATTTACCTACGAGATCCTTAAATTTAAATTCCATCACACATTGAAAGGTGGCTCTAGCATTGATGAGACCAAATGGCATCCTTTGATAGGTGAATGTACCCCACTCAGTAGTGAAAGCAATCTTCATTATGTCTTCATAGTTAACCAACACTTGATTGTATCCTGAATAGTCATCCATAAATGACATCATCTGTGAGTCGTTAATTATCTATAACACCTCATCAAGAGATGGAAGTGGGTAGTTATCTTTCTTTGAAGCTTTATAGAGGTTTTTTAAGTTGAGACACAATCTAATTTCCCCATTATTTTTATGAATAGGCACCAGATTTTCAACCTAAGTCAAATGTCTCACTCAAAAAATTATTCCTGCTGACAGTAGCTTTTGTACCTATTTAAGAATCATAGGTTCAATTAAGGCATTGACTGGACATTGCTTCTAACATAATGCCTTGGCTTCGGGTTTCAAAGGGATAGTGTGCATTATCACCGAAGTATCAAAGGTTTTTAGATCCTCATATCCCCAAGGAATTTCTACGATATCTACTTTCAGTACTCTCAAGACTTTGTGTTGAATGTCCTTCAGGAAATTTTTGCCAATGAATATATTTCTCTCTAGGCTTGAATCTTCCAAGTTGTCTAATTCATACATTCCTCCATTAGTATCGGTAGGCAGTTTCTCATAGGCTTGAGGATCTGAATCAAAGATCCTCTCTAGTGCTACCATTCCCTTAGGAATGTTGTTGGCTTTTAGATTCATTATACCCTATGCATCACAATCCTATGGATCCCAATCCCCCTAATCCCTATTGGAATCATCAATGATTTTTCCTTCAAAGACATTTGAACTTGCCAAAAAGGAAAGGATATGTTGATCATCATTGAATACCTATAAGTTCTAGACATTGTCAGGAATGACTGGGATCAACACTAATTTGATAGAGAACTTTTTTAACTTGCAATCCTACATAGAATCTAAGGTTCTAGCAACAAGAAAAAGTGCATCTGCGATTTGGTTGTCTTCTTTGGGAATCAACTTAATACTGAAAGTGTTGAAATCTTTGATCAAGTTCCATACCCTGTTTCTATGTGCAGCCAACCTTTTATTGCGGCATGTGTACTGACTATGAACCTCTTTCACTATGTTGGATGTTGTGGTTGTGTTTCTGATATGTGGTTTTCATTGATGTCAACACTATTAGCATTAATGTCTTTAAGACTATATATGTCAAGGATATTGAGAAAATTGTAATAAGATAAGTTGCAAGTTGTTTGTGAAGTAGTGAAGATCAGTATGATGGAAAGTTTAGTATATTGATGATGAAAAGTTGCAGATTAAAGGGTTTATTTTCAATCCTATCTAGTTTATCCATTGAAAGTTTTAGAGGTGTGCATGAAGATTTGAGTAAGCTATGAGTTTTTGTGTTCTCACAATTATTTTGTTACTAAAATTGTTGTTCTTGGAAGAAGATAATGCGATTCTGGTAATCTGAGTTTTTGTGTATGTTCCCATGGTGTTCATGGATGTTTCTAAATCATTCTCTATCTTTGTTGTACGTTTGCATTGATTTTTGTGCTTGTAATCTATTATTTTCTCTTGCATGTTCATGTTTTTCATGTTCATGGATGATAAGGTGTTTATAGCATGTTGTGGATCTTCGAGGAAAAATATTTGAAGGTGTTTTGTGTTTGAAGACATTGGTTTTGGTCTCTACTATGTTTTGGATGACCTTGGTTGATTTGCATTAACAGTCTTTATTGTTTTGGGCTGACAGTTTGCATTCATTCTATTATTTTGTTCAAGCTGACATGAAGCAATGTAATTACTTGTTGTGGATATATGAGTGATTTTTTATCTGATTTGATGAGTATGCTATGCAAAGTGTGTGAGTGATATGTGTGAATAAAGATTAGATCATTCTAAGGTATAGTAGAGTGTGAAGAAGAGTGAAGAAAAGTGAAGAAGTGTTCATGTGCTTAACTGGAACTATAATCAAGCATTAGCAGATACTACTTTCTCAGTTCAAATTCTTTAGATGGATTTAATCTGAATGTTTTTATAAGAAAATGAGTCTTCCTTTGTATCTAAGCAGTGAGCTCTAGGAAGTGTTCCTGAATGCATGTGCATTCCCATTTATTATTCTTGTACTTTTAATAGAGTATAAACTTGTGGATTAACCTCCACCATGGTTTTTCCCCTAATAGGGTTTCCACACAAAATCTTGGTGTTATGTGTATTTCTGATGTGTTGTTGATTTATGCTTTCATGGTTATTAATTGGATTTGAGAATAAGGGTTAAAAAAGTTAATAAGTTTGAAATTTTGTGACAACTGATTCACTCACCCTCTTAGTTTTCTTCCATAGTGTTGCCAACACAATATTACGTTAGAATCTCCCATTACTTTCAAAGATGCCACTTTCTTCTAATGTGCAAACATCAGTCTTCTAGCAAGTGCCTCATAGCTTGCATTGTTGTTAGTACAACCAAATTGTAACCTATAAGAAGAAAAGTAAGTTTTCCCTTTCGGGTTGGTTAGTTCTACTCTAGCTCCACTCCCGGTTTTAGATTTGGAACCATCAGATTTAAGGGTCCACAGTTGGTCTTGGGCTAGGGTTTCTTTCTTTAGGTCGGCTGTGGGTGATTGATTAAGAGAAATAGGTGGCGGTTCAGACTAGTTTGAGATATTAAGACTGGGAGACTATTGTAAATGATGATTAACAAGTATTTCATCAAGGTTTAAAACATGTGCAAAGAATTTTTTTCCTTTACCTCATCGTGATAAACAATTCTATCTGATTTTATTTTTGAGCAATTCCCTAGGAATTGGAAGGTTAGTAGGGGCAGTGGAATTAGATGATTTTTGAAGTTCCTCAACCTTGGGTATTGTTTTTCCTTGTGAAAATAGACACATCTTTAGCTTCAAATGCAAACTGACTCAGAGATGCTCTGGTATTGTAGCTACAAGTCTCTCCTAATTGACAGACATGACTCAAAGTGTCTAGACAAGGCTGACAATATCAACTCGGAATGGTTTTGGTAATGGAATCAACACCAATTTAGGAGTAACAAACTCCATAATTCAACCTCTTCTCCAAGGACTAGCTTATTTTGTTACAATTTTTGAATTAAAACTTGCTAGTTGATAGTCGTCATAGGGTCACTATTCTCTAAAGGTTGTGAGCAATCAGGATTAAACATTGAAAAGGTTATAATTTCTTCCATCCTATAAACACCTATCTCAGTTTCAAAACAAGCTACCTCATTAGGGTGGTCATATTTTGTGATGATATTCTTCAAGCGAGGTTCTCTTTCAATCCTAATATGAGTTTCTACCCCCTTCCATAGTAGCCACATGTGTGAGAAGTCTAGGGAGAGATAACCTCCTATATGCTTCATTAGGTCTCGATTTAACAACATGCCATACATTTTAGGAATATCAAAAACCTGAATATCCATAGAGCTTTGAATCCATGGGTCTGACCCAATCTGTACATGCACATTTTTCAATTCCCCTATGACATTAACCTCAGTTTTATCCAACTATATAACTTTCTTTTGATTTTGAACTGGGATTAAGTCCAACATTTTACAAATAGAGAAAGGTATAATGTTACCTAAGGCTCCAGGATCCAAAAGGTAGTTATGCATACTCTTCCTAAAAATTCTTAGACTCAAAAGGAATGGGGTGTCCCCATCTTACCTCTATACATGGTTTCATTCATGTCAGTAGCTAGATTTTCCTTAGTCTTTCCTTTCAACCGATCTTCCTCATCCAAGGCCTTCAACATGAATTCGTGTTGAGAAAGACACCACTTAAAAATGTCAAAGAATGAGAAAGAGGTCATTTGTTTCTACATTTTTGAAATGAAATCAAATTCCATGTTATTATCAATCTGCTATTTAGGAATGAACAGAGAGTTACCCTTGTTTGGAAACCCAAGTAGGCCTTTTTGGCGGGGGCAAATTTTTGTCATCATTCTGATTAGGGGGACCATATTGTTGGGAGGGGCAGATGTGGTAAACGACCCCTTAATCTGATTTCTTAAAAAATGGCCTCCCTTGGCCTGAAAGGCCTAAGTGCCATATGCATATGCTTCTTGTTCATTTTCTCCTTGCATAGGAAACTGATATTCTTCACCATAGGTCTCAAAATCCATGTCTGTATCCAAAAATCCACCACCTTTCTTGGGATTACATTGTGGTGATTAGGAATCAGCTTGTGCGATCTTAACCATTTTTTCCATCTCTGGGAAGTTAACTTTATAATGTAAGGTAGTGTCATGTAATCTACACCAATTAGTCATGAAGTTCAAATTTGCAACATTTGCAGTAAGTGGTTTGTCTTCATTGGATTGATAGTTATGGGGAACTCCTCCATTGTTGGGTCTAGTGTCCCATTGTTAGATTTTGGGTCTTTGGTTGTATCCTTTATTCTAATTCTGATAGGTTTGACCCTAGTAATTTTGGTTCTAAAAATTTCTTTGATTCTGATTGGTTTTCTAGTTAAAATAATTATTTTGGTTGGAATAACCTCCCTGATTCTCGTAATTATTATTCTAATTTTGGTTTTGAGGGGGGTTCAACTTGAATTGGGCCATCTCATTGGTCACTTGGGATAAAATTTTCTTCAAATTTTCCTACTCTATTATCAAATGAGTGATGCGCTCACTTTCTGTAGTTATTATAGTCGATGGATGAGTCATAGTGTTAGACCCTCTAACATGATTATGGGAATTCTAAGGTTGTTGGGAGGAATCTAAAGTCCCACCATTGACCCATGGTAATGTAGGTGGAGGTTGTAATTCAACTAAAGGTCCATAGGTACAGTGATAAATTCCTGGGATTGAATTGAATAGAGGGGTTGCATTAGGCATCCAAGAATATCCTAGGGGAGGGAAGACCCCTCCAAAACCACTTGATTGTGAAATTATATTTTGTTGTAGTTTGATGGCTAGGTGATATAATTTAGATAGCGAATCAATGTCTAGTGTGAGGTAAGTTCTTTGCAAAAATAGGTTAATTAGTAGATCTATGGCCTTTAGGTATGTCTGGATGGAAATATTCTTAGCCACCAGGTATGGTTCTTGTAATCATTTGTACGTCCTCTAAAACCTTTTATTTAATAGGGGCAGTGGTTCATGTGGTTCCTTCCTAATTATGGAAAATCGTTGATACATGATGGTCAGATCTATGTAGACCTAGAATTAGTTAATAAAGGCATCATTTACATTTTTCCAACTCAAGATGGATCCGATAGGCAATTTTAGATTCAAATTGTAGGCCATATCTCAGAGTGAATAGGGAAATAGTCTACATTCGACATCATGATGTGTTATTTGAGTGTGAGTGCAAGCATCTTTGAATGTTTGAATGGGCTCTTTAGCACTTCGTGACTCTCCATGGGCGTACCTAGAATAAAAATTCTCTGGATTATTAGGAATCTCATGTATACCACCAAGAATGGTTCCCAGTGGTGAGGGGTTGTTTGCAAAGAATGGCATTAGTGGTGGTGGGTTGGGTTGTGCTAGTTGTGGTATCACTAGGAATCCAAGTGGAGTGGGTGGTTGTGTTAACGGTGGTAAGATTGGAGTCCTAGGGGTTTTGGGTCTAGTAGGAGATCAGATTTCAACTAATTGTTCAGGATTCAAAGCAGATCTCATAACTCTTTCAAACCTATATGGTGAAAAGAACCCAATTTTCTCCAGTTTGTTCTTCTAGTCCCTCCTAGCACTAGTTCTATTGATGGTCAAAATAACATAGCAATATTAAAATAGAATATTTCTACTCTATTTCTCCTGAAAAAGGATAAATGATCTAAAACCACCTATCTTCCAAGGTCTCTATAGTTGGTTCTCAACTGTTCTATCATTATTCAGTAGTCATGCAATTATAATGTTCAAGAGACATTTGCTAGTAGAACAATACAAATTGGGTAGTATAAATTAATTTAATGTGGGGGTTTTAAATAAATCGAAAATGATATATCAAAGATTTAGAATAAAAAACGTGAACATAAATTTCTTTAATTTTAGACATGTAATTCCTATAATGAGCATTTTCAAATTAACTAAAACTATAGAACAACACAATTCATGAAATAATTCATACCATCACATTGATTCACAATGTAGATTTAAAAAATGCAACCATTTATCATCACTTTTGTTTTAAAACCTTTCAATAATAAAACACCATAAGCTCATTACCAAAATTATCAGGTCAACAAACAACAAGAAACATCATCCATAGATAACATAATAGATGGTTTTAAACTCAGAATATTCTATTGATTTTCATCAATTGACATATTTATACACAACAAAATCCATTGGCATACGAAAAACCATTTTCTATTAGCATTATCATTAAACTAACTAGCTTATGAAAATAAACTACTTGCATTAAAAACTATAAAATTGTTCAAGTATCTTACATAAAGCTGTAAAATAAAATTGTATCTAGTCTTTGCGTAACCAATCTGACTTTAATCAACCAACCTTTATAATAAGGAGAAAAATATCTCTTATAGAAAGAATTAATTACTAATTTCTCCTATCAAAAATTGTGATCTACGAATTTGGGCCCACATCCACAATTATATGGATGCCCAATTAAGTCTGAGTCCTATATTTGTTGAAACTGTTGGAGCTAAAAGGTACGCCTTATGCCAATTCAGTCAAAATCTGATTGGGAGTTCTAACTCTATCTTCCATTGATCATTACGCCCAATCTCTGACGCATCAAAGCTGATCTGGGGGTGTCGGTTTATCAAAAAATGATCTAGAGGTATTGCAATCTAAAGCATGCCTAGAACTGGTTGACACTTTTGACTTAACCCTTTTACAAAAAAAAAGAATATTCTCCTTTAATTTTTACCAGTCTCTTTCGAGAATCCATGGAATTCATCATAATTATCAAATAATTCATTCACTACCCTTTGATGAGGTCCATCAATCCAATCTACCTTGAACTTTGCTTCTTCAAACTCTCTAGTAGCCACATCAATCATTTCTTGTATCTGATTGATATCTTTTGCAGCCCATTGAGTTTCAAACCTTATATTCGTTAGCCTCTCCAAGAGAGTCCCTTCAAGTCCATCACCCTCTTTAAGCAGCTGCTCCAATCATTTATCCCAACTATCATTTATTTATTTCAAGGAATTCCATCATCTATTCTAACACAAATATTCAGTAGTAACTTATGTAACAATATCCTCAAATATATCTATATCTTGGCTTATGTCATATTGAGCTTTGAGATGAATTGTTGAATGTTCAATAAACATGTCAGATTTATAAGTAGTGAATTTAATAACCTTCTTAAGATACTCGGGATCCTCATCACCTAGAATCCTCAATTGGATCAACATGTCCCCAGATGTTTTATCAATCAATTTCAAACCCTTCAGATACTTCATGTACTTCTCTTCTTCTCCCCACCATCCTTTAGCTTTTTGTTCAATTTCACCAAGAATAGTAAGGTCTTCATTATACTGCTTATATCCTTCCTCAAAAAGTTCTCCAATCTCCTTCTTAAAATCATCAAACTGACTATCAAACTAGGTAGCCATCTTTTCATGGAATTCAACTCATCCACCTCTTTTTGAATAATATAACACAAGAACTTCAGTGCATGTTGGTCGTTCAACAATAGAAATGGAGAGGTCTTTAAAGATCCTTTCCATCTGTCCTACCTAGGCCTTAAGCTCATCCTTAGCCTATTTATCCTTGATCATCTTGGACTGGGTAGTGGTAGCAATGATGTCAATGAGGATTATTTCCTAATTTTTAGTTTTTTTACCTAGATTGATATTGCTTACTTGATAAACCATAGCTTATAGCTCCCTGTCATCCTTATCAGCTACCAGGGTAGCAATGTCTAATACCAAGTCTCCATCATCAGTGAGCCTGGTAGAGTGAATAGCATGAGGCTTCTTCTTAGGCTTTAGTTTTTCTATTTCATTTACCATTTCATCCCACGACATTGGCTAAGCTTGAAGTTGTTGTCTCTTTTCCAAATTTAACTTAAGCCAAGTGGGAGTAGCTGGCAGAGTTTTCACCTATTGAGCACTAGGAGGTGTGGATGAAGGAGGTGTAGAAGAAAGTATCTCTACTATTTTCTCAGAAGAAATTTTATCCTACTCTTCCTATTCTTTTTGCAGTCTCTCACATTCCATTATTTCATTCTAAGCCTTAATTTCTTCTTTCTCACATCTTCTTCATTTTGTCCATCCTCTTATTCATCTATTAATCTCTATTATTATAAGTCCATTGTACAAAGTTCCTCTCTTGCTTCTGGGCTTTTGCAACTTCCTTTTCCCTGGCTAGCTCTTCATCTTTCTTTCTTTGTTCTTCTGCCTCCTCAACTAAATCTTTGGAAGCTTGTTTTTGAGTTGCTTCCAATATTTCCTTCTGCTCTTCTTCTGTCAAAAAATCATTCATTGCAGCTTCACCGTAGAGGCTTCCTTCCTCAAACCCAATCTCTTCTTCTCTAGCCTCCTCCTTGGTCCTCTCAAGATAATATTTCCAGTCTGATTCTTCTTCCTAAAGTGGAGTTTCTTCAGAGTCTAAGGACACAAGTGAATATATCATATTAATCACAAGAGGCATCTCATCTTCACCAGTTGCTACTCTTGAAGTTGATGGTGCAGTTGGAAGAATATCCTTAGTTTTCATAAGCACAATAGAAGCACCTTCTTCAGTAGTTTCTTCTCTAGGGTACACAATAGCTATGAGTGTAGCACCAAGACCTGAAACAACCCCTGCAACAACTACTTGATAAGTAACCTTATATTTTTCCAAAGCTTTGGTGACTTCCTTCATCAATACTTATTTTTCTTAAGCAGGTTCCTTCGTGGCTACCTCCATAGCTACAACAGTTTTCTTTAACCTTTTATACTACCTTTTTTTAGTGGAGGACGTGGGATCACTGCTAGAATTATTTTTCCTTGAAGCTTTAACTCTTGGTTGATTTATATGGAGGTTAATCCATTTCAGGCTTTTATCAACCACTAGGTGTGACACTTTACGAGTATTGGTTTCCTATATCTCCATCCAATTGATTGGCTCCAAATCCTTGGTGGCCACTTTATCCATTTCAAAATGAGGATCAAGACTGATCCCATCATCAGTGGTTCCTTCTGGTATATCCTTTAAAACCTCAAAATCTTTCATTTGGGGAATGTTCAATCTTTCATATCCCCTTCTTCTTACTTCAAAGTGATCTTGCAAATTCACCAAAAATTCCTCCAGAAGTGATCGATGATGGGGAAATTGTGAAGCATATATACCATACATCTTCCTCTTAGGATGAAAATATTTCCTAGAAGTATGATGCTTGAAATTCATAGACTGAAAATCCTCCATTGTTGTCTTAGCTGCTATTGAATAGGAACAAGAATAAAACCCCAATTGCATTGGGAATGAGTTGTATCCAACCTTGTTTTGTGTAGAGAACTTAGCATTCACCTCAATTGCTTGATGAGGAAATTCCATCAAGACCCATCTATCACCACAATGCATTGGTAATTTGAAAGGGTGTTTGCCATATCCAAACAATCTGAAATAGTTGGATTTGGGGTAATAGATGAACAAATATCCCCACTCTTGAATAAAATCCATTACCTCCCAAGATAATCTAAAACCAACATCACCTATGTGTTGATTAATAATAACATATAAAAATGCATCATTGACCCTTTTAAAGTTTTTTTCTGCTACTTTCAACTCCATCTGTTCTTAGTGCTCCTATACTTTCTTCTGATCCAGACCATCATCCATTGATCAAACAACAATTAACCTTGAAAATCATCCCATTCTTTCAGCACAATATATCACATAAGAAGACATGTAGAATGTCTTGGTTTCCATTACTTTCAATAGTTGATCATGGATGCTATCTGAAATTATTTTTCCCTAGTCTAAATATTGTTTCCCATCTAGAATCAGTCGAATAAATTGAAATTTCCAATTTTCAAAGGTATGAGAGTTCTCTTTTCCAAATACTCTTACCAACAAGGTAATCATATCACCGATGTCTTCAAAGAAATCAGAAATCTTAGGCTTGGGTGGCATCTTCTTTACTGATATCTTCTTTGTCTTAAGCCAATTCTTATTAATGAGCCTTTTGTTTCCATCCTCATCTGCTGCCCACCATTTGAGTGCATCATCTTTATACATAATCTTGTGGTTAGGGTGAGGAGGAGGATAAAAAACTAGTCTAATTAGCCCTGGAGTTAGATCAATGATTATATTTCCTTGTGAATCAATGCATTTCCTTCGAGTCATATTTTAAGCTTGTGCATTAGTTAATATTAATTATGGACATTATACTGCAATGGAAAATGTAGCTACGTGAGCCAACCTAGAATCTGTAATTCTCTTTTCCTTTGGGGTAGCCTCTGCTGAAAAAGTGTCATCATAAAACTGCTTAAGGTCAATATGACCCACCAATGTATCAATAATCTTCATCACATCAGAACCAAACTTGGATGGTATTGGTGTCCCCAAAAAATTTTACTTCATTGTAACAAGAACCTACTCTAGTTTTAACCTTTTACCCCTTGCTCCCTTTGATGTTCCATCACTGGGCACTTCTTCTTCTGAATCAGACATTTGTTATCACCTGCAATACTAACTATTATTAGACAAAGACAAGAAATTTCAAGAATAGATTAGCACAATTATTCATATTAAATCTCCATTCATCCAAGATAAATTCCCATTCTTCAAGCTAATTCAGTATTTTTGGGTTTCAGGTTCTAGATAGAATGAAGAACATGACCATTCCAAGCACAATATTGAACTACATCATAAATCAGGATAGGGAAAATCTTGAACGTGAACTTCATATAACACCTTTCAATTCTATTGGACATCAGAATCAGGTCCTAATTTTGCACCTACACCTATAATGATAAATAGGGTTTAGTTTCATTATGTCATCTGATCATCCAATGTGTTCGAAAATCAGAATTGGGCCTTCACTAAGTAGTGATACTTAACAAATGGAGTTAGTTAAGGGTTTTGTCTAAGTTCTGATCCCGATGATGCATCAAAATTCAAAACTTGTGAATGATTCAAAATCGGACCCAAAGGAGTGAACAAGTGTAAGTAATGTCTTGAGTTTTGATCTCGACATTGTGTCGAAAGTTGGAATTGGGGCATGGTTTGGAACCAGTCCTTTGGAAAAGAAGTAGTGATAAGTCAAATTTTGAGCTCCAATATCGATGTCATATCAAAATTAAAAATCCGGTTTGCACTAAATGGTGGAACCTAAGGATATGTCAAGGGTTTGGTTCCTGTCTGAAATTTGATCATGATGGATATATGGGGATCATAATTGGGACACTAGTTGACTTATTTTCAAAACCATCAAACATTTTGGAGTCACAACCCAAACTCCGATCTCGATAAAACATTAGAAGTTTGGATCAGGTCTTGGTTTGGAACTAGATCCAAATGATGATTCAAGAAGATAGTGTGGTTTCAAATCTCGAATCTGATGGAGTTGCAGGAAATAGGATTAAGGCAATCAAAAAAATATGAAGGCATTCAAATAAATATAAAAAAATCTCTAAACATTCCCTCGGAATCGGATTATAATTTGTAATGCTCTGAATTTCAAAATTCATCAAATTTAACATAAACTTGACCAGATAGTACAAAAAACCTTAGGTAAAATAGGGCACAATAGAACATAAAATCCTTCACATGAAACAAGAACAAAACACACAAAAATAGAAAAAAGGGGAAAACCCAAAACCAAGAAAAGAAAATGAACCAAAGGGTTTGAAGAAAAATGAAGAAATACACACCAAAAAAAAAAAGAACGGGCAAGAAACAAGCAAGACCATAAACATGAGACAACAGACAAAACAAACAAAGGAAAACCAAAAACAACAAGAAAATATAGGAAAAGACACCTACCTCTAAAATGCAACCAAAAATTAGCAAGGAGAGAGATCCAAATGCTACCTCAAACCCTAACTCTCGATGTTGCTCTGGTTCACTCTGTCAAACCATACAAGCCAAAATGAGTGAAATCCAAGGAGCGACATGAATAAAAACTAGTTCCCACATGTGCACAGATGTCCATAAATGCAGGTTGGCCGGGTCTCGAAAGCGGGGCGGAGGTAATAAATACACCATCATAAGAATGAAGGAAAGTGAAATTCAGGATCGAGACATGACATGACATTGAACTTTCAATGAGTGAAAACTTCCAGCGAAGGTCCGAAATCTGAATCCCAAAAAATAGACATGGGAATTGGGATTAGGACAAAACATGGAAGAGGAACTTTGGAAAATTTCTTGGTTCCAGTTTCAGTTTGATGTCTGATTCTAAAAAAAGACAAAGAGAGTCGGAAATCATGATCAAGATGGAACATGGAACAAGAACTTTATAAAAAAATTTGGTTCTAGTTTCGTTCTGATGTCTGATTCCTTAACAAACAAAAACACACAAGGATGAAGGGAAAAAATTGAAATCAAAACAAAAATAGGAACTTACACTTTTTAAGGGTGTAAGGTGACAGTTTCAATCTAAAACCCAAATTTTGTAGAACAAAGAAAACATAAGGAAAAATAAGGGGATTGGGATCAGAAGATAAATAGGAACTTGAACTTTGGAAAGTAACAAGTGTTGGTGACAGTCTGAAACCCGAACCCCAAAAAAAAAGAAAACAAAAGGACTTAGGAGGAAAAGACAACTCCTAAATCCTAAACAAGAACACCAAAGAGAAACACAACAAAAGGGGAACCCATTTTAGCTAAGAACAAAATGGGGTGGTTATGCAAGACATAACAAGTGGAATCCAAGAATTGTAGGGAAACTTTGAGCCATTAAAGGCTAAGATAAGGGAATTGGTGAAGAAATTTCATGAAATACATCATGGCCTTTTACCTGATATATTGAACAACAGTGGTAATATCAAGTCTCTGCAGGAGTGGAAGAAAGAAGAAAATGAGGTAATATCATATCAAGCCTCAAATTTTTGTAAAGAAAATTATATGAGCATGTTAAAGAAAAATATGGAAACTCTTGCACAGGCTATAATTACTTTAGAAGAATTTGATAAGGAGGCTAATCAATTTGTGACCAAATATGCTTTTTATAGGAAAAATGCTAATCATATCATAAAATTTGACTATCCTATAGAAGAAGAATTCCAAGCTTGGAAAGATAAGTACTTGGATGTGTTAGAGGATTGTGTTGCAGTTGTGGAGTGGTGAGCACAATTTTGGTTTCAAGTCTGCAGACATGGTGAATAATGGATGGGGGAAACACAATGCATAGCCTAGAACTAGCACAGATTAGGCTTTTGCTAAAGTATGGATAAAATATTGTTTTCTTGTCAGTTTGAATTTGGTGACAAGGTTGCAGATGTGGATGAGTCTTCATCTTTTCTTCCTTCTACATTTTATTCTTTTCTCTCTTTTAAGCTCTGAGTACATGAACATAGTTTTGGAGCTCATGGATATTGCTACATCAGCTTAAATGTGTGTTTTGGAAGGTGGGACATGATCTTCATTAGAAAATGGAAAGGGTCTTTCTCTCATGTAATATTTCTCTCCCTATGAAATTGCAAATATAACTGCAATAGGGAATATTTTGTATCACTCCAATAGAAAAAGGACATGTGTACTTCTTGGCCTAAAGCTTGTTTTCTCCTTAATTTCTATCAAAAGGAATTCTAGGCCAAAAGTATGGGTTTTTTGCTTGTTAATTGATCATAGAGAATTTTTTAAAGGAATACAAAGAGCATTTTAGATTTTTGTCTAAGGTTTTGAGTCTGTCAAGTATGCATATGTAATTTTGATAACAATACTAGCAATTAAATATAGAATGGTGAAAATTCAAGACCATTTCTCTGTTGTGTACTTGTTTCATGGATTATGAATAATATTATCAAGGATTATCTTATTTGTCTTTATTGATTTCCAGTGGATGTTTAGTTTTGTTCTTTCTTTTAATTCAAATAATTAATAAAAATGTTTGAATGAAGCTATAGGTTCATGTAAATTGAGAACTAGGATCTTAGTAAGAATTTATGGTCAAAGATACAATGTTGAAATAATATATGCAATGTTTTCAAAGCTTCATAGTGTTATTTCTTAATTTTCTATCCAATTATATTTGTGTTGAGACTGACTTTGTTCCTATGTTAAGGCATTGATTTGAATTTTGTATTCATGATACATTTTGTTGGTCATTCAACAACTAATCAATCTTATAAACAAATTTTCAAATGGATTATAATTGTTCCTATTTTGTGTTGAGTTTTTCCATTCTCATGCTCTAAATGTTGTGTTGTTAAGGAGTGACCATTTTATTTGATAAATTCCATTTATTGAGCTATCATATGAGAATTTATATTTTATTTGCAATATATTTAGTCATTAGGTGCAAAGGTCTTTAAAAACATTGTGGGATCACCCTCCTGGGTCTTATAGAGCCCAAAGTGTAGGAGGAAAGAATTTTTACTTTCATTCATTCATTGGCCTATCCCTTTAGGTTGCTAAGAATTGGAAATGAAAAATTCCATAGGCTTCCTTGAAGATCAACTTAGCTCTTGAAAAAAAACCAATAGATTGGAAACTCTACTAGGGATAAATTTGTGAAATTATTCATGTCCTGGTATGCTTTTTCCAAGCATTATTATCAGAGTCACGTACATTTATCATGGGGCATAATGTTTTGCAAATATTTGACAAATATTGGTAAATCTTGTTGAATTCTCCCACCATTTATCATTTGAAGGTCATTTGCATAAATCCTGCTAAGTCCTTGTTTTCTCGTGCAAATCCTCTTCCTAGAGTGTTGATGATGGTCTTAGGAGTTCTTTGTATTTCTAAATCCTCATAATTCAAATAAAGATCTACAAAAAATTTCTTATTATTGGGGTATGTGCAAGATCATTATGGGCTAAAAAGTGGTGATATGTAAGTGATATGATGGCCCATGTGGTTGATGACTTTTTTTTTACCCAAAATTGATGAAACAAAAAGGGTTTTTTAAGGAGATCCTCACATTTCCACCAATATAAATTATGCTTTACTTTGAATTTAATAAATAATTATTGTTCATTTTCTATTTGAATTATGACTAAATTCATGATTGATAGGATGATTGAAAAACATCTATAGCTTTCAAATGGTATCAGATTTTTTGAATTTGAAACATGCATCACATTCTATGCTTTGCATACTATAGGATTTAAGAAAATGAATTTCATAAAGTTTTGACCAAGTTAAGGTGGTCAAACATACGAGTTTTTATATTTTTTAAAAGTTGTAATAAAAAATTCATAATTTATTATTTACTTGGAAAAAAATTACAAAAAAATATGCATCACATTGAGACATGAGTCTTATACTTATATCTAAAAACTTATAAAAAAATATTATCATTTTATTATGGTTAGGGTGGTCAGACAGACACCTACTTCTTATTTTTCCCTAAAATTTAAGTACTACTGCATTGAAATTTCAAATTTTTACCAAATAGATTTAAAAAAAAAATAAACCTAGTAGTTTAGAAACTACATTCAATTTGCTATAGATTATATTCTTATATATTTTTGAAATAATATAGATAACTTATTCAAATTTTTACGTCAAGTTTCCTAACTCTGATTTTCTGAATTTTCCTCGCTACTTAAGGGCCTACTTTTTCCATGATGATCCTGCACATACCCATTGGAAAATCCTAAAAAAATTTGGGTGCCGACTCTAATGTCTCAACACGAATGTGCATTATTTGAAGAAGTTAAGAAGATATTAAAGAAGAAGATTTGCAGAAGAAAGATGAGGAAAAAAAGAGGTTACATGAAGAAACATCTAAAAGAAAAGATAGAAGGTGAGCTTCATAAGGCTCCCAATCAGAAGGGAAAATGGGTACAAAAAGATGAAGTTCTAATAAATGGATTCTACCATCATTACAAGCTAAGGATGTAGATACAAGTAAGTATACTCCCTATCCAGTTCCTGAAAATCAAATACGTTCAAGAAGTTCTAGTAGGCATGAAAGTCAAGAGAATTTTTTAGGGTTAGCTTGTGAAGAAAAAGATAATTGTGATAATAAGACTACCACAAGTATCCATAGGTCTAGACCCAAGCAAGGTAGGAGCCATCATCAAAATGTTACTTCTACTAATTTTGTTGTTGTTGATGACATTATCCCTCCTACATTCAATGGATATTTACCTTTACCGCTTGACTTGTTAACTAGAACTAACAATGATGCCAAAAACAATGACACCCAAAACCTAATAGATCTAGAAGAACACTCAAGTTCTGAAATTACCCTCCTAGAACCTGAGGAGGTTTTGGGAGATGTTAATGCTCTCACAAGTGAGATTCAAATTCAGGTTGAGATAAGGAGAAATAAGGAGAGGGAAAGAGAAGAATAGCTTAGGAATGCTATGATTGAAAGAGAGACTCTAATAAGGCAATTGGACCAAATGAGACTCATAAACCGAGTCGAACCTGAACCAATTAAAACCGGTTTCCTATCCTATCTAAGATCCTTGACAAGAATAAGTAAGAAAATCCCATAAAAATTTTTGATACCAGCCGAACCAAATCTAAAGTTACTAGTGATGTTGCTCCACATCCTAATGAAAATGTCTCCAACCCATCAAATTAAAAATGAAAACAACCTATAAACAACTTGGCTATCAATGATAAATACACATCTGAGAAGTATACCATTCCCCCCCAATCAGAATCTGAGATGGACAAATTAAGGAAGGAAAATGAAGCTCTCAAAAGGGAAGTAGAGAAGATGGGGATCAAGGAAAAAAATGTTGAGATGGAAAGGAAGCTTGACTTCTTGAAGACTTCATGCTCAAGAAAAGGTGTTGTGGCATCTAGCTCACAAGATCCCTCATAGTCCACAATAAAGCCTACATCCCCAAGTAATGTAAAAACATCTAGTCATATTGATCAATCCAATCATAGTACTAAGAATGTGAACACAAGTAGTAATGATTTTAGTCACAATCAATTTACTAACATAAATGTGGATCACAAGAAAGGAAGCAAAGAAGCTAACAAGAACAATGAGGGTAGAGATAACCAATTCCATAGGCTCCCTTTAGAATTGGAAAGGTATAGGAAAATGTGCTTTAATGGGATTCATAGATTCCCAAATCCCATTGACAATGATATTAGGGTTGTGTTAAACAATTTTACTAGAAATAATGCAATTTCTAGGGAGGATCATTTAAGGGTTTTTCTAAACATGCTAAATTATTATGAGGTGGAACATGAGGATGTGGTCATGAAGTTGTTCATGCAATATTTGATAGAGGATGCTAGAGATTGGTACAAAGGTTTACCTAATGGTAGCATTGGCTCTTGGGAAGAGTTCAAGGGATTTTTTAGAGAGCAATATGAAGATAAAACTAACCCTAGTTTTATGCTCAATGAATTCAATAACATCACCAAAGGACAAAATGAAATGGCATTTGATTTTAATATTAGATTTCAAAAAGCTATGAATAGATTGCCATAGAATTTGAGGATGAATGGTTTATTATGCCTTGTCACTTATTATAATGCATTTGATACTAAGTTGAATTACAGTCTGAGAGATAAATAACCTCAAACTTTGATGGATGCATTCAAAATTTCCTTACACAATGAAAGCAACAAAAGAGCTTTAGGTAAGGTGGGAAGAAGAGATATAATTGTTTTGAAGAATCCCAAAGATAGGAAAGATAAAGCCTCTAGCTTAAATAAAAAATATGATGAGAGATGGGAAAATGTGATGAATACCCTCAAGGATATCAAATACACTGTGGCCAAGAATGAAAAGGGGCTCAAAAATAGTAAACAACAGTTTAAAAAAATGAAAATCCCGCAAGGCTTCAAGATTACCCTTACAAGACCAACTAGGCGAATAAAAAGCTAGTCCCAAATAATTAGAAAGGTAAAAAATATTGTCTCACACCTGATCCTTCACAAAAACATTCTATGAATCTTACTGATGAGACCCCTTGGTGCTTGGTTTGCTAGTTTCCACATTCTCCTAACCAATGTGCAATTGCGTAACTGGTGGAAGTTGAAGAAGGTGTGCCAAAAGATTATGATAGGTCTCATGAAGATGAGGTTGAAGTAAATATGATCATGAGAAGGTTTGATTTTATTGATAATTAATTATCATCTGATCTGGAGTCTCATGAACTTGATGTGGACATCCAAAGGCATAGAGCTAATACATATCACCATCAAGTTCTTTCTGATGAAGATAGTGACAATGATAATGAACTGTATACATTGGAAGAAACTGAAGATACTAAATATTTAAGGAGATGATGAAGAAATTAAAAGGTATTAAGTAGCTTTGATTGTAAAAACAAGAGGTTCCCTTCATCTAAGAAATAAAATAGTGGGTGGGGACCAAGGAAAACTGCTAGCCTCTTCATCGAAGAAAATAATGTTATAGGTAAAGAACAAAAAATTGATACCAAAGTGGATGGACCTAAATCTAGGGAGGGTAAGGGAGATAAAATCTAGGCCAAGAAAGCTAGGAAACCAAAGGCTGATGGAGAAGTCAAGTCTCTTGTTGTGAAGGTGAAAGAACAAAAGAAAAATCTTGAGCCTGAGAAGAAATATGCTAAGGCTAAAGACAATAAAAAAGATGATCAAAAAAAGGAGAGCAATGTAGAACAAGGTATGATTCAAGTTGATTTACCTAAGTATACCCCTATTTATATGTTTCAGTTGCTTAGTCAAGTAAAAAAAATTGTTCCTTTGCTTGAAATGATGAGAATTGATGAGCATAAACAAAAGGCAATATCCCTTATCAATGGTGATACTACAACTTGTAATGAACCAGTGATGTCTACTCCACCCAAAGTGAGTTGAAAAGAGAATAAAGAGAAGGAGGTTGAGGGACAAATCATTGAGATCCATCACATTTTTCTAGGAAATTCAGTGACTGTCTATCATAGAAATATAGATCCATTTTTTGTAACTCTAATTGTTGGCAAGAAATTGTTAAAAAATTATATGATTGACTCAAGAGCATCCGACAACATTATGCCAACTAATATTATAGAATAAATGGGATTGAAATTTGATGGTACCTAGGGTAAATGTTATGCCATGGATTCTAGGTAATTCCCTGTGACTAGTGTGATAAATGAACTCCTCTATAAATCAATTGCATTCCTAGAGAAATATTTTAAAATGAGTGTAGTAGTGGTGGACATCACACCAAACTATGGAATGTTTTTTTCTAGAAAGTAGAGTTCCTCCATGGGGGGTAGTATGGAATATGATATGTATTTTTCTACCTTCCCCATTGATGGAAAAATATAAAATTAGTCAGGGAACAAAAAGTACTACACATGATTGAACATGCCCTTGAAGATGATACAATTGATTTTGTTGATATTTCCCTTAGTGAGTTTCAGGTGGAAGAGTTACCAGGAGAGAGTGACAGGAAAAATGAACCTATTGATAATGAGGTTACAATATTATCTAATATAGATGGCCTTTGGAAGATGCATTTTGATAGTTTAAGTTCTAAAGAAGGATCAAGTTTCGGTATATTGTTGGTCCCACCTAGTGGAAATACTTTTACATTTTCTTTCACTTTGTCTTTTGTTTGCACAAACAATGTGGTAGAGTATGATGCCTTGCTACTGGGATTGAGGCTAGCAAAGAAACATGGGATAAAGAAACTAATGGCGATAGGTGATTCTGAGCTAGTAATATCCCAGGTTAGATCCAGATATGCATGTAAAAAAAAAAGATTGAAACAATATAGGAATTTCATATGGGATTAAATTGAGAAATTTGATGCATTTGGAATTGACTAGATGGAGAGAGTTCAAAATAGAGTGGCAGATTTGTTAGCAATCATTGCACTTAGGCCTGATGACATAAATTTTGTAGGTATCTCTAAGGTTGAATTATAATCAAGGCCATCAATCCTTGATAATGTGCACAACCTTCAAGTCTTCGATGATGATTAAGATATCTCAAGGTTTTTGAAGTGTGTTGATGAGTATGAGAGTTAGCAGATTGACTTTGGGGATTTTTTTGAAAACATAGATGGAAAATATATGATCTTTGGAAATGAAGTTATTCACCTAAAGACAAATAAAAGTCCCAAAGGCGTTATGGAATTAGAGAGAGTTTTTGACAACCAGGAAAAAAGCAACATTAGAATAGCTACCACCCATCTAGAGGATTTGGAAGAAGTAAATTTGGGGACTGAAAATTCCCCTAAGAAGGTTTATGTGGGAAGTAAAATAAAGCCAAAGATCAAGGCAATGTTGATTGCTTTGTTGAGAAATTACAGACGTGTTCTTTTCTTGGTCATTTGATGAACTGAAAGAATGCAGGGAGGAATTATTTCAACATGAGATTCCTCTAAAGGTTGATGCAAAGCCTTTCAAGAAGAAGCAGAGACCCATTAATCTAGCCTTAGCTCCAAAAATGCAAGAGGAACTAGTAAAGCTAAGGGATGATGTCATTATTAATCCTATCAGACACTCATCTTGGGTGTCTAACTTAGTTCTAGTAAGGAAGAAAAATGGTGATATAAGTTATGTGTTGACTTCAAGAACTTGAATATATCATCATTAAAAGATAACTATCCATTACCTAATATGGAAGCCATGTTGCAAAAGGTGACTGGTTGTGAGTTGTTGTCCATGATTGATGGTTTTTATAGCTATAACCAATTTAAGATGAAGGAGTCCGAGCAGTACAAGACTGCACTTACTAATCCATGGGGCACCTATGTGTATGTCAGAATGCCTTTTGGCCTGACCAATGCAAGTGCTAATTTTCAAAGGGATATGGATGTAGCCTTTTCTGATTTCATTGATTTGTTTCTGGAATTCTACTAGGATGATATGACTAATTACTCCAAGAAAGAGGAATACCATTGCATGAACTTGGAGAATATTTTCATCAGGGCCCTAGAGTATGGAATATCACTCAACCCAAAGAAATGTGCCTTTGGGGTTATTGAAGGAAAATTTTTGGGATATATTGTGTGAAAAGAGGGAGTGATAATTGACCTTGAGAGGGTAGCTACCATTGAAAATGTTCCCCAACCAAAGAATGCAAATTGAATTTAGTCATTCTTTGGTTAGATTAATTTCTTGAGAAGAATTGTTACAAATTTTGTTGAGATAACTAACCCTATATCCAAGATGTTGAAGAAGGGTGAGGAATTGGAGTGGAATGGAGAAGCAAGTAATTAATCAATTAAGTAGGAAATCAAGGAGGCCCCAGTTCTAAGGACTCCTAATTTTTCTAAGCCAATACAAATATTCTTGTTTGCATCATTTCACACAATTGTTGCAGTTCTAATACAAAAGAATCAAGAGGGCTTTGAACAACCTATTGCCTTCTTTAGAAAATATCTTGAAGGTACATAATTGAAATATTATTTAATAAAGAAACAAGCATATGCACTTGTTAAGGCTATAAAGAACTTCAGGACCTATCTTGTAGGAGCAATAGTCATTTCTTATGTTCCAAGTGTAGTTGTAAGAAATATCTTTACCTAGGAGGAAGTCATGGGTAGAAGATGAAAATGGATAAACATGATACAAGAGTTTAATATTGACATTCAAATCACCAAATTGGTGAGAGGTTAGGGATTGGCTAAGATAATGGCTGAAGTAAACCTAGATTCCAATTAGATAAACCTTTAGGATGACTTTCACAAATCATAAATTTACGATATGGAGGGTTGTGATTGGTATAAGAATTTCATTTAATACTTGTAGAATATGCAATGCCCAGAAGGATTGAATAAGAATAAAAAGAGAACTCTCAAATTACATGCCATCAAGTATGTGATTATAAGAGGTGAACTATGGTGGAGAAATTTGGAAGGTGTTATGTTGAAATGTGTTGATAAAACAAAAGCTTTTGAATTGTTAAATTGAGATGGATAATGGAGTATGTCATGGGCATTATATGGCTAGAACCACTGCTCACAAGGTCTTAAGAGTTGGATTCTAGTGTCCTACAATTTTCAAAGATCCTCACAAACTGGTAAGAACATACAATGCATGCCAAAGGTTTTCTAGGAAGTTGAAATTCTTAGGTAATCTACCACTCAGACTAGTTGTAGTTTAGGCACCATTTCAAAAATGGGGCATTGATTTCATTGGAGAGAGATCTGATAAATCTAGTGGAGGGAATTCATGGATCCTTGTGGCCATAGACTACTTTACAAAATGGGTGGAAGCCATTCCAACAAAAATAGAAACAAGTAAAGTAGTTATTGACTTCTTGATGGATAATGTACTCACTAGGCTTGGAGTACCTAAAAATATTGTTTGAGACAATGCTATGTGTTTTAGGTCTGAAGAATTGATTATTTTTTGCTCAAAACATAGAATTTAGGTCTCTTATTCCTTACCATATCACCCACAATGTAATGGTCAAGCAGAGTCAAGTGATAAAAGATTGATGAAGATCATGAAAAGAATCACTAAGAAAAACAAAAGAGCTTGGGACTCCGAGATGAAATTAGCTCTGTGGGAAAATAGAGTGACTTTCAAGAAGACTATGGTTATGCTCCATTTGATCTAGTGTATGGTATTTTTTTAAGGTTACCTCAAAACAAGAAGAGATGCTCTGAAAAGAAACATTAAATTGTAGTTGCAGGTCAAGAACCTGCATGACAAGAAAGCATCTTCAAGAAAATTCCAAGTAGGAGATATGGTGTTGATGTGGAATGAAAGATCATAGGATAAGGGAAACCATGGAAAGTTTGATGCATTCTAGCTCGACCCTTATTTTGTTAGCATAACTCATAAGGAAGACTCATATTTTCTACAAGATCTAGTAGGTGAACTGCTTGAGCTGTCAATACATGGATAGTTCTTGAAGCCATATTTGTCTTAAAATATGCCCTTTTCCATGTACATTGTAAGTTTTGTATATTTCTATACATAGGTGTGTTTTCTTTGGTTGTGTTTGCTCTAGTTTTGACTACCTTGTCCTAGTAATTCTTGGTTTTGGTTCTCTCTGATTGGTCTGCTTCAACCTAAGATTCTTTGATCTCACTGTATTCTAGAAGAATAGACTTCCCAAATAGGAGCCATTGGTGAAACCCCTAAAATTCTTTACGTTCCAGTGAAAATTTTGCAAAATTTGGTTGTCCTCCATGGTTCTAAACTTGTCTAATGGCTTAGGGTTGGGTTTGGTCTTTGTTCTACTGTTTTAGTATTCCTTAAGCCCTTTGAAATCCTAAGTATTTTTATCCTCTTTGCAAAGCATTCTATTTCACTATTGACTTGTTGTAGCCTATTTATGTTCATTCAAGTCATATTTTATGCCATTAGGTTTATCTATTTACCAACCCCTTAATCCTAACAGTCTCAGTTATTAACCATCATATTATTTAAAATATTTCTTTATGTATGTGGGTTGTAAACTATTAAATATGGGATAAATGGTCTTAATGTCAAGGCTTTTAAATTTTCTATTGTTGACCTAAAGTATCAGCCTTAATTCTTATGTCCCCATCCATCGTTTGCCTTTTCGGGCCACCTTTTAAGATAATGACCATTGGCACTTGCAAATATTAAGTGTTAAGATTTTTGTTAGATTTGGAAGATCAAATCTTGACCACTCCCCGTGCCCCAACTTTGTTCCATTTTCTATTAAAAAAATTTGGTGGGCTGGTGGATAAGTTTCGTGTGCCATGCCGGTCAATGGGCCCTATCATCTTCAAAAGGCAATGAATATGGAGCTTTACCAAAATCAATGGTGGACATAAAATGGCATGGCTTCACTCTGAACCTTCCACATGCCCCTACCCAATGCATTAAAATAATCTCACAAGCTGGCGGGCTGATGACATGTGTCCCCTTTTCAGTGGGACCCATCAAACTTTGAAGGAAGTGAACACTCTGCTTGATAAGATCAACGGTCAAGAATGGATGATGTGGGTAAATCTCAACATTTCCCTACTAGCCCACAGGGGAGCCAGCTCTGCCTCCCATCTCTCAACAGATAAGAGGGGATATTCCATGTAGATTTTTCTAAGTAGCCGAAGGAACATTAGAGAAAGGGAAATATTAATGAAATGTTTCAATGAAGGGTTTAATGTATTAAAGGATGAGCTACTAAAATGAATTTTAAGGCACGTGTTTCAAAAGTAAGCAAGAAATTTTAATCTTGATTGTCCATTGTATCTAGTAGTTATGTGCACAAAGGGGTGGTTAAATGTTGAAGCATGCACATATGGAAGATTCTAGATTAAATTTGAGTCCTTCCTAGCTTTCATGCTACTGAAAGTTGCACGTGAGTTAAGACCAATGGGGGAGTGAGGAAGCTGACACATGGATTTCCTCATTGCTTAAGGAAATGGTGGAGCCCATAGATGACTTGGAGACTTTTCCACGTATCTTCTTGTTGATTGGTTGATAATGAATGAGGCCTATAGTCAGATTTTTCAAATTTCTTTGACCGGATCTGGACCATTTGTCAATCCATCTCATTGTGCAATAAATGACGAGTATTCAAAGTTGAGTTTGAGGGAGAATGAGTCATTCTGGTTCATTTGAGCAAACCATAATGGCAGACAAGATGTAGAGATACAAAATTGGAAGGTTTTAAAGCCATTAAAACTCATTTTAAAGCATAATTGAAGATTGTTAAATATATTTTGTGCATTCAAGGAGCTTGTGTTGTCATTTAGGATTTTTGAGTGTCTACAAACCAATAAGTTAAATTTATATCCTACTTGTAAATTTCGTAAGAACTTATTTAATTGTGCTTGTTCAAGCATTCTATAAGTTGGGTTTCTTGTTTAAAGCATTTATTTTAAGGTTTGACATTTGTTTCCAAGCAATTAGCTTGCTTAGTCCTGTCATTATTTTGTTTCAAACCCCTGCTCGAGTAATAAGTTTTTATTTTGGTAGAAAGAAACCTTAGAGTCATGGAAACTAAGGCTAAAGTGTCCTCTTCTAAGGGAGAAGCCTCTGGTTCTAAGCCTCTTATTAGTCCAAGACCTAACTGACCAACTAAAACCCTCAAATTTAAAAAAAATCTAAAGGTCAATTGTTGTTCTAAGGGAAGAAAATTGTAGGACTTATAGACAAGAAAATTACTATCAAATATGCCATACTCCCCTACACTAGATGTACAATAATCAATTTTTGGTTTGGAAATAGAAACTGTGGCATTCCTGTCAGTAACCCATGGAATTTTTATTTGGGGAAGTTGGTGGTCCCAAATGTTTACATGGATGTGGATTTTCTTAAGGCAGTGGCTAGAAATTATGATATACTTACAAGGACTATGAGAAATTTTGATGGTATTCATATGGTAAAGATAACAAGAGAAGAAATTGTTGAAATCTTCAAACTCATAGAGTGGAGTGAGGACATGGTGTTGATTGATGAGAAGACTCTTAGGGAAGAGTATGAAAAGGTAAGGAATACATTCAAAGTCTCAACATTACCAAACTATTTGGCATCTATTGATGGTCAGAGGGTTATCTTGGGTGCATTAGACAAGGAGCCCCACCCAATCAACCATTTTGTGTCCTAATTTTAGAGGACTTTCTATTCTATTTGACAAAACATTGGTTATGACCCAGTCATAGGCATGCCCATGGCTTAGATGTACATGGCAGCACATATCCAAAATTCCACATATTTCAGATTGTATGATTATGGAGGGTACCTAGTAGAAATAATTCATGAGGGCTTGGTAAAGCTGAAGAAAGGTGAAGATCGAGTCAGATTCTTTTGGTACTCATTGTTTATGCACATGTTATTCTACTAAAGGAGCCCCATATTTTGTTTAGAACATGAATTTGGAACATAAGGATGGTAACTTGTAGCTCCCTATCCAATGCTGGACAATTGTGTTGGACAAAGATGATAGAAAGTTTGATTATGTGTTGTTCCAAAACTTGTTTGCTTCCAAATTGAGAAGAGTGTTAATTGTAAACATGCCAAGAATTCCTATAGTCTTGCATGAATTTTTGAGGCCTAAAGACAACATGCCAGATCTTGGTGTTGATCACAACTAGGGGAATGTTATCCCTTATCCTACCGATATTATTTTGAGATTATATGGTTCAACTATCTCACCCCACCTATCACCCAAAGATGTGCCAGAGAGAATTGGATTTTTAGAATTAATGTGGAAACTTGGGAATGTGGAAAATAATCACCTAAAAGATCAAGGAAAGGGAAATTTCTTCCCTTCATATACTTTTTTTTGTGATTTTGTGATGATCAAGGGAGGATAGGATAAGATAAATATTATTCTCAAGACTCTAGGAATGAGGAGAGTAGCAACAAGAAACCATGGCCTTGAAGGATTCATGGCATGGTTGAAAATGAGAAATAGAAGCTCAAAATTTGTTCATAATTTCTATTTCCCTAAAGATGTCATTAGGAACATTTTTTATTTTCAAAGATAGGATGACATAAAAGAAAAGTGGATTGATTTTAATAAGTTGCAAAAGGAAATAAGAGAAAATGATCCACAATTCACTACTCTTGTTCAAATTCTGAATGAAATGCAAAGGATGGAATATATTTTTCAAAATTTTGAGACAATAGTAGGGAATTTGAAATGGGAGAGGTTGATCTAGGAAAAGGGAAAGGCCATTGCATTAGAGGAACAAGATTTGGGGGATGCCCCTGTATTGGAAGAAAGGCCAACATACCAACCCCCCAAGGAAAAGAAGGTTATTGTTTTCATAAGAAAGAAAAATAAGGTGAAGGGAAAGGATACAACTGCTGCCTCTTCTTAACCAAAGAAGCAAAGAATCCCTTCGCGGGTGCCACTGATGCAACCACTATTTCCTCCTAGGTAAACTAGACCAAAAATTATTGATACTGCCTCTCCACTAAGGCAAGCATCACCACCTAGAGAGCCACCTCTAAAGAAGAAAAAGGTTCAATCAGCAAGCTTGGTGGATTATGAAGAGGATTCTGAGGAAGAGATCTTAGTCACCAAGGAAGAAATGCAACAAGCAATGCCTTCTACACCTAGGGAGATTGTTTCACAATAGCTCAGTCTAAGATTGAGTAAGTCTGATCTCACTAGATTGAATAGCCAAAATTATGTTAGAGTTGTAAGAAGCATGCACAAAATTCATGGATGATGATTCTTTTGTGAAATCCAAGTCCTTCATGGAATTTGTTTGGAGGGAAAAGAAGGATGAATATTTGAGTAAGATTGCAAAAAAGAGGAGCCTTCATCCTAAGTTAGATCATTCAATCATCCAGGCCCAAGTGATAAAGGAGATGAAAGAAAAATATCAAGAAATAACTATTGAAGAGGGCAGAGCATTGGTAAGAAAAATCAAAATTCTTTTGTTGCTCGAATGGAACTTATATTCTGCCATTGCATTTGATACAATAAAGAGATATGATAGACCTCTCTACAATCTATAAGAGGAAGCTACAATTTCATTACAAGGATCCACATTCAGTGAGCAGTGGGACACATTGGCCATTTAGATCCTAGCCCCCAATACCAAAAAGCTAGACATTGTAAAGTCTGCTACAGATTACAGGGGAGGCTTGATAATAAAGAGAGTGTTTGATATATCAACAATTGAGGCTTCAACAATGTAATTCAATGTTGCTCAATTTAGAAAAGAAAGAGTGGATTTAGTAACTCAACAAACAATGTAGTTACATACTGAATTGGCATTGTTGAAGGAGAAACCACAGAATTTGTAGTCACATGAGCCAATAGAAACCACAATTGCTTCTCCCTCTACCTCTCAAGAGCCAAAAATTTCTACCACTACACCCCCTATAAGTTCTTCAAGGGAAATTGTGCCCTACAATATGGGAAATGTGCCCATTGTTGTGGAGGGACCAAATATTCTAGTTACAACACAAGTAGAAGACATCAACAAAGAAGAACTACTCCAAAAGATGAAAGAATATGAAGAAAATCTCAATGAGCATGATAAATACATTCTTGATAGCAACCTGAAGATTATGATGGTAGTCTTGGAAAATTTGAATAGAGGAGTGGATAGAAGACTAGTTATCATTTATGCTAATTAATCCTCAATTTTAATTGTAGTAAACAATTTTGATATTGAAAAGGAGGTAGCCATTCAACTTATGGATACATGGATCGCTAGGCTATAGGATTTAAGGTTAATGGTTGTAGGGTCTAAATATGATGTAAATAAACTTGAGAATATCCAACCAACCCTTAAAAAAGTGAGTGGAATCCATGAATTCTAAGGAAACATTGAGCCATTAGAGGCTAAGATAAAGGAATTGGTGAATAAATTTCATGAAATAAATCATGGAATTTTACTTGATATATTGAAAAACAATGGTAATATCAAGTTTCTGTAGGAGTGGAAGAAAGAAGGAAATGAGGTAATCTCAAATCAAGAAGCAAAGATTTGTAAAGAAAATGATATGAGCATGTTGAAGAAAAATATGGACATGCTTGCATAGGCTAGAGTTGCTTTAGAAGAATTTGATAAGGAGTTTAATCAAGTTATGACCAAATATGCTCCTTATAGGTAAAAATTTGATCATATCATCACATTTGACTTGCCTATAGAAGAAGAATTCCAACCCTAGAAGGATAAGTACTTGGATGTGTTAGGGGATTGAGTTGTGGTTGTGGAGTGGTGAGCACAATTTTGGTTTCAAGTCTGTAGACATGGTGAACAATGGATGGGAGAAACACAATGCATAGCTTAGAACCAGTACAGATTAGGATTTTTTCTAAAGTATGGATAAAATATTGTTTTCTCCTCAATTTGAATTTGATGACAAGGTTCCAGACATGGATGAGTTTTTGTCTCTTCTACCTTCTACATTTTATGATTTTCTCTCTTTTATGCTTGGAGTATGTGAACAAAATTTTGGAGCATGTGGATATTGCTACATCAACTTAAAGGTGCCTTTTGGAAGGCGAGACATGATCTTCATCAAAAAATGAAAAGGGTCTTTGTCACATGTAATATTTCTTTCCACATGAAACTATAAATATAACTACAATAGGGAATTTTTTTATCAGTCCAATAAAAAAAGGCCATGTGTACTTCCTAGCCCAAAGCTTGTTTGCTCCTTCATTTCTATAAGAAGGAATTCAAGGTGAGAAGTATGGGTTCATTGCTTGTTAATTGATCATAGAGAATTTTGTAAAGGAATACAGAGGGCGTTTTAGATTTTTGTCTTAGGTTTTGAGTCTATTAAGTATGCATATGTAATTTTGATAGCAATACTAGTAATTAAATATAGAATGGTGAAAATTCAAGACCACTTCTCTCCTGTGTACTTGTTTCATGGATTGTGAATACTATGATCAAGGATTATCTTGTTTGTCTTCGTTGATTTCCAACGGACTGTATTTTTTTTCTTTGTTTTAATTCAAGGAATTAATGAAAATGCTTGAATGAAGCTATAGGTTCATGTAAATTGAGTACTAGGATCTTAATAAGAAGTTATGGTGGAAGATATAATGTTGAAATACTATGATGTAGTGTTTTCAAAGCTTCATAATGTTATGTATTAATTTTCTATCCAATTATATTTGTGTTGAGATTGACTTCGTTCCTAGGTTAAAGCACTGATCTAAATTGTGTATTCATGATACATTTTGTTAGTCATTCAACAACTAATCAATCTTATAAACAAATTTTAAAATAGCTTACAATTGTTATTATTTTTTGTTGAGGTTCATCATTCTCATGCTCTAAATTTTGAGTGTTGTTAAGGTGTGGCTAGGTTCTTTGATACATTCCATTTATTGAGCTATCATATGAGAATTTATCTATTATTTGCAATGTATTCAATCATTAGGTGTAGAGGTATTTAAATACATTGTGGAATCACCCTCCCCAATCTTATAGAGACCAAAGTGTAGGAGGAAATAATTTATACTTTCACTTGTTTGTTAGCCAATCCCTTCAGGTTGCTAAGAATTAGAAATGGAAAAGTCCATAGGCTTCCTTGAAGATTATGTTGGTTCTTGAAATATAACCAACAGGTTGTTTGTTTATATATATCATAATTGGATGGACTAATATGTGTTCCTAAACCTTGGGAATCCATTATGGAGGATTCTAAACTAGTGTGTAATTCCATGGTTATTGGTTGAACGCTGAGAAAAAAATGATGAATCTCCTAGGACAAATTAGAGCAAGTATAGATCAATGATTGGTGGACTGTTATATCTTACTACTACTAGACTAGATATCATGCATGTAGTTTTTCTTTTGGAAAGATTTTAATAAGTCCCAAAGAATCACATGTGGCAACAGTCAAAATGATATTCAAATCTTTGAAGGGCTCTTTGGATTTTGGTCTATGGTATCCCAGGGATGTTGATTTCACTTTGAGTGCTTATATAGATGCAGATTGGGTAATTTTTGTAGATGACAAAAGAATTACAAGTGGAGGTTCATTCTTTCTTGGAACTAGGTTGGTTTCTTTATTGAGTAAAAAGTAGGATTCAATGTCATTATCTACTATAGAAGAATAATATATTGTAGCAACCTCTTTCTACATACATGTTTTGTGGTTGAAGTAGACATTAAAGGATATTAGAGTATCATATGATGAACCTATTTATATCTTGTGTGATAATACAAATACTAACAATAGTTCAAGAAACTCAGTAATTCATTAAAGGACTGTAGTGTTGGAAAAATTATCCCTTTTTCATACTTAATTTGGGAATAATTACTAATAAAATGAGCTTAATGTTGCCTTAATTTAGTGTTGTAATGTGTTTTTCATATTCACATTAAGTTTAGAGCCCTTTTTAATAAAATTGACCTGATTTTCCTTATTTAGGGTGTTGTAAAGTGTGCCTTTACACTTTCACATTAATCTAGGGCTTTATTAATTGATTGAGGTTAATTTTCCTTAATTGGCCCCTTTAATTCAAATCCAAGCCTTAATTCTTAGGGATAAAACTCAACATTCATAAATTTCATTTCCCAACACTCAAATTTGGAAGATGTGTGTCCTAGGTAAGTGACCTAAGACCCATTTTCCATAGGGTGAATGGGTCCTCACTTAGTCCTATGACCTTGATTTTGCATAGAATTTCACCTTGTTCGATGTGTGTCCTAGGTAAGTGGTCTAGGACCCATTCACCATATGGAAAATGGGTCGTCACTTAGACCTAGGACCCCTCTTTTGCCTATGTTTTTGGCAATATTTAAATAATTTCAATTCTATAATTCAATGTTGGCTTGTGATATTTGAATTTTATGAATTAATGTTAAGATATGTATAAATAAAAGTCTATTTTTCACTTAGTTTAACCTAGAAATTTCAAGTCTTCAAGCATTCTAGAAAATTTATGAGCCAGTGAGATTAAGAGCATTTTTAAGGCATTCAAGGGTATATTTGGAGAGAATTATTGCAACAATCAAGATTCACTCATCATGTCAAAGATTTCTTGCATCATGCATGTTGTTTGAGCTAATGTGGTGATGTAGTTGGGTATGTGCGGGATCATGATGGGCCAAAAAGTGACAATATGTAAGTGATATGATGGCCCATATGGCTAGCAACATTTTTTTTACCCAAAATTGATGAACCAAAAAGGGTTTTGAAAGGAGATTCTTATATTTCCACCAATATAAATTATGCTTTACTTTGAATTTAATAAATAATTATTATTCATTTTCTATTTGAATTACAATAAAAGTCCTGATTGATAGGGTGATTGAAAAACATCTATAGCTTTCAAATGGTATCACATCTCTTGAATCCGAAACATGTGTCACATTCTATGCTTTTCATCCTATAGGATTAAAAAAATAATGAATTTCATGAAGTTTTGTCAAAGTTAAGGGGGTCAAACATACGAGTTTCTATATTTTTAAAAGTTGTAATAAAAAATTCATAATTAATTATTTACTTGGAAAAAAATTACAAAAAAATATCCATCATATCGAGAAATGAGTCCTCTACTTATATCTAGAATATTATAAAAAAATATTATCATTTTATTGTGGTTAGGGTGGTCAGATAGACACCTACTTCTTATTTTTTCCCTAAAATTTAAGTAATACTACATTAAAATTTCAAATTTTCTCCAAATAGATTTTTTTTAAACATAAACCTAGTAGTTTAGAAACTAAATTCAATTTTCCACATATTCTATTCTTACATATTTTTGAAATAATATAGATAACTTATTCAATTTTGTACGCCAAGTTGCCTAACTCTGATTTTCTGAATTTTCATCCACTTAAGGGTTTGTTTTTTCCATGATGATCTTGCACATACCCAGTGTTCAAGATAAATCAAGAATATCAAAGACATTGTTTCACATCAAGTTTCATGATCAAGATCTACATTAATTGGGGCCACTTCATGCTAGCTTGTAGATTTGAACTCCAAGGTTTCAATTGAGGCTTAGTGAGTTGTTACATACAGTTGTTCATTCATCATTCCTTCATGATTTTTTTAATTTCAAGGTTTAATTACCAAAATGGGGTTTGACAAAGGTAAACCCCCATTCCCTAGTAAACAACATTTTCCTCTCTTTGATGTGTGATTATAGGTTTTAGGTTGAAGATCAATTAGAGATAAAATTTGAAGAAAGTTGCAAAGTTGTCAAAGTTGTAAGAAAGGTTTCCAAAGCATGGAAACTGAGCTACAAGATTTATTTCCAACTTTTTGATAGTGATCGACTAGAATTTGGAAGTGCAGACCTAGCCGAATAGAACCCAAAAATCAATTTTCAGGAGCCCTAGCCAAGACCCATTCACCATAGGGAAAATGAGTCCTTAGTGAGGTTTGAAAAAGAACCTTTGGTGAAAGGTACAAAACATTATCACCTTTCTAGATCTTCATTTTGACTATTAGTTGGTTTAGATGTGATTTTAATTCCTCATTGACACTTTGTAACACATATTTTGAATGAAATAGGAAAAATAGGTGAATCATGTACATCTCATTTTGATTCACCTCCATTTTTTCTTTATTTCATTTTGGTGAACCCAACCTTTTAAGCATTATAATTTTATGATTTTAGAGTCTTTTTAATCCTAGGTTTAGATCTTGCATTCATTTTCATTCATTTGCATTGAATTAGGTCTCATTTAGAGTGTCTAGTTTGCATTCAACTTTGCATTTCATTTAAGGGTTTAGGATTGCATATTTTGCATTCTTTAAATCTAAAAAACACAAAAAAATTAGTCATCTTGCATATCATATACATCATATTAACTTGCATTTGAAAGTTAAATTGCATATCAAACTAGCTTTTCTAGGTTGTGATTTTGTCATAATTTTCACTTGCATTTCATATTGAGTTCACAAAAAAATCAAACTAAAAATTTCAATCACAAACCAAAATCTAAAAACCACTTAAAAGTACTTTAAAATCTATAAAAACTTGTTTCAAAAACCTCATCTAGGACCCATTCTCCCTAGGGTGAATGAGTCCCTAATCAGGCTTATAATCTGATTTTTTGGGCACTAAAATCTTCATTTCTGCATTTTTGTGGGTTGTTTTCAGATTTATGTTTAGAATCTGAAAATTGCATTTACACATTGCATTCTAGGTCATTGCATTGCACTTTACCCTCTTTCCATTTTGGGTTGGCATTGAGTTTGTGAAACTTGTATGAGCTTTACAACTTGATTTTATATTAGCAATAATGTTGTGAGATGTATTTTGAGACTCATGTCATCTCGTGATACACCATTCACCATAGACCATGGGTTTTCTAACTCTCTTTCTAATAGTGTTAATAATTGTAGACACTTAAAATTGTCCTGAATGGTATTAAACAATTGAATTTGATCACTAACATCCTTTCATCCTAAAATTCATCCTTTCTTTTCTTGTTTAATTAAATAAACCTAGTTATTTAATTAGATGCATCATTTTCATATATTAATCTAATTTATTTTATTAGGTTAATTCACCCCCTTCACCTTCACCTCTCATCTTGTTTAATTAAATAAATCAAATTATTTAATTTAAACCCCCTAATTCCTCTCATTTAATTAAATAAACCTAAATTATTTAAGTAAATGTCATTTGTATCCCCTCTTCATTAAATAAAATAATTATTTAATGAAAAGCCTTTTCCCCTCAACTTACATAATTAAAAATTAGTTTTAATTAGCAAATTACTAATTTTCCTCACCCATCCACTTTCATAGGGAATATTCCAAAAGAATATCCTTCTATTTGTCTTCAAAAATGGAATATTCTTTCCTAACAAACTTTCAAAGTTGTTACAAAGTGTGCTTGTTTGAATCACTCTCAACCCTTGATGCTTTTTTTGATCCATGTGATTTTTGATTCTCATCCATTGATGAGAATCCTTGATCCATGTTTCACCCTCCTTTTCATCTTGACCATTGATTGATCTTTTTCATCTTGACCATTGATTCTTCATTTATTTTCTTATAAATACATCACTATTTCGAGAGAAATGGATCCATCTTTTGATAGCAAAGTTATGTTCTTGAAATTCATACTCACTTACATCCATATTTAGCTTTTTTTAATAATTTTAGATTAATATTCATCCACATTAGCTTAAGTATCCATTAATGGCTTCCATTTTAGGTTAGCTTACATCAATTTTATCTTTTTTTTCATCCATGGCTTGCATCTTTTAATTTTGTTTCCACTAAGCATAGCTTGCACCAATCTCCATCAATCATTTTTAGCATTTAGCACCCATCTCTATCATGTTAAACTAGTTTTTCATCCATGTTTCTCATTAGTTTCATTGGTTTTCTTCAATAAAATTGATTGGAACAACTCATATTATCCAAGGGATTGGGAAAAGGGTCACAATTCCACATCAATGTGAAACCACTCCCCCAATGGGATAAGATTTGAAGTCTTAGAATATTTTCTTATTATGATTTCATGTTGATTTCATGTTAGTTTAATGGTTATTTAGTTTCTTTATAATTTTGAATATCTCATTAGGATCATGGCTGAGTGGATTAAATATGCATCAAATCCATATGGATCTGGTGTATTTAACCTATACTATGACTATGGTCACATTTTGGCACTAGAGGGAGGGCTCTACTAACTTCATTTGATGAATTTTTCTTATGTTTCTATGAGTTGTAGGTTCCTGGATAGACTGATGCTTTTGAAAGCTACAATAATGTTATTTTTCACTAGAGTGATGCATTTTCAAAGGCGTCACAATATAGTGACGCCTTTGATTTTTAGCTATAATGACACTATTGTTTGTTTACTTTTATAGTATATCTTAAAATGGCCATATCTTTGTCATATAGAGGTCTTTTTTGGAGCTTTGTTTTTTGAAATAGAGTAGAATTTCATGCTCTATGCAATGGTGTAGGTGGTTTTCAATTTTGGTAGAGTTAAATTCTCCATTTTTGCACCTAAATTCAAATCACATTGCAACTTGGTCTAGGTTGTAGGGTTTTAATGCTTAATAGTTTATCTAACCCTAAAATATTCTTTTTTTATTGATTTCATCTAACATTTGGAACATGGATTATAGGTTTAAAGAGGAGCATGAAGCATTTAATTGAATTTAAATCTCATTGTAATAGTGTTTTTAAATACTCAAGGGAAATAACCCACATGTGCTATCTTTCCTTTCATGTTTTAGGACAACTAGTTTTCCATTGGGCTTAAAATTTACTTTCAAAGTTGGTTAAATTTGGACCCATACACCCTCATTTTGCAATATTGGTTTAAATTTTGACAGAATAAACAAACACTTTCATTGGGTCTTAAAATGAAGTCATTTTTCTTTATGGGATTAAAAGGAATGAGTGTTTGCTTTGCTTTTGTATACTTATAGTGTGCATCCACTCCCCTTGCACTTCATGCATTATTGGGTGAAGAGAAATACTCAAGTATACTTTCATTGCTTGTGTACACTTGTAGTACGTATCCACTCCCCTTGCACTTCATACGATCTTAGGTAAAAAAAAATACTCAAGTGTACTTTCATGCTTTGAGTCACCCTTAAGAGAGGGCTTGCTATGAGACACATTCTGGAATGGAGAACTCATAGCAAGCTATTGAAGCGTGTTCACCGATGGGCTATATCAAAGGTTGTGAAATTGTAAGAAAGTAACTTCAATCCTGAGGCAATAATGTGTTGCACCTAATCCCTCTCCTTAATTGGAAAGAAACAATTAAAGAGCCTTAAGTGGCCAACGGATGGTAGTGTAATGATGGGTTTTCTTAGTTTATTTTTATTAAAAACCTTTGTTTGTAGTGGGAAATTTTTTCCTTCCAAAGATTTCTTTAAAGTGGTGCATTGAAATTTAATTCTAAGAAGTTACTTTCCACATTCGATTTTGGTTGAAGTGTAGAGATTAAGAGTTCATTCTTAATATACCTCTACACTTTTCCCTAAATTACATGTAAAATCATCTCTTCTACTATGAAGGGCATGAGACAATTCCACCAAGAAGAATGTACCCACTTGAGCTAGGAATGGTATTACTTGTGAGTCAGTTTGACACATTGTTTGGTTCCAAAACATCTTAAACACACATCGACAAGTTTGTCAAATTTCAAACCCTTTGGATCAAGTATGTATACCTTTTGAAAAGTCCTAATGTTACTGCTTGTCCCTAAGGATTTTATCCTTAGAGGCTTCTAAATATTTGGACTTATATCTAAATCCACACTTTCCAAAGTTAACATAGGGAACTATGGCCTTAGCTACATGATTTTTGCATAATGGACTTTTTGAAATGAAGGTTGCTCTCACATAGACATTTTAGTCTGAACATTAATTAATACTTTCTTGATGTGGTAATGAAGCAATCTCACTTAAGGAAAGATTAAATCAAATGAACACCCCACATTGATGTGTGCTCATACATTGACTCCCCAAAAAAAACAAAGTGAGACAAGGAAAGTATTACAAAACATTTGAAGTCCAAGTTCTATTTTATCAAAATCATTGAGTTCTTAATGTTTTATCACTTTAGAGGTATAGCATGTTTCTCACCATCTTGGGTCCCTTTTAGGTTAACACATTTTGGGTCAAAAATTTCATCCACCTTCATCATATTTGACATTCCACTTCATCAAAAAAATTTAGAAACTTTTGGACACATTAACACTTTGGACTTAGAACTTTATCAAACCAATCCCCTAACTTAGCTATGTTATGTGTGAAATGGATCCTTTTCCATACTCTTAGTTTAGTTAGTCATTACACTTTTGAACTAGTCGATCGTAAAGGTCACACTTTTATCTTAAATATTTACAAGTTCATTAGAACCTTTTATCCAAGACATCAAAACATCAAACCTTTAGTCTAAAGTGTTGTCCAAAGTTTAGAAAGTTCATCCCCCATATCAATCACCCATTTCATCATCCATCCACCTTATTGCATGTAAAAACCTTAGAGGTTCACTTTTGCAACAAGGGAAAAACACAAGAAAAAAATGGAATATAAACTCAATTCATACATCATGAGTGATCTAAATCAATGAAACTATCAAATCCTTACAATACCAATTGATTATCAAAACTCACATTTATACAATTCACACATGGGACCATTATATCCTACAAACCTCAATGCTACAACAAATGTGAATATCCCAACCTAAATTTTGGAACACCTTTCCCTATGGAAGATTTAAATCAGAGACAAAACCTACAAATCTATCAACCAAATGATCAATACATGAGTCTTCAACAAAAAAACATTATCCCATCAAATCAATATATGCCAAATGTGAATATAGCAAATACAAACTTACCAAACATGAACATATCAAATCCACACTTTGTGAACTATGGGATAGATATGTTTTTGAATCACACTCATGTTGTTCAAAATCCAAACAATATATTGATAGCTCAATGTATTGATCCAAATCAAGGTAACACCATGCAAAATCAAGGCTACCTAAATCAAAGAAATGTGTTTCCCAACCACAAAAATGTTCAATGATAACCTATAATTCAAAATCTAAATATCATCCCAAATCAAAACATTATCCAAAATCAATTTATGAATGATCCCATACAAATACCACAAGTGTATATTCTGAATATTCTTGACCATTAACCAAATCAACTATATCAAGGGTGTCAAAATCAAAATCAGGATCAAATTTTGTGACCTCAAATTGCTTCACTTACCAAAATAGTTGATTCATTGTGTCAAGAGACATCTCCACCAAAAAATTGACACACTCCCCCATTGGTTAAACCATGTCATCAAAACATTGAGTTGTATCCACAACCACATGAAGAACAACATCTTCAATATCAAGAAGTTGGGTATCAAAATCAACAACCTCAACAACAAGATCAATCACCACATCTCCAAGATCAATCACAACTAGATCAATCCCAACAAGCACAAATATCACAAGATGAAAAATGTGAATACACTCCTTTGGGAGATCCAAGTTAATTATCATTAAACAAACTACTTAATGCAAAACTCATCACTCTTCCAAACATAAGTGTTTATCACTCTATTATAAACCTCTCTTGGAATAAGAGAAAAGCTTATTTTGAGTATCATAGAGAAAATATTCATTAAACATCTAGTTGTATTCAACTCAAATATCTCATCCAAGACCTTGATGAAGTAAAAATATATGTTGAGGATAATGATCAAGATTTAACCACTAATGATAACAGTGAAAATCTCTCCACCACAATTATTGAAAAAATGATAAAGATCTATCCATAAATGAGCACATTGAAGATGTTCCTACCAAATCCAATGATCAAATCAACATACATCAAGAGTCACTTTTTAATCATGATCAAAATCCATCAACAATATCCAACAATGATCCATTTCAAGAAGCGTTAGCCTCATTTTATCCTATGATTGAAAACATTGACAATATCTCCACCACCATTTTTTAGGGAAAAAATAAAAATCCATTCACTAATGATCATGTTGACAATATCTATACATCAACTAATTAGTTAGAGGACATACCTCAAAAATTTATTCCAAAGAATGATCAACCTCTTTCACCAAATTCTAGCAATGGTCCTTTCCAAGACATATTGACATCCTTTGACCTCATGGTTGTAAATATTGAAGAACTCCTCAACTCAACACTTGATCCAAATCCACTCAAATATCAATAGGATATTAAGCCACTTCCCATGCCTAATAAAGATAACCAATAACCCTTTGTAAGAAATCCATCCTTTGAAATTAACCCACGCCAAGAACTTGATCCAAAGCACATTGAAAGCAATTCCAAAATTAATCAAGATCAAGGATCCATATATCCAAGATACTACCATGATCTAATGGGTATTCTCCAATCCATATAAAATGTCACAAATAATGATCATATCCATATATCAAATACTCCTCCATCTACCCATGATATGCTAACTCCTAATGGACATGTAGATGATCTTCATACAAAACAAGTCTCATACTCTTGATATCATTACCAAGGAATAAGAGTCTCCTACTCTTAATATCTTTACACATGTCCAAGACTTAGCAAAATCTATAGAAATATCAAAAATTGATCATGAAGAATACCTCTACATAGATGGTGAATCATAAACATCTTTTTAAGAGTAAGAAAAAATGGATCATGAGGAAGACTCCTATATGGATTGTAAAGCATCAACATCTTTTGAAGAAGCATCAAAATCAGACACATCCTCCATACATATTGAAGAAAGTGAGTATGAGGATATCAAGAATTATAAAAAATCAACAAAGCTAAACAATCTTGAACACCAAGGAAATGGTTTGTCAATAGAAAAATCAAAGCATGTCATTAATACTCCCATAATATCGAGGGCAACTTTATCTAGTGAAAACACCAACATGGGGAGCACGAAGAGTCCTTATGATAAATTGGCTACCAACACTCCAACCATTCATATCATGAATCACCTTCCATGTATCTTTCCACCCACTAATTAGGACCAACCACAAGAAAGAGGTCTATATTAGGGAAAAGAGAAAATTATTGAAATTATAGAAGAATCGGCAAAGAAAAATGGACAAGAAAAATTTAAATGGACACCAAAGAAAAATAAATAAGATCATCCCTATCAAACTCCATTAGTCAAAGAAACTATGGGGAAAAATCAAAAGGGGAAGTTCATCCATCAAAAATGTCCACTGATGCAAAAGAAAGCTTTAAGAGCAACATACAAGGTATATCAAGACGTTGGTCCCAATCGAATCTACATATCCACCCATCATTGCTCATCATCCAAAGTTTGGAGAATTAAATATTCCAAACTGTCACCAAATCCACTTGCATCTCATATCCCTTAATTCATTCCACTATCCACTCTGAAATTTGTCGTATCTAACTCTCATATTGACCATGTGTTGGCAACAACTCTTTATCATAAGGACTCTAAGGGCACTCTATCATGATGTGTGCATCTAGGTAAGGTTAACTCCGATATTGAAAAGGAATATGAGATAATCCAAGGGTTACATTCAAGTGCTTGTATCCTAAAAAAGAAACTCCCCCAAGCAAGATATCGTTGGCACATCATGACTATAACAACCTCTATATCAGCACAAACAAAATCTATGTTAGCACCACTAGGTGGTTCCATATGAGCATAAAATTCAAAAAAATCCAAAAAAATCAAGAAAATAGTCCTCTAGTGAAAACCACTTTGGTGGCAATTTGGACAAGTACCATGATGAAAACCAAGAAAAAAGGTGTCATGAGTAGAATTGAGCATCTATGTGCACCATTTTAGGTGGAAACATCTCATCCCACCCATAATAAATCTAGCATTCCATCCATCTTATCCATAATAAATCCATTCATCCATGAAACATTTATCCAATCCATTTTTATCCATCTACATCCATCTTCCAAATTACCTTGATCTTGGAAAAGGATTGGTATGTACTTCACACTTATGGTAAACATCTTGACATGGGTCACTCTCATTGATCCTATCCTAACCAACATTATCTTAGCCATGAGGAATTTTCCAAAGCGACATACTCTATCCAAACATGTTATCCTATCATAAGATAATCATTGGAATCCTTCACATACCCATCCATCAATCCATTCATTTTTCCATACATCTATCCATAACATTCTATACATTACTAGACACTAGGGTTAGATACTTGCATCTTGCTTCGAGAATAAATCTTGAGTTATATCATCTAACTCATGTTGTGATCTAAACATTTTATACATCGAATTGGTCAAATCATCTATAAGAAAAAATATAAATCACTAGCCCATGGCACATTTTGATGAGAAGATGTTCCTTATCAAGCTTTATCTTTTATCAAACATCAACCCAAACAATCAATATCAGTTGCATCTACCTTGCACCTGAAATGTCACATCAAATCATTTCAATAGATTTTGTTCCAAGCCTAGCTTCAAAATATTGATCTATCTTTTCCAATCAATCAATCTTTGTTTTGTTCAACACTATCCTTACATTGTTGAGCATCCCCAATAATGTTATCACTATTAGTATTCTATCAATCAGATCAATCAATCCTAGCTTGGTTTTTAACAAAATCTTGAAATAGATCACTTAAATCGTCACATATCCATACACTCGTCAACATCGTGCAAAAATTCCAAAACATTCAAAACATCTTCAAATTACAAAACACATCAAAATCCCCAAAACATGGCAAAACATAAAAAAATAACAAACGTTTCCTTGTCGAACTATGTGTCTTTGAGCTTGAATGTAGGCAAGGCCATCATTAATGTTCTCTTGAGACACCCTAGTTTGGTCCTTTAGGAGTCTATCATAATAAACTATCAATCCATCAACTATTTATATCTCATTAACAATAAGTCAAATTCACTCAAGCTGCGTGGTCTCTATGTGTATAACGTAGGAAAGGCTCATCTTTGATAAGCCCCCGAGGCCCCTACAATAGGTTTTTAGGTTAGGTTCTTGGTCAAATCTCAGAAAACATAGAAACATTTGAAAATTTAGAAAAAGCATCAAAACATTTGATGATTGGAAAACTGAAAGCATTGGAAAAGATTTAAAAACCCTAAACAACCTCAAATAATCAAAAATATAAAAATCAAAAAGACCAAAAACAACCTCACAACATTGTAAAATACAATAAACATTGAAATATTATAAAAAGTCCAAAATCACCCATCCCATTTCACTTGCACCTACGATAATCTCATCCATAATAAACTGATCATCACCCTCACCCTTTGGTAACGCAAACGTAAAACAAGTACAACAATCAGAAAAATTAGAACCTTAAACACAAAAAATAAAACCCTTGATCATTATCAAACATGTCAATCAAACCTTATATCAATGACCTTTCAAACAACCTATCAACCACCAACATCTGATAACACATCCTAGGATGCTGAAACATAGAAAAATAGGGCTCACAAAAATGAGTGAACAAGATGATGAGCCACTAGGTTTTTCTAGGGATGTTCCACTCAATTATGAGGGCCAAAATGCATAAATAATAATAAAAAATCAATCCTAACTGTTATACCAACTATGAGGGAAGTTTTGAGAGGATAGAATGGTGTGCACCTTGCTACAATAAGGCTAGTTTTAGGCAATAGATGACTCATTCGCCTTCAGTGGTGAATGGGCCCCTGTTAGGTTCTCTGATAACTAACTTCTAGGTTCTACTCCTCTCATCTTGTAACTCCAAATTCCAAATGCTCACTGCTTTAGGCCTTATTGAGGATTCATTCACCTTTAGTAGCAAATGGGTCCTTTTATGGTTTTGGAAAACTAAATTATGGGTTTTGTTCTTCAATATCTGTACTTCCAGGTCCTCAGTGCTCAACTCTTGAAAGTTTGAAACAAATTTTGTAGAGCTCTTTTTGTAATCTTGCAATGTAGATGGAAAATTTACAACTTGACAACTTTGATAATTTTGCTCCAAATCTTTCTCTCCACTTGATCTTCAACCTATAAATATGCAAGTACACATTCACAAGGAGAAAAACTTGTGGATTGTTAGTGAATCGGGGTTTTCCTAAGTCAAACCCCTTTTAGGTAATTAAACCAAATGATGAAACAGTTAAATTGAAGCATGAAACATGAAACAATGAAGTGTTGATACCTTGGAAGTTGTCTTGGAATGTAAATCTGAAAACTAACATGAAGTGGACATGAATAATGTAGATCTTGATCTCAAATTAGATGTGAAACAATGCTTTCCCATAGATCTTCAATGCTACATCAACAATCTTAGCTCAACAACATGCTTGAATGCACTATGTCTTTGACATGATGAAATAACCTTGAATTTCTGCAATAAACTCTTGATAATTTGTCTTTGAATACGCTTGAAATTCTCTATAATGCTCTTGCTCTTGATCTCATGAAGTCACATAAAATTTATAGGAGAAACAATGTGAATTAAACCCATATTTATACTAAATCTAAGAATCAACCCTGAAATTAAAATAGTTGAAACCGCCATAAGATCTAGGATTGAAAATCATTAGAAGATCTTGCCACAATTAAATTCAAAAAGGGGTGTCCTATGTGAGGAGGACCCATTCACCACTAATGTAAGGAAGATAAGGTAGCGGAACAACTTCCTATACTAATCTTGAGAGGAGAACAATGCAAAACTTTACAGATCTTTAATAGTTACAAAAAATAAAATAGAAAAAACATAAATATCATGCATACCACGACACAATGATTTACATGGGGAAAACCCTTTCGGGAGAAAAACCCCACACTCCAAAAGCCACCCAATATATTATTCCGCAATCACAAAGATTACAATATTGATTGGCAAGGTCGTTGATGTCACAACTTGCATCATTTAATTTTTCATTTATTGAACCGGGTGTTTCTCAAAGCAATATATGATAAGGACTCCAAAATTAGGGGGTTTTGCACTATTATAGTGACTTTGATTTTGGTCAATCTCCTTCAGGAGCTTTCAAGAGCGCTCAAGAGTAGAACATAGTGACTAATTTCTAAAGGATAATTCTATCTTATCGACTAACTAATACTTATCTAGGCTTATCTTGATCCTAATGACTTAGCTAAGACTTCACCTCACTTAACTATAATTGGTTCATGGGAAGATCTATGAAATAACTCAAATTAACTCTAAGTCTAAAATTGCAGAATTAAAATCACTTGAAAAAGAAATATGTTTACGCTTGCAGATAATGAACTTTAATCTAGAAAATAGTGAATCTATTTACATTGCAATAAATTTAACTTTAAATCTAAAAAGCAGTAATACTAATTCCCATGAACATATTCCAATTGAGCTTTGGTTCAATATTTACAACTGTCATCATTATCAATTTTAGTACAACTACATGCATCTGAAAATGAGTACTTAATCTAATTTCTGCCAATAGTGATAAAATCTACAGTAAGTGATGGGAGTCTGATCTACAATAAAATGTCTTAACTAATCCAAACCACAATGATTTAATCTAAGTAAATACAATTGTTGAACATCAATCAATAGGAATTAAAATGCCAACTTTAAACCAATCATTACAAAACAAAATTTAACTAAATCAAAGAACATGAAACAAGGTCACCTCCTTCGGTTGAGCGAGCCCTGTTCTTCCTCTGGTGGGACCTTAAATGCAAAGATTCAGATCAACTTCTTACTTTTATTCCAATTGGCTAAAATAGGCGATAAAACAAAAGTACAAAGTAATTCAAATCTTGGCACTAGCCACCAAATTATAAAGTGAAAAACTAGATCAAAGTCTAACTGAAAAATATCCAAGAGAATCTTTCTTTTTCACAACTAGAGCAACATTTTCCAAATCAACAAAGGGAGCCAATCTAAAATCATAGCAAAGTTGTAATCCATCTGGAGCTTTTAGGAGCGTAATTAATGCCATGTTGTTAAATAGAAAGTTTAGCAGATCTATCTCAACAATAAGCATTTAAGTACCTACACGAAATCCTCAAGAATAGATTGTACACATGATAATAGATATTTCAATTTGCACAGTCATTTCATTATTAACATCACTAAAATAAACTAATTTAATGTAAAATATCACATTTAATATATCTTCTAATTAGTCAAGTATAAAATAAAATAAGAAAACATTTAAACATATAATCTACTGCCACAATAGTTAATTAATAATATAATTAAGCCTTTGAGTTCATAAAAAGGTTAATTAAAACAAAAAATTTAGGTGCTCATCATTCTCCCCCTCCTGATGTCAACCATGTCATCATGGTTGATGATCTAGTAAACATTTGTTCTTATCCACTAACCAGGAAATTATGTCAGCCAAATTTGCATCCTACAACATATACTCCAAGAATTTCCTAGCATGAGCATAACCATTCATCTTTTCAATTGTTGTCATCCACTCCCTCGGATTATCCCCTATGAACTGTGGCGACACATCCAATGTTGGTGCTGGAATTATAATTAGAGGATGTTTGAACCTCATTACTATCTAGTTTCTTTGTTGTTCTTCAATAATGTCAATCATAGTTCTTACCCTGGTGAGACTCCATGTTATGTTCTTGGGTGAAATACACTCTCTCCTTCTAAGTGGTGGTGGAACACTTCTAAATCTATCCCTTGTTTCACTTAGAGCCCTATGTGGGAAATGATCTTCAATCCTTTTAAAAACTTGAATGATTTCATATAGGTTTCTCTTATAAGCAGGTACTACATTTTCTAACATGGCAAAGTATCTGAACTGAGCGCAAAAAGGTCTAGACCAAGGGATCTCATTCCTCATAGGAAAGCCCAGTTTCATTTGTCCCTCCTTATACTGATTTTCTCTATGTTCCCACTCCACTTGGTTTTGCAATAATGAAACAAAAGACCTTATCTGTAGCTCTCCTACAAAAACATTAAGAAAACACTATGGAAAGTTACTATTGATCATCAAATCTTGCACCTCTCTGATAGTCTGATGGGAAATTCAATGAGTGGGGGACGATATGTGCCTCATTGAATACCTCCGAGATTTTTATAGACATTCGGCTCTTCTCTGAGTTTGGGAAAAGAATAGAAATAAATGAAAACAAAAAAACTTTAAAAGTGGTGATGCGCCAATGCTTTTACAATATTTCAAAACCACAAGCTTCCTTCTATGAATGATATGATAGACACATAATACCACATCCCTTCATTTTTGAGAGGAGAATGAACAATAGAGGTTAGATACAAGCACATATGTAGTCATTCAATCCACTCACAGGAAGTGTTTATTAAGATCTAACCAAGCATAGAGGTTTCAAGAAACAATAGAAAAAACATTCAAAAGCTACATAAACACTTCCTCTTAATATAGCATATCATGAAAAAATGATAACCTATGAAGAAAATAGAGAATTTCGAAGAGATTATCTAGTTCCTACAAATTGTAACTTAATCATACACACAAACAACATGGAATCTAATAATCAAAATATTCATTTTAAGCAAGAGACAACGTTCTATTCTAGATTGATGCAACAGCCCCAAAAAAGCAAGAAACCAACATCAAAAACCAAAACAAAAAGCAAAAAAGAACCAAAGAAAACCTACACTAACCAAAGCAAGAAGCAGACCTACACTAGCTATGTACAAGGATGAGCTATAAACAACTCAAGATTGGAAGTAATGCTTCAGATACTACCCATTGACAGGCAGTGGGATATCCTCACCAGTGAGGGTTTTCAGGCAAAAAGCATTATCTCCCAGAATTTCTGAAATCTGGTAAGGACCAAGCCATAGTTTATCAAATTTACCATGTTCCCCCTTATGGTCATGGGACTTATCCCAATAGAGAACTAACTCAGAGATTCTAAAGGCTTTCACCTTAGCTCTCCTATCAAACCATCATTTCACTACGCCCTGATGTTTAGCAAAGTTTTCTAGGGCTTCATCTCTTTTCTCTTCATGGTGTAACAACTCAACCAAATGGGCTTCACGTTTATCCTCTTCATTGTAGTATTCGTTAATGAATTGCAGGGTAGGGATCTTCAATTGGATACGAAACATAGGTTCCAAACCATACACTAGGTGATAAGGAGAGGTTCCTATGGATGCCTTCTATCTAGTACGGTTTGTCTAGAGAACAAATTGAAGCTGGGTGTGCCAATCCTTAGGATTTTGTTCTAGCAATTTATGGATAACTTTCAATAGGTTCTTATTGGAAGACTTAGCTAGACCATTACCTAGAGGGTAAGAATTGGATGCAAATTTAATAACAATTCCATGATCAAATTCCCAATTATAAAATGTTAGTGATGCAAATGCAGGACCATTATCACAAACTAAAGATAGTGGACAACCAAAATGATTAATGATACTTGACTCAAGAAAATTTATTACCACATCTGAAGTGCATTATTTACAAGAAAGAGCCTCTATCCACCTAGTAAAATAATCATTTATGGTGAGAATATACCTATAGCCTGCAGAAGATGGAGAATTAACTGGACCTATGAAGTCCATTTCCCACTGGTCAAATGGTTTTACTCTATGACTAGCTGAAGTGGAAGAGTTGCATGTTTTTCCTTACTTGATGTAGTTTGACATATGTGACAAGTTTCTCACATGTTGATGTGCATCTTTGAACAAAGTAGGTCAATAATAGCTTTCCCTCAAGATCTGATTTGCAGTGGATGATGCAGAACCATGGCCTATGCCATATCTTTCATGAAATTCAATCATCACTCTGGTAGCCTCTTCCTTCCCTAACCATCTCAGGTATACACCCTCATGATTTTTTTTATACAGGATAGCTCCTTTCATCATAAAAACTCCACTCTTCAGGTGCAAAGCTCACCTCTAAACTGTACTAAGGTGATTAGGACATTGGTGATTCAATAAATAAAAAATGATTTCATCATACCAATCTCCTAGAGATACCTCTTGAAGATAGTAGTGTTGAGCTGTGAGATCAGGACCTGTCTTAGCCATTGTCTTCATTGGTCCCTGTCCTCTTACTAATTTCATGGGTTGAATTTCCATATCATATTCTTACAACGTAGTCACCCATTTGTCTCTTCGTTCACCCAACTCATTTTGCATTAACAACAACTTTACTATAGGATTAGGCACTATGGCAAAAACCTTATTCCTCAAAATGTAGTGTTTGAAATTTTTCATTCCTTTGACCAAGGCATAGGCCTGCTTTTCAACATTGTGATATCTTAATTTTGCATCCTTTAAAGGATTACTCATGAATGCTATAGGATTATCATCGCCTTGATCAGAATTTTGGGTTAGTATTCCAGCACAGGAGTGATCATAAGCGAACGAATATATGTAAAAGGGCTTAGCATAATCTGGACTCACCAACACTGGAGCCTCAACAATAGATTTCTTACTTTCTGTAAATGCCTCCTTAGCTTCTACATTCCACTCTACTTTTGCTTCTTGTTTCAACATAGCATTCAATGGCTTCACTATCTCTGCAAATCTAGTGATAAATTTTCTAACAAAGTTAATCTTTCTCAAGAATGACTTCATCTCTTTCTTACTTGCAGGAGGCTGAATCTTCAAGATAGACTATATTCATTCAAGATCAATAGCAATACCCTGTTATGAGATAATATGTCCTAGTAATTTTCCTTATATGACTCCAAAAATGTAGTTCCTTGGATTAAGTGAAATACCAAACTCTCTTCACCTTTGGAAAAATTTACATAAATCTGCTATATGATCACCTCATTTCTTAGAAAAAACTGTCAAGTCATCCATATAAATAATGATGCACTTACCAATTATGTCCTTAAAAGCAATATCCATAGCTCTCTGGAATGTAGCTCCAACATTGATCAACCCAAATGGCATCCTTCTATAAGAAAAAGTTCCCCATTTTGTAGTGAAGGTAGTCTTGTGCCTATCATCATATTGCACCATAACTTGGTTGTATCTAGAATACCCATCCAAAAAAGACATCATCTGGGATCCATTGACAATCTAAAGTACTTCATCTAGTGAAGGAACTAGATAGTTATCCTTTTCTGATGCTTTATTCAGATTCCTAAAATCCACACACAGTCTGATCTCTCCATTCTTTTTCCTCACTGGAACCAAATTCACAACCCAGGTTGAATGTCTTACTAGAAATATAATTCATGCTAAAAGCAATTTCTGCACTTCCTTTTGAATGATGGGTTCTAATAGAGCATTGATTAGCCTCTGTCTCTATCTAAATGGTTTGACATTTGACTTCAAATGAATTGTGCGTGTAATGATTGAAGTATCATATGTTTTCAAATCCTCATAGCTCCAGGCTATCATGCCATGATATGTGTGCAAGTCATCAATAATTTCTTTTCTTTCTTTTGGAGTACACACCTTACCAATAAAAAAATTCTTCATGTCATCTGATGTCCCCATATTATATGTTTCACATTGGCTACTGAGAGCCTCCCTTTTAACTTGTTGTTTGTGATCTCTTATCTTATCTAAATCAAAAATTCATTCAAGCTACACCATACCTCTTGGAATAGTGTTGGTCTTCGAGTTAATGATTCCTCCCAAGTCTATTCCTTCTTCTTGAGGCTCCATCTCATCAATGAATTGAGAAGCAAACACATCACAACTCATAATAAAATCCAAAATATGCTTATCATCTTCAAATACCTAGAAATTAGTAACATTGTCAGGCACTGAAGGTACTGGAGTGAGTTCAACTGTAAACTTCTTCAATCCTGAAAGTGATAAAGGTTGCAATGTACTAGCAACTTGTGCTAGAGAGTCAGCAACTTGATTCCTGCTTTGAGGTATCAACTAGATATTGAAAGCATTGAATCCCTTAATGAGATCCCACACTCTATGCTGATAATTGGTCATTCTCCTATCATGACATGAATACCATTTCCTTACTTGTTTAACTACTAATTCAGAGTTTCCAAAAACTTGTAATATCTTAACCTTGTTCCTTGATGCCATTAATAGCCCATGCATCAAGGATTCATATTCAACAAAATTATTAGTGCATTGAAATTGGAGTCTATGAACAGAAAAATAATTCTTACCTTTAGGGTTGATCAACTCAAATCCTACTCCAGCACCCTACTTAGATTTAGATCCATCGAATCTCAATGTCCAACAACCATCAAGCTCTGGTGGCCTTAATTTATCTTTCGATTTGCTGCAAATGGGGGGCTTCTCAGGAAGCATTGGGCTCTCACCCGTATCATTATCTAACTCCCTTTGTGTCTATTAAGTCCAACAGTTGGGACTAGGTTAATACATTTTTGTATCTGCTCCATAGCAGTCTGACATAAATCTCATTCTAGCTCGAAATGGGGAGCATCATGGACTCTGCACCAATTGGGGAGAAGTAGTTCTTCAAAATTCATACTTCTCCCTAGCTGTATCTGATTCTCTTTACACCTTTGGATGAATTCCTGAAAGTTGTCTAGGAAATTGAGTTGTCTATCCTCTTGGTCATCGGTTTCATCTACTTGTTCAGTCAGTGTTCCAGAACCACTGATCTCTGATACGAATTACTCTAAGGGGTCTTATAACATAAAGACCTCTTCATTCTTTGAAGATGATGCAACCAACACATAATTTCCCATGCTAACTTTGGACACCAATACCTCATTCTAAATATTCTGGTACTCAGTGATCACATACTTCATTCTAGGTTATTTTTCAATTCTGATATGATTTGGAACTCCTTTTCATGGTAGCCACATATGAGAGTGGTCTATAGATGTATATCCATTCAATGTCTTGGTGAAATCCTGGCCCAAAATCAAACCATAAGTATCAGTAATGTCATCAACCTGAATGTTGATCACCTGCTACACCCTAGGATCTGATGCAAGTTGCGTGGGGATCATATTCAATTCTCCTACTACACTTACCTCTATTTTGTCCAATTGTGTGACCTTCTTTTGGGAGGCTATAGGGGTAATACCTAATTCTTTGCAATAGAAAAAGGCATAATTTTTGTAGATTCCCTTGAATCTAGAAGATAATTATGCAGATTCTTTCCAAAGATATGAACATAAATTAGGAAAGGAGGGGTTTCCATCTTTCCTTGAAACAAACTCAACTGAGTGTCACCTTGTGCAACTTGACCCTTATCTTTATCTCTCCCTTTGTCTATAGGTGCAATTTGACCTCTAGGTGCCTATGAATTAGAAGACCTGGTAATAGCCTCATTGGAAGTTACTCCCTATGGTACTATATTCGAACTGAATGACCCCAAAACTGCATTCCTAATAGCAGGAACTCTTAATAATTCAAAAGAAGAAAGACTTAACTTTACTTTCTTGAATTCTTCAGTCACATACTCACCCAATTGCTCCACATTCAGATCAACATGGGTTTCCTTTTATCCACTAGCCTATCTGTCCTTTTAAACTTTAGCATTGTTTCCCTTTGACAAGTAATGTGTTGGCACATGAGGATAAGGTGGATTATTACTAGCTTGTGGATCAGGTGGAGTAGTAAAATTGTTAGGAGGGATAGAAGTAGTGAAAGGACCTCCAGTCTGTGGACTCCTGTTAGGTCTATTCTTCAAATCATATTTCTTGGTTGGTTGCTGAAACATCTAAACTTCTAAAACACTAACTTCCTCCTCATCCAAAGGGCCATTATCATTCTCATTTTCCTCATTAAACAACTGGGAGATCTCATCTTCATTTAACACCTACTCTGCGTCATTCTCTTGGTCACTAGACTCTTCTTCTGGTTCATTTTCCTCACCTTTTGGAAATGGTGCATGATTGAGTACCAGCACTGGAGAATCATAGGGATTTGAGGGCACAATTTCCTGACTATTGGAATTATTCTCAATTTCATATTGAAAAATAGAAGGAATAGTCTGAAACTCGGTGCAATCCAACTCAAGAAATGTTGGCTTGTCTTATGGAGTCTACACCAACTAGACAAAGTTGTCTCTGCCAAATATACACCATTTGGAGGCTTCTCCTGAGTAGAAGGCTGATCCAATGGAGTAGGAATCCCTCCATTGTTAGGTCTAGTATTCCATGATCTATTCTACCTAGGTGGTTGCCCTCTATCAAATCCTTGTTCACCTTGTTGATTTCTATCAAAGTTCAGGTTGGAGCCTTGTCTTCTATCAAAATTCTGACCAGAGCCTTGTGCTCTGTCATAATTTTGATTTCTATCAAAATATTGCCCTCTTTCAAAGTTTTGTCCTCTTTCAAAGTTCCTATTCTCCCTACCATAGTTAGATTGCATGCTCTTTTGAGCAGCCTGAAGTTTGCTATTCTGATTTCTTAAATAAGTCACCTCCATATTCAATTTTTTACCTATTTAGAGAACTCATCCAGCCACTCTTTATGTAGACCATTAGGTGGTACCGAATTCACATTACTAGGAAGGTATCCAGGTATTCCTCTAGAACCAATAGCCTGATTCAAAACTTCTGAATTCTACAAATATGTAGGAAAACTAGCTTGTTACTAATTAAGGGGTTGATTAGCCCTTTGCTGAGGATAAGAGGCCATAGGCTAAGATTGATTTAATGGACGACCTGGATGAGGGACCGAAGGCAATGAGGGTATTGGATTCATTATGGGAGCATGATTGATCAAAGCCTGATTGAGAGCTTGAACTTGTACAGGGTGAGCAATAGGTCCTAACGATGGTAGAGGTCCTGATAAATGTTGCCTCAAATTCATGCTGACCTTCACAACCTCTGCATTTGCAGTGAGAAAACTAGTTGGGGGGTTAGTCCTCTATTTAAGGAAAGTGATTGTAAGGCTATCTAGGGCTTCAAGGTAAACTTCTAAGGCAGTGTCTTTGTTTCCAGCATAAGGTGCCTAGATTTTGGTGTAAGCTCGGTGGAACATGTTATTGAATGATCTTATTGGCTCATAATCTCTCTTTTCACCCCAGTAAATTGCAGGTATAGCTCATTAGAACTAATGGGAATCTTAAAATTCTATAGAAATACAGTTTCTAGTTCAGTCCAATTATGAATGGAAGCAGGAGGTAAGTTATTGTACCAATAAAAGGCCTCTTCCCCAAGGGAATAAGGGAAAATCCTACATGCAACATCTTCATGATTTATTCCTCTATCCCTTAGACAGGTTTGAAAACTCTGAATATGCTCTTCTACTGTCCTATTGGGGTCATGAGTATGGAACTTAGAGAAAAAAATGCTCAAAATTCTTGGGCATAACATTGTAATTATTGAAAATCAATGGAGATGGGTTGTTGGCAAGGAAAGCCATTGGTGGAGGTGGGGGTGGTAATGGCTGATTTATGACTAGTTGCGGCTATGGAATAGGAATTCCTTCCGAATCAGATGAGGATGAGGATAATGGAGATGATGGAAGTGGTTTAGCGGATGATGATTCTTCCCCTCTCCTAGTCCTTGTTGACCTAGTAGGGGCTTGCAATTCTTGCAATTCCTCTTCTCCTAGAGTAGATCTAGTTCTTCTTCTAAGCCTTTCAGGAGAAATGGTGTTTAGAAAATGCTTCAGTTTGCTTATCCAAAGCCCTCCTTCTAGTGCCAATCTATTGATGGTGTTTTCTACACAGCAACAACTCAGACAAAATATTATATCCTATCTCTCTTGAAAGGTAAATCTCTATGGAAAAGAGATAACCCCAAGGTCTCTAATGTCAGGTCTTGACAATGCAAATAAAACAACTCAGAGATAATGTGAAAATGCTAGTAATCACAAAGGGACCTTACTACAACCAAACACTGGACTTTGAATTTATCAGATCTAATAATGAGTTGATACTTCAAACCCTAAATTTAACTCAGATAATAAAAGAAAATAACAAAAGATAAAGGTTTCAGAGATAATTCTAAGACTACTTCTAACCCTAAGATTGACAATGCCAAAATATAAGATGCTCAAAATGGACTGATCTCTCATAAACTACTTTCTATTTGACCCAGATAAATCTGCAATCTCATAGAAATAGTGCAATCTTCTAAGGTGTTTAAAGATTTTCAAATCATAAACATTCATTCAAAACGATCCTATTGCATTTGAAATGAGCAAACATTCATAATTGAACTAAACACAATTTTAAGTCCAGGCTAACTTTGCAAAGCAGCTAACAATTAGCTAACTGCAAAAAGTATGGACTAGAGATCACTACAAACATTCTGAGCATGAAACCCTAAGCATTACCAAACTGTCTAACAATAAACTTAAGCAATTTTAAAGATAGAACAATAAGAACCATGCCAAATAAAACTCAACACAAGAGAGATACCAAATCACAATATCCTTCCTTATATTAAGTCATCCAAAATGGCAACAATTCCAGTCTTCTGTTATAATACTTGCTTGGAGATAAACCCTAATTCACTCAAATATGAAATATATATTCTATGTGCCACTCTATTCCTCTATATTGTATTCTATATCATCTATATATACAAATGAGGCATCATTCCCAATTTATAGAGAACCCCCAAGATAGGTCGGCCTAAATAAGGTTTTACAATAATAAAAATGCCATACAATAAGTTAGCCTCAAAATATATTCGAACACAACATGAAATGTGCAATTTGCACCAATTTCATCCAAGTCGGCCTGGGGTCTCAAAACTTTGATCCATATAACTACTTCCCATCCTTGTCTTTAGCATGCTCCACTTCACCATGCACTACCAGCAATACTATGTCCAATTTGGCAATAGGTGGCATAGGCAAAACCCTAACTCTTCTTTCAAGAGACTTGATGTCATCTCTTGTTTGCCTTACTTTTCCATCCCAATCAGCCCTATTTGTTAACTACCTGTCAATAACCGCAATGTAGGTTGCAGCACCATCTAGCTAATATTAAGTGACTGGACCTTTATTGATTGGAGAATAGACATCTCTCCACCATTTCTTGAGTTGTTCCAAATTAAGATGCTTTGGAGCAAACTTCTTCCTCCCTTTCATAATTTCAAAGAATGAGATACACCTATCATGAATTCCAGTCAAGGTATCCTCAATCTACTTCCCTTGTTTATGAATCTTCTTCAAGGCCCTTTCCCTCATCTGCAAGATCTCAAACCATTCGCAAGGCTCTGAAACCCTTGGGAAAGGAAGAATCCCACTCTTCACCAATTTATCCTCAGTGTATTCCATAATTTTTCTTGTTTTCTGCAATAGGAGATCAATATCCTTCTTGTCCTGGGCTAACATAGTCTTTAGCCAATCCACTGACCTCATGGCATCCCCTGTAGTCAACAAGATATCCTTGATAGCACCATCTCATTTGGTTTGAACTCCTTTTAACCAACCAACCGTGGCATGTATAGTGCCTTTTATTTTCTCAAGCTCGAAGATTGTTTCTTGAGGCAAGAAACCTATAGCAGAGGATGAAGATCCAATAGACTGCAAAGGTTTGATCAACTCCTGCAAGTACCTCTTCAATTTCTCATTCTCCCTTTCCAACTCATGCCTAGTTTGTACTTCCTTCTTCAATCTACCTACAATTATAGCACTGGAGCCTTCATACTCCTCAATGTCTCGCTCCATAGAAGCATGGCCTAAATCAATGGCCTGCACATGATAGTCCTTTGCATTCACCCCATCTCTATCTTTGTCTGAAGTAGGGGTAGCAATATGAGCCACTCTGTTGCCTGATCCATCCCTTTCTATCTTGGATAAAACCCTAGCCTTCTTCTTGGTCTTAATTTTCCCAATATTAGCCATTAGGTCATCCCAATTGGGAGGAGTGTCTTCCACTATTACCAATTTACTCTTTAATTCTCTATCTAGCCAGCCTGAAATAGTGGACTCAGTTTGCACCTTATCCTATTTATCCTGTTGGATACTAGGTGCATCTTTCTCAATACTTGGCACATTAGGGATCTCCTTAGTCGGATCCTCTTTATCTAGAGACTATTCCTCTACAATAGCCTATGTCAGTGAAGAAATCCTAGCTAGTATCTCCTCCTGTTGAGGGGATTTTTCCAATTGCTCTTTTGTAGGTGAATCCACATAGGCCACCAAGGGAGACTAGATTACCTTATCAATTTCTACCTCTGCATTGTAGAGGTCTCCTTCTTGGAATTCTTTTTTACCCAAGTCCTTAGGATCTTCATCCTTCCTTGGCTCTTCTAGCACACTGCTAGTATCTTGAGGAGGGGGTATGCTCTCCTGTTCAATGATAGGAGCAATCACAAGAACATCCTCCTTTGTTGTATCATCCTTTGGGGAAGGAGTCCTTGACCTCCTCATATATACCTGTGTTTTTTCCCCTAAACTTTCTACCTCTACCACATGTGTCTCAACCTCCTTTTCTGATTTGGAAGTTTCCTTTTCTTTTGGTGACATTTTCACAAGTCTTCTTCTCTTGAGCAAAGGAGCAACAACATCCAATTCTTCCTTTTCCTCTTTATCTTTCTCAACCCCTCGCCTTGAAACATGCCTTCTCTTCTTAGCAATGGGATTTCTTTGTTTACCCACATCTGCTACCTCTTCATTTTGAACATCCCTAACTTTAATCTTGAAGGGAGAGTCCACCTTGGTCTTACCCTTAGGATCTTGCTCATGTGACTCCTCAGAAGAAGAATGAGACTCCAAGCCTCCAATCAAATTATAGGTGAATTACACACCTTCACTTTCTAACTCTAGCATTTTGTGCTTCAACCACATTTTGGTATACTTAATCACAAGAGTCATGATCTACTCTAACTCTGTCTTTTCTTCTTCTAACCAATCAATCTCTCCAACCGGTTTGTCCTTCACAGCCTCAAAGATATGACCCTGAATCAACTTTCCATCTTCTTCAACTTGTTCAAGAATGACCTTTATGCTATATTGTCTTACTAGGTCTACTGGCAGCTTGGAGAATTTCTTCTTCCTTACATAAAATTCATCACCAAGGTTAGCCCAATAGTCTTCAATGTTGTCCTTGTGGTTGTACTCCCTGCTGGCCTTCTTTTGTGCCTCACCAGTGATATCAAACCTTGCCCTCTTGGAATGGAAAGAGAGACCAAAAGTACTTATCTCCTCCTCAAAATCATGAGTTGACTGTATGGAAGGGCATACCTCATTTGTTCCTATCTTCAAGGGGAATTCATTCCCAAACCCTCTTTTATGCTTGTCTCCCTTCACAATTACGTCAAAGTCACAAATATTCCTTGTGACTTCCAGTAGTATGATATGGTCAGTTGGGTACCTTGGGAGTCTCTAAGGAGCCCTTTGACAGCCATCAACCCTAATGTATGAGAAAGTAGGGAATTTAATGAACCATGCCCCATACCTCCTTATCAATTCCTTGGCTTTTTCTAAAATCCTAACATGTTCTGCACCCTGCAGCAACCAGTAATATACATAGTAAATGCATCATTCACCCTTATGTAGCTACCTCCTCCTAGGTGCAACTATGGATACACCTCATAGATTGCATCCTGCCCAAATATTCCTCTAGTACTCAGCCCCTTGTATGGGTGAAATCTTGCCAATTCATATACCAAGTAAGAATTCATGGTGAAGGTCTTGGTATGCATGACATTGCACATTTGCTCATGGATTACTGCACTTATGGCACCTACCCAGTGGTAGTCTATACCCTGTTCCATCTGAGCAATGACATTGAACATCCAGCTCTCAAAAACTCTTGCATTGTTCAACCCTACCAACTTGCTAAGGAGAGTGATGGCATTATAGTATTCCCTCTTGAATTTAAGTCTGAATAGCTATTTAGGTAACTTGGAGAAGTGATACTTGGGCTTCTCCAACCAAGAATTGATCACCTACTGGGACTTAACCACATTCTCTTCATAGTATTTCTTTGCTGCATCCATATCAAAGGCCACCACATGTGACCTATCAGGTATATCAAAAGTTCTAGCAATGGACATAGGGTCAAAGTTTTCCACAACCCTTCCCTCGGGACCAATTATTCTTTGTGTTCCCCTATCATAGTTTCTGGCACATTCCAGCACCAACTCATAGCATTGTACTATGGAGGGGAAACCAGCTACATGTACTAACCTGGATTCCAAAGTTCTTCTAGCCAGTAAACGACGGTTTTGTGCTGCCATTTCAGCCTTGAAATCCTCGTAGTCCCACATATCCACATTGGTATTAGTAATTCCTGACCAAACAGAAGTCAATCTACTCTCAAGAATCCTACTCTTTATGTTCAACTTTACCTTTTCTACCTCGGAGATAGAAAAACCTTTAGCACTTGGATCCATTGCCTTTCCCTTGCCATGCCCTACAACATCTTGTCCTAATATTGCTTGCAAGCAAGTAAAGAAAACCAAAATGAGATCCAAGATAAACAACAAGTGTCAAAATCCATATTAAATCACCTATTTCAAAGTTCGAGATTTAGCCTCTTTCGCAGAATCCAGACTGGAGAGGAATTCCGGGGAAATCCGGACCAGGCGAAATCTAGCGAAATAGACATACAACCCCACATAATCATTTCAATCAATTAGTATAACCAAGGAATAACCTGAAACTACTTAGCATAAGTTCATTTGATCATCTAAATACATAATCATCAAGTAAATTCTTATATAATAATCAAATTTCTCATTCCCACAAAAATTTGGAAAAATCCACCTTAGACAGAAATCCACGAAAACAACAATAGTTTCAACAATCTTGAAAAATGAGGGAGGCACAAAACATCCGAGAAAATCCTGAAGGAGTGGATTTCAGCAGAATCAAGACAGATTTATCATGAATGCCTGAGTTCGGTAAAATTACTAGGCAACAGACACTAGGAAAATTTGGAGGAAGCAAAATTCCGCGATGCAAGAAAAAGTCCAGATTTAAAGAAAATTATGTAGAACAGAGAAGAAACAGGAAGACTCGGGGAAATCTAGCAGAGGCAGAATCTAGCGAAATATTGAAAACCCGAATGCCTATGCTTCTCTCATCCTCACCTAAATAGATCAAATGGACACAGACTAAGAACCTGTAACTCGACAACAACCTGACCTAAACCTCCAAATCAACCACAAATTCAAACTCACCTCTCAGTGAATTGAGAGGGATTGGCTATGCCCTAGGTCAAGAACCCTAAAACCTCCGCCATGAAAGCATAGAATAGCTCAGGCACAACTTGCTTGCAAAACAAGGATAGGAAATTCATGGCAAACACAAGCAAGCCCCGAAGGAAACAACGAAAGACCAGCCCAAAACAAATATTCAAGACAAACACCCAAACAAACCGACAAGACACGAAAACCCCCAAACACCCAGGAATGGCACGTGCACTTAGCAAGAATGTAGAAATGAATAATATGAAAGTGCATACAACAAATCAATTCAAACCAAAAGAGAGAGAGAATATCTACATACCATGACAATAGAGGAAACTGAAACAAAGGAAGCTGGCAATAAACTTCAAGCATGAGAAAAACATGAATGATGCTCAGGAAATCCGAATGCAACACTCGAAATCACTTCCAAATGCACAATCCAGCAACACACCTCAAGTTCCAACACTGCAAACTCAAATGGAAAATCACTTCCCATAACTCAATATAACATTGCCCCAAAAGTCGTGCAATCACCATTAATGTGATCGACAAGACAACCAAGACCAAAATCCGGGAATTCGACAGAGCAACGGACTTAAAAAAAAATCCAGACATGACAGATTTTCCCAGACTTGAGCAAAAAGGCACCGTTACCAAGCACCAAAGGGAAACCGGGAAATTTCGGCTAGTGCGGATTTTCTCGAACACAGTGAAAAGCTCGAAATGCACCCAGAACCTAAGGATGTCAATATAAATCATAAATGGGCCATTCCAACCGGTAGGATGAACATCAAAGCACATGCCCAAGCAAGAAAAACTCCAAAAAAAAAGGAAGACCAAGACACCAAAAAAAGCGGAAATGAGGGTCCCTACTTTCATTTGGGTGTGTGTGCAAAAACTACAAAACATGGATGAAGATACAAAGAAGGAAATATCGAAAAAGATCATCTCATGCACAACTTCAGATATTTCTCCTCAATAACTTGTACTCCAAGTATTAAATGAACTTTAAAATAGAGATTGGATTCCAATCCGACAATAGTTTGATTATATAAAAGATATAGCATGCTAGAGCAAATCAATGTTCTATAAACTTAAAAGAAATATTTCTACTAACTATGAAAGCTAAGGAAAACTTCAGGAACCCTTTCTTTATGATGTCGCTTCATATTTATAGTCACCCAAGAGAGAGAAACACTAAATTCATCTAGAAGTAATGACTTCGAGATTTTCAAATCTGATAGCTCAGAATCCAACCCAAATATTTTAGTTTGGTCACTGCAATCTTTCTTATCAACTTTCAACTACTGCATTTATGTGATCTAGATATTTTAATAGGACTGCCCCTCATAATCACTCAGATCCTAGAAGAATAGTCTAGAAAAGGTCTTGTTGAATGGTCAAGTGGCTTGGGAGGCATCGACTTGCATCCTTGTATAGAACAAGGCATGACACATTCTGACACTCTGAATGAAAACCCCAAGGTATGACTCCTCAACAATGAAGAGATGGTGTGTCGCGCAGGTAGATAGTTTCAGATTCTTGAAAAGTGGTTTTAGGAAATCGTCTACCAAGTTGACACATGGTTTGACTCTGAACTTAGAAGAAAGTGATTACCAAAATGTGTGCAGCCACCATGTGGTGCATTGTGCACCCGTCAAAAACAAAACCTCTTTACACGTGAATCTTCCGAAGAGAAAAATAAAGCCGAAAACTAAAAAAAAGATTAAGGAAAAATTTTACTTCACAGTTCTAGCGACTCACAAGGGGGTGTCGCTTGTGAAGGAATGAACCCAGACCTTTAGTAATCTTGGAGCTTGAGGAAAGCAGAATGCAAAATTTTTGAATCTGCATCAGTTGGTCAAGAAAGACTACAGAAGACTTTATATGCTTGATCCAACTCAAAATTACTTGAAAGAAACAAATCCCCACCTTTTTGAAATGAATCCCAGATGATAATAAAGGTGAGAAATATGAAGGACTTCACTCTCAAAATCATCCATTGTGGTTGTTGAACTCAACTCTGGAAGTTTTGTTGAAGTCTAAACCTTATTCTTGACCTCTTCTATAATTTGTTAAATGGATAATACATCCCCATTCACTAAAAATAAATGAGGTTACTCAAAGCTATATAACACCCTGAAATCCTTCTTGATTTTGTCGAACCTCATGTTTAACACTACTTGGTTGCTTTTGGTTTTGGCTGCTACCTTATGATAGTGGGCGAATTCACTTACTTTGCTAGAGGTAGTCCTCCCTCATCTATCACCACACATAGCTTGGAAATCAAGTTCTGAGACTCAACAACTTGGGGAGCATATTCCTAAAGATTTTGGTTAGCCAACGAGCCAACCCATTAATTTATCTCTTGGGAATCCCTCAAAAAATTCAAGGCCAATTTTAGAATGATAAGCGCAATGATGATTCACTCCCAATAGGTAGATACCAACCTTTTTTGTATAGGAAGGGTCACAAAATTTTGTGCAGCTGCTAGATCGTCATGTACCTGAGCCTCTTTTGCCTTCAACCTTTGTTCCATTTGGTCTCTTCTCTTGAGATAATCTTCTAGTTTGGAAACTAAATTTTTGACCTCCTGATTGTGAGTGTGCAATGAAGACTCAACTTATTGTTTGTCACTCCTTAACTTTTCAGCTTCCTCTCGGGCCTTTTGCAAATTATCAGAAGCTTGAATCCAGACACTTTCCAACTCCTTCTTTATACTCTCTCGAACACGCTAGTGTTCTGCACTAGATTGGCACTCAACTGTAAGTTATCCTTTTAACTTATCTATTTCAACATACAGTTGAATCCATTCATCTTGAAGCATTGCAAGAGATCTTATGGCTTCCTCCTACTAGTCATGCACCTATATTATGTGGGTCATTTCATCATTTTAGGCTCTAAGTTCCAACTACAATCGACTGACTGTTTCTTTTACATTCACCAGCTCAACTTCACATTTTGTCAGCTTTTGATCTAGCCTCTCATAATCTGTATATACTACATTCTAGATGGTTTTGGCTAGATCTACTTTGTTGCATGGGAAAATTTCATTTAGATCCAAACCCATTGCTCTACTGTCATAATCTTTCATCTGTGTCTGTCCTTCAAGTCAGGCTATGAGCAACTTCATAGTAGTGATCCATAGAGAATTCATTTCTTCACTGAAACAAGTTTGGATCCTTTTGGTGGCTAGTAGCTTGGTGTTCTTCATTCTTCTTTTCTACTTCCTATTTTGTCGAGCTAGCTTGGTTGCATCAAAATTCTTTTGAAGAGTCTATGGGGAATCTACGCTTTGTGTTACAAGAGAAGCACCAGGGGGCAAACTGAAAAGAGTGATAGAAGGGGAGACCTCAGATGTGTGGGCATATGGGAAGGTGAATGGGAGAGTAATCATTGAGAATGGAAGAATGCCAAATTGAGATTGGACACTAGAGGTACTACTTGGAGTAAAAAAAGAAATAGAGGGAAAGGCTAATTTTGTCTGAATGCGGGCAGACCTGGAGTGATGGGTAGCATGGATGATTCAACTTTCTCAATAGGGTCCCTAGATAGGGTGATCAAAGAATCAACATCAGCTGAAGCAAAAGGTTTGACCAAAGATGCAAAAGTAGGAAGAAGAGGGGAAGCAAGACTTACCTAAACTGCGACCACCCAAATATTCTATAGAGCAGGCTCTATTTCTTCATTTTCGATGGTTGTGTCGAGTACGTCTAGGTCTCAGACTCACCTTATCTTTGTTTGACCCAAACTAGAGCGCTCTGATCCCTTAGCAGATGGTCCCACTGAAGTTTGATCCTCTTTCTCTACAGTTGATCCTCTTAGAGACCGTCGGGTTCATTTTCCCTTGCTTCAGACACTATTGGAGGATATAGCTTGTGAATCCCTTTCCTTGGAACTCCTCCATCTATCAGACTCTTATACTTGGGAAGCATGGGACAAAAGTTGCTCCTTTGTTACCTCATGGCTAGACTCTGGGTTGTTGTTTCAAAATTGGCTTCTCAATCATAAATATCTTTAAACTGTTCATCATATGGGTGAAATTCTTTGAGCAACTTATGTTTTCCTCCCATCTCTTGTTAGAACCTCCATAAGTCTGCCATCTTTCTTTCCGACCAGCCTTGTTGCTTCATCTGGTTTTTTAGGATTTTACTTGTTGAAACCTCCCTTTGATATTTTGCCTATGGTGTATAGAAACTCAACCACTTTGGCCTCTTGGTCGATATGAGGGCTAGGTTATTGTATAATTTTGGATTCTCATGAGTCAGGTTCATCTTGGACTCCACATAGTCTTGTGTTTCATGTTTTAGGGGAAGCTGCTTCGTCGGATTGTAGTCCCATGTGTTGCATATCAGGACTAAGTCTAGGGCCACTAATAGATTTGTAAGTTCCCTTTGTGCTTCACGCTTCTCCAATACCACTTTGTTTTTTGCAATGAAAAGGGAAAGTGAATATAAATTTGTTTTGTTCCTTCCCCTACTGTAAGCATTTTTGGTAAGAGTTGCCTGACGCCATGCCTCCAACTCAAAAACTCTATCCATCACAAATTTGGGGAGTCAGAAAGGTTCTTTGGCAAAATCATGATGTCTGATAAATGTAAAATCTTCTCTGAAGAAATAATCTATCGAATTCAGTGAATTTTTAATCCATTTCAAAACCTCAGAGGACAAGCAACCCATCAAATGCGGTAAAAGCTCTTGAAGCACCGATCTCAAAAAGTGGTGGGAAAACTAGTAGTAACTACTTATTCTTGATAGGAAATAAGTCCATACAACGACCAAATTAATTAAACCCTCTTCATGAAACCTAGAGACTGGAAAATTTATTTCTAGAAATCCAAAGTTTTGATGTAGAATTAAGTGGACCAAGAAAGAAGAATGCCTGAATTTAGACTCAGTCTGGTAATTCCTTAGCTGCATTAACATGTTTTTCGCTACTAAACTAGAAAATTCAAAATATATTTTCTCATTTTCCCGCTCGAGTATCAGAACCAAGGCCATATAGAAAGTTTGGACCTCTGTACCATCATATAAGCCAAACAACCAAGCCAACATCGAGAAAAGATCCTATGTGTTGCATTTGAACTTTTTGAATGCTAGAGGGAAAATGAAAAGACCTCTCCATAGTTTCTCCTCTATTTCATTATAATAGAAAACCTCTCTTTCATTTGCTTCCTCCTAGTAAGTATCCACCTCCTCCTCATTGAAAACCTCAAAATGTGAGTTGGGAGGGATAAATAACATTTGTTGTATAGCTATAGCAGAAATCATGACCCTGATCTTGTTGCATATTATGGTTCTAGTTTCCCTATCGAGCCTCCTGGCGCATGCATCTACTAGCTCAGGGCATAGATGTACATCAGGTAACATAAACTGTGGAAAAACACAATTCTAGAGCTAAGAGGCAAAACCCTTAGAGGTTTCATAGTCTTTCATTCTTTGAAATGCTTCCTCTGAGAGTTTTAGGGTTATTTGCCAATTTTGGATCAAAATTGTTGTAGGCAACATCTCGTACTGCCTCCCTTTTAACACTTTTGTCCACATGCACCTTCTTACATGGCTCGAATGGTTGATCTTTAGGTACTTGGGTATTAGCAAATGATTTTCACCCAAAGATATTGGTGAAAACAAGCCTTTTTGGTGTAGATTCTGCCCTTCTACTAGTTGTTGATGGTTCTACCATGGTTGCCTCAAAAGTTGCAAAGATTCTTCACTAAAATGACCACTTGATTCTTACTTCCTTAGAAGAAATCTTCTTTTTGGCATAATTAATTTCCTTGAGAAGTTCGTGTAGTTAAGGCTATGTCATTACCGTTGATCCAGTAAATGCTACCATTGAGGTGATACATGTGGGTTGGGGATCCATATCCCTCAGGATTACCAAAAATCTGCAAGAATGGAATTAGTACATTCATTTCGCTGCCTCTTTTTACAAATAAGCTCTTTGCCTCACAAAGAGTTCCCTAATTATTTTAATCTTGCTTAAGTGATACAAAGTACCTTTGAAAAGATGTCCTCATTAATTTTTCATAGATTAGCTTGCTAATCCATGTATCTTCACTTGCGTAAGCCAGCTATGGCTGAAGATAGCAAAGGACACATGTCAACAATTGGCTTATGTGAGCATTTACTCCCAATGCCCAAAATTTAATTTTTAGACCTTATGTCAGATTTTCTGTATGATTTACCCTCTGTTCATTGACTCTTTAGATATTTTCCCATTCGCGTCCGACCAAAAATAGACACTCTCCTATTTGGGTTCATCAACACTTCTTTTCTATAAATAGCTATGCCACCTTAAGGCTATATTCATTCGAAAAGTAAGCCTTTGAGTTTTAGCCAACCTCCCCTCCATTTGCATTTCATATTTCACTTTTCTGGTTTTTCCATGTATGTTATCCTAGGTACTCCTATTCACCTGCTTCCACAAAGGCCATAATATGCCCTCACTAGGGAGATTATTGTTGATAAAATAAAACACCTGGTGTAGAGGTGCGATCGCCTGGGGGTAATTTCCTTTCATTGGGTTGTCAGCATGGACTTCATTGAAGATGAAAAATAGATGAGTAATTGCAACATATTGTCCCACTTTGTGGCCTCCCTCCTAGACCTAAATATCACCAAACCCAAGATACTTGAGTTGTGTCACCAAATTTTGGATGTCTCTCTGTTGGAAGGGCTTGATGAAATTATGCAAGTTGTCATCTGTGGTGTTAGCATTCCAAGTGCAATGGACCTTCGCTAGTTCGTTGATTATGGAATGGATGTGCCTTGGCTACCCTTTTTGAGAAAATTTGGCATCATGGACCTTGAAAGCCACTATGATTTGTCCCTTCCTGCTACTAGCTATTTCCTTCAAGAATATGGTGTTGAGGATGCTCTTGGGTTCGACTTCAAGAATCACTTTGAGCTTTTGGTGTACAACCTGGAGATTAGGGTCGAGGTCCCTGCACCATGTGTTCCCAAATTTCCTATCAGTGAAGAAGAAGAAGAAGAAAGAAAAATGATCATGGGAAACATGCCCATGTAACTATGATTGGAGGCCTATCCCTTTAATTTTTGTAAAAAATATGCCTCCATTTTTCTTTTAGCACTTTTTCTCAAATACCCTTTCTGTGTTTTGCTCAAGAGAGATTTTTTGTTAAAATTCGAGCATCGAGTTACCTCATACTTTAAATCTTGATGATAATATAATATATAATATAGTATTTTCTCACTTCTTCTTCTGTTTTTTTGCTTTCCTTTTATTCTAAAACTTGAAAATGATATTTACAAAATCTTACATATGGTACATATCTGTGAAATTTTTAAAAGAATGGCGTACTTTAATGGAATGGTTTCAGATAAATACTGTTTACTGGTATCTCTAAATCATTACCTTCCATGTCTTCCAGCTCATACGCATTATTTTCCTTGCACGCACTAATTTGGAAAGTTCACTTCCATAGCACTTCAAATTTGGTGTGCTACCCTAGTTTTGTAGTGTGCTCATCATATTCTAGTACTAGGATCCCTTCCTGAAAATTTGGGTTAGAAGTCTTTTTTTCAAACCATCATTTAACCATTTTTTGGCAGTCAATCATGGATTTAAAAGCCTTTTTCTTGGCTTCTTCCAACTTGAGGTGTTCTACTATCCGTACTTCCATTCCAACTCTCTCTTGTACTTCCAAGGCTTTTAGTAATTGTAGAGCAGGGAGCTCCATAGAAATGGGTAATACTACCTTCTTCCCATACACTAATTCGTATGGGGATGTTTTTAGGATATGATTTGGTGTGATATGGTCTGCCCATAGAGCAACCTATAGATTCTTGTGACATTCTTTTAGTCTTTTAGAGCTGATGCACTTGATTAGCCTAATTAGGTTTTTATTGGTTCTATACTAACCCATTTCCTTGTGGGTAATAGTCTGATTAAGTCTTGAGGTAGATCCCATTCTTAATAGAAAAATCTAAATTTTGAACCTACAAAGGCCCGAGCATTGTTAGATATGATGGTCTTTGGTGAACCAAACCTAGTCACCAACTCTTCTAGAAAGTTAACAATCTCACCTTTTGTAGCACCTCTTAGGGCTATAGCCTCTATCCACCATGTGAAGTAATCGATCATTGTGAGGATCCACTTATGACCAACACTAGAGATGGGGTTTATCATTCCGACAAAATCAAAACCCTATTGGGGAAAAGGCTCTTCAATTACAATAGGACTTAAAGGAAAAGCGGATTATTTCCTCTTTCCAACAAAAAATTGGCCCTGAGTACACTTTTGCACCAAATGGTCCACTTCAAAAAATGTTAAGGGCCAATAGTATCCTACCCAAATGATTTTCAAGGTGGTAGTTTTAGTAGATAAATTCCCACCTTTAGGACTACTATGAAATTTCATCAGAACTTTTCCTGCCTATCTCTTATCTAGACATCATAGCAATACTCTATCATAATTTCTTTTAAATAAGCTTCCTTCAATTAATACATACCTAGTACCTTGAATTTGGTAGTATCTTTATTTGTGAAATGGGAGAAATGTTAGGTAGTATCCCTTCTGCATATATAGTGTCTGATCTGCCATCTAGGAGTCGTCGAACTCAAACTAATTTGATTAGACTTGATCAATCTCCTTATCAGCTCCAGATCCTGATTCTTGTGCGAGATACTCGTAGAGGCCTCTTCCTCGCACCAGCTTGGTCAGCTGGATATCCATGTCTTACTCCAGGATCTTGTTGATCCAATTGGCTCTTTTTTTAGTTATTTCTCCCTTAGTGATGTATTCCCTTACATTGGGGTGAGCAACCAAGATGGTGATTTCATTAGCTAACACCAAGTGTCATAACTTCTTAAGGCTCTTGACGATGGAAAAGGCCTGATTTTCTATAAAGTTGTATCTAGTTTCGTAACCCTTGAGGGTTCTTGAATGAAAAGCAATCAGATTCTCCCTATTTTCTTCCACATCCCTTTGAATGAGCATGGAAGCTATGCTATGCTAACCATTGTATACATATAGCAAGACGTCTTTAGAAAAGTTTGATTTGGCTAGCATCGGAGCGATGGAAATAGCCTTCTTTATTTGCTTGAAATCTATCTTGCCTTCATGGGTCTATTTGAACACCATGTCCTTCTTGAGCATCAACGTGATGGGTCTCACAATGCCTGCAAAGTCTGAAATGAATTAACTAACAAAATTAATCTTTCCTAGGAAAGAATGTAGCCCTTTATGATTCACCGATAAGGGTAAATCGGTTTTAGATTTCACTCTTTCGGGATCTATTGTGATTCCCTCCTGAGATACTAAAAATCCAAGTAGCTTACCTTGAGGTACTCTGAAAACACATCTTTTGGGGTTTAAAGAAATCTTGAACTTTTGGCACTTCTAGAAAACTTGTTCTAGATGATCAAAATGATCAAATTTTGACTTTGAAAAAACCATCAGGTCATCCAAATAGATTAGAATGATCGAGTTGAACAATCATGCGAAGGAAATGTCCATGGCTCACTGAAAGGTCACACTAGTATTTGAGAGTCCGAAGGGCATCTTTGCATATGCGAACGTTCCCCACTTGGTGGTAAATATGATTTTATGTTGATCTCCTTATTTTACATATACCTGATTATATCCTGAAAAGCCATTGAGTAATGAGAACATTTCCAACCTAGCTACTATCTATAAAATCTATTCCATGGAAGGAAAATGGTAGTGATCTTTTAACAAGGCTCTATTTAGGTCTCAAAAATCAACACAAAGCTGAATGCCACCATTCTTCTTCTGAATCGGTACCAAATTAGACACCCAGATTGAATGTTTAATCGGATAAATGATTCAGGACTCAATTAATTTAGTGAGCTCTTGTGCCATCAATGCTTCAACCTTTGGATTAATAGGCCTCTTCTTTTTTTAGATTGGCTTTCACCCTTCTGCCAAAGCAATGGTATGCTGGATTATACCGAGATCATATCCCCTAAGATCATCATAGGTCCATGCTATAACCCTATTGTACTTAGAACACAAATCTCTTAACCTTTCTTTATCTTCCCATGGAACATTGCATCCAACTTTCAACTTTCTAGTGTTTCCGATGTCCAGCTCTTAATAATTCTATTCATCAGCTATGAAACTTTGCTTGCCATTTCTCACATCTTCACAATCAAAGAGATTCTCAAGGAAAATTAAACCTTGAGGGAGTTTATTCCATTTTAACTAGATGATCCACCCTTCTTGAGACTGAAATTCTAGCTATGAATAGTCAGAAACTCCTTTCGACTTTTGGATGAAGGTGGCTATTTGGGTGTTGTCCTCGAACACTTGCCAATTCTGATCATTATCGAGGATTGACATTGAGACAATAATTTGCAGTACTTTCTACCTTGGGTCATAAATCAGATCAAATTGTGACTTGATTGAAGCCATCTAATCTATTATGCCATTCTTGGATCAGGGAATGACTTGCACATTGAAGGCTTCAAAACCTTTAATTAAATCCCATACTCAATGTTTATAGGCCTTCATTCTCATGTTTTTAGCGGCTTCTTTCCCTCGGACTTGACTCACTATCAACTCAGAATCTCCAGACACTTGCAACCTCTTTACATCCATCTACTCGGTGAGGAAAAGACTGTGGATCAAGGCTTCATATTCCACGTTGTTGTTAGAACACAAAAACTAGAATCGATAAGCCTTGAGTATCTTTGATCCTGTCGGAGATAGCAATCAAACTCCTGCCCCAAAACTATCATTGAATCTAGCATCGTCAAAGTGCGAATTCCATAGACGATTGTCTATTGGGTCATCATAACTTTCTTGATCTTTCATCAATTTCAAATAGACCAGATCATCATAAAAAATTACATACATTCCCAGTCCCATGGCATGGAAATTTCCATATGGATCAGAGTCAATGAACTAGTTGAGAAGGACCTCCTCTTCAGGAGTTCACTCGCTTGTACCTTCTTTATCTTCTAGGATTTTCATGCAATATCCCTCCTATCTTGAAAAAGAGGTATGTGTGGCTTCAAAATAGAGGACTACATTGTCTACTATATGTTCGGAGTGCAGAGATTCTGAGAGAATCTTCATCTTTTCCCTGTGCTTGGTTCTTGATATCAAATGGGACTAGTCTAGTGCCAAATATTCATCCAGTTTTTTAGTGACATCTCTAGAAAGGATCATCTTGAAGACTGGAGGAATATCTATTACCACTACCTATTGCGATACTATTTGGCTTGGGCACGAAAAGAGGGTCAAGGATGGATCTTTTATCCAAATGACCGTCAGAACCTTCTTTCTGTCCAATTGCATAATCCCCTTTTCCAAAGGTTCATATTTGAGCATTAAGGCATCAACCACTTGCTTTAGCATGACTATTATATTGGCTCCCGAATCAATCATATTGTTGTGCAAACGTTTATCTCCCACAATTAAGGTTAAAAAGAAAGGAGTGGGCTTTGGCTTACTGACCTCTTTCTATTTTGCGTTATCCATGTCATTTGTATAGGTTGTAGCTTTCAGAGTTTTTGGATCTGACGTGGGGCCTTTATCTTTACTCTGGTCACATGGCAGAGCTTCATCCATATGTGGTCTCTATTTTTCATTTTTCAATGCTTCCCAAAGCAATATCTTTTGCTCAGGGATATATATTACATCCCATAGGGACACACTAGTAGGTGCATTTTTTAGCTGGTCCACCACATTGAGTGTTCTAATTGGCAAGGCCTTTGGTCTGAATGGTGAAATCTCTCTAGGCTTTAGAGGGAGATGATATGTTGCAAATATATTTTCTATCTTATCCGGCAACTTGTTAGACAACGGTGGAATCTATTGCTGCTGAGTTAGTTGAACAGTTGGTTGGGGAAGCTATCTTTCTTGTGATGGTGGTTGGCAAGACTGAGAATGAGGTAGTGATTGTGGAACACATTCCCCTATGAGCCTTCTCTTAGATTTGTTGTTGTAATCCAACTATACCTGTAGAGTTTTGGTTGCTGGAGCTTCGTTCGCGAACATCACATCTTCTTCCATCAAAGAAAAAAGTTCTTGGTTGGGTGTGATGTCCAACAATTTCTTTATGGACATCCCTTGCATCTATGCTCTAAAATGGGAATTATCTATTTCAAAATATTCACATCCTTTCGAATTTGGTGGCACACCTTTGTTTCTTTACTCCACTATCCTTTGCTGCATGTTTCCCTTAGGGAAATTTTTGGGCATATGGCTATCATTGCAAGGAAAACACCACACATTTTCATTGTCTGCTAGGTTATTTTGACTTGGAATAAACTCTTTTTTATGGCTATCTTTGACCTTTTGTAGTGGCATGGTAACCGGAACTATCTGGTTGGCAAGAGCCACTTGTTGACCTCCCCAACCCGAAGGCCCTTGGTACATGCTTTGCTGATAAAAAGGTCTTCCTCCTTGGTAAGTTTGGGTAGCTTGCTTTAGAGGGACCACTTGTTGTTGCTTGATGAGAACTAACTCATTAGCACAAGACCACATCAAACTCTTCATATCATTTAAGTCTGCCACCATAGAGGAAGATCTAGACGTGCTCGGTCGAGCGGTAGGGTACATGTACATAGAATGGGATGAAATTGAGCTCATCACCTATGTCATGGAAGTGTTTGAAGTAGACTCTTATCAAAGTGGTGCATTTGAGATTTCCATAAAAATATGCATCGGAGGTCACGATGGAAGTTTCCCTACATCAATCAAACTATTCTCTACGTGCACCGCCACCTCGTAGGCATTGGGTAAGGTATCCCCTCCCATGGAAGTTATTAGGACCGAGGTATCCAAATTGATAGCCTTTAAGTAAAACATGAACGCCATGGCAGCTTGAGGTCGTACAATTTCTAGGATCCTATACCAAGTTTTGTTAAACCTGGTGTTGAATTCACTCATAGCTTCTTGAGGGGCTCTCTTGATGGTGATCAACTAGTGCAGTAGCGAGGAACAATCTCCTTTCTTTAAAAAATTTTCAAAAATATTTTCTTCGAGGTCGTCCCATGAGTTGATGGAGTTGTAATTCAAAGATTTGTATGAGTATTGAGCCTTCCCTTTGAAAGTGACGACTAGGAATCTCATAGAAATGTTCTCCTCTATAATATTGTGCATTCTGCATACTTCCGCTACATCTTGGAGGTGCTCGAAAGGGGTTTTAAAGTCCTCCTAGGGGAATTTCAGAATAGCTTTGAGGGCATTAGTGGGTATGGCGGGCCAGACATTAGGAGGAGTCGGTGGTAGCAAGGGACTACCACTGTCCCAGGTTATGAAGTTTCTGGGGGTAGGGGGGTACATGGGCCATGGAGAAAAGGTTCCAATAGACTAGGTAAATTGGTATTCTTATTTGGAAACTTTGAGCTCCAGGTGGGGTGGATAAGGCTCTCAACTCCGGACTCTTTCTCCTTACTCTACTGCTTCTCACAGGTGATACAAAACCTATGACTCTTCTTCTCCTAGGTATCAAGGATGGTATCTAGGAGTACTAAAAGCTACCCTTTAAGGATTCTCTTGTCTAAACCCTGTGCATGAAAAATCTAGTTTCCTTCCTTGGTCTGATTTTAGAAACACTTCTGACTCCTAATCAGGCCTTAAAAATAGGTCCCACCAGGCATGCCAGAAAAAGAACTATTGATCATCAAAGCTTGTGCCTCTCTGATAGTCTTATAGAAAATTCAGTGAGTGGGGGATGATATACGCCTCACTGAATACCTCTGGGATTTTTATATAAATCCAGCTCTTCTTTGAGTTTGGGAAAAGAGTAGAAAGAAATTCAAACATAAAAACTTTAAAAGTGGTGATGCACCAACACTTTTACAACACTTCAAAACTACAATTTTCCTTCTATGAATGATATGATAAACAAAAAATACCACATCCCTTCATTTTTGAGAGGAAAATGAACAACATAGGCTAGATACAAGCATAGATGCAATCATTCAATCCACTCATAGGAAGTGTGTATTAAGATTCGACCAAGCATAGAGGTTTCAAGAATCAATAGAAAAAAAAAACATTCAAAAGCTACATAAACCCTTCCTCTTAATATACCATATCATGAAGAAATGATAACTTAGGAAGAAAAATAGAGAATTTTGAAGACATAATCTAGTTCCTACAAATTATAACTTAATCATACACACAAACAACATGGAAATCCGATAATCAAACTATTCAAATTAAGCAACACACAGTGTTTTATTATAGATGAAGATAAAAAGAAGGAAATAGAAACAAAGGCCATATCATGCACAATTTTAGATATTTCTCTTGAATAAATCATACTATACTTATGAAATAAACTTTAAAATAGAGATCGGATTCGAATCCGACAATAGTTTGATTATATAAAAGACATAACATGCTAGAGCAAAGCAGTGTTTTGTAAACTTAAAAGAAAATATTTCTACTAACTATGAAAGCTAAGGAAAACTTCAGGAACCCTTTCTTTATGTTTTTGTTTCATATTTATAGTCACCCAAGAGAGAGAAACACTGACATCATCCAAAAGTAATGACTACCAGATGTTCAAATTTTGATAGCTTAGAATCTAACCCAGATCTTTTAGTTTGGTCACTGCAATCTTGCTTATCAGCTTTGAACTGCCATATTTATGTGATCTAGATATTTTAATAGGATTTCCTCTCGTAATCACTCAGACCTAGAATAATAGTTTGGCAAAGGTCTTGTCGAATGGTCAAGTGGCTTTGGAGGCACCGACTTGTATCCTTCTCTAGAACAAGGCATGATGCATTCCAACCAACTCTGAATGAAAAACACAAGGTGCGGCTCCTGAGTATCGAAGAGATGACATGCCGTGTAGGCAGATAGTTTCATATTCATGAAAAGTGGTTTTAGGAAATTGTCTGCCAAGCTGACACATGGTCTGACTCTGATCTTAGAAGAAAGCGATTATAAAAATTCATGTAGCCACCACGTGGCACATTACGTGCCCATCAGAAACACAACCTCTTTGTGCACAAATCTTCCAAAGATAAAAATAAAGTCAAAAACCATAAAAATGATTAAGGAAAATTTTTTCTTCATAATTACCAAGTAGAAAACCATGTTGGAAATACTCGCACATTTGATTTTGAATAGTAAGATGACTGTTGAAGAAATTTTCAAGAAATTTCACATCATCCTCATAATTAGTTTTCCTTTTGAGTAACACCTAGTTTATTTTCCACTAGAGGAACCTCTCTCTCAAAAAGAGTGCATATGAACCTGAGGGTTTCCTCATTGATAACATTGTAGAAGATAATTCCACCATTTGCTGAAGTCTATCATTTATTTCATCTTTATCTTTTTCTAACTGCTGGTTTTGACTCCTCAATTGATCATTCTCATGTTTAAGTTTTCATGCAGTTAGAGAAAGATATATGCTTGGAGCAGATGAAGTGGAAGCCTCATGTGATTGCAATATATTAGATTATTGTCTTAACTAGTCTTCTTTATGCTATAGCTATGCTCTAAGTTTTCCTATCTCTTCAGCACTGAACCTTGTTTCTTTTGCCCTAGCTAATTCATGTGCATTAATTTTTTGTAAGGGTCTTTCTTTTTCACTTGACTATCCTTGCAGAGAACTTTCTTTTTTAGCCATTTCTTTTTGTAATTGCTCTATTTTATTCATAGAATTCTGCAACTCTTCTTCCTTTCTTTTCATTTTTTCCTCAAGAAATTATATCCTTCTTCTTTCTTCATCCAATTCCATCTGTATTCTTGACATTGCCATAACCTTTGCTATCTCTCCTCTTCCTCTAATCCCTCTTCTTCATGCAATTGTGGGGATTTTTCTGGTTCAGTTATTGGCTCTTTTCCTTTTCTTCTCTCAACAATTGGAGGTGGTGAAGGAGATTGGTAAGCCTCTTCATCCTCATATTCTTCTAAGGCTTCTTTTTCTTCTTCCTCATACTCTTCTGAGGCTTCCTTTTCTTTAGACTATATGTTAGATTTTTCAGCAGATTCAGAAAGACTCTCTCACAAGTATTCCTTCAGAAGACTGAATTGGGGCTTCAGGAAGGCTACAAGTTTGTTCAAGGGACTACACCAGTGTTTGGACTTCTTCACGTATTTGAAAAGTCCCATCATGGGTTTCCTCAAGAGTTGACACAATATTTTCAATAGTTTTAGGGCTTTCCTCATCTGTTTCTTGTCTCCTCTTTTTGTCAACACTACGAGTTACCGTAATAGACTCTTGTAGTTTTCTTTTTTTCTTGTTCTTTTTCTATTTTTCCCTAGAGAATTCTCCTTTTTCCAATTTTTCCGTTTTTGCTATAGGCCCCTTTTTGGGTTTTCCTTTTTTCTTCTTAATAGGTGTGGATAAAAACTCAAGAAACCCTTATTTACTAGTTTCTTTGCTTAAAAAATGGTGTTTAATTATCAAGTGAATTAACCCATGATACCTTATTGAAGATTCACCCCTAGATTTCACTCTAGATATCATTGACAAAATTTGAGAAAAGAGAAACATAGGTAAATTGATTTTGGCAGAGGGTTTTGTGTTCCCATACCTTAAATGTATCAATAACTACATTCTTGGGCCTAACACAAAGCCATATTGTCCCTCACATGTGAAGAATTTCATCGACCAAGTGACAACAGTTTTCCACAGCTCTTCCAAACTATTACGGGAAATTCCTCTCTTCTCTCCTTTGTGTAGCAGAATTTCTAGATTCCTTTAAGATTCTTGATGAAATGCTACCACCAACTTCTAATATTTTACATGGCCTTTTTCAACTGGCTTCCCTTCAGTGGGAATTCCTAAAATTTCACTTATTATTTATGGAGTAACCTCAATTACTTCATCTCTAACCCTCGTGACATTTATATGGAAATTCCTTACGAATTCCTCAACCAATTCTTGTTGAAATCCTTCATATTTTAGTATAAGGTCATGTGCAAAATCATGATGGGCCAAAAAGTGGCGATATGAAAAAAAGTAGCATTTTGCACTCGCCAAAAAATGCAAAAATATTGAGTTGACATTTTTTGGTGTTGGGTGTCAATACATTACTCCATAGCAATGCCCAAGCCAAAGTTTTACAAATTGAATATCTGATTTGTAAAAATAAAGAAAATCAGATATCTGATTCAAATCGGATATCCAATTTGGGGTTAGGTAATATAAAAGAAAAAAAGGTCATTTCAAAGTCATTTTAACACTTTGAAACCTCCAGCGACTCCAACAATGATGGTGAGTGCAAATCTAATATTAGATTTAAGATGATATCCAATTTTGATGGTAAGTCTTTAGTTTTTTTTATTTTAATTGATTTTTGTTTTAGTTTGGTATAATTTTAACTAGTTTTAATAGATTTTTATTAAAAACTATGATTTTTTAAAATAATTCCATTTATATTGTGTAATTTCAATTAGATTAATTAGTTTTGAACTTCAATCAGGTATTATGGATGAGAATCAAACCCCACAAATGCCAAACCCTCCACCACCTCCACGCCCATCAATTGAAGAGTTAATTGGTGAAAAATTGGAGCAATTGAGAGGAATTTGTAATTTTTATAAGACAATCCCTCAATTAAAGAATATGGCAAACACCTTGAAAGAAATAATTAAAAATATAGAAACCCTCTCCACCCAACATAATGCCTTTCTTTCATGGCGAGAAACCATGAGTGAATATTACTCCTATGGATTGTCTTATGAAGAGGTGAAAGATATCAGAATAACAAAATCCCAAATAGCCTCTTTATTTGTTAACCCCCACACCGGTCTACTAGTTAATGTTAATAAACCAAAAATTTCTATAAAATGGTGTAGGAATAAGGACATTGCAGATAATTTTTGGGATCATTGGTTCATGGTTTTCGATAAACCACCCAACAAAAATAGTGATGTACCATTTTACTTTATTAAAAAATTATATGATGAGCTTGTGTTAGGGCATCATGTCAATTACTTTGACATTAAACCCTTCCAAGGCATAGGTGGAGGTATACCCCAGGATAGACCAAGGGTGGTTAGAGTAGTCTAGGGCCCAAATGTTCCCCCTCTTCCCCTTCCTTAGCCACCTCAAGTACATCATCTAGATAATATCGAAGATGCAGCCACATAGACTATTCAAGCTATTCACTATTTGAGTGATCTTTTGGTTTCCTATACTGCTACAGTAGCTCAACCACATGTTGGTGATGAATGGATCGAGTTCTGTTGCATCATCCTACTTAGGTCCACACATTTGTGTGCCACATACTTGTACTATGTGCCACCAGATATGCTCGGGTCCTCTTGTACAACCCATTGAGCATCCCTTGGACACATCTGATTATGACCTCCATGATGTGGACATTATAGGAGATCAGACACAAGAGATTGGAGCACACCCTGTAGAGTCATCTCCTACTAGAGAGGAGGATGTTGGAATAGTTACACAGGAAATATTTAAGTTGTAAATTCATAACTTGCATTTTTTTTAAATGAATATTAATAAGAGATAGTATCAAGTACTTATAGACATGGAAAATGTACATTTTCGATCTAGTACACTTGGTTCTAATTTACTAACACCTTTTCCTCTTGAATCATCTCCTTTACTAGTCATTTAATCGAATAATTTGTATTTGATTAATTTCATCACTTTTCATCTCTTAATTAAATAAATCAACTTTATCTAAGTAAGTCATCATAACTTGTTAATTAAATAAATCAAAATAATTTATTTAATTAAACCCTTCCTCTCAATTTGATTTAAATCAATTCATAAATTTAAGTCTAAATTGTCATATCTCCTAATTCTTCATTAAATTAATTAATCTTAATCTATGACACATTCTCTAGAGAATGCAACTTGCACAATAAATCAATTACTTTGATTTATTAATTGCCTATTTTCTCTCAACGTGGCATAAAAAGGGAATATTCCCTCATTTGAATTCAAAAAGGTCAAGTGGACTTGGTCCTTCCAACAAGGCATTGAAGGCCTCTTACATGTCCTTGTGCATTGAGCCAAGTGACATTAACTCCATTTCTCTTTCCCTCTCACATGTCACATTCAAAATTCAAATTTGAATCCAATAGCATTTATCATGCACATTGACCAAAATGTGCTCATTCCTCAACCATTCACATCTTGACAAGTGGCACTTGGCCATTAGATGTTGAATGATCCCACATTGCTTATTTTCACTCTCTCTTCCATTTTGGAAATCTATAAATGAGAGACTCTTCATCTCATTCAAACATCCACAATTTGAGTAGACTTACTATACTCAAATCCATCATCATCCATAATTCACATGCAAAGTTACTCTCTTCAATTGAGAACTAATTTTGCTCATTTCATCCAAGAATTCATCACATTTTCATATTTGCATCAAGGTTATGCTCAAATCTCTTTGGAGATTTGACCATTTCTTCATCAATCTACATTGCAACATAGGAATTGGGAAAGGGCCAATTGCAACACTCCATTGGCACCAATTCCCCCATGGGATCATCAATCTATTAGCTTAATTAGGATTGCTTTCATTGTTATTTGAGTCTTGTTATTTATTTCCTAATTTTAGCTTGAATAGATGGATTCTATGGGGAATATCTCATATTTGCATGCATTTTGACCTAACATTAACCATGGTTGTCATCCAAATAGCACTGCGTGGTGCTATATAGTGTCGCCTCTATTCCAAATAGCACCACAATTGCAAACAACACCGCATATGATTTTTTATTTTTTCACCCAATTTTAAAATGGTCGTATCTTGGTCATTTTTTAGTCTTTTGCGAAGCTTTGTTTCTTGAAATGGGGTAGAATTTCATAAGCTATCCAATGGTGTAGGTTTTTCTCAACTTTTATAGAGTTAAAATTTTCAAACTTTCAACTAATGTCAAAACACCATGAAACTTGGTCTAAATTTTAGGGTTTTTAAGCTTAATCTTTTATCTAACACTCATATCTTCTTATTTATTGATTTCATATAACATTTGGAGCTTGTATTGCAGGTTTTTGAGGATCATGGAGCATGGAAATGAAATAATAAAAAAATTATCACATGATTGTAACAAGTGTTTTTTAACACTTTGGGAGAAATTATAATCCCTTTCCAAGGATTTGTTTACTTTCATGCTCTTAGGACACTAAAATTTCTATTGGGTTCTAAAATAAACATTCAAATTTCCTTTCAAATTTTGCAAACAAAAGGCTTAAAAATAACTTTAGACAAACATACTAGATTTTGTTTAAAGGGTTAACAATTGAACAAGGCAATCTCACATTTCATTTGGTGCTTAAAAATAATTCATCATTGCCTTGAGGTCTAAAATGAACAAGTGTTTTACATGTTTTGGAATCCTTTTCATAGATTAATATTATTTAAAATGTGTATGCGCTTCTCTCACGCTTCATTGCGATCTTGAGAATCAAAAACATTTTAGTGATATTAGGTTGTTAAAAAGATTGCCTCCACATTTCAATTTGGGCACTTAAAATTGAACAAAACATGCGAGTGTGAGCACGACATATTGCGGAGGTTTTCCCCTTTGTTTTTCAACAAAGGTTGTGTAAATGACGGGATATGTTAGCTCACTTTTGTTTATCTTAGATGGCCTGCCTTGTGGGAAAAAGTAATCACCCAAGGGAACGACCCAACCGAGAACACGCTAAAGCCAAGCGACTTCCAACCGGTATATAAGTGTGGATTCTTGAGGAAAGTTCAAGAATCATGAGGATTATTCTGACGAGATGGACAAAAATGGACTCTCGCCGATGTTGGATAATCCCCCATGAATGGAATGCCTGAATTAGAACCCTTTGTTTAGAAAAAGGCCAAAACTTTGTATATCTTGTAGGTGCAAAAAGTCATGTCCTTTGAAGCCACCCCATTTTATACATGCAGTCTTGTTGTAGAAATGAAAAGTATGCTATGGGAGATTCATGGGTACTAATGCTTGGCTGACCCAAATAAGTGAGTGTCATGGAGGGGAGCCAGTGTGGTCAAGCATTTAGCCATTCACACAAGATATGTGCAGCTGGATTTATCCAAGTGGGAACCCAACAAGATATTGTCTCATCATCCTAGGAGTGTAAAAGTGCTTGAAGAAAAGAACACATTGCTTGGTCCTCAAAACATTTTCAAAACAAACATTCACAAGACATCCAAAATTTCAATCCCTTTAGGGAAGCAAATACCTTTGAAAAATTCAAGTGCTCATGCTTGCCCTAGGAATTTCATCCTTAGAGGCTTCTAAACATTTGGATTTCATCTCAATTTTCCTACTAAAGTCAACAATAGGTAACCTTTGCCTTGATTTCCTTGATTTCCACATAATGCACTTTGTGGGATGAAAAAAAATTAGGGTATCGGACATTCAGTTTGAAAAGCATAATCAAGAAAGTGTTTGTGGTGTAAAAGGAATCAAACCTAAGTAAGATAAAAGACAATTGAACCACACATGTGCTTGGTCCCTTTTGAGTCATTTGGTTTGAATTACTTCTAGGGAAAAGCATGTTCTTCATCACCTTGGTCTTGTAAGAAAGTCCTCATAGGCTCATCTAGGATCAAAATCATCACTTCATCCATCCAAAAATCAATCAAATTCCATCTCACCAATAACTTTTGGAACTTTGCAACATCACTTATGCTAGACTTTTGGAAAATAAAAATCACCTTGTTTGACTTAACACACCTAGTCAAATTATCAATCTTCTTGAAAAAATTTGCCTCTAGGATAACACAACTTCCTGAGATCTACTAGTTCATGATCACTTTGATTGGCTTAACACACTTAGCCAATTCATTCTCTTATGCGAGTTTTCCCTAGGATAACACAACTTCCTAGGGTTTGCAAGTTCACCATCATCTTGTTTGGCTTAACGCACTTAGTCAAACTATCAACCAATCAAAATCAAATTGAATCAGTTCCTAAAGTCTAGCATTGATCCAAAGTTCCTAGAAGTTCAAACACCCATATCACTCACCCTTTCATCTTTCATCTCATCATTGGTCCTAAACACCTTAAAGGTTCACTCTCGCAACAAGGTCAAAACACAAGAAAAACATGGAATTTAAACTTGAATCATACATCATGAGTAATCCAAATCATCAAAACTATCCAAGTCTCACAATGCCAATTAATTATCAAAAATCAGATTTATACATGGCATCATTATCTCATCCAAACCTAAAAAGTATAACGAATGTGAGTATGCCTAATCTAAAGTTTGGAACACCTTTCCCAATGATAGATTTAAATCCAAGTCCAAATCTACAAATCTATCAACCAAACGCTCAATGCATGAGTTTTCCAAACAACATTATCCCACCAAATCCATACATGCCAAGTGCAACTTTACCAAACATGACCATTTCAAATCCATACTTGGTGAATTTTGGGATAGATATGATTGCAAATCAAACCAATGTTGTTCAAAATCCAGGCAATATGTTGATTCAAATCAAGGTAACACCATGAAAAATCAAAGTTACCTAAATCAAGGCAATATGATTCCCAACCACAACAATGTTCAATTTCAATCTATCATGCCAAATCAAAACATCATACTGAATCCTCTCATTTTGCCAACAATATCGCAACAACAAATGGCAACCACCCAAGAAACCCCAACGGTTAACACATCTACCATTCCTCAAATGTCTCAAAGACCAAGAATCTCAATCACACCATTCACCACTCAAACCTTGGCAATCAATGAGACTGTTCCACTCACCCCAATAATCAACACCATTCCCAACCCACCGCCACCACCACCAAAACACAACATGACAAATTCATTCTCCATCATGTTGCAAGCTTTTCGACAAGCTACCCACCAAAACGCACTCCAAAACCAACAAGTTGTACAACTAGCTGCTCAGCAAGCACAATCGGCTCAAGTAGCCCAACAAGCTCAAGCACAACACCAAGCTCAACAAGTGCAAGCACAAGCACAATTTCGGGCACTATTACAAGAAGTCCATCAACAAGTAGCACAACAAAGAGCCCAACAAAAAGCTTTATTGACACAACAACAACTAGACCAACAACAAGCTTTGTTGGCACAACAGCAACAAGACCAACAGCAAGCTTTGTTGGCACAACAACAACAAGACCAACAACAAGCATTGTTGGCTTAGCAACAAAAACAAGCCTTACTCCCACAATAGAGCTTGCAACAGATTCACACCACAATTGTCAAAAACAAAAATCAAGATCAATCCATCAATGAACACCTTGAAGGTGTTTCCATCTCATCTGAAGATCAAATCAACATACATCAAGAGCCATTTTTTAGTCATGATCAAGACCCCTCCTACAAAGATCTATTTCAAGGAGTGTTGATGTTATTTGATCCTATTGACATAAACCAAGATCCATCTACCAATGATCATGTTAACAATGTCTCACCACCTAATGAGTTAGAGGACATATCTCAAGAACTTATTCCAAAGCATGATCAACAATTATCACCAGGGTCTAGCAATGATCCCTCCCAAGGCATATTGACATCCTTCCACCTCACGGTTGTGAACAGTGAAAGAATCCTTAACTCACCATTTGATCCAAGTCCACTCAAAGATCAAGAGGATATTGAGCCACTTCCAATTCCTTATGATGATGTCCAAGAACCCTTTGAAAGCAATCCATCCTTTGAAATTGACCTATGTCAAGAAATTGATCCAAAGCATGTTGAAAGCAATTTTGACATTAATCAAGATCAAGAATTTTTATATGCAAGATACTACAATGAGGTAATGGCCACTCTACTACAAAATTTCACAAATAATGATCATATCCATATAGCACATACCCCTCCATCTACCCATAAGATGCTTTCTTTGGATGGACACATAGATGATCGTCATTCAAAACAAGAGTCTCCTAATCTTAACATTTGTACACATGATCAAGATATAGAGAAATCTAGAGACATGCCAGAAATGGGTCATGAAGAAGGCTTCTATAGAAGTTGTGAATCAAAAACATCATGTGAAAGCATATCAAGAATAAATCATGAGCAATACTTTTACAAGGACAGTGAATCATCAACCAATTAAAGGAGCATTACAATCTGATATCTCACAAGATCAAACCAAAGATATCAATCAGAAAGTAGTCCCACATATGGAGGATCCTATCACTTATAAACTTGGATCACTCACCTTTGTAAGGGAAAATCATCTTATCAATAAAAGAGCTATGACCTTTGAAGATCTTCCATAGAGCAAAGAAGGAGCAACACCTTGTTTCCAAGGTAAATCATATCCTATGGCAAACAAATTTTTTGAGCAGATGAATTATCAAGGTAGAGGATTAGGCCTACATGAACAGGGTATCCTGGAGCCAGTGCAGATTTTTGGCAATCCGAAACATCAAGGCCTTGGTTATTCGACAATCAAAGGATCTCACCGTATCAATACTTCTACAGAACTGGGGGCAACTTCGTCTCAAGCAAACATCAACATAGGGAGCATGACAAATCCTTATGATGAAACTGATGTCAATACTACAACTGACCATGTTATGAATCTCCATCCACCCATCACCCCATCCACAAATTGGGACCAACGTCAAAAGAAAGACTCGAATCGAAGCATGAAGAATGTTATCAAAGTAAAAGAAGCTAAGAAGTATATCGAACAAATCAAATACATATGGATACCAAAGAATACAAAGAAATATTATCCCTATCAAACTCCATTATTCAAAGAAACTATGGGGCAAAATCAAAAAGGGAAAGGAATCCATCAAAGATGTCCACAAAAGAAAATTCAAGCTTCTCAAGCAACATACAAAGTGTATCAAGCAGTTGGTCCTAATTCCACATACACTTTTGTCTCCACCCATCATTGCTCATCTTCCCAAGTTTGGAGAATCAAGGGTTCCAATCTATCAACCAATCCATCTTTTAATCCTAAATACACTCCATCCTCACCTCCACGCATGATATCCAACTCTCACATTGACCATGTATTGGAAGCAACCCTTCGTCATAAGGATTCAAAAGGCACTCTATCACGATGTGCACACAAAGACAAAGTTAACTCTGATATCAATAAAGCAGATCAAGGATCTCAAAAGTTGCTTTCAAATGCACATGTCTTGACAAAACAACTTCTTCAAATTGGATATCGATGGAACATTATGATAGAAGCATCTACATCAGCACCACCAGGAGGTTCAACATCAGCTTAAAATCTCTCAGAAAATACAAAAATAAAAATAAAAATAAAAAATAAAAAAATCCAAAAAAATCAGAAAAAGGATTGAAAACAGTAAAGAAAAAATCATCCTCTAGTGAAAACCACTTCGGTGGCGCTTTGGACAAGTACCATGATGAAAACTGGAAAATAGGTGTCATATATAGAATTGAGCATCTGTGTGTGCCAGTTCAAGAGAAAGAATCTTATCGCATCCATAATAAAGCCAACTTTCCATCCATATCATCCGTTCATCCATGAACCATTTATCCAATCCATTTTCATCCATTTGCATCCATACTCCAAGGTATCTTAATCTTGATGAAATTTTGGTGCACACTTTAAACTTGCTTATGGTAGTCATCTTGACATGGGTCATTTTCATTGATCCTATCCAATCCAACAATATCTAAGCCTTGAAGCATTATCCAAATGAGCATTCCTTTGTTCAAATACCTTATCTTGTCATAAGATAATCCTTGGCATCCTTTGCATGCTTACTGTATCCATATCCATTCATCCAAGAATCTATCCATGGTCATTCAAACATTGCTAGACACTGGGGGCAGATATTTACATCTCGCTTCGGGAATAAATCTTGATCTATATCTTCACACTTATGTGGTGATCCGAACATTAGAAAACCTGAAAGCAAATTTATCAAAGCATTTGTGAGCATCAATCCAAATCATTAGCCCATGGCATATTTTGACAAGATGATGTTCTTTACCAAGCTTTATCTTTCATTGAACATCAATCCAATCAATCCATATCAATTGCATCTAATGTGTACTTCAATTTCACATCAAATCATCAAAGCTATTTTGTTCCAAATCAAGCTTCATCATTGATCAATCGAATCCAATCAACTATCACCTTGTTTGACTTAACACACTTAGTCAAACTATCATCTTGTGCACGAGTTTACTCTACAATAACACAACTTCCTTGGGTTTACAAGTCCATTATCATCTTGTTTGGCTTAACACACTTAGCCAAATTATCAAATCCATAATCACCTCATTTGGCTCAACACACCTAGCCAAATTATCCTTTTTGTACGAGTTTACTCTGGGATAACACAACTTCCTGAAATTTACAAGTGCATTATCATCTTTGTTTGACTTAACACACTTAGTCAAACTATCAATCCATCAATCCGATTGATCAACATTAAGCTTGGTTTCCAACAAAATCCCAAAACAGGGCACTGATATCATTACATATCCACCTCCAAATTGTCAAAATCACATCATAATACCAAAAACATTCAAAAATTCATAAAAAAACCAAAAACACTCAAACTCATCAAAAAAAATAAAAAAACCAAAAACATCCAAATCATTCAAAAATCCAAAAACATGTCAAAATATCAGAAAATCTTCAAAAATTCATCATTGAGTCTTGTCAGTCTTTCACCTTGTCAAACTACATCGTCTCTGAGCGTGAATGTAGGCAAGGTTGATCTTTGATCATCCGCCGGGACGGTTAGGGTCATTCCTTAGGCATCTGTCGCATTGGCAATCCATTTGCCCATCTATTTTTACAATTAGGGTCAATCCTTAGGCGTCTGTCACATTGGCAATCTGTTTGCCCATCTAGTCTGCATCTTAAGCCAATCCTTTAAGCAATAAAATGGCTATTTGTTTTCCCATATTATCATCAAGTTAGTCCATCATCAGTCTGAACTATGTCATCTCTGAGCTTAAATGTAGGCAAGGCCATCCTTGATCGGCCCTCGAGACACAAAATACCAAAAACATTGAAAAATGTGAAAAAACCAAAAATAGCCTCGAAATATCTGAAAACCCAAAATGGTGCATCCATTTCATCTCGCTTTCACCCATGATCATCTCACTCATAATAAAGTCAATCATCACTATCACCCTTTGGTGAGTCAATCAGAAGCAAGTCTAGCAGGTTCCAAAGTGAACACTCTAATCGTCAAAAGTCGTCGAAGTCTAAGTCAGTAAGCAAGCAAGTTGGTCAACTTGGAATATCAATAGCTTATCACCCAAATCAATCCCATCAAAACCCTGATCACAACATGTCCTAGGATGAAGCTTTCCTACGATGGACATAAGCATCAAGTACCCCCCAATAGTTTAGCCTTGGCTAGTGGTACAAAGAACATTAGCTTGTTTGTTTACTTTATCTTGGTCTTTTTAGACTTATCTTATTTTGCGGTCATTCCAAGGACCTCTCAATGATGCCTAAACAAAACAGGTTTAGAGAGAAAGGAATGGGGCAATGATCATTATCTTTTTTATCTACTGTGCTTGTTGGATATTCTTGTAAAATAACTTGGTGAATACTTGCTTTGTTAGGTCCATCCTAGCAAGGTTTTCATATGTCAAGTGTGAACAAGAATACTCCTATCTGATTGATGAGTCAAAGTCCACCACACTAGGTACAACGTCATCCTGGTCCTTTATACCTTGATGCATCGTACCTATGTGTGTTATCAAACATAACACAATTGACCCTTTGAAAATCCCAACTCCTAGCAATGCAAATCATCATCATCATCGGTAATAATGTGAACTTATGTGGATCCTCCTTCCATCCATCTTATTCTTCTTATTCTTCTATCTTTAATAACATTTCTATCTAAAATCGGTGTGTTGTATCAAAATATACATGAGGCTACCCATGGCCAATGACTGTCTATACATCATCAGAATTGTCTACATCAAAGAATTATCTTACGTCCTCTGATCAATAGAACCAATCCTCTCGCATTTTATCACGATCTTGATTGGAAAATTGAACATTTCCGCTCGATCTCTCAAGGGGGCAATATATCCAACATTATCCTTCCGCTGGGGCAACAGTGGGGCATTTGAAAAATCATGAAATTTTTTGAACTTTGATCACAGCATATTATTCTTTGAATCAATGCAACAAGTACATTGCTTCAAAGAGGGGCAAAATGAAGACATGGAAAATGTACATTTTTTATCTAGTACACTTGGTCCTAATTTACTAACACCTTTTCATCTTGAATCATCTCCTTTACTAGTCATTTAATCGAATAATTTGTATTTGATTAATTTTATCACTCTTCATCTCTTAATTAAATAAATCAACTTTATCTAATTAAGTCGTCGTATCCTGTTAATTAAATAAATCAATTTTATTTAATTAATTCTGTAAAACTCCTTTTAATGAAATAATTAATTTTATTTGATTAAATCCCTAAAGCCGTCTTATTAAATTGAATAAATTAAACATTATTTGGTTTAATCTAACATTATCCCCTTTAGTTAAATAAATCAAAATAATTTATTTAATTAAACCCTTCCTCTCAATTTGATTTAAATCAATTCATAAATTTAAGTCTAAATTGTCAAATCTCCTAATTCTTCATTAAATTAATTAATCTTAATCTATGACACATTCTCTAGAGAATGCAACTTGCACAATAAATCAATTACTTTGATTTATTAATTGCCTATTTTCTCTCAACATGGCATAAAAAGGGAATATTCCCTCATTTGAATTCAAAAAGGTCAAGTGGACTTGGTCCTTCCAACAAGGCATTGAAGGCCTCTTACATGTCCTTGTGCATTGAGCCAATTGACATTAACTCCATTTCTCTTTCCCTCTCACATGTCACATTCAAAATTCAAATTTGAATCTAATGGCATTTATCATGCACATTGACCAAAATGTGTTCATTCCTCAACCATTCACATATTGACAAGTGGCACTTGGCCATTGGATGTTGAATGATCCCACATTGCTTATTTTCACTCTCTCTTCCATTTTGGAAATCTATAAATGAGAGACTCTTCATCTCATTCAAACATCCACAATTTGAGTAGACTTACTATACTCAAATCCATCATCATCCACAATTCACATGCAAAGTTACTCTCTTCAATTGAGAACTAATTTTGCTCATCATATCCAAGCATTCATCATTTTGTCATATTTGCACTAAGGTTATGCTCAAATCTCTTTGGAGATTTGACCATTTCTAGATTCACATATCATTGCTACTTAGGAATTGGGAAAGGGCCAATTGCAACACTTCATTGGCACCAATTCGCCCATATGTTCATCATTCTATTGGCTAGATTAGGATTTATTTTCATGTTATTTGAGTTTGTTCTTCATTTCCTAATATTAGTTTAAATAGGTGGATTTCATGGGGAATCCTTCTTATTTGCATGCATTTTGATCTAACATCTAACCATGTTTGTCGTCTTTGTGCACTTGCAGGTTTAGGGGTTCATAGTACTAATATTTATTTACATGGTCTACTTAACAGTTGATGTCTGAGGAGGAGCTTACACAGGTTATTGATAACACCCTCAAGGCCATTTCATTTGGCCTCAACATGCATGTGGTATATATTTTCGCACTCACTCATTTACATTTTTTTATTATATACTTGCTTTTCATTTGAATTGTCATTAATGAAATTATATATTAACTTATATGTTTATCCTATTGTCCTCTTGTAGGAAACACCTAGAGTGAGCGAGGTGCAATGTTTTCCAGACTTTGGAGGTGCAATGGTAGATAAGGGAAAGGTAATTTAACTCAAATTTTATTTAATTAAGTTTTTTAAGATCTTATAGTGATTATATATACATCGACATAGATTGGTAGTTTGATATACTTTTAATTTTTATGTACAGGTGGTTATGAGCTACACATCCTTGTTGACAAGTGCCACAACGCCTGAAGGAGTAGGTGTTGGAACACCTCAAGGAGTAGGTGTTGAAACACCTCAAGGAGGAGTTGTCAAAACACCTAAAGAAGATAAAGAAAAAGAGATGCCTAAAGAGGTATGCGTTTATTTTATTTTGTTTCTGGTAAATATGTTCCTATTACCGACAATTGTATGCTAGCTTGTATTAATTTTATGTTTTTGTTCACATATATAGAATTACATTGCAAAAGTTGATATGATTGATTCTTTGAGAGGGGCATATTCTAGGACTCCTGACGGTTTGAAGAGACGTATATATGAGGTAATCACGATTTCAATTTTAGAGTTCAATTATAGTTCAATGCATATTGATTTTGATGTTAATTATTCAATTTTAAATTATATAATATAAATAATCTCAATTGTGGTTTGAATTTTTCTTGTGCATGTATATTTTGTAGAACATTGTTTGAGTTGGCATTAATGCCATTTTTATATATGGACATATACTTGATTATTGGATAATTTGTTCCTCATGTGGATGTTTAAACTGTTCGAAAATTTAATCTTGAGCAATGGTTAAATATCAATGTACAATAGCATAAAAAATAATAGTTACATTATATAGTTCACAATAAAAAATAATGAATAATGGTTAAATTATACCATATATTGCTTATTTATATTATGGTTATATTATATAGTTTAAACAACTTTGAAGACAAGAAAAATGGTAAAGTTTAACATTTTAACTTTAAAGTATAAATACACAAATGTCATTTTCTCACACTACAAGATGTTTTAGGGTAGTTAGGAAGTCATTGGTGTCATTTTATGGATTATAACAAGTTGCAAAATATTGCAAATTATGAAAGTTGTCATTAAGAATGTCAAAAGGTTGTAAAGAGGAAGCCCAATGGTCATTTGGGTTTGAAAAGTAGTTGTAACTATTGATTTTGGTGGGAAAACCTTTAAATAGGTTTGTGAACTTGAAGGGATGGTTGGAGAAGTTGTTCATTGAGAAGAAGCAATAAAATTTCATTCTTTCCTTGCAATTTCCTGAGTTTTTCCAAAATTTATGAAGTTTTTTTGTGTTGTACGGTTTAGTATAGGGTAATATTGCACTCCAATGGATTGTATTTGGTGGGAAGTAGGGTTAACTTGACCAAAAACTTGGTTTGAAGCATCTTCATGTTTTTTTGTGCATTTTAGAGGTAATTTACTAAGGGTCGGTCTGTATACCCTGTTTAAGGGTTTTTGAGTGCATCTAAAATGGAATATTAAGCCTTCCACCCACTATATGCATCTATAACTCAGTGGAAAGGCTTATTTAGGGTTAATAAACATGTTTGCATCATTTTATGTTCAAGGGAGGTCAAGATCATGATTTTGATGGTGCCTTAGATGGCATTTTGGGTGTTTTTGCACGAAAATGAGAGGTTAGAGGGGGTAAATGTGAAATATTTTAGGGTGGTCACTTTTTATGTCCTTTTAAGTTTGTGCAGGGTATTTCAAAGGTTTTGGATGCACTGGGATGGTCTGGTGAAGTCTGCAAGTAGGTTTTTCAATAAACCCTTGCCTAAATTAAGCAATTTGAGGGTTTTATGGAATAGGGTCTTAGAGGGCAAGTTCCTTAAGATAAGTTAGAAAATTTGTGGTTTTTTCACCTGGTGAGTGCTGCCTCATTGATTATTGGGGTTTGTGAAGTGATTCAAGGGTGGTTGCTTTGGAAATTAGGCCTATTTGGCTAGGTTGAGCAGCTTAGTTTGAATGATTTGTGGAAATTGTTCTAAAAGAGTCATATGTGGGGTTGATGTATGTTGTAGAAGGATTTAATGGGTGCCTTAAATGATGGTCACTTGTAGATTTTTCTAAAGAAAACTGAGTTAAGTTGGGAAAATTGGGTTTGCAGACCTATAAGAGTGTCTAGGTGAGAAAGGGAAAATAAGCCAAGATTGAGTTTGTAATTAGAAAGGTGATTTGTAACCTTTTAAGTTGATATAGTGAGGGGTTTTCCAACCTAGGTTGCTAGCAGAAACACTCACTAACACTCCAAAACTCAAAACCATCACTTTTAAAAAGTTTCAAGGAGGGTTTATTGGAAACCTGACCTCCAAACCTTTCCTCACTATTTCAATGCCTCCAACACCTTCAAATATGTCTGCCCTTTCTTAATTAACTCTTACAAAGTGTTGCCATGTTGTAAGAAAAGGGAGCTCCCAACTACACCAAGAGATTTGGACCTTTCACATGGACTTTAAGAGGTATCTAACAAGATTAAGATGCTCTTACAAATTAAACTTATCCCCAAAACACACCCTAAAGGCTTATAGCCTCAAAACACAACTTTTGAAGATTTATTTTGGAGAAGGCCATAAAAAGGCCTAAAAAACATCATATGAAAGACACTTCAACTCCTGACACAACATACCAAAATATCCAATAAGATTTCTTTGAAACAAATTTGTAAACCTTTAGTCTGCCCCTATTTTAGGCTACTCAATTAGGCCTCTTTTACAAAGGAGGTCCCTCCTAAACTTCTTGATTTCACCAAAAATCAATGGAGAGTCACTAATTGTGTGACAAAACACCAAATTCCAACATTTATTCTCAGATTCAAGACTTCTAAGGAGCTGATCTAGCAAACCCTCACCTTTCATGCAAAACACCAAGGGTTTATTGAAACTCACATAACCTGGGATTAAAGAACTCAACCAGTGCCACCAACAGACTCAAAATGGTCTGGAAAAACTCATAAAACCATCACAAGACAAAAAATATCAACACTTCCTCAAAACCCTATCTCAATACCTCATTTGCACATGAAAAATGCCCTATTTAACCCTAGGGCATCATCCCAATTTGAACCACTCAACTCCACTACATACCAAAGAATGAACACACATAAATTAAAGTGTATTGGACCCATTCCATGAGTTATAGTGGGTAGAGTGAGTGGAATTGTTCAAATCATCATTTTAGAAGGCAATCAAACCTAAATACAAAGATTATAGGATGCTTTAGAAAATTAAATAAATATCCCTCAAATTTCAAAGTTAGACACTCAAAATGGAAGAATTTAAAAGCTATCTCATGCACCTACATAAAAAAGTGAGATTCAAATCACTTAAATCATGTATGAGTCCGCACATAGTGAGTAACATTAAGAAAACACAAAAAAAATATAGAAAAATGTTGTATTATGATTGGGATTCTTTAATACAAACTTCAACCACCTTGTCCATGCCTTTTGGAAGCCTTTAATACTTACTCCATTAAAATACCAACCAACCCAATGCCTATAACTATCTTTTAAAATCCTTGACCTTTCACATTCCCTAAAAGTTGCATTTTTGACAATTTTTCCTCTTGGTCCAACATTTGTATATTTTTGCAACTTTTGACTTCCAAACACAAATGACTCAAAAATCAACCAATTACAACATGAATGGTCTCACAAGACCTTATTTAATGTAAACATACTATATCTAATTATAGATGACCTTAACACCTACGCTTGACCAATTGACCTCCATTTGTGAACTTCATGTGCTTAGGTGCACCTGCACCATACAATCATGTAGAAAAAGAACTCATGTCACATGAGTTGTGTTTTACACCAGTTCCACCAAGCTTTACACCTACCCTCTAGTTTTCAAATCTCCTTCCTTGGTTCATAGACAGTGATTCCACAACCCTACATCCTTGACATTTCTTTCACTTGAATAAGTCACCATATTTGCATTTCAACTTAATGTTTGTCTTCTATCTACTCTTTGATCAAAACCAAATGATGTTTCTGCCTTTATGCCTGCAATCAAACTCTTACCAACAGTTCCTTGAACTACCTAGCCCTTTATCACAACTTCATACTTGCATCTATCCTTGGGTTCTTGTTCTTTCTATCCTTTCATCCTTGTCATCAATCCTCTTATCTTACTAGCAACAAGTACCTTTGTACCTACTCTACCTACAAAACCTTCATGCTTTGCAACATTATTCCCAACCAATGGACACACAATGGACCCTATCATGACATTAGCATACCAATTTACTACCAACTTAGTCTTCAAACCTGTGTCAACCTTCACACCTATTGTCAAAGTATTTTCAAACTTCAAACTATGTGTAGCACTCATCATTGTGTCTTCCTTCACATCCTTTATAAGTTCCTTCTTTCCACACATTATTACCTTAGCCTTACCCTTATCATATTCCACCAAATAAGTCAAAAAAAACTTACCTCCATCCTTCTATATAGTGTTTGTGTTCTCTCTCCCATCATACAATGCACGTCTGTCATACTGTCAGGGTCTACCTAGGAGTAAGTGACAACAACCCATGGGAAAAATATAAGACACTACCTTATCTTTATAGCCTCCAATTTGAAATTCAACAACCTATTCATTGACTAAAAGAGATTTCCCATCACTCAACCAAGACACCTTATATGGAAATTCATGAGAAATCTTTTACAAATTTAGTTTACTAACCATCTCACTTGACACCATATTTTTAGTAGACATTGCCTTTGAAGGAAGGTTGAGTGCATTCTTTGAAGTTGCTTGTTTAAGGTTGTAGTTAAGGGTTTGAGGGTCAGAATGTATTAAGAGGCCATTCCACCTATTGTTCATGTTGTGATTTGGTGGAATGGGCCTTGCTAGAATAATATTAGGTGTAGGAATAGATATATAGTTGTGGAAAAGACATTTGGTGGAGATTTCCATGCTGCCCTTGTGGAAAAAGCATGAATTTAGGCCTAGGAGGCATAGCTTGAAGTAGAGTTTGGAAGAAGGTTAGAACCTGATTGTTTCAGTATTATTAGGTAGAGTTTGATGTGATAGAAGGTTTACAAAGGTGGGGTAGGTCATTTGAATGTTTGGGCTTGAAGCCCTAGTTGAACAAAGAGTGAAAATGGGTGAAATTGAGAGGTTTTAAGAAGGAAATGTGTGAGAAATTTGAGTGCAGAATAATTTGAAGGTGAATTAAATTTGTGCACAGTGAAATAAGTGTTTGAAAATATTTTGAGGTTGAATGAGGTCTGGAGATGGGGTTTTCAATAAACCCCTGCTTATTTGGTGAAAAATGAGGGTTTCATGAAAGAGGGTCTTAGCAAGTGAGTTTTGACTCAATGCTTGAAGAATTTGTGGTTTTGGAGGTATTTTGAGGACTATCTAATGGTATTTTGAGTGGGAAGCAAGATTGAAGGAGAGTTCCTTTGTTAAAGTGGGCTAATTGGAGCCCCTTTTCCAATGTTTAAGGTCAATTTGATGGTATGGTTCCAAAGTAAGTACATGTAATTCTGTGATATGTTTAAAATTTCCCTAATGGGTTCTTGAAGTGGTAGTTTTTTTGTGGATTTGAGTGATTTGTTGAAATTTATGAGAGGAAAACCTAGGTTGCACACCTACAAGACTGAATAGTGAAGTTGAGAAGAGTCACCCTTGTTAAGGTTTGAAGGTTGGAAGTTTTATTTCTTCAAGTGAATTTGAGTCTGGATAGTTGTGTAACTCCCTATCATTGAATCACAAATGACCTTATTCATGACCAAAAACATTAAGACACCCTAAGAACTAACTGGTGCAGGGGCACCAAGAGCATTTTATGTAAATGTTGACAATTGAGGTCTTTTGGTTGTTTAGGAGTATTTGAGTATTTTTGTTCAAAAAATAAGTTAATTTATATAATTTTATGATGTAATGAGTCCTTTTATAATTCTTTAGGTGGTTGGAAGGTCTAAGTTGCAAAATATTGCAAAAAATGCAAAATTGTGTAAAAGTTGTCAAAATTGCAACTTATTGTCAAATGGTGGAAGTTCAAGATTCGTCTTGTTGTAGTTCATGGGGAAAGTAGTTGGAAGTTGTTTAGTCATGTTTTGAATGCCTTTAAAAGGCATTGTGAAGTGCTTTGTAGGCAATTCTCAGGAAATGAGTTGTTAGCCTTGTGTTGAAGGTTTTGAAGTCTCATAAAATGCACTAATGGACCATTCCACCTTTTTTAAATCTTGTGCCTCATTGTAATGGTAAAAATAGAGTAGGGATAGTGCTTTGGATGGTTTGGGAGAGTAGAGGAGCCATTGAAAGTGATTTTTCATGATGCCCTAGTTGGAAAATTTGTGCATTTTGGGTGAAATTGAGTGGTTTGAGAATGGAAATGGATTAAATCCTTGGGGGCAGTAGGATTTGATGGAATTTTGAGCATGTGAAGACCTAATAAGGGATTTTTGAGGTATTGGTTGAGTGATTCAGGTGTGGGAAGGTATACTCTCAAGAAACCCTCTTTGAAAAGGGTGTAAATGAGGGTTTTGGAGTTAGGTGTTTAGGAGAGCATTTCTCTAGCAAATAATGTTGGTTTTGGGGGTTTTGTAACCTGCTAAGAGACTTTCCATAGGTTTGTGGAGGTGGAATGAAGTTTTGAGTATACTTGCTTTGTAAATTTGACCTATTTTAGGTCTATGACAATGTAGAAGTTGGGTTTTGAGAAAGTTGGTCTAAAGTGACATATACTGCTTTTGAGATATGTTTTATGTTGGATTAAATGGTTTCTAAAAGGGTGAGTTTTTTGTGTGTGAGAAGAGTTAATTGAGAGAAAATTTTAAAAAACTAGGTCTGCACATCTATAAGTGAGACTAGGTGAAATATTTAAGAGTTGATGAGATAAGAACTTAAGAGTTTAAAAGTTGTTTCAAAGTGTTTGAATTGTGATTGGTGAGTGATTTCCTCCCTACTCTGCATCACTAACACTTGACCCCTAATTGCAAAAGCATGGCCTAGGTGCCCTTGCACCATAAACAATATGAGAAGCCTAGTAATGAATTTTTTTGTACACTTTCCATACATGTCTACAAGGGTAGTTGAAAATATAATACATGAGACAAAATTCCTATATCATTTATGCTTTAATGATTGTCCACTGATGTAGGGGCATCAGGAGCCCCATAGGCATACATGGTGATCATTTTGTATTTTTGGTTGATTTTGTGTTTCTTGGGTGTAATAAGGTCATCCATGACCATTTGGAGTCATTTAGAGACATTTTGAAGTGATTTGGGGTCATTTGTCAAATAATATAAAATGTTGTCAAGCAACTTTTGCAAGTGAAAAAATGAATTTTTATTAGGAAATTGTTTAAAAAGTGGTTGTAAATAGTTGGGACACATCTGATTGGGTACATTTATGCTAGGCATGGTCATCTTATGCACCAAAACACGTGAAATCGCTCTGAGCTACATTAAATCGACAAAATTCCTTAAGATTCCAAAGTGTAAAATGACTGCAAAATTCAACATGCTTGTATTCGAACACCATGATGCTTAAAAACTTCTTGTCTAACCCTATGGGATCCCAATGGTCCCCTCTACAATAACCTCTTTCGGTTTTTTCTATCTCAGAGGCCTTTTCTCATGGTGGTGAATTCTCGCTTGGGGAAAAAGTTGTCAAATGCAAGTAGTTGAAAGTTGCAAAGTGGTGCAACTTTCATTCTGCAACTCATGTAACCAAATAGATTGTTCTGATGCATCCGGGTGGATACATTTAAGCTAGGCATGGTTCTCTTTTGCACCGAAACACACGGAATTGCTTTGAGCTACATTTAACTGACATAATCCCTTAAGAGTCCAAAGTGCAAAATGACTGCAAACTTTAGCATGCTTGTATTCAGACACCATGATTTTTAGAAAATTCTTGTTTGACCCCATGGGATTGCATTGGGCCCCTCTACAATAAACTCTCTTGGTTTTTTCTATTTCAGAGGCCTTTTCCCGTGGTGGTGAATTATCGCTTGGGAAAAAGTTGTCAAATGCAAGTAATTAAAAGTTACAAAGTGCTGCAACTTTTGTTTGGAAACTCATGTGACCAAACATAATGTTTTGATGCATCTGAGTGGGTACGTTTATGCTAGGCATGGTCCTCTAATGCACTGAAACATGTGGAATCACTCTGAGCTACATTCAACTGGTAGAATCCCTTAAGAGTCCAAAATGCAAAATGGTTGCAAACTTCAACATGCTCATATTTGGACACCATGACACTTAGAAAATTCTTATATAACCCTATGGGATTGCATTGGGCCCCTCTACAATAACCTCTCTAGGTTTTCACTATCTCAGAGGCCATTTCCTGTGGTGGCAAATTCTTGCTTGGGGAAAAAGTTGTCAAATGCAAGTAGTTGAAAGTTGCAAAGTGGTGTAGCTTTTATTTTGAAACTCGTGTGACTAAACAGACTATTCTGATGCATCTGGGTCGGTAATTTTATGCTAGGAATGGTCTTCTTTTGCATTGAAACACGTTGCTCCGAGCTACATTCAACTGGTAGAATCCCTTAAGAGTCCAAAGTGCAAAATGGCTGCAAACTTCAGAATGCTCATATTCGAACACCGTGATGCTTAAAATATTCTCATCTAACCCTATGGGATTGTGTTGGGCCCCTCTACAATAAACTCTCTCATTTTTCACTATCTCAGAGGCCTTTTCTCATGGTGGCAAATTCTCGCTTGGGGAAAAAGTTGTCAAATGCAAGTAGTTGAAAGTTGCAAAGTGGTGCAACTTTCATTCTGCAACTCGTGCGACCAAACAAACTATTATGACGTGTCTAGGTGGGTACATTTACGCTATGAATGGCCCTCTTTTGCATCGAAACACATGGAATCGCTCTGAGCTACATTCAACTGACAAAATCCCTTAAGAGTCCAAAGTGCAAAATGGCTGCAAACTTCAACATGCTTGTATTTAGATATCATGATGCTTAGAAACTTCTCGTATGACCCTATGTGATCATGTTGGGCCCCTCTACAATAAAATCTCTTGGTTTTTTCTATCTTAAAGGCCTTTTCTCAAGGTGGCAAATTCTCTATTGGAGAAAAAGTTGTCAAATGCAAGTAGTTGAGTGTGTAAAAATAACTTTTTAGTCATTCAACCCATTGTATCATATTTTAACTCAATGGAATGGCATAATTAGGGGTAGGGAGCATATGTTGATTGTTTATGGAGTAGGGGAGGTGAGTTGAGTGGTTTGGTATGATGCCCTAGTTGGCAATCTGATGGGTTTTGGTGAAATTAAGTGGTTTAAGAGTGGAAATGGTTGAAATCCTTTGGGGCAGCAATTTGTGAGGGACTTTTAAGCATGTGCAGGTTCTTTTAAGAATTTTTGATGCTTTGGAAAGGTATTATGAGTTGTGGGAATAGGATTTTCAATAATCCCACCCTAAACTTGCTATAAATGAGGGTTTTGTAAAAGTGGGCTTAAAGGAGCGGTTCTCAAGTTAAAGATCGTGGATTTGGAGGTTTTGTGGTCTGGTAAATGACTATCTATAGTTATTTGGGATGGGCAGATAGTTTGGTGTATCATTTGGATTTGTGTTTATTTGATTGAAGGCCTCCTTGCTCATTGCCTTGCCTATGCTATTGCTTGCTATTATGCTTTCCTAGATTTTTTCCAAGCATCCATAGATTGTTTGAAAGCACATGTTTTAGGTTTTTATCCATCACAGCAATGCAATTAACTATTTGATATAATGCTTTGATAGACATGTATGAAAAATGTGGTAGCATAGAAAAGGTAGTGAACTCTTTGAGAAAATGCCTCAAAAAAATGAGGTCCCATGGTGATGGAATGCCATGACAATCAAAATAAATTTGATTGTCATGGCATTCCATCACATTGAGACCACATTTCTTTGAGGAATATTTTCAAATAGTTCACTACCTTGTCTATGGCTTGTCATGGAATTCCATCACCACATTTATTTGATGCATCTTTTCAAACAGTTCACTGCATTTTCTATGCTATTTCTTACTATTATGCTTTTGATATATTTTTTCCAAGCATCCATAGCTTGTTTGAAAGCACTTGTTTTAGGATTTTAGCCATAGCAACAAGGAAGTGAACTATTTGACAAGATTCTTTGGTAGAGATGCATTAAAAATGTGGTGACATATACAAGGTAGTGAACTATTTGAAAATTTACCTCAAAGAAATTTGGTCTCATAGAATGCCATGATAAGAAAATGTAATTGGCAACTGCTCGTAGTTATTAGTTATGCAATGTGAAGTAATTGCATAACTATTAATGTAGAGATAGGTGGATTTCATGTAAAACAACACAATTCAAGCTAGTCTTGTCAACAAACTAATTCACAAACTCTTACAATGCACCTTTCTTAGTATAACTCCACCCTTTCACAATTAGGCCTGCAGACCCAATTGACTCAATTTTCCCTTTCAGAGAACCACTCAACAACCAATATTTTGGCTCATTCAATTACCCTTAAAAGAATTCTTAAACATAGGTAACAATATCCATTTAACTCCTTAAATAGCTCATTCAATTTCATGAACCAACGCTGACCTAGTAGACCAATTAGGTCTCTTTTCCAAAGGAAGTTCTCCTAAAACTCACAACCAACCTTGAACAACTTCTCAAACCTTTTAATCAAACAACAAGAAGACATTTTCACTTGGTTTTAGACACACCAACTCTCAATTACTCATTGATCCAGAAAACCCTCAATTTTCACCATTAGAGGGTAGGGTTTATTGTATTTAATGGTTCCCAAACTCATACAACCTTGAAACTACCTCCAAAACTCTTAAAAATTCTTGCATATGCTTATTCCACTTAGTCACATTGGTTACAGTACGTGGAATAGGATTTATTCCATTTTTAGGGCTTCAAGACCTTACAATTGCACGTATAGCTACTAACAAAAAATTTACAATGATGAATGACATGTATTTAAAAATTTCCCACTCAACAACTTCCCTCCAAACTGACCAAATAACTTCTATATTCCATCTAACTATTGGTCTTCTTGAAAATAACACTTTTTGCATTACAACATTTGACATCTTTGACAATTTTGTCAATTTTGCACTTTTAACCCCCAATACCTCCTAGAGACCACTAAAATGACTCAAAATCAATATTAGATGATCAAACAAGACCTTATTTAAAAAAACCTACCACTTAACACCCTTAAACCCTTAAAAGACCCATATTTACATATTTTGCAATTTCTTATGCATCATTGACAACATTGCATTGCTTTACAAAAATGAACTCCTAGACACACTCTAATGGTCCATTAGACCTTATTGACACACAAAATCACCACAAACCTCTAAAACTACCTATCACCTAGTAAACTTGATCAACCTTAGATGAAAGTAAATGGATGCTCTTGCACCAACTGCTTAGGTTGACTTTGTAGAAACTATATTGTGATTGAAATTTTGTCATCTATCAGCATCTACTAATTAGCTATGCAATCTGAAGTAATGATTTGAATTTTAAAGATGTGAACCAGCTTTGTAACTCTCAAAAAAAAATTGCACCAACCCTTTACAACTTCACCTAATTTCTCTTGCAGGTGTCCAACAGAGTTTCTTGACCTCAACTCCCCAATCCAGTTTCAAACCCACTACTCAATTACATTTTTAGACACCCTTTATGTTCTTATATAACATATCACAAAATCTCACATAGTTCTTTTGCAACCGAACCCTCAATCTGGTGCATCTACGCTATCCTAGACCTTCAATTATGTCACTTTTACAAAGCAAGTACTCTCAAAACTTCCTTGCAACCAAGATAGACTATAGAAAGTCATTTACTAGCCTACAAAAACTCAAAATCCACTACTCTTTGTCAGGGAAAAGCCTTCTAATCCTTCCAACCATAAAACCCTCAAAAATGCTTAATTAGAGGAGGGTTTATTGAATACCCAACATCCACAACTTAATTGAACATGCCAAAACCTCCAACATGCCTTAAATGACCTGAAAAAACTTAAAATTCCTTCAAAATCTTCTGCCCCCAAGGTTTACAACCTTTTCCAACCTAAAACCATCAAATTTCACCAAAACTCACTCCACTCAGTCACCCGCCTACAAAAAATCAACCACCAAACACTCAAAATTAAATGGTTTTCAATCCCAAAAAATCCAAAATGGTCTTAAGATTTCTCTCCACTAAAAATAAGCCACTTCTAGACTTATTCTTCACGTACATGCAAGTTATTTAACCTACAACAACAAATTATAAAGGAAAATACAAAATTTTAAAGAAGCAGGGCACTTTATTTGAGTTTCTTTCACAAATTCATCAACACCAACCTTTCTTCAAATTTTACAATGATATTTAAGCACTTTCCCACTGAACTGTTCAAAACTGACTCCTAGCCTACTTAACCATTTGCCTTCTCCAACTTTACAAATTTTACAATTTTGCAACTTTTGTTTGACAACTTTTTACATCATTTAGCATTTTTTACAATATTAACTCAAATGACCCCAAACCACACTAATATAACTTATTACATCACAAATTTGTCTATATGACCTTATTAGACCTCAAAAAAGACTCAAACACTAACATACCTAATACTAGACCATGTTTCCAAAACTTGCAAATTCAAACTTTCATGGTGCCCCTACACCAAAAATCCATGCATACAACATTCAAGCATGCAATTTACACAATACACATCATAAGGGAGATTCAAGAATGGTAGTAGAAAAATATGATTTTTTTTAATCAAAAAGTCGTAAGGCTATACAATGATATATATTGATAAAAGTATATAAAATATGTGAACCCTGATCCTATACCTGCATAAACATGGCAAACAAGCACATTATTAGATTGAAATGCAAGTTAAGACAAGGATTCCCCATTAAATTCATCTACAATGCTCAAATAGAAAGAAAATGAAGAACAAAATAAGAAACTAAGTTAAATTCTATCTAAGCAATGCAAACACTCAATCCCATGGGGGAGTTGGTGCCAATTGGTGTGTCGAAATTAGCCCTTTCCCAACTCCTTTGTAAGATCTTTGATGATTTGATAATGGTTGAAGCTCCTTCATGAAATTTTGGCATAACCTTGCTATAAAATCATGAAAATGATGAACACTTTATGTGAAGTGGATAAAGATAGCTCTCAATGTGAAGAGAGTAACTTTGCTATAGATTGTGTATGCTAGAATGAGAGGAAGAGTTTCTCATTTATAGATTTCCAAAATGGAAGAAAGAGTGAAATTGAGCTGTGTGGGATCATTCAACATCCAATGTCCAAGTTCCACTTGTCAAGATGTGAATGGTTTAAGGTTGTGCACATTTTGGTCAATGTGCATGATAAATGCCATTAGGTGGAATTTGAAATTGAGGAAATGACATGTGAGAGGGAAAAAAGAATGAAATAAATGCCACTTGGCTCAATGCACAAGGACATGTAAGAGGAGTGAATGTTTTGTTGGAAGGAAAAATCCACTTGGATTTGAATTCAAATTTGAAGGAATATTCCTCCTTTATTCCATGTTGAGAGAAAATAGGCAATGTAATAAATCAAAGTAATTGATTTATTGTGCAAGTTGCATTCTCTAGAGGATGTGACATGGATTAAGATTAAATTAATCATGGTTTAATTAATTTAATGAGGAATTAGAAGATGTGACAATTTAGACTTAAATTTATGAATTGATTTAAATCAAATTGAGAGGAAGGATTTAATTAAATAAATGTTTTGATTTATTTAACTAAAGGGGATAATGCTAGATTAAATCAAATAATGTTTAATTTATTCAATTTAATAAGAGGACTTTAGGTATTTAATCAAATAAGATGAATTATTTAATTAAAGAGGGATAGAGGATTAATTAAATTAAATTGATTAATTTAATCAACAAGGGAGAAAGACCTAATTAAATAATAAAGATTTATCTAATTAAGCTATGAAAAAGTGATGATAAGCTGAGAGTATGACTCTGGAAGAAATGACATTAGTAATCAGGATCAAGTGCATTGGTCAATTTTCCATGTCTATACAATATATCCAAAAAAACCATGTAGGCTTAGTACAAAGGAGCCATATGGAAATACAATTTCATGTATATATCGATAGTAAAAAACATATTTCCCTCTAGGGGAAGGAAATAGATACCATGTTGCCTTCAAAATTCAGCTGGATGGAATGACTATTGGTTCTCTTGTCTTTCGAACATGATCGCTAGTCCTCCTCTCTTCACTCTAGAAATTGAAAATGGAGTTTACCACAGTGGCAGAATGTGTCAGTAAAAATACTAAAGGAAAATAGATTGAAGAGAATTATATGTTTGGATAATAGATAGAAAAAGTGCAAAAAGATGCATATGGAACTAAAATATTTGAAAATATTGTATCAATATTAGAGCATTACCTTAATTTCAGCTTCTTAAGGTAATAACCAACCAATTACTTTTTGCAAGTATTAAATAAAGAACACTAATGAACTTAAGCATAATGAACCTAAGAATTGCACCTTCCATTATTGAATATGCTATTCAAGTGTGCTTGAGGGGTCATCTCTTTGCTTAAGAGTGCCCAATATTGCTTCATGATCAACATTACTAAGTGTCTATAGTTTTTTTGTCTTTGGTTTGGCGTGATGCTTCAACAACTTAACATTTGTTGCTATAACAAGGTAAGAATACATGAGAATGGTTTTGTGTTTCTCATAGTCTTCAAATGTAGGTATGACATTCCTTCTAATCATGTATGCTCACAAAAAAGTTCCTGGAACCACAACTAAACCTATAGGATACATGAACCCATCATAATCTTCCATTGGTTGTGTTAGCTTGTTCTTTACTCGCACACATCGAGCCAACCAATAGTCTGATCTCTCTTCATTCCCCTACAATGCAACAATTGTAAAAACATATCCTGACTATAGTAGATCTGAAAGACGATCATAATCAACTCAACTTTCCATTGTGTCATTTGTCATGGATATTTTTTTAGATAAAGGAGTTATATACTGTGGAACCTATGTATCCACCCACTCACTTGACTCATATCGATCCCACTCACACTGAATACAACTCTGACAAAAAAAATTCAACTCTCGTGTCCAAATGGTACATGTGTTTGCATCTGAGCTTCAAAATGAATGCATCTTTGAAGAATCTTTGATTGTATGACAATCCAATCTACCTCCCACTATACCCTCCTCAACCAACCAAAATAATTTGTGCACCATTGAATCAAGTGTCCCTCCCTGTGACAGTGTTGAACTACACCAATCAACAATAGAATGTGCATCACTGAATTTTTCTCTTGAAATCTTCAATTTCTCCTTAACTAGAGATCTCCTTACACACACCTACTCCATCATGATCCCCTTTCCCATGCCCAACTTTAAAAAAAATCCAAATATTAGGTACACCCCTCTTTACATGCTTTCTACTCAACCAATTAAACATACAAGCATTCTTGAATTGACCTGTGTAGTTATCTAACCAAATGAGATGTCGTCCCACTACTATATCATGCTCCTACAAGAACTCAGAAAAAATCTCAAAACAGTGTTGGAGATACTCGGATGAGTGAGATCTATCATCACTCATATAAAAATGATAGTGTTTGATTATCTTTCGATCCTCTTCTATACTATTAGGTGCATTTATAAATGTTATGTGGACAAAAATAGCAATCTGAATGGAATTGTAATATTGAGATTGTACCTCATGTTTTAGTTGCAATGTGTAGTTTTCTACAAAATCAGCCACTGATATAATAGTGCCAATCGGAAAAGAGTCCTTATACATCCTGAATTGTTGATCCAACCACTGAGACCTATGGCTATGCATTGCATACTTGTAGAAAATATTGTCTTTAAAATATAAAATAAAATCAGCAACACTACATTCTTTTGTAACCAACTCACATCTAGAACCTTCACCTCCACTTTGCAAAGTATATTTGACTATGTCATATCTCTTTTTCTCAACAAGATTCTTTCCAAATTCATGTTCGGAACCCTCATGAAAACATTGAACAAACTTTGACAAGCCACCACTTTGTGAGTACTTCACATTTAAACAATCATTTCTATAGAAAAGGAAAACATCATCTCTAGAACATAAAAATAGATCTAGCAAGTCCCTTGATTATTTTGGAAGATGCATTGCACCACACTCCTGCAACATTTCATTAGTATGCAAAGTAGAATGGATATAGCATAATAGTTCATGGTACATTGAAAACTCTACATGGTATTTGCAACAAGTATTACGAATTTTGGTAGGCACACAATAAAATGGATTCAAACCTTAAAAAGTCCTTTGTGAGATTTCCATATTTGGATTTGTTTCAATAATTTTTTTGAAAAACATTGTTTGGATCATTCCAAGAAATGTTTAGGATGCAGTGTACAGTCTCGATTTCCAATTCTTAACTTTATAACATCCTATGCATTGGGTAATACTCTAGAGTTATCATGCCAAAATTTTTGAATTATCTTCTTTACATTATCGGTTAGCTACTTATCAACATGTGGAAGCCTCCCGAAAAAATGCCAAATATCATTTTGAAGAGATCATCTATTCTTTCTCTTATTGCGAGTGCTTTATCCAAAGTTTTATGATTTATGTCAAAATCAATACAATTTTGTCTCATAAAGTGAGCCTTTTTCAATTGATGGATTACTAGGGTAGTTGTAATGACTCTCTAAGAAACTCTCTTATCTTTTTCCTTGTTATTTTATCCAATAGGCTTGAGAGCATTAAAAATATTTTTGACAATAATAGAATTATTTTCGGTCTTCTTGTTCACACAAATCTTCAATTTGGCTAGCAAAGGTCTCATCTTTTGTATCTTTAGAAATTGTACAAAAAATTGGCATTGCTCAGTCAATGTATTATTGCTAAAATATTGGTTGAAAATTTATGTAGCCCACAACCGAATCGTTCATGTTGACCTCTTGCCTTCAATTTTTTTTATAATGTTCTCATCAATTTCAAGTAACCATTTAGGGTTTCTTGAAGGTATTGAATTTAGAATATGTCTTTCTTCATTTCTCATGTAATTTGGTGAAACATAATTTATAGTTGGTCCAATGTTATGTTCAACATCTTCAATTCCAACATTTTCAATAATTTCATTCCCAATTTCAATATTATGTTCAACATCTTCAATTCCAACATTTCCAGCTTGAACATTTTCAATATCAATTTCAGTAATTTCATTCCCAATTTCAATATCATCATCAACATCTTCAATTCCAACATTTTCACCTTGAACATTTTCAATATCAATTTCAACATTAGGATTCCCAATTTCAATATCATGTTCAACATTTCACCTTGAACATATTCAATTTCCTCTTCACTTGAAAGACCAAAGGGCTCAATTTCACCAATATTTGGCATACCTTCTCTTCTCTTCCTATGAATTTCTCTATCTCTTTCTCTATATTCTTCAATTTGTTATTTTGTAAGCTTTCTCTTACGTTTTTTCTTCTAATGACTGTTGCTCCCCATTACACCACCAAAAAAGATGTTAAAAAAAATGACTTCTTATGACAAATTTGAGTAGAAGATGCTCCAAAAAGTTGATCTTTGTCTCTTCCTATCTAAAATCATGTTTTTGTCATGTGAAAAGCCTCCAAAAATAATGTAGGGTCCGTTGGGATGTCCAAAAAAGTCCACTTAAGGTTTTTCTATTGCCCACAAATCCTATATCTGATAAAATCCGATATATGATTTGAAAAACATTTGAAAATGTATGTTAACAGTAAGATTTTGGTGCTACAAATCGGATATCCAATTTTCACACACATAGACCTAAGAGTAATTAGAATTTGGAGGGTGAATGAGAGAGAGAGAGGGAAGGGAGCGAGGGAGAGAGAGAGAGAGGAGAAGAGGGGAAGAATGGGAGAGAGAGGGAGAGAGAATTAGGAGGGGGAAGGGAGAGGGGAATAAGGGGAGAAAGAAGGAGAGATAATTAGGAGGGGGGAGGGGAGAGAGAGAGAGAGAGGAAGGGAGGGGAAGAATGGGAGGAGAGAGAGAGAGAGAAAGAGAAGGAGAGGGAAGAAGGGGAGAGAGGAGAGGGGGAAGAGAGGAGGAGAGAGAGAGAGATAATTAAGAGGGGAAGGGAGAGGGAAGAGGGAAGAAGGATATAGAGAGAGAGAGAATATGAGGAGGGAGAAGGGAGAGGGGAAGAGGGGAAGAAGGGGATAGAGAGAGAGAGGGGAGGAAAGGGGGATAGAGAGAGAATGAGGAGGGGGCAGGGAGAGGGGAAGATGGGAAGAAGGGGATAGAGAGAGAGGGAGAGAGGTGGGGGAATGGAGAAGGGAAGAGGGGAAGATGGGGAGAGAAAGGGAGAGATAATTAGGAGGGGCAAGGGAGAGGGTAAGAGGAAACAAAGGAGAGAGAGAGAGAGAGTGAGAGGGGGGAAGGGAGAGGGGAAGAGGAGAGAGAGAGAGAATTAGGAGGGGGAAGGGAGAGGGGAGGAGGGGAGAGAGAGAGAGAGAGAGAGAGAGAGAGAGAGAGAGAGAGAGAGAGAGAGAGAGAGAAGAAGAAAGAAGGGGAAGGGAGAGGGGAAGAGGGGAAGAAGGAGAGAGAGAGAGAGAGAGAGAGAGAGAGAGAGAGAGAGAGAGAGAGAGAGAGAGAGAGAATGGGGGA